>OZ018328.1:13903487-15103487 GCA_963969495.1 Ceratothoa steindachneri
AATGCGTAGAAGACTTGCAAGGAATGCTAGATGTTCCGGCAAACTAAGTAAATAATTAAGAGAGTCAACTTCAGTACAAGCAATTGCAAGATAATGTTGTTTGAAAAAGGTGTAAATGCCTTAGGGGTATGGCTACTGAGGTCCTGGAACTAGTATATGAATAAAAGTATTTAGGCAGCATAATTTGTAATAAATTAAATGTATTCGATAAACACAAGAGGAGAAGGAAACAGATATGCTAAGAATCATTGGGCTGCTAAGAAGACTAATACCTAAGAAAAGTCAGCTATGAAATGAAATTGGGCTTTCACACAGTATATATGGATAGGAGAAAATCTAGAAAAGGTAATTGGGATGTGATTGGCTGCAAATAGATATATATGTAGGAGTGAAAACTCTGAGAGAAGACGTTATGGAGTAAAGATCATGAGAGAATTATCAAAATGTATATGCAATATTTAAAGTACTTGGAAACCTGAAGGGCAAAAGAATTTTAGAAGAGAATAAAAGATTGAAATTAAGAAAATTCATTAGTCAATACTTATGAATCATGTGGAATGATTAGGAACGAGGCTAAATGTGATGAAATAGAGAGAAGAATAAAAGTTGTGGCATACATAGAATAGGTAGAAGGGATCAGTGTGAAGTGGTAGAGGAAAATGTCGATGTACGAGGGGCGGTCAATAAGTTTTGCAATTCGGATATAAGGAAACAAGATATGAGGAAAAGTGTTTTATTATTTTTTAATATAACTACCCTCGAAACAATACACTTGCCTTACTTTTCCCTGAGCCTTAGAATTCCCGACAACCAGAAATCTCCCGACTGCTGTTCAATCCACTCCTGGACGGAGAGCTGGGCATCTTCATCGTCCCCAAACCGGCGTCCACACAGTGCAGCCTTGAGCTGGCGAAATAGAAGTAGTCGCTAGGGGGCAGATCTGGACTGTGGGGGGGGGGGGTATCCTTGAGCTCCTCGAATCCGCACTAGCGCAGGGCAGCTTGTGCAAATATGGCCTTGTGGACTTTGACGACCTTGAAGTCAATCATGGGTCATGAGGTTTCTAGTGACCCAACGGGAAGAGACCTTGGTCATGGCTAAATTGTCATGGATGATGTTGATAACACTTCTATGTGATATTCCAAGTTCTCGCTCGATTTCTTCGACCTTCACCCGTCGATTTTCGAGGATCATTCTCTCCACACAGGCCACATTGGCCTCGTTGGTCACGTCTGACGGGCGTCCTGGACAGGGGTCATCTTCCAGGGAATTTACGACCATGGTGAAACTCACTATTCCAGCGAGCAATTGTTGATAGGAAGGGGCGGTGACGGTGTACACTGCAACCATGCGTTCATGGATCTCTTTTGCATTCTTGCCCTCCTTGGTTAAAGATTTGATCACTGCGTGGTGCTCAACCTTCTCCATTGTGGAAAAATTTGTGACTGACGATCTGTGATCAGCCACTGCTTTTTAAATAGACGAGGCAGGAGCGTGCGGCTGCAATTCCTGACTTGTCATAACTTTTCCTAACACCCACACAAACAGTCATCCCTCTTCCTCTGTTTTGCCCTACCGATTCGCAAAACTTATTGACTACCCCTCGTATATGAATAAAAGGAATCCAAAAGTTTCGAAAATATAGGATGGTATTTTGTTGAGCCAGTTATTGCTTAAGGCAAGCAGATGCTCACTGGAGACCAAAATAATATCATATAGATGGAATAAATATGGAACTGAATTGGTAATTTAAAAGGAAAAGGAACTAGACAACATCTGGAATGAGTAGAATTGGTAGGAAAATGAAAAGGAGAGGATGACAGAAAGGATGAAGGTAGTGATAGGTAGGTAAGGAACGGCTAATGTTAGAGAAAGGGATGATATTGGAATCGCAGCGGTAATAGGGCAGGAAATGGAAGTTATACGAGGAGGTAAGAAGAAAAATGAGAGAGCCGCTATCAAAAGGAATTCCTGACCAAGATGTGGATAAAGAGAGGATTGCATGATGCATGAGTATATTTAGGGTATGAGAGATTTAGTCGGATAAAGTAAAGTATGCAAGTAAATTTGTTGGAAGTAAGGCAATTTGCGTTGAGTAGAATAGTGAGAGGTGTTGGAGTTGTAGTATGCGTTGCAAAGGAAAGCAAGAGTCTGAGCTCAGAAAAGAGTAGTGAACTCATAAAATATACTTTAACTGGGTAATTAAATGCTGGTGGTGTAATATTAGTACGGAAAAGAAATGAAGGCAGAAGAGTAAGCTTAGTATAATTATTATTTACTTTTGCTGGGAAGAATCAAATTGAAAAGTAGAAAAATCCTTGAATTGAGAGAGAGACTTAATTAAGCCTGAAACAAATGAATTAGCGAATATACAAAGACATTTTCAAATTCTAAGATATAGAAATAGCCAAATCTCGATCCAATGGTTGTGTAGAGGTATCCCATCTACGTCGCGAGCCCCCCGTTCCCAGATATGTTAGCTCCGCCTTGCTGGCCTTCTAAACTTCTAACTCCCGTCCTCCGCTCACCCTTCCTATGGGTACAGCTTTGTTACCGCCAGCTCTCTAACACCTCGTCCCCGGCTGTGTTCCGTCGTCTCCTCCCATTCATCCACCGCAAATGGGTGCGGTGGAAGCATCATCTGGTTTCCCCAGTTAGAATCGCCGTCGACGCTTCGCCTTGGTGTATCAGCCTTGTTTCGGATTCCTCACAACTTGCCTGGGATTGCAGGGGCTTGAGACTCGGTATTTTTGCTCTTCAATCCCTGGCCCTCCACGTCGCCCTCCTGCTTTTCCCAAAGACCCAAGTTTATTCAGACAACATTGCTACGATCAGGAACGCTTAGCAGGGCAAGATGTGCTCCAAACTTCTGGATCTCCTCTTCAACGATGCCCTCATCGAGCTTACCAAGTCCTTTCGACGTAGCGCCCAGCACATCACTTACGTCAGAAGTCACCGAAACCCCGCGGATGGAGCCTCACGGGCCTTTAAGTAATGTTCTTATTAGCCATCGGGCCTCCTCCTGCGTAGGTGACTATATAAGGAGTCCCACCCGAGTCCTCATTCAGAGTTTAGCACTCGTACACGCTCCATCCGCCACACCCATAGACTCGCACCATCCCGTCCTGCATTACTTTGTTTCCCCTGTCTTTCCCTCCGGCGAATCCTTTGTTAGGTCCTTGACCTCGTCAGGACCTTTTGTAACCTCATTTGTTAAGAACAATTTCTATTGTTCCTTCTTGTATTTTGAATAAAGGAAGGGTCATCCTCCCCAGTTTGGGGGGTAGGACTCCGCCTTCACCGATTTTGGATTAGCCGCCTGGTCTCCACAAAATTCACACCGAGTTATGACGCTGAAATTGTGGCTACCTTCTCACCGTCACAATCTCCACCCCCCCTCTTCCGTTTGGGTAGGGATATTTCACATCTACTTTGTAGGTTCGTCGTAAACAACTGTTATAGCTCCAGCCGCTAGTCGTTCATCTGGCCCCCTGATCTTTGCCTTTGACATTTCATCGCAAGCAGACACTCGGGTTGTCACGGCTGATAATCAGGTTAGAAAAGGCCTCTCTTTTTCTCCCGAATTTGGAGAACTCGAGTATATATTCACCTTCTCCAGGATTACATACAGATTTGTTAGACGAGACTTTCCCAAAAGAAGTGCAATTCAACGAGCTCTCTCCCGAGAAGTGTGAGTGACGGTCGCAAGCCACGGAAGAGCTGGACATCACACCCGTATCTCCGGGTCAGGGAGAAGAGTCTCGCGAGGCACCATCAGCCTTTCTCAACCCCCTTCGGATCAAGGATTGGAGAAGCCGTCCTTCGAAGTTCTTCTAGTGACTTCTTGAGGACAAAAGGATCGTTAGCCTGCTCAAGCGGAGTGTGGATAAGTCATTCCCCCCTCCCCTCTTCGAATTCCGTCGGGTGACCTCTTGAGGACAAGAGGCACGAGAGCTCGCTAAAGCAAAGTGTGGACAAGTCATCTCCCTACCCCTCTTTGAAGTTCGTCCGGTGACCTCTTGAGGACAAGATGCCCGATAGCTCGCTAAAGCCGAGTGTGGAGAAGTCATCTCCCACCCCCCTTCAAAGTTCGTTGGGTGACCTCTTGAGGACAAGAGGCCCGATAGCGCGCTAAAGCAAAGTGTGGAGAAGTCATCTATCCACCTCCCCTTCAAAGTTCGTCCGGTGACCTCTTGAGGACAAGAGCCCCGCATCTCGCAAAACTCAAGTTTGAGAAAGTAGCCCCACCCGCTGCTAGTTTTTGGCTACCCCGTGAGTAATCAAGGACACCAAGACCTCCCCCAAGTTTTCTCCGATTTACTCACGAATTTCAAAAGAACTAAATCACTCATTACCCTTAATCTTGCATTATAACAATTCAATAACCACGGTTATCTAACTAGTATTCGGAACATAATTCCGTCTTATTCATGTAGTTATATATCCATATTTATTATGTGCCTTTTATTTAGTGTGTAATAAAATCTATATTTTTATCGTTGTGTTTGGTATATTCCGTGGTCACACACCTACCGCTATCTATTCAAATTGCTTTCTTAAAACAATAACAGTTGTCGCCTTGCTTAGCCTACCTTAGAGCCTGTGTGCGCATATTCTTGTACATTTGGCCATTCTTCGACAGGGTGGCTCAAGAAGAAGAATAACAACATTTACCTAGATAAATTTTGCCTTTCGGTTACCTGCTAAAAAGGAAAATTTTAAATTAGTTTTTGTTACATTATCTTTCACAGGGTTTATAGTGAAAAATTTCTGACTTTTTCGAGAAGTACATTAAGTTAGTTGATACCGAAATTTGGAAGGGACATATTTATTTAACTAAGGGTATCACGTTTTGTGTCCGTATTTATTTAACTAATGTTAGCAATCTTCTTCGTGACATTTTTATATTTAAAAGGTCATAATCTCAATTTCAGCTTACGCTTAGCATCTTTGGTAAGAATGAGGTGAGGGTGTAAGAGTATAAATGCAAGTTCCACTACTCTACTTTCAAGTTTCTTCCCGCGCAAAGTTTGAATTTTCCTCTCGATAAAATACGGGTCAATTTCTCTATCCTTTGCTTACTGACCCTTGTCCAAAATTCTTAAGCAACCTTTATAATTTATTAATTCAACATATTTAATAAAACATCTTAGAATTTAGATATTATTCATAGATCTGTATGTTAATGAGGTGTATTTTTCTAATATATTTGAATATTCTGCCAATAATGGAATTATTTCTATTCTGCTAAGTGGTGTGAAATTTATAAAATCAGAAGTAAAACAATATTTCCTGAGTTCTAGCTTCGATTTCTAAATGGTGCTTTCAGTATCGTTGAAAATAAATAATATGAATAAAACTAAAGAACATACAGAAGCAAAGAGAGCAGTTGTTCAAATTCTCCATAAGCATACAAATAAATTTATGTTAAAGATATGTTGCTCAAATTACTATAAAAGGGTACCAAGAAACGGTGGTATTTATGTTAAGGAAGAGAAACAACAGAAAACGTCTTAAACCACTTAAATATGAAAGATCTATCATTCAGGCTTCACTGCACAATCGTAGAAATACATCTTCTGAACTTAATGGGAAAATTAATAAAACTTCAAGTTAAAAGAATATTACCCAGTAGATTTAGAAAGAGACTTAAGCGATAAAAAGTTTCAAAGTGAGAAAGAAGCTATCAATATCTGATGTCAAAAGAAAAATCCTTTTCAGTGAATCAAAGTTAACAAAAAGTAGAGACATCAACCATGGGCTAAATTATCTGGTCATACAAATGATAATTATAACGTATGAAAGAGAGTAATGTATTCTTGTTTTAAATGTAATTTATGTATTTCCAATCGAATAATCTTAGATGGAAATTATTTAAATATTAAACTTTTAGTAAGAATTTTTAGATTTTCTTCACTTTTGTGAGAGGAGTGTAAATGCATTTCACACTCATGGTTCGACACCATATATGAAACATGGAGGTGGTTCAATAATGTTATATGTATGGACAGGGGAGATGTTTGTATTTAAGAAAAAATGAATTCTACAACCTACACCACCTTTTTATAATAAATTTAAAGCTATTTATTTAGAAATTGTACTACAGAACACAAGGAAACCAAGTTTTCTTTCAGCAAGAACTTGCCCACGCCATACATCCAACCATAATAAGAACTGGTTGGGAGCAATTGGGATCAGCCTTATCGAGTGGCTGCCCCCCACAGAGCCCGACTTAATTCCAAAAACGACTTTGGGGGGGGGAGCTGTAAAAAGCAATGAGTAGTACCAAAAATACAAATAAAGCCAAAAATTATATCTACAATTAGACCAAAAATGATCCAACTAAGTATTAAATTAATTAAAATTAAATAATATATATATATATATATATATATATATATATATATATATATATATATATATATATATATATATATATCCCTTTATATATTTAATTCAATTACCAAAAATGCTTTATACTTTTTGCAGATAGTGTAGACTGTGACAAATATTGGTCCAAAATATAGTCAGACAAATTATACAAAATTGCAAAAAATCTTTTAGAAATTTTCAAGATAAATGAATTACAAAATAATATCACATTACATATAGAAGGAAAAACAACACACAGTACCCTACACAAAATTTAAACGCAGTCGCTATTTACGTACGAAAGCCGTTCCTAACCACACAAAGGAAAGGAATGAAAAGAAAGGATTTTAAACACTCATTTATAAACAAAGGTGATCATTCCCGAATTCTTTCTAAAAGAACACTACCGCAACTTAAGAAATAAAAAGAACTAAATGAGGCTGTTCATGCAATATTAAATTTAGATGCAAAACTTAAATGTATTTAGTAGTAATTTTTGTATAAATTTTATTATGTTCTCTAATGAATGAATTTCCTTACTTTCCTTCGAATAGTTCCAATTGGCCTTACGTTATCATATCCAGTCGACTTCTATGTCGCTTCTTACCAACTGTAATTTACTGTATAGGCGTTTGTATTTTACATTATAAATATGTTACGTTAAGTTATGAGGGTTTTGGTTTATTTAGATCATGAGCCATTAGCATTCAACTTACCTAATAAGAGATAAATAACAAACCCTTAAAGATTAAAATTACTAAGATAACACAACAAGAGGTCCATTTATTATCATCATAAATCCATCAGCAACAAAAGGGGTCAATTACGTGCTTTATTACCCTTTTGTTATATAAAATATTCTTAAGGCCTCATTTAATAGATTTCTTTTCCTTTTTATTCTGTTTTCTTGTATTTATCTTTTTTCATCGTCCAATTGATATATTTCAGGCAATGCAATAAGGTCTCGCTTATAACCTTCTTTTTCTCATATATATATATATATATATATATATATATATGTGTGTGTTTGGGGGTTCATATTAGAAAACTAAACACCTAAGATCATATTATTTAGAGTTTATCTACAATAGTTTTAAACCATTAAATGTTGTGCAGTGCACATGTAAACATGTTTTATAATTATTTTAATATAAAAAGTAAGAGGTGTTCATTGGTATTAACTATTTAAACGAAGTGAATACACGCTCTTCTTTTTCAAACAAATAAAATATTGAAATTCATATGACTTCAAATAAGCTGCGAAAACTTAAAGCTGCTTTCAAAATCCCAGCTTTTAATTATGGAAAAAATAAAGCTTCTTTTCATCAAAATTTATTACGTAAAGATTTTACAAATACTACATATATATGCAAGTAATTAGTGTACTATGACCACAACCACAAGGAGCATAAGGGAAACATTTTCCTTTCATTTATTCCGTGGCCAAGATATTAAAAGTATCAAGATTAAACGTCCAATTTTTCTCCAAGGACATTTTTCATGAACATTAATAAAAACAAATGTAATAAATCTTATAAAATATAGCGTACCGGAAAGTTCCTGACTTTCAAAATGAGAACAAAGATATTTTTAAACTTTAATAATAAAATGAAAGATGGTCTGACGGTTTTAGATGGAAGACCCCCATGAAAAGTAATGAATGGGCAGTGAATTTCATGAAAAGAGATTGGATTAAAAACAGAACCTGGAACAAGCTTCATTTTTATCAGTACATTTTAAATCCGTGATGGCTTGAAAAATCCTTAACAAAGTGAAGATTGTAAAAAGATGCCAAGGAATCGATTCCTTATAAATAATTAAGAGATACTCCACCTATCTTCCTCTGATTCTTGCATCTTTTACCTAGAATTCTGAGGAGCAGATGACCTCTAGAGACCATCCCGCTGCAATCTGTGCACAAATCCACCGTCTCTAAAAGGACCTACAAAAGATCTATTATAAAACCACTAACGATCTTCTTGCCTTGATTTTACAAGCCAACAGTGATAGCTGGACACGAGGTGCAGAATTTCCTTAGCTTTTGTTATAATTATTTCTTTGCATTTTTCTCGCCTCTTATCCCTCAAATGCTTTTCATCTTATATAATATAAAATATGTGCAACAACCTATTATTAACCGTAAAAAATAATATACTTTATAAATAATTTAACAGTATTAACCTGATGCCCCAACCTGTTTAGGAATCTTGATGTCCAATCAATGCAGAATCGTAAATGGAGTCGTAAAGAGGTTGAAGTGATTAATACTTCAATGAATACATGCGTGTAGATTCACAGGATGTA
The DNA here is from genome assembly GCA_963969495.1 of Ceratothoa steindachneri. Lineage (NCBI taxonomy): Eukaryota > Metazoa > Arthropoda > Malacostraca > Isopoda > Cymothoidae > Ceratothoa > Ceratothoa steindachneri. The sequence goes on from OZ018328.1 coordinate 13,912,164, forward strand.
AGAAAGAACTGGTAAAAATGAATGAGTATCCAAAGGCCTTCCTCAACTTAGCTAATTTTGCTTTTATATTGCAAAACTAGGAAGCTAAGTGTCGTGGTATGAGGCCTAGTATGTACGTACATTTGTTCCGTACATAAATAACTCCTTTTCTTTTTCTCTCTAAGAGTGCTAGAGTTCTGAGTCATCTTAATCTTTTAATTTGGTCCTTTAACCAAGGAGGATATCTATTGCTATGTGTAGCATTTCGAGGATTTAGTTTAACAACTCTAACAAAAATACACTTTTAATTACAACCAAAAAATGAAATATTAAAACTGTAAATCCACAATGGGTATAATAAGAGAGTCTAAATAAAAATTACTACTTCCAATGAAAATTAAGCGATGGTTGACTAACAAGTTCACTTTACTACTGAACGATAATTAAAGAACATAATTAAATAGAAATCTTTGCACCCTAGTAAAGTAGCTTCAGAGGAGTAATGACTTTGACAGTGAATCTCGTGTAGTTGAAGAGTTGAAGAGTTGAAGAGGGAGACGAGGAGGGGCGAGTGTTTGAGGGATGAGTTCACACAGACGGGAGATGGGATCGGACGCCCAGCTGTTCGACTTGCAGAGTGGCTGAGTGGGGAAATCAGCCATTTTTTCAAAGTGAGTGAGTGAGACGAGGCGAGTAGATCCTTCTTGGCTGTGCAGTGGATGCATAATTATCCCACTCCTTGGGTTATGCTCGTGGGGCTTCTCTATGATGAGCAATGACCAAAAGGTGAATCATTTTGGTATGGTTCTCTATACCGATGGCCTACTCTTAGATTTGACCAAAACGAACAGCCTCGGGGTAAAGGCTTAATCTTCTTAACTCCCGCTCGGTTCGACTTTTAAATGTCCAGACTGAGGCCGGTCTTCGTCTTCCTCTCTATGACTCATTCAATCTTCTGCTCGTCTCCAGATGGCCGTATATATATATATATATATATATATATATATATATATATATATATATATATATATATATATATATATATATATATATATATATATATATCTCACTCCTCCTTTTTGGTAGGAGAGGGGGAGGATGAATGCCTTTGTTTAAAACTCTCTCCTAGGTGCATCATTTTTCAGAGTGGTCTCTCTTAGCCCTAAAGGTTTCTTCTGGTTTTCGTCGGAGAGAATACAATTTCGTCTATTTGGCGAAATTGATCTTAAGCATAGAAAGGGACAGTGGGCCTGTTTATAGATTTTTGTTCGAACGCCTCTACTACCCTCATTTGTTAATACAAACGGGCTACGAAATGTGTCAATTCTGAGTTTCCTGGCAGGAATATCGAGGCTGGATGGGCGAGCGGGTCTAAAGGGGAGAGGGAAGGGGGTTAAAGTATCCGCCCACATGCCGCGTAGCTCTTGACGCTGTTTAACCGAACTGGCGTCTTAATTTATCCTAGCAATATTGATTTCCCCACACCGAGCTAATGTTTACTCCGTTGAAATGGTTTTAGAGACTTAATAATTTCACGATACAAGAAAATGTTAGTGTTGTGAACACGTAGGGAACGCTAATAAATTTTCCAACATGAATTCCAACATAATAACCTGTAAAATATTCATTACTCCTTACATGAATATTAAATATTTCTCCATCAATTTCATAATTTGAATGTTCTAATTTTACCTTTAAATGCAGGAAATAAACCACATTGATAGAATCAAGTTTCTATAGAGTAGCGCGGTACCGAGCGTTGCCTGGAATGAATAGGCCTGTCCTACAAAAATACAGATGGATATAATTTGAAATTCTTATATTATGGACCAAAAATATTTTTCCTTGCTTATTATTATTATTATTTGTGAGGTTAAGGCAGATTAAGGAGAGTTGCGCAATCGCCCTATCATAAAATAATATATATTATCTTTGTCGTAGGTTACGCCGAGTACATACGAGGGGCGGTCAATAAGTTTTGCAATTTGGATATAAGGAAACGAGATATGAGGAAAAGTGTTTTATTATTTTTCAATATAACTACCCTCAACTTCAATGCACTTGCGCCACTTGTCCATGAAGCTACGAATTCCCGACATCCAGAAATCTCCCGACTGCTCTTCAATCTACTTCTGGACGGCGAGCTGGAAATCTTCATCGTCCCCAAACCGTCATCCACGCAGTACAGCCTAGAGCTGGCGAAACAAAAAGTAGTCGCTAGGGCAAGAATAGGACTGTAGGGAGGAAGGGGTTGAGCTCCTCGAATATGCACTCGCGCAGGGAAACTTGTGAAACTCTGGCATTGTGGACTTTGACGACGTTGAAGTCGATCATGGGGCGTCAGGTTTCTAGGAACCCAACGGACAGAGACCTTGGGCAGGGCCAAATTGTCGTGGGGAATGTTGCTAACACTTCCATATGATATTCCAAGTTATGGCTTGATTTCTTCGACCTTCACCTGTCGATTTTCGAGGATCCTCCTCTCCACACGGGCCACATTGTCCTCGTTGGTCACGTCTGACGGGCGTCCAGGACGAAGGTCATTTTCAAGGAACTCACGATCATGGTGGAACTCTCTATTCCAGCGAGCAATGATTGCATAGGAAATGGCAGTGTTGGTGTACACTGCAACCATGCGTTCATGGATCTCTTATGCATTCTTGCCTTCCTTGGTTGAAAATTTGATCAATGCGCGGTGATCAAGCTTCTCCATTTTTGAAAAATTTGTGACTGATGATCTGTGATCAGCTACTGCTTCTTAAATAGACGAGGCAGGAGCGGGCAGCTGCAGGTCCTGACTTGTCATAACTTGTCCTAACACGCCTACAAACAGCCATCCCTCCTTCGCCTGTTTTGCTCTACCGATTCGCAAAACTTATTGACTGCCTTTCGTATGTACGTCTGATTCATACACGAGTAACTCACTTCCACTTTTCTCTAAGAGTGCTTTAATTTAATTCTTTAACCAGGAAGGATTCGTATTATGTTATATCTTTTGCCATTTGCAGCGTTCGAGAATCTAATTAAACAACTCAGACCAAAGTATATTGTTAATTACATAAAAGAATGAAAAAATTAAATCTTTAAATAGACTTTCGTACGGAATGGAAAATAACCAAAAAATCAATAAGTTTTTGGATTCGTTTACCTTTAACTTATAGGGATTCAAAGGTTTGGTGACCTCGAAACTAAGTCTACTCACTTTGGTGATGTGAGTCGAGTTGGACTGGAGACTTCCTCGTTGATGTGAGGAGGGTTGGGAAAAGAGCGGATGCTTCTCACTGGGTAGGTGGAGGCGCGTGGCGAGGCTATTCCACTTGAAGATGTAAGTGAGGGCATCTTATGTAGATGAACGGAAATTATTCCGGTCCCTGTGTTTCAAATTCGTACTTCTCGATGATGAGACTTAACCAAGAGGTGAATCTTTTCTCGAATGGGAATTCACGTTGGTATTCCTCAATAGTGAAGGGTATCTCGTTTTTTTTAAAAAAAATGAAATAATGAATTTTCTCTGGACGAGAATGGTATGGGAGATGGTCTCGATACTACTGGTGTAGTCTTCGAAGTGACCAAACGACCGGCCTTGGGAGGGGAAGTCCCTATCTGTTCCACTATCTGCTTGATTCCCTGTCTGACTCAGGGACTAGTCTTCTTCTCTCGATTGCTACGCGGATTTTCTTCGCATTTCTCAAGATCGATGTATATATACGTCCCTAATCCCCTGGGGGGAGGGAAGGGCAGACGAGGGAGTATAGGAGGGGCGACACTTACTAGCTCACAGTAACCCATCTCTCCTTGACCATAAATTTTTCTCGCAGTGACACTTTGCCCCTTCTGGTATACGCACGGGGAAGGTGAGATTTTGTCTATTTAGCAAAAATAGACATAAACCATGGCAGGAGAAAGTGAGTCTGTTAATAGATTTTCTTTTTAAAGGCCCTTACACCCTCCTATGTTTATATTAACGGACTACTAAATCTTTTGACTGAAATCGTTTTTTGCGAGCGACATCACATCTTGGGCAGTGGGGAAAAAGGTGGGGGGGGGGATGGCTAGAGTGTTGACCCATGTGGAGCCTAAAGGTTAACGCTGTATAAACAAACTGGTGTTTGCTTGTCCTCATGATATCCATTCCCCCACATTTCCTCCTTACTAAAGAAGGTATTGGGGTTGGGGAAAGAACTCAAGTGCCAAAACATAAGCGACATAAAAGACACATGTCTTGGAATTCAATTCCAAATCCGACTGTTACAGTGAACATAAGGTGGTCAAACATTATAATAAACTAAGACTTAATGAAATTGTACGCACACGCGCGCTCGTACATAGAGAGGTCAAAGGCGGACTTTAATCTTGCCTCGTAAGGCCAAGCAGTCCGGAACACACAACCCAATTTACACAAAAAAACACCAGTTACAAAGAAAAGAAAAGATAAAGAAACTGACTATTATACTGTTCTTTGACAGTTAATCCTTACACCAACAAAACACTTAACACATCAATATATGTTTACAAATGAAATTAGTCTTAAGACTAACGGATGTTCAATTACCCTTATTTGGGTAATTAAAGTTATTGGCTGTAAAATTATCGGAGCCTTTTATATAGGTTATGGTAAATTGGTACTCCATTAATAATAGACTCTCTCTCATGAATCTGCCGTTCTGGCTTTTGATGTTACACAAATATGACAGAGGCCGGTGATCGGATTCGACGTTAATCTCACGACCTATTAAATAAAACTTGAAATTCTTTATGCCCGAAATTATGGCGAGTGATTCCTGTTCTATAGTTGCTTAAGCTCTTTCTCGACTCGTTAGTCTTCGGCTGGCATAAGCTATGGGAAAAGGAGTACCATCGTCTTCATATTGCACTAGGACACAACCTATTCCTTCACCACAGGCATCGGTGCGGAACTTAAACGTCTTTTGGGTATTAGATAGTCATAGGATAGTTGCTAAATTTTTTTTCATATAACATGTTAAACTGGGAGATTGCGTTAGGTTTACATCTAAAGGGGACCGGGGATTTATTCTGTAAGAGATCCTTAATGGGCACGATAATCACAGTAAATTGGGAGACAAATATTCCGTACAACGACGCAGTACCCAAGAAAGAAGGTAACTGCTTCTTTGTCCGTGGTAGAGGCATCTTAGCAATGGCTTTGACCTTTACGTGTTGAGTGGTAATAACAACACTTCGTCGCCAGACTAATTCCGAGCTTTTGCTTTTAATTCGAAATAAATCCGGTATTTTTCTAGGTTGCACTTTGCGTTCGAGCGGGCCAACTCTGCACATTTCTCCAAGCGTTCGCACAGCTCGATTACTTATCCGTAGGAGGATTTAACTTATTCATCTAATTGGGGATTAGTGAAGCGCTCCTTAACTATGCTCATAGGTCTTCAGACGTTAGGTCCGTTACGTCTCTCAGTACGCGAAGAGGACGACTGGTAGGTACCGATGACATTCTCGAGGCTGAGTTTGATGGAGCTTTCTTAACACTGCCTTCAGAGTACCATTTAATTTCTTTCACATCCTGTTTGCGGAGTAGTAAAAAATAAGTCGTAAAAAAATATTTGATGAAGAGTAACTTGCACACGTATTCCATCAGTTCCGAAGTGAACTGACGAAATCGATCTGAGAGGATTTCTTTAGGGAAGACCATTCGGGAAGAAATGAAGGTGAGGGCCTCTGAACAGGAAATAATGTTAATTTTCCTGAAGGCAACTGCGTCTTGAAAACAAGTGGCGCGGTCTAACAAAGTGAGGATATAAGAGTGCCCTTCACTAGACCGGGGATGGATGGGCCCGACCAAGTCTATAGCAACTCTGAAGAAGGGCTCAGGAATGAATGATGTTTTCTGCAGGGAAGCCGGCGGTACCCGGCCTTCAGCGGTGGCCTTCTGGCTCAGTTCGCATGACTGGCAGTATACAGTGATATCTTTAGTGGCGCCGGGCCAAAGAAAATATTTAAAAATACGTAGAGAAGTTTTGTTTTGACTAAAATGTTTAGCTAATAATCCATCATGTGTGATTTTTAATACCCTTTAGAAGTAACACCTGGGAAGGCACAAAACTTTATTCGACGGGTAGGTTACTTCAACCGTGGTCCAAGATAGTAGTTTACTTCTCCACCACGTATTTTATTTGTTTGTTTCCGCGAACAGATTGTATTTCAATTTTGCTGCCTGATCCCACAGGGGTTGGAGATTCGGACAATTCTTTTGGGCGATAGGGAAGGCTTCAAAATTAAGCTCTTTTTATTCCGGGTTATCAAGACCAGATAAAGGGGTCGGGGAGCTGCTCTCTTAGTTGCTTAAATCCGAATGACTACTAGCTGAGCCACCAGATTTGGGGAGCGCTGCGTGCTCTGGCCTATTAAGACAGAACAAAATCTAATAGGCGCTTCCACTACCTCGGTCCATCCATGTCTAACACTGGATGTGGCATCTGACTACAGGAACTTGTTTAATCGACCCAGGAGGTTCTGAAAGACCGCGAACCTCTTGAGCTGGGTAGCAATTGACAGGGAAAAGCAATTTATGTGATAAGACGATACAGGTGCACCCCGTATCGCGTACCAATGTTGAGACTAGGCAACTATTTACTGATCCAGTCTCGAACTTTATTCCTTCTTGACAACTCTTGTTAAACAAAAAGTTCACCTATTGGTCAGGGAATTAGATGTGGACGAAAGAGTTGCTGAAGCAACTGGTTGTTCTTTGGGGAGAGATGCGGTGATGTTGTGCCCTTGTTGACTCGAGGACGACCTAAGCCGCGAATTTTGGGGCAAATGGAAGCTATTGTGGCCTGGGGTGCTACAATTAAAACACGTAACTGGGTTTCTGGGGTATGACGAATACGAGAGAGTTAGAGTAATTAAGGGCTTAATTACTCTCTGATCCTTAGATGGAAAGAATTTGGATTTGGAGGGTCCAGAGATCTTGACAAATTGGAGGGGGTTCTTTTACTGGAATTTCTGGAGATACCAACCTTTCTTTGGAGAAGAGGACTGGTTCTTAATAAACTCTCGCAGATTCAGTTTGCGGTTGGAAGTATGTAGATCCGCTTCCTTTACGCACTCATTGAACGTAGCGGCTTGCCTCTCCTTAACGAAAGCTCGTATCTGTGGGGGCAGGGTACACAATAACTGGTCCTTAAGAATGAAGTCAAAGAGAGAGTCGAATTGATTCCCTACTTGTGCTGAACCCAGCCAAAATTTGAGATGTCTCCGAAAAATAAAGGCAAATTCACTGTATGTTTTACCAGGGTGAATTCTAGCATGTCTAAATTTCATCCTATACTCTTCAGCTTTTAGATTATGGCGGCCAGTAGCTCGCAATTAAACGTAGAATAATCCACAGAAGCCTCTGATGGTAATGATATAAATATATCCTCGAGAAGGGTATTAATCAGAGGCAGTAACCTGGCGAGTCACTGTTTCTGTCCCAATGATTCACCTCAATTTTTTATCGAAGTGTGTCAGGTAGGAAAAAAGGTCTTCATTAATTTTCTATGCTGGGTGTTTCATCGTAGGTACTTGCATAGCTTTAGGCCGGGATCCAACGAAATTGACTTCCACCTGACCCTTGCTCAATGCTCTTTCACGTGCGCGCATTTATTCTCTCTTTTCTGCTTCTATCTGTATTCTTCTTCGTCATGTTTTTCTTTCCATCTGTATTCTTCCTTACTCTGCTTCTTTTCCATCTATATTCTTCTTTATTCTGCTTCTTTTCCATCTGATTCTTCAATTTTCTGCTTCTCTTTCCGCTTGTTGCTGTTATCTCTTTTCCTCCCTTTCCGTTGTTTCTTTTTCCTGGACGTAGGCAATCAGTTTTTTGCTGCCAGTTCAAGAATTTGACCTTGATGGTGGAACCTTTCGAAAGACGACATTCTACCTATGTCTGTCAAAAACTCACCGATGTATGCTAATGGTACATTTACAACCGCGAAACAAGCAGCGCTCTGCCTAACTCAACCTTACCACCCACACTCTTTGTTAATTGGAATACCGCTATAAAAAACTTAATAAACATTAACGGGCTTACCACAATCAATTAACAAAACATTATAGACCGACTTTATCCTCTAATAGTGTTAATTTTTCCTCAAACGCTTAGGCACAAATTTTGTTACTAATCAAGGGGATGCAACACAATCAACTATTATTGAGTTCTTCTAAATACTCCTAAACCTGTCACCAATTATATTTCCTTGTTTCTTACCTAGTACGTATGTACATTTGATTCGTACATGAGGAAATCCGTGTTACTTTTCTCTAAGAGTGCTCTAATTTATTTCTTTAACCAGGGGGGATTTGTATTATGATATATATATATTGCCATTTGCAGCGTTCGAGGATCTAATTAAACAACTGAGACCAAAATATACTTTTAATTACATAAAAGAATGAAATATTAAATCTTTAAATAGACTTTTGAACGGAATGGGAAATACCAAAAAATGAGTAAGTTTTGGATTCATTTACCGTTGACTCATAGGGATTCGACAGTTGGGTAACCTTGAAATTGAGTCTACTCTCTTTGGTAATAGGAGGTGAGTTGTCCTGAGACTTTCTCGCTGACGTGAGGAGGGTTAGGAAAACAGCTGATGATTCTAATTAGGTAAGTGAAGGCACTTGGCGAGGCTACTCCACTTGAAGATGTAAGCAAGGAGATCTTGGATGAACGAAAATTATTCTAATCCCTGTGCCCCAAATTCGGACTTCTCGATGATGAGACTTAATCAAGAGGTGAATATTTTCTAGAATGAGAATTCATGTTGGTATTCCTCAATGGTGAGGGGTATCTGTTTTTTTCAGAAAAGTAAGTAAGGGATTTTCTTTGGAGGAGAATGGTAAGAGAGTTGATCTCGTTACCACTGGTCTACTCTTTTAAGCGTTCAAAGCACCGGCCTCGGAAGCGAAACTTCCGCTCGGTTCCACTTACCTTCTTGATTCCCTGTTTGACTCAGGGACTCGTTTTCTTCTATCGATTGCTACGCAGATTCTCTTGGCATATCTCGTGATCGAACTATATATACGTCGATTATCCCTTGGGCGGAGGAAAGAGGTGATGAGACAGTTTAGAAGGGGCGACCCTCACTAGCCTACAGTTAAGCCTCCTAGGGCATATATTTTCAACGCAATCACACTTCACCACTTCTGGTTTACGCTCGGGTGAGGTGAGAGTTCATCTATTTGGCGAAAATAAACATAAACAATCGCAGGAGAGATTGAGTCTGTTTCTAGATTTTCTTTCTAAAGGCTCTCACACGCTCCTATGTTTAAATTCACGGACTAAAAAATCTTCTGAGTGTAATCCTTCTTTGCAAGCCACTTCACATCTTAGGCAGCGGGGAACAGGGAAAGGGGGTAAACTCTTAGCCAATGTAGAGCGTAACGGTTGACGTTGTATAAACCAACTAGCTTCTGCTTGTCTGCGTTATATTCATTTCCCCACAATCATATAATATTAAATAATTAAAATGAGTAAATTTTTTACTGGCGCGCCTGGTTGCTTAAGCGCACGTGTGAATTTCACTTAGTTATGAGCGAACAATGTTGTGGCCGCAGTAAATGGTCCAGTGCCATATAGCTTAGTGTATAAATATTATTTTCATTTTGTTTACTTATCTCTTTTATGGTCGTCAATAATTAATCTCCTTTTCGTTCCCACCTAACACCGCTAACTAGCTGAAGGACGCTCGCCTCGCCCTGCGATTGGATACATCGACGATTTCGATTCGAGAACGAAGGCTAAATCGAGGAGTATCTGACGAGAATTCCCATCTCAGAAATCCATTTACGAGTACTCCCTCATCTGAAGCGAGAGGAAAACCGATTTCTCCTTCGCAGTCATCGTATTTCAACTGGCTATATTCCTGCAACGAGCACGTAGGCAATTGTAACCGTTTGCGCCTGCAGATTGATCTAAAGTCTGTCTTAACCAATCAATCCATTCTTTGTTGTGCGCCCGGGTTTAAAACCGCCCCTTTAAATCAACGACATGAATCCGACCTCCTAAATCCCCTAATTAACCCATCTGTATCTCGCGTTGACATTTAACTCCGTCTTTGCGACCATTCCCTTTAAACCCAATATTTGTGTATATTTAACTATAATTTTGTTTCTAGTAAAGATAGATTTTCGCCAATGTCTTTCTTTTGTAATCCGAAAAGTACCAGCTACCTGTTGATCTTTAGCGAACTTGCACTGGAAAATATTTGTTTTAAAAAGGGCCCGCCAAGTTAATTTTAAACCATGCCGCTTAGATTAATTACAATTTCTCAATTCCTAACGGTCTTTAACCAATTTCGGCCCAAAGCCCCAAAAGTACTTTGGTATATATATATATATATATATATATATATATATATATATATATATATATATATATATATATATATAGAGAGAGAGAGAGAGAGAGAGAGAGAGAGAGAGAGAGAGAGAGAGAGAGTGTTTGGCCACTCTACGACATTTTTCAATTAAAGATTTAGGAAACACTGAAAATCAACTACGTACACTGGAATCTCTTTATATTTGATTTTCAAACCACACTTTAAACTCGGACACATGCTCCTTTTCACTTTTACTACAACAATAAACACTCACGAATCACACACGCCAAATCCACTCCCCCTACCAAAACAACTCATATTGTTCAAATATCTCTATTATCTGCATTTTTAACAACGAAGACACCCAAAACTAGTTAATCTCAGGTTTCATTTTAAAAACATAAACATATTTCCCATTCTCTAATAGTTAAAAACCGTGTATGTTATTATTTGAAGTTTATCACTTCTAATGCTTCCCTTTTCCCATATACTTAACTCAGAAATATCTAATAACTTCTCTAGAAAATTCTTATGGTTCTATATAGTAATGATGTCATATCCTTGAGAATGGGTTCCTACCCGAAACGTTGGTACCAATAAGTTAAAATATATTAATATACTTACTAAATGCAGATTGCTTATTTATCCTGAAAATACTATACGATTGGCGACGCGCAACCCCTTGCTCTCTTAAGATATATATATATATATATATATATATATATATATATATATTATGCCATGTACCTCTCCAATTTTTACATTAATATTAATTATAGGTACCCAGTCAAATCCCTTATTAAAGTCAAATAAAATATATCTTCCTATTTACCAGCATGGCTAGGCAAGGTGGGTGTTACACTTTTGGGAAAGTTAAGAAACTTGGTACGATATGATCAACGTTCGCCAAAATCCACGTTGATTTAATCGACTTTCAATCATTTCGTTTGGTCTACCTTCTCTAATTATTTTTTAGCAATTTCACGACTAATGCAGGTTTTTTTAGGTTGATTCCATATAATTGTTTCTTTTTTAGTTGAAATATTTAGTTTTTGAGTTAGCTTGAGTTGGAAAATAATAAATTAAAATATTTCAATATTATTTTAAAATGAATGTTATACATAATATTTGTATTATAATAATATCTCCTAACATAACCTTACTTAACCAAAATTTAAAAAAGAATCACGTGGAATGAGCGTAAGAAACTGCATTAGTGGTGACATTTAAAAAAAACGGACGATTAAATTGCACCAATTATAGAAATTTAGTTGATATTGTAATGATATACGCTACAGTTTCTAAACACAACCTACAAGTGAAACTTACAGGCCTATAATACTAAAACCCTATTTACAGCCTTTCTTACAAAATAGGTAAATTTGTTGTTTCCCAAAATAAAGAATTTGGCTATTATTGAGTTCTCTGTAAAATAGTATTTCCAAATTTAATGCTTAAGTTTCAAAAGCTTGCTTCAATTCACACATCTGATATTTCTAGATTTACATCCCAAATAAAGATGATTTAATTCATCAATAGAATTCGATCCTTTTGTCAGAATTTGATACTTCAATTATTCCATAGGAGTAGATAAGATTAGCAATAGATAAGGAATCATGCTCAATATCTAAGCAATGGTAAGTGAATAAGAATTGATGGTGAGTTTTGAAGTGAATCGAAATAGGTTTTTGTCCCTTTGACTGAGGATGAACACAAAAGGGTATAATATCTAAAGCCTAATTGCCATCAAATTAATAACTTTTCCCAAGTGTAAAGAAGCGGTAAATCGTCTTGATTCCAATTGGGTTATCCCTATCCTTTCTACTATTTTGCTTGGTTCTCGCTAAGCTTACATGTAAGAAATTCCATTTAGTAGCATTGCCAACTAAGCCATTTCGATGGATGGAACTCAATGAATCAATCGTCGTAATTCAAATTACTGAAGAAAGTTAATTAAAATAGTTTGTCAGTAATAATATAAAGTTGTTAATTATATGCAATGGAAGCATTTCAGCCAGGATTATAAGAATTGGAAAATACAGATTTTATTTCATTTTTAGAATAAATATAGTTAAAAACAACGATCCGAATAAGAATTTTTTTTAATTTCAGAAGAGAGGAAAAAAAGCTCAGGAAAGGGTAAATGTGTGAAAATTACCTAACCTGAGGAACTAGAAGTAGAAAGTACTTGTTGGTTTCGAAACTTGACTTTTAAGTAAAAAGGAAAACTAATTGATCCTTCCGAAGTCTCTCTCCTAATTAAAGCCGAATCTACTTGCTTCTTCCCCAACATGTCTCCTAAGTAAGCGCAAACTACTTTGTGCCTCGGAAGCATGTCTCCTAAATAAAAGTGGGAACTAATCGAGTATTCTGAAACCTGTCTTCGAACAAAATATTTATATATTTTTATAGAAAAGAACCGACGTTTAACAGCATCTTCCCTTACATTTCAAAGCACGTTACCGAGTTGAAAAAAATTGTAACCCAAACTGCGTAAAAGATTCGTGTGACGGTGAGTCCTGCTACTGGTCTTTAAAGCTACGTTTTAGTAAAAACTTTATGATGGCCAACACCAGAATTCTTTGACTGAAGATATGTTGTGCTTATATCTGTAAGCTGCAACTTTTGCGCATGTGAATTTAAGCTGTTCGGTGTTTTCTGACGGTTTGTCACAGTTTGAGCAATGTTTAATTTCTGCTTGTTTTCTGAGCTGTGTATAACATTTTCATGTTATTGTTTAGTGGTTTGAACTGAGTCTTCAGAGCACGACAATTGTTTTTCTGGCCTAATTAGATTTTTCCTTTCTATGTTTGGGCTAACTTAGTGTAGTATTAAAGTGTCTTATAGGGTTGGCTGAGTATTTAAATGTGAATGTGATTGGTTTATAGCTGTTGTAGTAGACAATGAGGACATGAGATATTGATTCTTTGCTGTGTGCTGAAGTCATTTCTTCGTTAGTACTTTTGGGAACTGGGTTTGTGTTGATAGTCTTGAATAAGTGAAATTGGTGTAAACATTAGGAAGAGTTTTATGCCTATCATGTTTAAATGTGTAATTATGGGATGAACTTAGATTTTTGAGTGTATAAGTGGTAGAGGGGTGGGATTGTATGATTTCTGTAACTATATCAATGTCTTTGTTTTATGCTTTTTAAAATTTGTGTTTGTTAGCTTTACCAATGGGTGGAAGGAGCTAGTGATCGTTAAGCTTTGTACGGATAAATTGTCTTCGTTAGGTACCTGTATGTGGTGTCTGTTGCTATGCGTAGTACATTGAGTTTTATTATATTTTTGCTACATATGTTTTTGATGCAGTATGCAAAGGTCATGTGTACATTTAGCTATGGTTAACAATTGGAAATTAATAGTTTTAGTTAACTCAAAATAGGTGATTACTAAACACTCCCCAATCAGAGAGGAAAATATTGATGTTCCCAATTATAAGGCTTAAGGGCAAACTTTCGTAAATGTTATATTGGCTTTTTAACTATTTTTAAATGAATGAAGATGGATAGAAACTTTAATGTCTTTACAACTCGGTACAAGACTAAAGATATGCGTAATCGTAGTAGAACTTCGATGGAAAGGTTACTGGACACTAAAGTAGCTTCCTTTTGTCTGGTAGTCAAATAAAGACATGAGTATAAGGTTTAAAAACTAGACTTAGAAAAAAGCACGTGTTTGGATAGTGAACCTAGAAGAAAGGGACAGAAAAGATATAGGAAAAAGCAGTATTTTAGCAGAATTTGTTTGATTGCATATGATATTGTATATATTATAGTAGCTATTTGAGAGCCTAAGCGTTCAATAGACTAGTTCAGCGCTGGTGTTTATAAATAAATTTAGACTCAGAAAGAAAGCCAAGCAACAAAAGTGGAAGCGTGGCTAACCAATCAGGTGCTTAGTGGCACAAAATAACGACTTTAACTGACAGTGGAAACGGTCTATCAGTCCATTAGATAGGTGGGGGGATATGGGAAAACTTCTTTTAAACAGAAGATTCAAACTGTCATCTTTGATCTGTAATGAATTTTGTGTGTCAGTCCAATCGTGCAATCAAGCCATAAAGAATAGCTCTAGCTAACGTATCCGCTGGCAAAGCAGGCAGCAGAATGGTTTCAGGACATCTGCAAAAAGGAAAGAAACCATCACTGCAAGTAAGAAGATAACGTTTGCCTCGAGACAGTAGAAAAAGCCCGAAAATTTCTAAATGTACAAAATCAAAACTGTGTAACGTGCTGAGAATGTATGAAAGGAAGACTCCTTTTGTCTGTGAATCTTTGGATGCTGACAAACAACGCAAGATTTAGACCAATTTTTGATGACTTTACGCATCGAAGGCCAAACGTTAAGAAAAGATACCAAATGTTGAGATGCAAGAATACCAGGAAGAGAAAGATTGTGGAGACCTTTGACGACTGTTTGTCTGTGAGGTACGGTAATAAAAAGGACAGCCGGTAACCATTCATTCGTCACAGTACAATAGTGCAGAAATTCCAGGTTCTTGAGAGAAAGAGAGAGTGATTGAGTGAAATATCTTCATCCTTGACTTGATCGTGTGCAATTGCAGTCCGCATTTTAGAGCCAAATGGTAACTGCATGCATCCCCTTCTAGAAAGTGCATCCGCTCTTGTAAACATAGCACCTTTATTCTGACAGATGTTTATAGTGAATATATATATATATATATATATATATATATATATATATATATATATATATATATATATATATATATATATATATATATATATATATATATATATATATATATATATATATATATATATATATATATATAATCAAGTTTACTATTAATAAAACTCGAAGTATGGTCAAAACTTTTTATTGATTACAGTGATTAATGGTTTATTAATGGTGTAAGGCAAAATTATGTATATGCCTTCAATTAATTGTCGAAAATATTCCTGTTAACGTAAACGCCAAGAGGTGCAGGTCCAAAAATGTTGTAATGGGTTTGAGCAAGTTGGAGCTTCTTTGAATAGAATGCGATGGCCACTTGTTCTTCTTAACCCTAGAACCCCAACGTTCATTTTGAGTCACACTAACCCCACCCCTGGAGAATTTTACCCGTTTTTGGAAAATCAAAAGAGGATAATATTTTTTAATTAAGGTTTATTACAAAGTATACAGTGAAGATTAACTCTTGAGCTTTGGAATGCTGCCTATTATCCTTAATTTTTCCTTTATCTTAATACTGATACTGATTTTATGGTGAGCTAGACTAAATTTTAAGATGTGCTTATAAAAATTTCGCCGCAAAAATTACTGCAGCTAGAAACTTCTCTTGTTGTACAATGGTCCTGGGGTAATTGAACCCTCGCCTGAGTCAGGTACAGCCCTCTACTGACACTGGGATCTGTATGAAAGACACGTAAAAGATTGCAATAGTTTTTTTTTAATTTTTTGTTTTCATTTGGTTTTCATCCTTTTTCCAAGGCTGATAGTCATATATTTCAACACAAAATAAAGACACACAATGAAAAATAAACTTTCCTATTACATGCAGTCATCGCAGGTGGGATACAGATGCCTAGGGAACTTTGGTTTGGCCACCTGTTGCAGCGGTGCCGGGTCCTGCTTTCTAACCTGCTAATGGAGCCAGAACAGTGTACCAGGGGTGACTTGCTATCAACAAATGACTTTCCTGGCGACCCGGCAGCACTGCCCAGTGATGGAAGGTCACACACTGTTGTTATCAAGGTGTGAAGTTGTTGGGACAGGACTAGTGGTGACAGGCGTGACTGAGGCCAGGAAGTGATGAGTGCCCTCCCCACATTCATCATGGATGCCGTCCTCTTCGGTATGCTGATGCCCTTCCTTGCAAAGTTTTCGAAGCTGATGATGAAGGCATTGATGCTCGCTGAATTGAGGATGCTATACCACACACAAAGGGGCCAACGTCGTGTGTTCCTAGAGCATGAACTCGTTGCACACATTTGGTCGAATGTGTCGACCCCTCCTTTTTGGCATTATATAATTCTTTGATATCTGGCTTGCCACTTAGTGCAATGGTAGGCTGCGTGTGCTGGGATAACATGAATAGCCCCATTTTCTTATTTGTGCAGAATATCTGTGCCACGTACGACACAAGCGTCATCTCTTTGGTCAAGAGGAAGTCACTCGAACCGTGCAGTCGTGTTTCCTTTGCATTCATCTCCTGTGGAATTTCAGCCCAGTTGGCTTGAACTGTGCCAACAAGGGTCATTTCCTAGTTGTTCATGAGGTTGGAGATGAGAGGCACTGAGGTAAACCAGTTGTCCGTGGCCACATTTCTCTTTGTTTCGTGGTATGGCCTGGTGAGTTCCTTGGTGAAGTAATGCCCGAGTTTCATCCCATCCCGTGGCCATGGTCCCTGCTTGCCAAAGTATGGTATGGCACCAAGCAAGTACTTGGTCTCATAATCGCGGTTTAGGACAAGCTTGATGCTATATTTGGAAGGTTTGTTTGGGATGCACATCCGGAAGGGGAAATTCCTTCTAAATCCCAACAGTTGTTCGTCCACTATGAGGTTGTCGTGTGGGACATAAAGGTGGCCACAGTTCTCGATAAACTCGTCCCACATCTTCCTTCCATGGGCAAATTTATATCGTTTCTGCCTTTTGTCATGGGTTTTTGGGTTGTCAAACCTCAAGCAGGATAGGAGAAACTCAACCCTTCCCTTGGCATCGCTGCCTGATACGGGGGACACCCACTTACATCTCACTGTGGGAGAGATGATTATCTCTCTGTTGCTATGCCACTATGAGCACTCCCAGGAATGATCAACTCTCCTTAAGCTCCTTAGCACCGTATGTGGCACTTTGACTTGCCATACTTTCCTACACAGGCTCTAGACGTTTGTCCCCGTAAGGGGCGCGGCGATTTGCCATCCTGGCCGCCGTGCTGACGGGATCCAGCGCTCCGTCCGGCCCCAGCTTAGCCTCTCTTCCTTCCTTCAGATAGCCCGATTTCTCCCCTACCTCGTCGCTTTTCATACAACCTCTCCCACAACTTTCTCTGGTCAGCCTCTAATTTCACAGAGTAGAATGCTGACCTTCTTCTCAAGCCAACCACCCCGGATCGGGGCTAAGGGGGGGAGGGGACATTGTTCCCTAACCCCTCAGCTCCGGTTCGGGATGGGTTTTTTTTAACAACCTGCTTCATCCCCACCCACATCTTCCTCACATCCCTTTTCCTCTCCTCTTCACAACCTATATTTTTTACGCCGTGTCCAAGGTGGAGCCGCCATGCCGAAGGACTGCCAGGCCACCAGGCGGGAGGGGTGGTCCCGAATGGCGGCGCCTGGCTCTGCCGGGCTTGTAAGCACCTCTCGCAGTGCGGGCAACTGCGAGAGGTGATGAGCTATTGCGTCCCGTAATCAAAAGAGGGTCACCATGCCCATGTATGAAAAAAAACAAAAACCCCAACCCCCAACTTCCCCAAAAACATCTACGGAGCCGCCCTCGGGCAGCTCCACCGAGAAAATGGAGGTCCCCCCCCTTGTGCTTGCGCAAGGGACCCTCCATAATTCTTTAACCGGAGAGGAGGCTTACTCCTCTCCTACGCCTACGGGTGTAGGGGACTCCCCCTCACCCCCTTCTCTGGAGGTGCTTTCGGGCACCTCCCTATCTCCAGCGGCAGTCCCTCCTTTGCTTTCTAAGGGGACTGCCAAGAAAGCCAGCAGGCAGCCCATTGCCGACCGCCCCTCGTGCAAGCGGCTCGGTAGGGCAAACCCCCTTAGGGGGGAGAGGGAAGCCAGGCCCCTTCGGTCGCTTCCCTCAAAAGACCTGCTGGCAAGAATTTTGAACCTTGCTGGGGTCAAGGCCTGTGCCTCCCCACACCACCTGACTAGTGACAATACTGCCAAGGGGACCTGCGATGTCCTGGGAGGGGATGGCCAACTGGAGGCCCCTGCTGTGATAGACATGGTCCTTGAGGAGACCCAGCCCCAGACGGTAGGGCCTTCCATGGGGGGGAATTCGGGCTCGGCGCCAAGCACCGAACCCGAATCCGCCCCTATGCAAGGTCCTCCTCAAATGGCTGAGGGCTCCGAGGCAGTAGAAGGAGGGGAGGGATCTCCTCCGACAGGTGCCCCTACGACAACCAGGACCTTCTCCATTTCGGAGAGGGACCTGGCTGAGGCTGGTCCATCTGGCCTGGGGACTTCTGCCGGCGGAGGTGAAAAGCGGGTTCATTCCCCGCCCTCCTCTCCTAAAAAGAAAAAGACTAAAAAGACTCAAAAGACGAAGAAGACTCGGGGCTCCTCTCCATCCGCGGGGGCTGCGGGGACGGATGGGTCTGCTGCCACTTTGCTAGGCGACCAAGCCAAGATCGGCACATCCGGCCCCTCTACCCCCTCGTGTGCGGAGCCCATGACTACGACTAAGACCAAGAATGCACAGGGCGGAGCCTCGATGACATCGGGGCCCCTGATTCAGAGGTTACCTGGCGTTTTCGAGCCCGCTGGCTTCAAACGCTTCCTCGTTATTCGCTCCACTGATGGCACCATGTTGTCCAAGGGCAACATGATCCATCAGAGGAGAGGATTAGCTAGTGCAATTGGTAGAGAGCCGAAGGTAACCCGTTTCTCGGACGGGAGCCTTCTGGCGAATGCGGCGAATCCCGCCGAGGCGGCCAAGATAAGTGCTCTTCGGACACTTCATGGCACCCCGGTGAGTGTGACGCCGCACTCTACCATGAACTTTGTTAAAGGAGTAGTTTATGCGAGGGAACTCGTTTACTACTCCATTGAGGACATCACCCTAGAGCTGGCCGACCATGGGGCGGTCAAGGTCGAACGTGTGATGAGAAAACAGGGAGGGGCCTCGAGACCCACCCCTACACTCTTCGTCACGTTCGACTGTGACAAGCTCCCTGAGTCGGTGCGTGCCGGTTGGTACCGCTACCGCGTGAAGGCATTCGTGCCACTGCCGCGGCGGTGCTATTACTGCCACCGCTTCGGCCATACGAATCGATCATGTAGACGTGCAAAATCGGGGTCACCCGAAGTCTGTGTAAATTGCTCCAAGGTCGCACACGATAAGTCCAAATCGTGTGTGGCCAAGTGTGTCAATTGCGGAGAGCCGCACCCTGCTTCTTCGAAGCAATGTGGTGCATATCTCCTTGAGAAAGAAATCCTGGCCGTTCAGGCCCAGGATCGACTCTCATTCCGCGAGGCAAAGGACTTGGTCCTGGCGCGCCCGGCTCTGCCTGGGACGTCATATGCCTCAATAGTTAGAAAGGCACCCTCTGCTCCTGGCCCATCCAGGCCAACGAGCACGGTTGTTTCCAAGCCCATTCGGAGCCCTTCTGTGGGCTCTACCCAACCTGGGCGCTCCCCTGGTAAAGCTGGCGGCAAAAAGGGTTCATACCCTGCCCCGGCTAAAACCAGGGCTCCCCCCTCTTCCCCCAGCGTGACCGTTTCGCGTAAAGCGAAACGGCCACGCGCCTCCACCGAGTCGTTAGACTCACAGGAGGCAACACCCCTGAAGATGGTCGCTAGGCCATCTTCCGGGGTTCCTAAAGCTGTTCCCCGAAAGGAGGACAGCAACAAAGGAGCTTCGGCCCCTTTGCCCACGCCCCGAGGTGGAGCGAGTGGCTCGGAGACGGTGGTTCCTCGAAAAGAGGGCCCCCCGCCTCCGAAGCCGCAACGCCCGCCTAAAGTTTCGAGGCGGAGGGAGGAAAAGACTCGCATGGCGAGCCCAACCTCCCCCAATAAGTCCTCGAAGGCGACAGCGCCTTCAGCGCTTTGTCCGGCCAACAGCGCCCGGGGTTCTGCCCCCGGGAAGCGTACGGCCATTCCCGTGAGGGTCTTCAATTCGAAGAGGGCCCCCGCGTCTCCTCCGAGCTAGGCCTGGAGGGCATATTCCTTCAATGGAATTGCCGTGGACTCCGGGCCAACTGGGAGGAGCTGCGGAGGCTCGCCTCATCCCGTTCCCCGTTAGCTATTTTTTTGCAGGAGACCATGCTAGGCGCGTGCCCCCTGCCTGCCCTCCCGGGGTATAAGGGTCTTGCGACCCAACCACCGCGGGACGGCCGGGCTGGGGGATGCGCGGTTTACACCCGGCATGATGTCTCCGTTCTTCCTTTCTCTTTAGATACCTCCTTTCAGGCAGTGGCTGTGAAGCTGCACCTGGATAGGAGGTATACTATCATTTCTGCGTACATACCACCGTCAGCTGACTTCGACGCGGGGGACTTTCGCCGCGTCGTGGCACGGTTGCCGAGGCCCTATCTCTTGCTTGGAGATCTGAACGGCAGGCATCCTCTCTGGGGAGATTACACCATAAATCCCAGGGGACAAGTCCTTGCCGATCTGATCGAAGAGCTTGAGATGGGTGTCCTAAACGTGGATGAGTTTACGCATCACTGTCCGAGAACCGCTTCATTTTCTTGCCTTGACCTATCTTTGTGCTCTTCGGATGCACAGCCTGATTTTGATTGGGGGGTGGTCGATGACCTCCATGGTAGTGATCACTTTCCCATTCAAATATCATTTTCAGGGCAACTGCCGCCTGAGAGACCACCTCGGTGGTGCTTGGCGCGGGCGCGGTGGCCTGCATTTCAGGAAATGACTGAATTCTCTATCTCAGTCAAGGAGTTTAGGTCGGTAGATGAGGCCGTCGAGTTCTTCTTCGGCAACCTCATCGCCGTGGGCCTGACTACTATTCCTAGGACGTCTGGCCGTTTTGCACGCCGACCACTCCCATGGTGGTCGGCCGAGTGTGAGACGGCCCTCAAACAGAAGCGTTATGCCTACATGCGCTATAAGCGCCGCCCGAACGATTTCACCGTCGCTGAATTTCGTCGGGCTAGCGCTAGGTTCCGGTATATTTCGAAGCACGCCCGCCGCTCTTCTTGGCGGGCATACGTGTCTTCACTTAACGGGAAGACCCCTTTAGCTGAGGTGTGGAAGCGAGTCAAAAGGATTCGGGGCAAGTTCTCGCAGGACCCCCCTCCCGTTCTCCAGGAGAATGGGACCGCAATCTCGGACCCCGCGTCC
This sequence comes from Ceratothoa steindachneri, assembly GCA_963969495.1. Lineage (NCBI taxonomy): Eukaryota > Metazoa > Arthropoda > Malacostraca > Isopoda > Cymothoidae > Ceratothoa > Ceratothoa steindachneri. The sequence goes on from OZ018328.1 coordinate 13,933,484, forward strand.
GTGGCGGAATCCTTAGCGACCGCTTTTTCCGCATTCTCTAGCCGTGATGCTGCTCCGCCAGCATTCAATGCACGTCGTGATGTCGCGGAAGGCCGCCGGCTGGACTTTACCTCCAGAGGCGGAGAACCCTTCAACGACAAGTTTACTGTGAGTGAGTTGCGTTCCGCTCTCGCTTCGTGCGCGGACACCGACCATGGTCCGGACGATGTCCCGTACGCCATGCTTCGACACCTGGGTGAGCGAGGCATGGCCTTTCTATTAGATTTGTTCAACAGGATCTGGGTGGAAGGTCTCCTCCCAGACTCCTGGCGAATCGCTACTGTGCTCGCCTTTCGCAAGCCGGGGAGAGATCACTCTACTCCGACCGGTTTCCGCCCAATCTCTCTAACCTCTTGCGTGTGCAAGTTGATGGAGAAATTGGTAAATGTTAGATTAGCCTATTTCCTGGACAGCGGAGGCCATCTGTCTTCTGCACAGTGCGGCTTCCGTAAGTTCCACTCCACGTCGGATGCTCTGCTCCGACTGGAAAATGCCGTCTGCGAGGCTTTCCTTCGTAGACAGCACTACGCCACGGTGTTTTTTGATCTGGAGAAAGCCTATGATACCGCATGGCGATACGGTATCATGGAGACTCTCCACACGATGGGGGCGAGGGGACGCCTCCCAAGGTTTATATCTGAGTTTTTGCGAGATCGTCGATTCCGCGTACGGGTGGGGGGAGCCCTCTCCGACCCAAAGGAGCAGGAAGAGGGTGTCCCGCAGGGAAGTGTCCTCAGTGTCACACTCTTTGCCCTGAGCATCAACGGCATCACCTCGGTGCTGCCGGAAGATGTTCTCGCTACGCTCTACGTGGACAACCTTTCGATCTCTTTTGGCGCGGCCCAGATGCCAACTCTTGAGCGCCGACTCCAACAGGCATTGAACCGCGTCTCTTGCTATGCCAAAGCGCACAGGTTTCGGTTTTCTTTGGCCAAGACTAAGGTGGTGCACTTCTGCCGCCATCCACGGCTTCACCCCGACCCAGATTTGTTTCTTAATGGGGTGCGCCTGGATGTGGTTGAGTCGCACCGTTTCCTTGGTCTTGTATTCGACCGACGCCTCACCTGGGAGGCTCACATTCGCAGCCTTAGGGTCTCTTGTACCCGCGCCATAGACATTCTCCGTTCCGTGACGTTCAGCGCTTGGGGCGCTGATAGGGCTACCGCCTTACTTTTTTATCGATCCTTTGTTTGCTCGAAGCTCGACTACGGATGCTAATTTTATGCATCCGCAGCCGAGCGTTTATTGCGGAAGGTGGATTCGATCCACCACACCGGCCTTCGCCTTGCGACCGGTGCCTTCCGCACTTCCCCCATTGAGAGCCTGTTGGTCGATGCTGGGGAGATGCCACTCGCTCTGCGCCGCGTGCAGTGCATCACTCGCCTGTACGCGCGAGCCCGGCGCCTCCCCCAGTCGCCAACAGCTCTCACTGCATCCGCAGCTGATCTCGATGGTGCCTATGCCGCCGAGAGACGCCAGTCATACCCTAAGCCCTTTGGGTTTAGGGCCAGGAAACTCCTTCGAGAGGTAGATATAGCTCTCGGGCCGGTGGCACCCCTGGTTCTGCCCAGGACGCCACCCTGGAGGGTACCACATTTGGCTATTTGTCGCCACGCCTCTGCTCCCAAAGCTTGTACTGCGCCGGGAGTATTGCGTTCGATCTTTTTGGAGCACACATCGTGTCACGCTGGTACCGTGCCAGTGTATACGGATGGCTCCAAGTCCCAAGAGGGGGTCGGCTTCCACGCCGTATCCCCTCTGTTTGAAGTCAGCGGGGCTCTACCAGGCGCTGCGTCTGTCTTCACGGCCGAGCTGGTGGCAATACACCACTCGGTACGGGAGATTACGCGACGTGCCCGGTTCGGAGACCGGATTGTGATTTATAGCGACTCACAAAGCGCCCTGAGTGCTCTCGGGGCATTGGAATCTCCGCATCCCCTGGTTCGCGAAATCCGTGACGCCACGGTTTTGGCGAGCCGGGCAGATGTCGAGATTATCTTCTGCTGGGTTCCTGGACATGTAGGAATTGCGGGGAATGAGCGCGCCGATGAGGGCGCCAAAGAGTCCGCGAGGACTCTGCGACCGGACCAGCGTTTCGCTCTTCCTCACACCAACTACATGGCAGGAATACGGGCAGCTCTTCGGACTGCTTGGCAAAGAAGATGGGAGACGGTCGAGGGGAACTTAAAGTTGCGTGCCATTGCGCCGCGACTGTTCCCATGGACCTATCCCCCAATGCTGCGGCGGCTTCAGGTTGCTTTCTGTCATCTTCGAATCGGACACACTCGTGTGACGCATCGTTACTTGGTGGAGCGCTCGCATGTGCCCTATTGCAACGACTGCGTCGTCCCCCAGACTGTTCGGCATATTCTTGTCGAATGTCCCAGTCTGGGTGATCTTCGCGCACGATACCTGTCTCGGTACCGGGATGGGCGGGGTCGCTACCGCCTGTCCCTTGTACTCGGGACGAGTGCGTGCACCATGACTGGTGGACTTATTGACTTTTTGGGGGAGGCCGGCCTTCTCCCCTTTATTTAAGGTTCCTTTTTTTGTTATTGTTTTGTTTTAGATTGCACTCTCCTGCACCGGGGTGAGGGGGACCTCCCCCCGCTGCCGGAGATTGCTTCGATTGTTAAGTTTTTCAAATTTATATTGATTGTTAAGTTTTCATATTTTAACTTTAAAGTAGCCTAATTCTAGGCTGTCGTGTTTTTCGGCGACTTATGCCCAAGTGGGTAGTTGCCAGATGGGCTCTATAAAAAAAAAAATCTAGACGTTTGTTTGTCCAAGTAACGATTTCCTGAACAATGGAATAAGTAATAAAGAGCTTGATTGCCTCTTCAGGTGCGATTATATCCCTTGCCTTCTGAGTTGGCCCTGGAGTTTGTCTTGCTAAGATGTTCCTTGACAACCTCCTTGTTGTTGCAATGTACTGAGGCTGACAGCTCCACTTGAAATTAGTTTGGGTAGAAATTGATGTTTTGTTGAAGTCCACAACGGTTGCAGCATTTGCCCCCAGGTGGCGTTTTCCTCTCCATCCACTACTGGTAGGGGCAGTAGCAGAGGTACTAGCAGGGGCAGCAGCAGAGGTACTGGCAGGGGCAGGACTTCTTTTTGGTGTGGACGTGTAAATCTTCCTTTTTCTTTTGTTTGGAGGAGCATCATCCCCCTCAAACTCATTTCTACTTCCTGGTTCAATCACGCGCACATACTCTTCGTCTTCGTCACTATCGTATAGTTCGTTTATTTCTAGGTTGTCACGGAATTCACTATCATTATCAATATGTGACTCAACATCATCAACAACTTTAATATCACTGCTATCTTGCAATCATAGGCCTGATCTGTTTATTATGTCCGAAAGTCCATCTTTACTGAGTCACTTGCCTCTACCAGCCATAATTCTGTTATTCCTTAAATAAATAACTTAATCCACGAAAAGAAAAACACGTAAGATTTCACAAAATTGTACGGTCACCACAACGTAGGGAGTATATCAACCTGGTAAAAATTCTCACAATCAACATAACATCGGGTGAATTTCTTCCTAAAACACAAACTTCCTCCCATGATGTAAAATTCCAAACCCCGAGTGAGAGCGCACACCCACCCTTCAAGATGTCACACAAACCACTTAAGGTACTGACGGGTGGAGCGTGCTCCCGCACTTCCATGGCTTTGGATCACGTGACCACACCATGCGCTTGGTTGAAAATCTCCCCACGATGTGGTTCAAAGAGTTAATAGTATATTCCAACACTTCTCCTATTGCTATATACGATTCATCAACGGTTATTTTAAATGAGCAAAATAAATCAGGAATGATATTGTAACTATGTTTTTTTAGCAATTTTGCCATTTTTGATCACCTGTAAGCTATCTTTAATCCATTGAAGCTTTTCCAATTAATGTTTTTTCATAAATCAACGCGTGCAACGAAGCAAGAATACTTGTAAAATTCATAATGAATTTATGATAATAAATCATTACACTGAGAAATTTGCGTAACTGAAGTTGCTTATTTGGCACTAAATAATTTGATATCACAACACACTTTTATTTTTTAGGTGTACCACCTTATTGCGATATTATCTGATTAAGAAACTCTATGCTATACTGAGCAAAGGCACACGTAGGCACATTGATTTTGACACACTATTGTTCTTAGCGTTGAAGGGGAGCTAGAGACTTTCTTTAGGTTAATTGTTTAGTCAATTCTACCAGTTTGTTCTCCAAATATGAATGCGTATTTAATTTGGCGATTGGAGTAACGTCCTTAGCCAGATCTTTGTGAGCAGATTCAAAGAACTTGTCTACTCGGATTGTACCGTCCATGAGGGCTAACGCACCCTTGACTGAGGAAGGAAGCTTCTGTAAGAATAACTGTCTGAAACTATCCTAATCAAACGTAAATGTACAGTTAACAAGAACGCATTGCATAGCCCTTAACATTTAAGTGAGCTTGCGGGCTCCAAATGCTTCTTTTGAAATTAGTTGCTGCAGCAACTTCCCGTTGGAGGTAGGGGTACTTCGAAGTATGGCCGTTTTTAATTGCTAATAAGGGTCAAATATTCCTCTACTTGCTGTGTTCCTTGCCCCTAAATGCTACCGGATGAGAGAATCATTTCATATTAAAAGAGGCAGCTTGACGCTCAAGTGTAAGATGGCTTCAACGTCCTCAAACATTTTCGTCAAAACAGATCAGGATCTTCCATGAGTAGAGTAAATAGTGCCGCGAGGGGACGTCAGAGGGCCCATTTCGCACCAAATCCAGATGGTCTCCAATATAAAACTCTTATTCAACAGGGCTTCATATGTAAAAGGTCACTATTGCCCTGTGAATATCTACGTGATTTGTCACGGCAAACATCTGTCTGGTGTATGCTTACCACTCTGGGACAGTGGCCATATTTAATGCGTTAAGCTAATAAGAATGAGGTTACCGTTAGAAATAAGCCTACTGCTATTCGAACACAGTAGTTTTATTTAGGTTCGTTAGGCTACATATGGAAGAATTTTGTATAACGAGGATTATTATAAATAATGTTTATTTACTAATTTAATTTACGATAAATGGCGAGGTCATTTGTACCAGTTCATCTCATAACATCAGTCATCATTCCTCTCTTATCATCTTTATTTATTTCATGGTTACTCATCAAAAAATTAGTCAAGTTTTAGAGCTTTTGACTCCGTTAAATAGATCGTTCCTTTCATTTGATTATTCTATCTCTACATATCAAAAATATCTTATTCCAATTCTCATTCGCTTCATTCTTCTAGCTCTAAATCTCAAGAATTACTACTTCCAATTTTCTATTGCTTCATTTTACTACCTCTGAATCTCAATTAAGTGTTCCTCCTCCTAATTCCTTATCTTTTAATTCATTCTTTCTTTTGAAAGTTCAAGAATGATTTCTTTCAATTTCTTTAGCTTATTTCTACTAGTTACAAAACTTAAGATTTTCTTCTTTTAATTCCTTATTGCTTCATTATTCTAGCTCTACTATAAATCTCAATAATTCCTTCTTTTAATTTGTTTCGCTTCATTCTCTTATCTGTAACGGGTAATAATATTTTCTCATCAGAGGCATTTTGTCTGCTCTATTTTCATAATAATTAGTTCGTTTCGACTTTGGTAATTTGTTGAAATTTGCAAAAGTGATTCAGTTAAAGTAAATTAACCAATGACTGTCACCATTAACTACTCGCTAATAGTAATGATCGCATCTATTAATATCACTTAAATATTTTATGCTGAAAGCAAATTTCGTTTTAATCCTTTAGTGTCCACCATAGATTCTGTTGCAATATCTATAAACCTTCTTAACACGTGAAATTCCAGCCATTTAGAAGAGTTTTTAATCGTATTAATTTTCTATAATTTTCAAATTTACTGAATTAAGGTCCTATAATGCAATATCCCATTGGCCACGTCGATTGGGATATGTCTGACCAAGCTCATCCCAATTGTGCTCATTTTGGCACGATTCTAGCAGCTGCTCTAATCCTAATTAAGACCTTCTGGGGCTTAAGGGATTAATTTCTGTAATTCACTTAATCTATAATATGTAGCATGACGAAGACAACATTAATATCAACAATTATTATATCATACCTTCCTCATTTCCTTATGGTGTGGGTACAGTAAATATAAAAATAAATAGGTCAACACATTATCAGAGAATGTTACCCTAACTGATGAATAGAGAGATACATATTCTATTTAAATTAAACAAAGCAGAAAGGTCGACTACACAAGAGGCAGGTTCATCTTTTTCATTTCTTCAACTCACAGAATAGTGGATAAATAGGTTAATTAATGAAGGAGCCATAAATTCAAACGTGAGAAGTTAACCCGTAAGTAGCTTTTAGCCATAGTCGAATCAGTATGGGAGCAATTTTAAAGCTGAATTTAAGTTTTTGCGAAAGCAATTCGGAATTTGTCTAAATTCAAATGAATAAAGAAGAGAATAAAATATCATGAACTTATAGTACATAAAACAAAATTAGAGTTAATAAAATATTTAGTGTTTTACCAACCATCTATAATTATATATTTATGATTCCATTATTTTTCAGTGGGGACCAACCACTTGCCCCCGAAATGAGGTTTCTTCTCGGTTGACAAACCTTTGCCCTTTAACTTTGTTCATATCTGCAAGCGATGTTTTGGGTGGGAGATTTCGTAACCTGGGAGGAACTTTTCAGGTGTCATTCTTCAATTATTCCTCAACAGGGCACGTAACCATGGAAATTGAATTGAAGTAAAAAATAAAAGGGCTTCGAAATTTAATTCGGTTGATGATTTAAGATCTTTCTACGAGGAGGCTATTATACGATAATAATAATGATAATATCTACAAGGAGGGCCCAGCATTTTCAAAGCTCTCTACATATAAATACTACATATTAATTTTCCATGATGTTTAAAATCTCTCTTCCTCACCAGAGCATTCATTTCTGCATTTTGTTGAGTTCAATGACCATTAAAAGACCGCGTAAGAAAATGTATATTTGTGGAACCGGGACAGGATAGGATACTTTGTGGCCCTCTTGCATATATCCTTACAAGTATCATCGAGTTATAGACGAATGATACATTTTCATTTCTCCTAATTTGACCGTTCTTTATAACTTTCTTATCAAATCATATTTGAACAGAAATGATAATAAAAGAGAAATTCTAAAATAACTTACTTTAATTCATCAAAAAACAGTAGTCTTTCTGTATAAAGAGGTTTGGCTACCAATTAGGCCCTTCATACAAACCAAAATACCAATTCTGATCACTTCGAAAATTTCGTTCAGTTCGCTCTAATTAGAGAAGGAATCCTGTTGCTGAATCTCGCTCCCTCGCTCGATTCAGTTGCTCCAACTTCAACCCAATCATTGTGCTTCTATTCCATAGATTTCATTAAATTGCAAGTATTATTTTACCACCAAGAGGAATGTGTTAATCTATCTACATACATGAACGTAAGATTTATTGCTTCATTTCTTTAACCTAAAGAGTGGCTTATCTGCCCATACTCATAAACGCATCATACTCAATTATAGAGGTGTATATTTTTATGTGCACATAAGAGAGACACGTTATACTTTGAGCCGAAAGGTTGCAAAAGAGTTTGGGAATGTTGCATATACTAAGTAAAGTGAAAGTGTCTGAAGCTAAACTAGTGAAAATAGGTAGCAAGATGAGAAAAATTGGAAAGCTAAGGACCTGGAGTGTGCCTAAGTCATGAACGTACTCAGTTAAAGATAAATAATCAGGCCTATTGCAGGGTGGCTGAAAAATTGTCGATCTCAAGGAATCACACCTTGACGTTGTTTAGGATAGTTTATATCACTCGAATCACTTCATGTGGCTTCTTCAGACGTGATTTGGGCCTCGTCTTTCTTCCGAGAGAATTCCTATACAAAGATGAACATAAGAGTGTTTAAGTGGTCATAAGGCCTAAAGATAAGCCCCAAATTAAAAAATATGGCCGTGATTCCTAATTTAACAGGAATCACATGGTATTAGGTAGTTCCTATCAATACTGCAAAAAAGCCCCACATTACAAGTGTGCTAAGTATTGTTACAAACTGTCAATGAAAAAAACAAGCAAGAACAGCTGGTTGGTTTGGAGAAAACTGATAACGATTGGAAGCTGCTGGCAGTGGTCAGTTTTCTTCTGATTGCTCTCCAAAGTGTTAACCTTAGTTCTCTGGGACTGGTGGAAATTTATCAACCAGGTAAATCTTAGGTTAAGGTAAATATAACTTCTTATTATTACTTAAACTTTTTGTATATATCGTTTATAATATTCATATATATTATTAATAATTTAATGTAATTGTCTTAGACTTATTGTGTTTATTTGTTACAGCAGGTGCTGATCACTGTGTCATATTTTAAGTTGATTAAAACCAGAAATCTTAGCCAGAATCTTATTCATCATCTGGTAAACTACAATTTAACAACTTAAAAATGGAGCGTGGCTTACGTCTGCAACGTCTTGAAATCCGTCCAAACCCTCCCTCGGCAAATAGAATATTAAAGCATTTCTTATTCTTATTTAAAAAGTATAAAGCAGAATTAGAAGGTGATAACAACTCGTTTCTCGGCGTTTTAGCCAACTTATTGTCTGCCGATAATTTTGAACTCATTGCTGAATGTTCCACTTATAATAACGCCATAAAATAATAAGAGCAACTTTTATATAGCTGCCTAATGAAATTGTAGCTCGTCACCGTTTAGCTACCAGACATCAAAAGCATGATGAATCTATTGATGAGTATGTTCAAGTTTTGTATACTCTAAGCGTAGAAGGCAATTTTAAAGACGTAACTGCATCTGTTTATCGAGATGAGAGTATCTCAGATGCACTTATTTCTGGGTTGACGTCTCAAAATATCCGAACCCTCTCTTAGAGAATAGAAAATTCGACTTAGCTGCCGCTATTGATAAAGCGAGGGCCCTAGAGCTAGCGTTTGAAGATTCTCAATCATTTATTAGTAGTACCCTTTCAGAAAGTTAACTTACCTAAGTCTCATTAAAGGAAATGAAAGGAGATGTAATACCTAGGTCGGTAAAACCTCCTGCTTGTGCTACTGAAGACGGTTCCTCATCGAGTGCTGCCGTAAGTTTTTGTAAATGTTTCTTTTGTGGGGAAAGTATTCCTCACCACAGGGTAAACTGTCCCACCCGAAACGTTGAGTGTCACTATTGCAGGGTGAAGAGACATTTTTGTAAAACGAACTCTAACCGATTCTAAGTCAACTCTACCTCAGCGGAAGAATCCTTGGTTTCAGCAACTCTTGCGTCTAACCTGTCCAAAGATTTGAACCCATCTCTTGTTATGATTCAAGTAGGTGATGATGTTTTGGATGCCTTGCTTGATACAGGCAGCTCTGAGAATCTTTGATCAACTGAGATAGCGCAAAAGTTATCCTTATCACTATTACCTCAAATGGCACAATCACCATGGCCACAGAAAAATTTAAATCTAAAGTTGATGGAATTTTTTTTATAAATCTTTCTATGAATAACATAAAATATAAAAGTGTGCGTATTTTAGTTTTATCTGAGCTCTGCTGTGACGCTATCTTAGGGCTACCCTTTCTGAAGAATCATTCCACAGTTAGCCTTAATTATGGTGGATCACAGCCTGAAATTGGTATTAGTTGTTTAGCTTCTTTAAATATCGAGCCTCCGAGAGTATTAAAAAAACCTTTCTGCTGAGGTCAAACCTTTGGCCACCAGGTCCAGTAGATATAATGCTGCTGATTCTGCTTTTATCAAATCTGAAGTAAAGCGATTACTTGAGAATAAAATTATTGAAACTTCAAACTCTCCATGGCCAGCTCAAGTATACGTGGTAAATGGACCTAAAAAGAAGATGGTTTTTCATTATTCAGCTACTATAAATAGGGAAACTCAACTTGACGCTTATCCTCTTCCAAACATTGGAGACTTAGTGAATAGAAACTCAGAACAAGGTTTTTAGTACAATAGATCTTACAAGCGCCTACCACCTAATACCTTCACATGACTCTGAAAAAGTATATACTGCCTTCGAAGCTGACGGTAAACTATACCCTTTTAACCTACTTAGTTTCAGATTAACAAACGGAGTAGCTTGGTTTTAACGAATAATGGACCAAATCCTAGAAGAAAATAATCTAGTAGGAACGTGCGCCTACTTGGACGATGTTACTATTTCTGGTAAAGATGAACAATCTCATGATAAAAATTCAAACATATTCTTAGAAGTAGCTCGCAAATATGGTATGATTTTAAATGATGATAAATGCAATTTTTCAAACGACACTAGTAGCATATTAGGAAATGAAATTAAACCCATCAACTAAGACCAGATTCAAGCAGATTTGAGCCTTTGCATAATATGGCTACTATTCCTGATAAGAAATCCTTGTAAAGAATGTTAGCACATTTTGCCTACTATGCAAAATGATACCAAATTTCTCAGATAAAATCCGTCCTTTAATTGATACTACTTTACCTTTGACTAACGAAGCAATCAAAGCAATAGAAGAGCTAAAAAATTCTATTATCAAAGCTGTCAAATAAAAAAATTGATGAAAATCTTCCATTCACAGTAGAAACTAATGCCTCCGAAATACCATTATCAGCTACATCAAGCCATGAAGGAAGGGCTGTCTTGTTTTTCGCTAAAACATTAAATGAGAGTGAAAAAAAGAATTGTTCCTTAAGAAGGAAGGCTCAGGCCATTGTTAAAGTAGTAGGAGAGTGGCGCCACTTTTTAGCTAATAGAAAGTTCACTTTAATAACTGATCAGAGGTCGATTTCTTATATATTAAATGGAGTACATGAAGGAAAAATAAAAAATCAACAAATACTCAGATGGAAGGTTGAAATCCAATCATATTCTTATGAAATCATTCATCGTCCTGGACAATTAAATGTGGCTACAGATGCTTTGTCTAGGATATTTCGCTCTACCATGTCTAACTCGGATCTCTTAGAACTTCATAAATCCTTATGCCACCCTGACATAGCATTAATGTCTCATTTTATACGAATTAGAAATGCACCTTATTCGCTGGAAGACACTAAAAGAATGACTTCGTCATGTGTTACCTGTGCAAAATTAAAACCTAATTTCTATAAGGCTCACGACACACCTCTGGAACATGCATTAAATCCTATGGATCAAATTAGTATAAACTTCAAAGGACCTCTTCCTTCCAATAGCCCAAATAATTATCTACTCTTTGCTGTCAATAAATACAGCAGATTTCCTTTTGACTTTCCTTGCAGAGATAACTTATCTGCTATGTAATTTTTTGACTACGAGGGGCGGTCAATGAGTTTTGCGAATCGGTAGGGCAGAACAGAAAGGGGGATGGCTATTTGTGGGTGGTTTAGGACAAGTTATCATAAGTCATAACCTGCAGCCGCACACTCCTGCCTCGTCTATTTAAGAAGAGGTAGCTGATTGCAGATCGTCAGTCACAATTTTTCAACAATGGAAAAGGTTGAGCACCGCACAGTGATCAAATCTTTGACCAAGGAAGGCAAGAATGAAAGAGAGATCCATGAACGCATGGTTGCAGTGTACACCGACACCGCTCATTCCTATGCAACCATTGCTCACTGGAATAGGAAGTTCCGCCTAGGTTGTGAGTCCCTTGAAGATGACAGCCGTTCAGGGCGCCACAGACGTGACCAACGAGGAAAATGTGGCCCGTGTGGAGAGGATGATCCTCAAAAATCGAGGGGTGAAGGTCAAAGAAATCGAGAGAGAACTTGCAATATCACATGGAAGTGTTATCAACATCATCCACGAAAATTTGGCCATGACCAAGGTCTCTACCCGTTGGGTCCATAGAAACCTCACGCCCCATGATCTACTTCAATGTCGTCAAAGTCCACCAGGCGAAAGTTTGCACAAGCTGCCCTGCGCGAGTGCGGATTCGAGGAGCTCAACCATCCCCCCTACAGTCCAGATCTGGCCCCTAGCGACTACATTTTATTCCACCAGCTCAAGGCTGCACTGCTTGGAGGGGACGATGAAGGTGTCCAGCTATCCGTCAAGGAGTGGAATGAACAGCAGTCGCGAGATTTCTGGTTTTCCGGAATTCAAAGCCTCAGGGACAAGTGGTGCAAGTGCATTAAAGTTAAGGGCAGTTATAATGAAAAATAATAAAACCCTTTTCCTCAAATCTCGTTTCCTTATATCCGAATTGCAAAACTTATTGAACATCCCTCGTATCTCAACTTTTTTCAATTTTTGGACTACATGCCTTTATTTATCCAGATAGACGGGCCAGCTTTATGTCTATTTATGTAAAAACATTTTTAAATGATAAAGGAATCGCTACCAACAGAAGCACGCCCTACTACCTAACCAGTAATTATCAGTGTGAGCGGTATGTAGGACTGGTGTTGAAAACAGTATCTATTGCATTGAATTCAAAATATTTGTCACTTAAATGCAGGGAAAATGTTCTTTCTGATGCACTGCACTCTATACCTTCCCTATTTTGTACAGCAACAAATACTACACCACATAACCGTTTTTCTCCTTATCCTAGGCAAAAGCATGCCTTCATGGCTCTTCCCTAACAGCTCTATGTATCTCAAAAAGCACGTCAGAAATAAAAATGATCCACTTGTAGAAACAGTTTAAATACTTGAAGCGACTCCTACATATGCTTATGTCATATTTCCTAATGGGAGGAAGAACACAGTATCAATCCATAGAAACCTTGCTCCATGTCCTACACAGAATCACTTAACTGAGTCTCCCTTAAGTCCTAGAAATTGTGAATCTAAATTTCGAGAAAATGTAGAAGATTATGCAAACTCAGATGCCCCATCCTCTTTTGAAAATCTGAATGCACCAAATGGAATAATTCCCCTAGTACATCCTCCTCCAGCATCTAGTCTACCGGCAGAAAACAAAAAACCACTGCTGAGACGCTTTACTAGAATTAGGAACCCCGTCGATCGATTCAATTTATAAACCTGTACTGTTGACTCTCTCTCTATTTATATATATAAATATATATATATATATATATATATATATATATATATATATATATATATATATATATATAGTAAAGTTTTTACTTTATTGTTATTATTAAAAGGGAAGAAATTTCTACAAATAAGATAAGGTATTTACTGTTGATATATCTGGTGCTGTGATTGATTAATTGTCACCAGATTAGGTTGTAATTAATGGCCTATAGCACATTCCTCCTTATAGGGGTAGATTGTGCTTCGTATTGTTACAAATTGTCAATGAAAAAAACGAGCAAGAACAGCTGGTTGGTTTGGAGAAAACCGCTAACAACTGAAAGCTGTTGGCATTTGTCAGTTTTCTTCTGATTGCTCTCCAAGGGTTCACCTTAGTTCTCTAGGACTGGTGGAAATTTATCAACCTGGTGAAGCTTGGTTAATGGTAAATATAACTTCTTATTATTACATAACCTTTTTTATATATTGTTTATAAGATTTATATAGATTATTAATAATTTAATGTAATTGCCTTTGACTTATTGTCTTTATTTGTTACAGCATGCGCTGATCCCTGAGTCATATTTTAAGTTGATTTAAACCAGAAATCTTAGCCGGAATCTTTTTTATCATTTGTTTCACTACAACAAGCACCCTATACAATGAATAAGCTTCCTTTATATAAGTGAGTGGGGCTCGTCTCATGAGAGTTCCCTCTCGTCTTGTTGAATACGTTTCAATTACACAACTTGTGTCCACAAACTTTTTAGCGTTTTAATTTGCCTTCGCTTCTGCACCTTTAATTAATCTTTAATGACGCTAATTATATAAATAAGAGACATAATATTAACATTCCCATAACCCTTAATCAACAGGAAGACACACCGAGTAACGACAAAAGCTTCAAAAACATAAACGCTGAATGCCCCACCCTCATTTTATTAATGGAACTCCTAGGTGTAGAGCTGAAGAATTTTCTAACATATGCTTTAAGTATTGTAAAATCCATTGACTAATTAATTTAATAAATAAATACATCACTTGGTTGTAAAATCGATTGTTAAGGCGGAGCATCGTAGCGTACAGCTAAGATTTAGTTCTTGCGAAAAGAAGAAATAAGTATTGAAAAATAGTTAAAAGATATTTAATTTGCTTTAGTTAAATTATGAGTTGAGAAAATATCATAATAAACAAATAAATGATTTTCATTTAGGGCGAAATACGTCTTAAATTAACAAGGAACATTTTCCGCTAAATTGAAAGATATCGGGGAGGTGGTCGCTCCTAAAGTGTTCGAAAATATTCAGGACTGCGATGACCTTTGTTCTCAGAAGTTTCTTGGACTAAGACGCTAGATTAGGAATGACAGTAAAATACAAAAAAAAATGCAAGTTAAGACGAAAAGTGGTGCGCACTCTAAAGCTAATTAGGCAAGCTAAAAAAAATAGTTCCTTCTTCCCTGACGGAAACTTATGACAAAAAATGGTTATTGGTCCTGAATTCATTCTGCTCATCTCCTTCATTACTGTTTCGCCTCTAATTACGGAATTTTTTGCCTAAGGTTCGATCGAGGCCTTTCATAAGGAGACATAAAAAACATTCCATTTAGAAGTATTGTTACTTAAAGTCTCTAAGCAGATGCAATCCTCGTGAGCATCTTTTAATTAGATATGCACCCCCATAAGAAATAAAATAGGTGATTGAAACTAATAAAAAATATTTATAACAATATTCTCTTAATGCAAGTTTACGCTTTATTCGCTTAAATTTATCTAGTAAAAATGCATGATGAAAGAGGCCAAGATCTCCTTTTGACGGAGAGTTGCATATAAACAAGAAAATTAGTTTTATATACCTGTGATAAAAAATATGCTGGCAAACAAACAGAAGAACTTGGGAATTCGAAAATTTAGAAAAGATAATTTGAGAAAGTTAACAAAGCTGACAGGCCAAAGGAGGAGACTTTTGCTGTTTGCAGGGTTAATAGAGAGACGAAAATAATTCCGCTTGAGGTTTAAGGTATTGTTGCCACAAACCATTGAATGTAATTAATTTAATTGTCTTCGTGCGGATTTCCGCAATTATTCCCACAATTACAGAGCTGTCTGAGTGAACAGGTGCAAGTATTTGAAATTGGGATTTGTACCATGGTTGAATGAAACATATGGCAGGCACCACCATATTCCTCGGAATGGGCACTTAAACCGAAAGCTTCGTACATCTCATGTGGCTTCACTTTAGTTAAATTATATATTAATTGTTTCTGCCCTCCTAAGCCGTAGTCTATTGGTTTGTAATTAAAGGAAACAAAAAAAATTAGGATATCACAAAAATGAAAATTATCGGTCTTTAATATGTAAATTAAGAGCTCTTTTAGAATATCCGGATTCATCCTAAGGACCATTGCCTTGGAAAGCACCATAAAAATCTATTACTCTCATTATTATTATTTACTTCTCGTTAGCTCAGTGGACAGAGCTAATTTTAGGTGTTAATGATTTTCCAGCTCCTCGAGTATCCTTGAAATAACCACTGACCTTTACGACCTATTTGAAGTTAGTCAAGAAAATATTATGACTCAAGCGTCAAGGATTAATGATTTGTCCTATAAGGGTAAGCGAATAATTTAATAAATAATTGTCAGAAAATAATTTTCGACAGGGAGGTAAAAACAACCTTAGTCCTAAATATCTGTTAACTCAGAATCTGAATTTCCAAAGTATAGAAGAAGAAGATAGAGATATTAAAGTAGACAAGAGAATGCAGCTTAGAACGACAATTAACACTGCCATGGTTTGTAAGGTGAATCATGCTAAGGGATTAAAATCATTTGAATTAAGAAGTTTAGAATATAGAAGATTACGAGGCAAACCAATATAGACATGTAAAGTTCAGAAGATTTTCGACAAATGTGATTAAAATTTGTTCTCTGCCTTGGCTGAATAGAGCATAACAATGGACAATTTGCTCGAATTAAGAGAAAAGTGATGGCCATTGTCTGAGATGCTCGAAAAGGAACAATCATGTAGTTTGGGCAAGGCGCTAACGAGTACAATACACTAAACAAAAGGATAGATAAATAATTTAATTGTTGCTATAAAACCTAGAAGATTTATAATTCTTACAAACAAATGAAAAAAATTATGTTACTGATAAAACAAGATAATGGAATAATACACAATATATATAGTGCTAATGAACTATAATTTCCAGGTCAATGCAGTTGGGTAAGGAGAATTATAGAGGTATAAGATTTTAATATATATATATATGTATCGAGGCCAAGGAAATAATAACCAAAAACATCTGGGTTTAGCTTTGCCCCGCCGATGGTCTCCAGTAACATAGAAGAACGGGCTAAATGGCAAATTTTAGAAGACAGATTTCTGACCTCAGCTCAAAAGTCAGGACCTTCGAGGGTGTACTTATAAACAATCAATTCAAAAGCGCAAACTGCTGATCTCGCATTACCCTCTCTCAGAGCTACAAGACGCCAAGCGCGAAGACCAACCTGAGGTCTTACCTTGCTAGTCCCACTTCCACTTCTCCATGACCCTGCGGGAGTAATTTGGATATATAACAGGTTAAACAGAGGAAATGAGGCCTTTTTGTTTGTTCTAACAGAAGAGACAAGAAAGTCACCGGTTAACAGAAGATTTTTCGGGTTCGAGAAAAAAACAGAAAAATCACCCGTACAAAAGTTTTCTGCAAGTTGAGGAAAACTTGCAGTCCTTGTACAAAACCAAATTGTACTAATGAAGCTCGGCGCCGTTTAAGCTTTATGATTATCGAGTATCACTTTACCCAGTTTGTGAACTCTAAATCTTACTCAATCTGAGTTGGACAAACCTCAACTAAATAGAAAAAAAAGAAGACAACGATTTCATCTCGTCCAGGAGAAAACAAGCTCAAGGTTGCTTCCACCCACCCCAGATCCCTCGTGACCTCACCTGTCAAATCCACAGGCACGTCGGCAAACGCCATCTAATGAGCAAACAACCAACTACTCGTGCTACGCTACTCCGGAACAAAATCTCCAAAGAGAGTCTAAGTGGTCTTAGGTATTTAATCTCCATTACCTTATGTAAGTAAAGAATAATCCTGTTGTTTATGTTCTCGTGCATAATAATTAGTTGATTAAATGTCTGGCCAAGGACAAAGATATTAACTTAAAATTGTTCCCCTGTAAAATTCTATCTTGAATCGAGCCGCGAGAGCTCGCCCAGTTAGAAATGTATTTTTTTATGTTATTTATTGAGAGAGTTTATGTTCATTAAAGTCTATTTATTTTTAGTAAAAACACTTAATTATCCTCAAACAGGATAAAGTAACAATAATTGATAAAGTCAAGAAATAAACCCCTTTTCTTCATTCACTAGAATAAAGATAAAGATTAGAACTCTTAGAGAACGATCCTCAAGCGATCACCGAGGCACGAGCCTACGCTTCAAGACAAAGTTTATTCGGTTTATTAAAAATTAATAAAACAAATATTATATATATATAATCTCGGCTAACCTATGACAACAAAATTTAATCCGCTAGTAAGTTTACTGGAGTTCCTTAATCGTCTTTAAGAGCGCTACCATACAGTTTCCTTGACATGAATGTTGGGAAATAATCAGTTATCAACAATTCTGTCAACAAAACTGCTAATATAATTCTTAATAAGCTTTATGAAAGATATGATACTTTAGTGGTTTCACTCGGTCTCACTAGAATTAAGCGTTGAACTCTTTATGTAAATTAACCACGTCACCTTCAATAAAACAATATACGAACGGTCCATAGTCTTGCCATGGATCTCGTATGGCCCTATTAGCAGCTAATTTTTCCGTGTGCTATCTCTAAAACAGATATTTTGACACAATTATTCAAAATATTAAGCCACATACTCCAGAAGATTTGTGCATGATACTTTTGATGTCTTTAATACAGTGGAACAAGCACGAGAATTTTTCCATATTTTAAACAAGTTCCATCTAAATATCTCATATACTATGGCTATAAAAAAACAATAAATATCTACCATCTTTAGGGTATAAATTTACACAAAACTAATTTTTGCAGGTTGAGGAGTAATATATTTTAACCTCTGATATTTCATATAAAATTGCATCTGAAAACAATAATTTTATTACAGACTTACAAATTTATTCCGACTTTTTAGCAACACATAAAGAATTAAATTTCTTACCCAATTATTTTTCCAACAATTCATTTCATATTAGACTTGTTGAGAACACCATCAACACATTTTAAAACATAATATATCACGCCTTTAGTAAACCCATTACTGCCCCAAAGTAAAAACGCTACCTATTTTTGCCCGATAAAGGACATTTGAACAAACGTGTAAAACTTAGCCTCACCCAAACCTTCAGGACTTATTTCATCATGTTAATTAATATAAAATCAATTTTCAAGAATAAAACGACAATTTGAATTTTTTCAGAGTAAAAGACAAACTATCTCTATGCTTATGTAATGATGCACGTACGAATTCGCTTACCTGGTTGTTCTAAGAAAAACAAATTCGCAGCACTACACGTACCCTGCAGGAAAGGATTTCAAATCACTTGGGTGTTAACTACAGAACAGGAATGACTATAGCAAAAAGAAAATGCCTACATACGCAGTCACATCGTAAAATGTAAATATATATTAATATAGATAATTTTAAAATACTACAAACATGTAAAAATGAACCGGAAATTAGGATTAGAGAATTGGCTTTAATAACATAAGAATACCTACACTAAAGTAAGATTCAAATTGAGTCCCTATAAATATAATCTAACTAATCAACCAACCAACCTGCGCTTGTTAATAACTGAAGCTATTGTAAATACCAACTAACTTTTAACTTTAAATACCTAACCGAATTTATGTAAATCAAAACGAAATAAAAAATTCATTTGTATTGCCTTGGAAAACTGACCAAACAAAGTATGGTCAAATAATGTTGTTAGCATTCTATTTTAAATATTCCTGGTATATAACGGTTTTCAAGGAATATTCATATAATTAATAAGGTATTGAAATACTTTTTCTATAACTTTGTGCCAATGTTTTTACTCTGTCTTATTCGTGAATCGAAAACTGATTTTATGGTATTTCTGCCATTCACTAAAGCATTTTTTCCTTCCTACCTTATGTGTGCATATAATTATATTTCTTATATAAGGGAGGAATTCTTTTTATTATTATAGATTTAGAAATTTAGCAACTAAATGTTCAAATGAGGCTCGGAAGTTATCCTATAAAAAGGGCTCAAACCATTTTGTCTGGACTTCTGCGAGGGATTAACTTCTTAGTGTATATATATATATATGTATATATATATATATGTATATATATATATATATATATATATATATATATATATATATATATATATATATATAAAAATATATATATGTATATATATATATATATATATATATATATATATATATATATATATATATATATATATATATATATATATATATATATTTGAAGAAATCCTTTAAATAAGTCAGTTCTTCATGAAACGATATCCAGTTAGAGCATATATGGTAGCCTCTATTTTAAAGGATTTCTTCAAATTTAATTATTACCCCGATTTCATCTTCGACCAGTTAGTATCCAAATTTCTCTCCAAAATATACTATCCTTTACCCTTACTTACTTCTGCTTCTAAACAGAAGGTTTTCATTAAGCTTCCCTATCTCGAGCATTTGACATCCGAGTTAAACAAACTCCTTCTGTCTACCCTCAACAACCATTTCCCTCAATGCCAATTCATTTGTATTAACTGCAACCTTAAATCTTTAAATTCCTTTTTCCTCTATAAGGAGCCAATCCCTTTGGGCTTGCGATCCTGTATAATTTACAATTATACATGTACAACCTGCCACAGTCGTTATGTAGGCCAAGCTGGCTTACAATTCAACTGCAGGATCGCGAAGCACTTGGGTTTGTCTCATAGGACTGGTATTCCCATTTCCAAACAGGAAGCCTCTTCCATCAGGCAACATTCACAGTATCACCATCATCCTCTTAATTCTAATTCATTTACTATATTATCTTCAGCCTTAACTTCTCTCGATTTAAAAATCTTAGAGTCACTATATATCATTAAAATAAATCCAAACCTAAATAATTACGCCTCCTCAATTAAATTTTTCACAATATAACCAACCAACACTTCAATAGATTAACTAGCCAACCGACCAACCGAACAAATTTTGTTAGTAATTTTAAATGTTTAGTTAGTTGATTTCTCAACTCCCACGTTAAAAGTCAGTCTCCTTGTTCATTCTGATTTATTTTCGGGTTTTTTTGTCTTTTTTTGGTGTGTTTTAACAATTTGATATAATGATATTTTTTGTTTACTTCAATAACTTTTAATACGTGATAATCAAGTCAGTTTGTTATAATTTCACTTTCTATTTTTTTTCAAATACCACTGGGTAATATTATTTAATTCTATATATTATTTATTAGTGTTTTTACTTTAATTGTAATTGTTGTCAATTTTATTATTTTAACTTGCCTTCTTCCGCTTTTTTTAATGCATTCTTTTAAGTATTATCAATTAATGTTCCTTCCCCTTCTCATTAGACGATATAGTCGCTGAAGATGGTTCTAGTAAAGGTCCGAAACGTCCGGCCAATAAATGATTAGTATAATCACCTGGGTCTTCATATTCCTGCTACATATCAGATTCCTAAGGAACAAATCAATTACCAGTATATATATATTAGGGTGATGCAAAACAGGGGGTAAAATCCATTTATTGATATTTTGCGTAAGATGTCATTTTTATTGATTCATTTGGGTGTAAAAATTATTTTGCAAATTGTTCTGGAAGAAAAAATTATATTTAGACCTGGCGCTTTGTAATTTAATATTGCTAATTTCCATGGCACCCAGGAGGTATAGCAAGCACCACTTTACTTTTTTATAGTGGACGTTTTCCACTCGGCCTACTATATCATTTCCTTTTTTCTTTTTATTGGAAAAAATGGGATTCACTCTTCATTTGATGCATCTGCGACAATGGTCTTACTTGATTTGTCAGTGACTTTTTTCTGTAGTGCGAAACAAGCTACAACAAAATTATTTTTGCTTTTCATTATTTGTTAGCAATAAGTTATAGTCCTCCATGAGCTTGACTTCTCTTTCAGCAATGTCATTAACAAATTAAAAGATCATTAACAACACTTTTAGCAATACAAAAGATTTCTGCTTGTGGTCAGTCCTCAACAGACCTCTATAAAAAAGTGGAAGATTTTCTAAGCGTATGAAAAGGGGGAGACAGTACTTGTTGGCACAAAGTCCCAAAGCTGCCTTTTGCCGTAATTTTCTTGGTCTATTTTGGTTTTCTCTGGTGGATCTTTATCAGTTCTATTCTTCAAAGCATCTCTCATTTTTTTATTGTTTCGAATGAGACAGAATTATCAAAGAAACCAATGCAGTTAATTCTTCTGAGAGATACCAGGAATGGCTTTGAAATTTATTCAAGGCGGTGTTGGCAATCTTTTCATTTATTCATTTGTAGGAATGAAGTTCCTTAAGAGGAAATAAATCATTCCGTGGATCATTTTCTGCTTTTGGTGCAGAAACCCAGTGCCTTACATAGATTGAAGTGGAAAATCTGCATATATCTTTAAAACCTTTTGCATCCTTTGATGAAATTTTGATTTGTTTTTTTGAATTTCACACCATTAGATTGGGTTTCGCCCAGTATTATTATTGTCAACTCCAAATATTCCTTTTAATCATCTTGAATATGCTTGTTCCCAATCACTTTCCTACAAAATTTCACCATCTAATCTTTCTGATCTTGACGATAATTTTCTAATCTGTCAAATTTCTCTTGGTTTATGGCTATCCATGATTCTTTAAACCTTTTGAATAAAGGAATATCACAAGTGACAAGAAAAATCTGAAAGAGCATGTGCTCCAACTGATTCTAAAACCATTTTAAGTATGTGATGTCGACAGGGAAGCAACAATAAGTCTTTCTCTTATCTTTTTTCAGTTCCCCGTAAGGGGCGCGGCGATTTGCTATCCTGGCCGCCGTGCTGACATGATCCAACGCCCCATCCGGCCCCAGCTTAGCCTCTCTTCCTTCCTTCAGATAGCCTGTATTCCTATCCTACCTCATCGCTTTTGATACAACCTCTCCCACAATTTCTCTGGTCAGCCTCTAATTTCACAGGGTATAAGCTGACCTTCTCAGCCAATCGTCCCGGATCGGGGCTGAGGGGGGAGGGGATAATGTCCCCTAACCCCTGAGCTCCAGTCTGGGGTGGTTGGCTTTTAACAACCTGGTTCATCCCCACCCATACCTTGCTCACACCCCTTTTCCACTCGTCTTCAAAATCTATCTTTTTTACGCCGTGTATAAGGTGAAGCCGCCATGCCGAAGGACTGCCAGGCCACCAGGCAGAAGGGGTTGTCCCAAATAGCCGCGCCTGGCTCTGCCAGGCCTGTAAGCACCTCCTGCAGTGCGGGCTACGGCAAAAGGTGGTGAGCGATTGCGTCCCGTAAAAAAAAGAGGGTCACCATGCCCAATGATGCCAAAAAAAAAACATCTTCCCTTAATTCCCCCTAAAACAACGGAGCCGCCCTCGTGCAGCTCCACAGAAAAGATGGAGGTCTCTCCACCCCTGTGCTTACGCAGAGGACCCTCCATACCTCTTTAACCGAAGAGGAGGCATACTCCTCTCCTACGCCTACGGGTGTAGGGGACTCCCCGTCACCCCCTTCTCTGGAGGTGCTTTCGAGCACCTCGCTTTTTCAAGCGGCAGTCCTCTCTTTTCTTTCCACGGGGACTGCCAAGAAAGCCAGCAGGCAGCCCTTAGCCAGCCGCTCCCCATCGAAGCGGCTCAGGAGGGAAAACCCCCTTAGGGAGGAGAGAAAAGACAGGCCCCTTCGGTCACTTCCCTCAAAAGAACTGCTGGCAAGGATATTGAACCTTGCCGGGGTTAAGGCCTGTGCCTCCCTACAAAAGACTCTTGACACTGCGAAGGGGACCTGCGATGTCCTGAGAGGGGATTGCCAACTGAAAGCGCCTCCTGTGATAGACATGGTCCTTAAGGAGACCCAGCCTCAGACGGTAGGGCCTTCCATGGGGGGAAATCCAGGCTCAGCGCCAAGCACCGAACCCGAATCCGCCCCTATGCAAGGTCCCCCTCAAACGGCTGAGGGCTCCGAGGCAGTACAAGGAAGGGAGGGATCTCCTCCGACAGGTGCCCCCACGACCACCAGGAGCTTCTCCATTTTGGAGAGGGAGCTGGCTAAGACCGGCCCATCTGGCATGGGGGTGTCTGCAGGCGGACGTGAGAAGCGGGTTCATTCCTTGCCTTCCTCTCCAAAAAAGTAAAAGACTAAAAGGACTAAAAAGACAAAGAAGACTTGGGGCTCCTCTCCATCCACGGGGGCTGCAGAGACGGATAGGTCTACTGCCACTTTAGTAGGCGACCAAGCCAAGATCGGCACATCCGGCCCTTCTTCCCCCATCGTATGCGGAGCCCCTGACTAAAACTAACAACAAGAGTGCTTGGGGCGGAGCCTCGATGACATCGCAGCCCCTGATTCAGAGGTTACCTGGCGTTTTCGAGCCCGCTAGTTTTAAACGCTTCCTCGTTATTCGCTCCACTGATGGCACCATGTTGTCCAAGGACAACATGATCAATCACAGGAGAGGATTAGATAGTGCAATTGGTAGAGAGCCGAAGGTGACCCGTTTCTCGGACGGGAGCCTTCTGGTTAATGTGGCAAATCCCGCAAAGGCGGCCAAGATAAGTGCTCTTCGGACACTTCATGGCACCCCAGTGAGTGTGACGGCGCACTCTACCATAAACTTTGTGAAAGGAGTAGTTTATGCGAGGGAACTCGTTGACTACTCCATTAAGGACATCAACCTAGAGCTGGCTGACCGTGGGGCGGTCAATGTCGAACGTGTGATGAGAAAACAGGGAGGAGCCTTGAGACCCACCCCTACACTCTTCGTCACGTTCGACAGTGACAAGCCCGCTGAGTTGGTGCGTGCCGGTTGGTACCGCTACCGCGTGAAGGCATGCGTGCCACTGCCATGGCGGTGCTATTACTGTCAACGCTTCGGCCATACGAATCGCTCATGTAGACGTGCGAATTCGTGGTCACCTGAAGTCTGTGTAAATTGCTCAAAGGTCGCACACGATAAGTCCAAATCGTGTGTGGCCAAGTGTGTCAATTGCATAGAGCCACACCCTGCTTCTTCGAAGCAATGTGGTGCATATATCCTTGAGAAAGAAATCCTGGCCGTTCAGGCCCAGGATCGACTCTCATTCTGTGAGGCTAAGGACTTGGTCCTGGCGTTCCTGGCTCTGCCTGGGACGTCATATGCCTCAATAGTTAGAGAGGCACCCTCTGCTCCTGGCCCTTCCAGGCCAACGAGCACGGTTGTTTCCGCCCCTATAAGAGCCCTTCTGCGGGCTCTACCCAACCCGGGCACTTTCTTGGTAAAGCTGGCGGCAAAAAGGGTTCATACAAAGCCCCAGTTAAAACCAGGGCTCCCCCATCTTCCCCCAGCGTGACCATTTCCCGTAAGCCGAAACGGCCACGCGCCTCCACCGAGTCGTTAGACTCACAAGAGGCAACACCCCTGAAGATGGTCGCTAGGCTATCTTCCGGGGTTCCTAAAGCTGTCTGTCAAAAGGAGGACAGCCACAAAGGAGCTTCGGCTCCTTCGCTTACGCCTTGAGGTGTGGCGGGTGGCTCGGAGACGGTGGTTTCTTAAAAAGAGGGCCCTCCGCCTCCAAAGCCGCAACGCCCGCTTAAGGTTTCGAGGCGGAGGAAGGATAAGACTCGCATGGCGAGCCCAACCTCCCCTTATAAGTCCTCGAAGGCGACAGCGCCTTCAGCGCTTTGTCCGGCCAACAGCGCCTTCAGAGCTTTGTCCGGCCAACAGCGCCTTCAGCGCTTTGTCCGGCCAAGAGCGCACGGGGTTCTGCCCCCGGGAAGCGCATGGCCATTCCCGTGAGGGTCTTCAGTTCGAGGAGGGCCCCTGCATCTCCTCCGAGCTAGGCCTGGAGGGCATATTTCGTTAATGCAATTGCCGTGGACTCCGGGCAAACTGGAGAAAGCTGCGGAGGCTCATCTCGTCCCGTTCCCCGTTAGCTTTTTTTTTGCAGGAGACTATGCTAGGCACGTGCTCCTGCTCGCCCTCCTGGGGTATAACGGTCTTGCGTCTCCACCACCGCGGGATGGCCGGTCTGGGGGATCCGGAGTTTACACCCGGCATGATGTTTTCTTTCTTACTTTCTCTTTAGATACCTCCTTTCAGGCAGTGGCTGTGCAGCCGCACCTGGATAGGAGGTATACTATAATTTCTGCGTACATTCCACTGTCAGCTGACTTCGACGCGGGGGACTTCCGCCACGTCGTGGCACGGTTGCAGAGGCCCTATCTTTTGCTTGGAGAACTGAACGGCAGGCATCGTCTATGGGGAGAATACTCTATAAATCCCAGGGGATAAGTCCTTTCCGATCTGATCAAAGAGCTTGAGATGGCTGTCCTAAACTTGGATCTGTTTACGCATCACTGTCTGAGAACCGCTTCATTTTATTGCCTTGACCTATCTTTGTGCTCTTCGGATGTACAGCCTGATTTTGATTGGGGGTGGTTGATGACCTCCATGGTAGTGATCACTTCCCCATTCAAATATAATTTTCAGGACAACTGCCGACTGAGAGCCCTCCTTGGTGGTGCTTAGCGCGGGTGCGGTGGCCTGCATTTCAGGAAATCCCTGAATTCTCTATCTCAGTCGAGGAGTTAGGTCGGTAGATGAGGCCGTTGATTTCTTTTCCGGCAACCTCATCGCCATGGGCCTGACTACTATTCCCAGGAAGTCTGGCCGTTTTGCATGCTAAGCACTCCCATGGTGGTCGGCCGAGTGTGAGACGTCCCTCAAACAGAAGCGTTATGCCTACATGCGCTATAAGCGCCGCCCGAACGATTTCACTGTCGCTTAATTTCGTCGGGCTAGGTTCCGGTATATTTCGAAGCACGCCCGCCGCTCTTCTTGGTGGGCATACGTGTCTTCACTTCACGGGAAGACCCCTTCAGCTGAGGTGTGTCAAAAGGATTCGGTGCAAGTTCTCGAAGGACTGCCCTTCCCCGTTTACCAGGAGAATGGGACCGCAATCTCGGACCCCGCGTCGGCGGCGGAATCCTTAGCGACCGCTTTTCCCGCATTCTCTAGACGTGATGCTGCTCCGCCAGCATTCAATGCACGTCGTGATGTCGCCGCGGCCACTGGCTGGACTTTACCTCCAGAGGCAAAGAACCCTTCAACGAAAAGTTTACTGTGAGTGAGTTGCGTTCCGCTCTCGCTTCGTGCGCACACACCACCCATGGTAAGGATGATGTCCTGTACGCCATGCTTTAACACCTGGATGAGCGAGGCATGGCCTTTCTGTTAGATTTATTCAACAAGATCTGGGTTAAAGGTCTTCTTCCAGACTCCTGGCGAATTGCTACTGTGCTCACCTATCGCAAACCGGGAAGCGATCACTCTACTCCGACCGGTTTCCGCCCAATCTCTCTTACCTCTTGCGTTTGCAAGTTGATGGAAAAATTGGTAAATGTTAGATTAGCCTTTTTTCTGGACAGCGAAGGCCATCTGTCTTCCGCACAGTGCGGCTTCCGCAAGTTCCACTCCACGTCGGATGCTCTGCTCCGACTGGAAAACGCCGTCTGCGAGGCCTTTTCTTTCGTAGACAGCACTACGCCACGGTCTTTTTCGATATCGCCTATGATACCGCATGGCGATACGGTATCATGGAGACTCTCCACACGATGGGGACGAGGGGACGCCTCTCAATGTTTATATCTGAATTTTTGCGAGATCGTCGAATCCGCGTACGGGTGGGGGAAGCCCTCTCAAGCCCAAAGGAGCAGGAAGAGGGTCTCCTGCAGGCAAGTCTCCTCAGTGTCACACTCTTTTCCCTGCGCATCAACAGCATCACCTCGGTGCTACCAGAAGATGTTCTCGCTACGCTCAACGTGGACGACCTTAGGATCTCTTTTGGCATGGCCCAGATGCTAACTCTGGAGCCTCGACTTCAACAGGCTTCGAGCCGCGTCTCTCGCTATGCCGAAATGCACAGGTTTTGGTTTTCTTTGGCCAAGACTATGGTGGTGCACTTTTGCCGCCATCTACGGCTTCACCCCGACCCAGATTTGTTTCTTAATGGGGTGAGCCTGGATGTGGTTGAGTCACACCGTTTCCTTGGTCTTGTATTCGACCAAAGCCTGACCTGGGAGGCTCATATTCGCTGCCTTAGGGTCTCTTGTACCCACGCCATGGACATTCTCCGTTCCGTGACGTTCAGCGCTTGGGGCGCTCAGAGGGCTACTGCCTTGCTTTTTTATCGATCCTTTGTTCGCTCGAAGCTCGACGACGGATGCAAGTTTTATTCATCCTCAGCCGAGCGTTTATTGCGGAAGGTGTATTCTATCCACCACACCAGCCTTCGCCTTGCGACCGGTGCCTTCCGCACTTTCCCTATTGAGAGCCTGTTGGTCTCACTCGCCTGTGCGCGCGAGCATGGCGCCTTTCTGAGTCGCTAACATATCTCACTGCATCCGCAGCTGATCTCGATGGTGCCTATGCCACCGAGAGACGCCAGTAATACCATCCCTATACCCTTTGGGTTTAGGGCCAGGAAACTCCTTTGAGAGGTAGATATAGCTCTTGGGCCGGTGGCGCCCCTGGTTTTGCCAAGAACGCCAGCCTTGAGGGTACCACATTTGGCTATTTGTCGCCACGCCTCTGCTCCTAAAGCTTGTACTGCTCCTCAAGTATTGCGTTCGACCTTTTTTGGAGCACACATCCTTTCACGCTGGAACCGTGCCAGTGTATACGGATGGCTTTAAGTCCCAAGAGGGGGTCGGCTTTTACGCCGTATATCCTCTGTTTGAAGTCAGCGGGGCTCTAGCAGGCGCTGCGTCTGTGTTTATGGCTGAGCTGGTGGCAATACACCACTCTGTACTGAAAATTACGTTACGTGCCCGGTTCGGAGACCGGATTGTGATCTATAGCGACTCACAGAGCGCCCTGAGTGCTCTCGGGGCATTGGAATCTCCGCATTCCCTGGTTCGCGATATCCGTGACGCCACGGTTTTTGTGAGCTGGGTGGATGTCGAGATTATCTTCTGCTGGGTCCCTGGACATGTAGGAGTTGCGGGGAATGAGCGCGCCGATGAGGGTGCCAAAGAGTCCGCGAGGACTCTGCGACCGGACCAGCGTTTCGCTCTTCCTCACACCGACTACATGGCAGGAATACGGGCAGCTCTTCGGACTGCTTGGCAAACAAGATGGGAGACGGTCAAAGGAAACTTAAAGTTGCGTGCTATTGTGCCGCGACTGTTCCCATAGACCTATCCCTCGATGCCGCGGCGGCTTCAGGTTGCTTTCTGTCGTCTCCAAATCAGACATACTCGTGTGACGCATCGCTATTTGATGGAGCGCTCGCCTGCGCCCTATTGCAACGTCTGCATCGTCCTCTAGACTGTTCGGCACATTCTTTCGAATGTCCCAGTCTGGGTAATCTTCACGCACGATACCTGTCCCGGTACTGGAATGGGCGGGGTCGCTACCGCCTATCCCTTGTACTCGGGACAGATTCGTGAACATTGACTTGTGGACTTGTTGACTTTTGGGGGGAGGCCGGCCTTCTTCCCTTAATTTAAGGTTCTTTTTTTTTGTTATTTTTTTGTTTGTAGGTTGCACTCTCCTGCACCGGGTTAAGGGAGACCTTCCCCTGTCACCGGAGATTGCTTCCTAATTGTTAAGTTTTTCCAATTTATATCATTGTTATTTTTCATATTTTTACTTTAAAGTAGCCTAGCTCTAGGCTGTCATGTTTTCCGTCGACTTATGCCCAAGTGAGTAGTTGCCAGATGGGTTCTATAAAAAAAAATCTTTGTTCAGTTTTATGCAATTCCTTCTCTACGACCTGTATTGTAAGCGCTTGTGTTAAAACACTTACCTGTCACTTTATGTGTGATTTACCAGTCAAGCATCATTTGATGAACTGCCTCTGTCATACATTTGCCATATATATATAAATATATATATATATATATATATATACATATATATATATATATATATATATATATATATATATATATATATATATATATATATATATATATATATATATATACATTTCACGACCTGACCTTGTGTTATGCTTGTATGCACTTTTCTTATATTTTCTATCCAGTGTCAGTTGAAAAAGGGTGTGAGATACATCGAAACTGTTCTGAATTAAATTGTCTTCGGAGAATGTGGTTTAATTTCTCATATATATATGTATATATATCGGTAAAAATCACGAGGGGTAACACGATAAGTATTTGGGTATGCCAGGTAGGGAAAAAGAAAATTGATTAGAGCTTGTACTTTCGTTATCTTAACATTTTCACACTCATTGTGAGTTTGAAAATTTTAAGATAACGAAAGTACTACAGAGGTCCAATCAATCTTTTTTTCCTACGTTGTATAACCAAATATATATATATATATATATATATATATATATATATATATATATATATATATTTATATATATATGCGTATTTTAAGGATGAATAAGAAGGTTAACTTTAGAAAGTTCATTATCATATATTAACTTATTTGTACCGACGTTTCGGGTATGAACCCATTAACAAAGATATGAGATTATAAATATATGCAAACATAGGAATTTTGAGAGAAGTTATCAGATATTTATACATTAATTATATGGGAAATAGGAAGCAGGAAAGATGGTAATATTTAAATTATAAAGATGGAGGGCTTTTACCTATAAGGTAATAGGAAATATGTTTTTGTTTTTGAAAATAAAACTGAGATTATATAGTTTTGGCTGTCCTTATTGTAAAAAAGTCAGATAAAAAAATATTTGAAAAATAGAAGTTGTGTTTTATAGGAGTTGATTTTGCATGCTTAATTCGTAGGTAATTATAGGTGTAATAAAGTGGAAATGAGCTTGTGTCAGAGTTCAAAGTTGGTTTTAAAATCGAATATAAAGAGTTGCCAGTGTATGTAGTTGGTTTTCGTTGTTTGCTGTATCTTTAATTGAAAACTTATTTAACTTTGGTTTATGGTATGGATGTCTGTTTTCGTAGCAAATTAGGATAGGGGAGAATTCGGGAGTAGTGACTGGAGCTCCAGTTCTATTGCTAATCCCTAATTGTGCACAAGTACGGGTATATAGTGTGCGCTGTGTCGAGCCCAAATACACCTTGAAATTATATCTCGAGCAGGTGAATTCATATATGATGGAGGATCGAAGCAGAGTTGGTATTTTATCTTTTATGTTGAAAATTTAAAAAGACATTTGAAGCGCTTCCACCCTAAAAAAATAGAAAATGTCAAGAAGGTTGATAAGAGTTGCAATAAAAATCTTCTAACTCCATTAAAGTCAGTAAAACAGAAATCTACTGAAAAAAAACATGACTAAACTTGTTCTTCATTTCAGAAAAAAATACTATAACGCTGACTAGAGAAAAGTCCAAGACATTTTATTCAACTGGTAAAAAAAATAGTGTTGCCTTTAGTTTATTTTAACACCAGCCTTTACAGACCTAAATAAAAAAATGGGTATGAAACATGAAGTTTCTCTTGAAAGGCAAACTATCTGAAATTTTAGCGATGAAGAAGTGATCAATAAAAGGGAAGAAATTTGAAGAACTCGAAAACGGTTCTTTCGTTTCTCTTCAAATAGATACCGCCACTCGCCATAAAGTTTACTCTTTTACAATCAATATTAGATTTGTTGGTGGAAACAATAAAGGGGTAAGTTGGACACTGGTAGTAAGGGAGACAAAGGCACAATCTGATATAAATTCTTTTTGGAAGCTTGTGAAAGACGTTTTGAAAGAATAATAACTCAAGAAATACCACACTTTCTACATTGTTACTGATAGTGCTTTGAATAGTTTAACCCCAATAGAAAAATGAATAAATTTGAAGTAAAAGTCACTACTGTAGGGGAAATTCCGGCATCAGGTTCTGAAGCAACAGAACTAAAACATAATAATGAATCTTTAGATGATATTATTGAGGATGCATCTTAACTCTCCCTAATCCATTGCATGCACTGTCTAATACCTTAGATAGAACATCTTTTTCCATCCTTAACTCGTTTCCTTCGACCAAACCCATGGATCGGTAAAATGAGACAGGTGTATAATTTACTAGTTCTTTTTCATTCTACAGAGGAGAAAATGGGAGAACATTAAAAGAACGAATATATGAACACAAAAGGTGGTGTCAGGCGAGGCAGCACAACATACAGTATTTTTAACCATATTAGCAATTACAAAGCACCAAATAGATTAATCAAAGGCCAAAATTATATACAATTATAAAGATTTCCGCAAAGGAAATTGTAGAATCAAGACTAATAGGAAAATTTGCAAATTTTAATCCTTCAGATGGTCAATTTAAATGTAGTTTCTATTCCCAGAACCTGATTGTAAAATGTTTAGTTAATGCTCTTAGAACCACACCTGCTGATTAATAAAACTTTTTCTCCTTTTTTTGGCTGAGATTTTGAGATATTTAGTAACTTGTGTGGTTCATTCCATTCTCATTATACGACTCAAGAGGGTATGGTAAACTTCATAACGAAACTAGTCTCGTAAATAAATTCTGTGCTCCTATAAATTGGTTTCACTATCATACACCATAACTTTATATTGAGTTCTTTCCATTTTTTTTTTAAATATATATAAATATATATATTTATGAAAGAGGACTGTTCAAGAGAGCTTCAATATTATATGGAACCAAACCCGTTAAAAAGAAAATTGGCGGAGAGACAATTTTTAATATATCGTTAAATTTTGACCTGAAAAGGTCATTTTCGTTTAAAAAATTTTAAAGGTTATCCTATACCATTGCCTCCAGTAGCATTTTTAAGAAAACAATTTCATCCATGTATTTAGGTTACATTTGAATAAAAAATGAAAAACCATTGGTGGACTAACAAAAACAATAATAAACAAAGTGTAAATTTTCACTTGCCTGATCGCGCCTGTTATACCCCAAAAGTTTAAGAACACATTCATGAAGAAGCGATTCTGGCAGCAGTGAAAGTAAGATGTGTGAATACCCGCTAGTCTAAGCCATTCAAACATAATTTGAATGGCTTAGAAAACGCAGGCGCGCATTAAGAGTTAAGGGAGCACTACATCAAATTGTCGGTGCGTCTCGCGTGTGCACCTTTCAAAGACGACAGAAAGTGACTTGAGGATGGTGAGGCATATTCACGTGATGGCCTGGAAATTTAAGTTCGCATCGTAAGTCCCTCCTTTTCTTTACCAGGTTCCCTAGAGGCCTGACTTGAATACCAGCCATCTTGTCAGTATTTTAAGGAGAAAAAGAGGGTAATCCTCGCGGAATCATCAGCACGCTCATTCCCCACAATCTTGGCATGTCTGGAAACCCAGCGGATGATAATCTCACTATTTAACAATAAATTATATCAAAGTATCTTCTCAGATAAAAGACTTCCAAGAATCAGAAAACAGTTTTGTGCAAGTCATTGCCTTAAACATGATATATTCACCCTTCTAAATTCTCTCCCAAAATGAGTGGATTAGTGTTATAGGGCTGAAACCTACAGCAACTTCCGGATCCCCCCCAAAATGTTGGAACGCTAACTCCATAATTCATTTTACAAGAGCATAGTCTCAGCCTAAGAATAAACCGATGAGTTCAATATGAGCGTGAGCCAAATAACGCAGGAAATATGAAAGGCAAATTTTTTCGTCATATTAGCATATAAATCAAAATTTGAAACCATAAAAAATTCCAATATTCATTCTACCACCAATTTTGTTCCATTCCGACATTATATTTATCAACTCACTCAAATCTATAAACAAGTACTAGTTTAAAAAATATAATTTGATGCCCTGCTATAACAATTCCTATCAAAAGAGTACCAGCAGCTCAGCCCACAGCAACAGATGTTTTTAACATTTCTTTCTTACTTTTCAGCTTAATAGATAGGCATAAATAATACAAAATTAAATAATAAAAAGTAATAGATCTTATAGTCCGCAAAAGTATCAGCCTACTTTATTTTAGGTTATGTGTTCAAAATTCCTCGATATTTAATCAATTTTAGAATTTAACTGTTTATCAATTGTTATTTTCATTTACGAGATAAAAAATATTCTTAAAAAAATTTATAGAAGGTTAATTGAATTTTTTTAATTATGTAATATGCAAACTGCGTCACCCTATCGTAAACGTCAGAAAACTAGAAGATAGAAAAATAAATAACTAGCAAAGACATATATATTTGACCTGTTTTTATTAGTCAATTGTGCCACCCGTTCCTTATAGTTGTGGATGAGGTCCCACGAAAGGATAATAATAGACAGAAAAATTAGATTCCAAATTGGCTCAGTCCGGTGCTAATAAGATCAGATTCTGATTGAGTAGAAAGAGTACAAGGAACGACAGAATCGTGCTTTCTCCAGCACTAGAGAGTTCGAATGCCACGAAGGAAGGGAACATGTACGGCATTAGGGTATTCTGGATATAGGAGCCAAATACCATAGATAGATTCCCTAAATTTTATTAAATATTATATAAATATACCTAAAAATATATACACTTACAATATATCCGGGAATAATTAGAGTAAATACATATGCATCTAAATAATACATTTGAAACTCAATTTAAGGTTCAAAAAGAGATCGTGAGACTTCCATTTATATTAAAAAACCGCTAGAATGTTAAAGTTTCAGTTATTATATAGATCGATGGTTCCCCCAAAATATAGAGAAGAATAAAATACGATTAAAAAGATTCAAAGTAAATTGAAAATTAGTGATTCAATATATAGATGATATCAAGCGTAGACAGAAGATGGAGGATAACAATTTAAACATAAGTAAAAATGAATGATTGAATAATGTACGAAAGTTATCAGCTATTAATGGGACATACATGGGCAAGGAGACAATGAAAAGTGAACATTTGATTTAAAGGAAAGATTTTGGGTTTGAGGAGTTTGATTCCGATTTATTTTAAATATATGTTTCGTTCTCTTTTACAACTTCAAAACACACTACCAAGGCATGTTTGAATTTTTCTGATATTTTTAAATTAATATGAATGCATGGGTGAATGTGTTTATCTCACGTGAGATGTTTTTCATTGATCGTAAAGGCGATTGATGAGTGCCGTGAGTGATCGCTTGAGGATCATCCTCTAAGAGTGTTAATCTTTATTTTTATTTGAGTGAATGAATAAAAGTGGTTTCTTTCTTGACTTTATCAATTATTGCCACTTCAACTCGTTTGAGATAAATTACAACAGTGTTTTTACTAAAAAAATTAGAATTTAATGAACATAAACGCTCTCACTAAATAACATAAAAAATACAGATCTAATACACAAAAAAAAAGAGAATGGGATTACAGGGTGAGCTCTCGAGGCTCGATTCGAGATAGAATTTTACGAGGAGAACAATTTAAAGTTAATATCTTTGTCCTTGGCCAGAAATTCAATGAACTAATTATTATGCACGGCGACAAAAAACAACAGGATTATACTTTACTTACATAAGGTAATGGAGATTAAATACCCGAGACCAGTTAGACTATCTTCGGAGATTTTTTTCCGGAGGAGGGGTAGCTCGAGGAGTTGGTTGTTTGCTCAATAGATGGCGTTCGTCGACCTGCCTTTCTATTTGAAGGGTGACGTCACGGGGGATCTGGGTGGGTGGATGCTCAAGCGAAAGCTTAGTCTCTCTACTTGTATGTGGTTGGGTTGACCTTGACCTCGTTTTCTTCCGGACGAGATGAAATCGTTGTCTTCCTTTTTTTCTATCTATTTGGGGTTGGTCCAATTCAGATAGAGTAAGATTTGGAGTCCACAAACTGGGTAGATTGACACTCAATAATCTTGGGGCTTGAACGGTGCCGAGCTTCCATGGTACAATCTGGTTTTGTACAAGGACTGCAAGTTCTCCTTAATTTGCAGAAAACCTTCTACCGGTGATTTTTCTGTTCTCTTCTCGAACTCGAAAAATCTTCTGTGAACCGGTGACTTTGTTGTCTTTTCTGTTGGAAAGAACAAAAAGACTCGTTTCTTCGGGTCAACCTGTTATATGCCCAATTTTCTTACGTCGAATAATGGGGAGGTGGTGGGGGGACTCGCAAGGTGAGACCTCAGTTTGATCTCCCTGGCTTGGCGTCTTGTAGATCTGAGAGAGGGTAATACGAGATCGGCAGTTTGTACTTTCGAATGGATTGTTTATAAATACACCCTCGAAAGGCCTGCTTTTTCTGCTGAGGTCAGGAATCTAGCTCCTAAAATTTACCCTTTTGCTCGTTCTCATATGTACCGGAGACCATCGGAGAGCAAAGCTAAACCCAGATGGCTTTTGTTATTATTTCCTTTGGCCTCGATACATATATATATATATATATATATATATATATATATATATATATATATATATATATAAAAATACTAAACTCTTATACCTCTACAATGTGTAAAGACGCGAATAATTGCCCGCATGTGTTATTTAATTGAATTGCCGAATGACTTATGGAAGTGTAGTAATATACTTTTCTCCTTTTAATGCAACTTAGGAATTTAGTTCCATAAGGAATTTCCACAGGAGAGATTCTTTAGCTCTGATTTGCCTTTTAATGTTAAATATAATCAAAAAAGGAGTCATACACATGCGCAACATACTTGTTGATGGCTAAAGTATAAGAAGATAGCTTTTAGATGTATTTATAATTATACTGCCCGAATAAGATTGGGGATATAAGGGAACGTACATAAAGTCGTATGAAAATTAATTAAAGCATGA
Source organism: Ceratothoa steindachneri (assembly GCA_963969495.1). Taxonomy (NCBI): domain Eukaryota; kingdom Metazoa; phylum Arthropoda; class Malacostraca; order Isopoda; family Cymothoidae; genus Ceratothoa; species Ceratothoa steindachneri. The sequence continues at coordinate 13,969,421 of OZ018328.1, forward strand.
GGTAACTTAGAATATTTTTCATATGATAGCCATTTCGAGAAAAAATTAACATAGGTACTTTCAGTTTAATATTTTTTATAACACCTTTAGCTTAAAGAAGACATTTTAAAAGTTAAGGCGGGAATCGATGAGTTTTGCAGAAATAATTTTAGTTTCTTTTTCATTCTTCCAGTAACTGGACAAAACCTAAATTCAGCCAAACAAAAGAAACACCCAAATACCATACTTATGTTTTTAACGTTTTGTTTAATGCAGCCGTTACTAATCTTCTGATATAATGGCATCTCTGATCCTTTACTTCAAACTGCGATTTAGCAGTATAAACTACCAGTCTTCCAAGTTATTTTTTCCAAGTCTTCTTCTGCTCACCTTAAGTTTCTCCTTCTTCACACCTGCAAGAAACTACGTACGCTATGATTTAAATGCAGGAAGTCCAGCAGTCAGGAGATGCCTTCACTGTGTTAAAACACATTATTCCAAAGAATCCTACTTTTTTCTTTAGATCATCACTTTATGTTGAGTTTTTTTATAATTTTATGCTAGTTTAAAAGAGGCCTCAGCATTTATATATATTAAACGATGCCTCGGCATTAGTACTAGTTCGGGATATTTATTCACTAATATCTTGCAAGGAATTTGAATCTATTTTAACAAATCTAAAAGGCAAATTTAAGTTTTTTAAAATCCTATTAACTTATTGTCAATATAATAATTTAAATAGAGGTAAATTTTGTGGTTCTTACCTGTATTAATTTTATACATTTAAACAGGGCATCCAAATGTTGTTACGGAATCTTACAGAACTGACAATAATATAATAGTTGCGTTCATGAAATTCATTTTTGCTGGATAGTGATTTAATAAGAAAATCCTGAAGGATGGTTCACCATTTGGTTATTAAAACAACTGAGGGGTAGTCATGATATGGGTGCTTCAGCTTCTCAAGCAGTTTTTTAAGAGATGCATAGCTTCTCAATCGTTTTAAGATCGAGGGAATTTCCAGGCCCCGGGACAATATAGTTAGTTGTGATGTTTAAGCCACTTCCTTACTTGTGTTCGTAAACGCTTCTCCTTACCCTGGTGGAAACGGAGGAAACACTACCAAAATATATATGGATCATCTGATGGGGACATTTTCATACAATTCTTGATTTTCAAGGGTGTTTTGTGAATGAAATAAACGTTTGCTTGCCATAATCTGTAGCTATCCTACTTTTCAGATTAAATATCAATGGTATATCATCAAAAGAAAGAATATTTTCGGTAATGTTGTGATGCTTATCGATTTTTGATCGCAAGTTTAATTTTTGCTCATAAGAGCCGTTTGACTAAATCAGGTCTCTTTCGTTGTTTGCTTGGTTAAATATGATTTTGTAACTAGAAATTCTTGTTACTACTTCATTGGGTCAGAATCAAATAGTATAGCGAAATTTTGATCAGGTTAATATGTAGTTAGTATAAATTAGTGTTTCATTTCCAAGAAAGATTCTCAGTCAATCTATTTCCAAACACCCGTGATGTATAGAAAAATATATGTCAATATTAATGAGATTAATTCTCCATGATCACAGTCAACCCAGGCACATTCACGAGAATAGAGGGAGTGTAAGTTATAGATTTGGAAACAAAAACCTGGATCTTCCAAACTTTATTTCAAGGAAGGTAATTTTCGTAGGCTTCTTATAATGACTAAAACTTTTGATTTGAGTTTTAAATTGAAATGAATTTTTTGCCAAATTAGAAGTCGCCATTTTTAATTAAACCGTTAGTTTAGGGTCGAGTGGAGAATGGGGTCTAAGTATAGAAGGGTGGAGAAACGGAGCAATGGAGGCAGTAGAAGGCTTAAGTGCTTTTAGTATTTCATGAAAATGAGTGAAATAAGGACACAGGTGACAAATATTATATTGCACTTCTCCCTTTTATAAAAATGAGTTTTAACAGCAAGTATTTGCACCACTATCTTTTCAATACCTATACAGACATGTCGCAATCGCTATTACCTACACAAATTAAAAATGTTGACTGTGAAAAGAAGAAAACCTTGGTATTCTTACCGTTTCAATCGTACTCTAAAACCAAAACGGTTTTGAGAATTTGATATGGAAAATTCCGAAAATAAAGTAATGATCAAGGAAGTAAAATAACTAGGTCGGAGATTTTAGTCTAAAATCCCCCCGCAGGAGTTGAAGCCGGTAAGGATCGCAATCCTCTTATAACCCCTCTTTAGGTAGATTGCTTTTTTACAAGACATTTTAGATATGTTTACATACCATTAATTAATTACTTTCTGCAGATTATTCCAGGGCTTTCTAAATTTTGTCAAAAGTCTAAATTCATATAAAACCTCACGCGTTTACAAATATGACAGGAATATTTGAAGAAGTCTGTGGGCGATATTTTTAAAATGTTGAATATCATTGTAAACTGATTTGTGATTTTTTTTAAACCTATCACACGAATTAAAGATATAAGCTGCTGCCTTTGACGACTAAGAACCACCTTTTTTCGATCCATGAGGGCCCAATAGACATAAAAAATACGATGAGCAAGACCAGAGAAATCCAAAGGGAAATGCCATCCAACTTGATTTGGAGACCAAAGTCAGACATGTGACCAAACAAAAACTGCTAAAAGATAATTTGAAACTTTCTTCATTCAAGATAGTTAATCACATCTACTTTCTAAAGCGATTAAAATGAAAAGAATTGAAAGAGCAAAGCTATTCCTCCAACAATTCCTTGATGACCATCAGCCTCTAGTTCTGTGGATGGACGAGAAGTTCTTCACTCTCCAGTCCTTCGCAGCAAATAAAAAGGTTTTCTCAATATTTCTTGCCTTAAGTAGGGCTATTATTATCTACACTATCAAAATTACGCATTAATTAGATAAAAAAATTTAGCTTTTTTTCATACATTCAAGTAAGGGCAGGGTCGACTACTATATAAAATAGAGCCTCATTTGTGATCGATTCATGGGAGAGTAGATTATCAACCAAAGGTCATCAGTTGCCCAGCACTAGGTACTCTTACAAGTGACTTAAAACTTTACTTTTAAGAATAGGAGTTATACACTGGGTAACTTAGATTTAAAATCTCAACACATATCCGCCGAGTGGGAACGAAAAGAAATGAATAAAGCTTCTGGTTATTGAATTTGACATGTATCCTGTCTATTTTTATTCGGATCTCTTGGGTCCCTTTTATTCAAGACGACATTAATAACACCGATTTTTCCCCTCTGATTGGGTCTAATGGAATTGTCTAATTTATCAGCTTTTGCCTTCCAGGTCGTGTGAGAGTAAATAAATAAGTAGAGAAAATGACAATCCTTTTTATTATTTTTTTTCTGACTAGAATATGATTAGACATTAATTCGATGTTGCAATAGACTTTGCTAGGTCTTAGACGTTTAAAAATATTAAGATTAACCCGTGAATGTTAGTCAAAGATCGATCATGAGATGTTTATGTACAGTTACCACAATAAGTCATGTCACACTTTAAGCTAAATTTGGTTAAAAGTGCCAATTTAATGATTATTTAGTGATGAAAGAGGTAGTGTTTGGGTATTATCAGAATATTTACCATAAAAGAATTAAATTTAGTGAATTTTTGCGTTATAGCGGTATAGGTTGCGTATGGGCTAGGTAAACCTTTTTGAGAGAGGTATAATTACCAAGGGAGTTTGTCAGCGTGTTTTGGTTTTACACTTGTGGCAGCTAAATGGGTTTCCTGATTCGCCTTGGTTGCTGCCTGTTTGCTTTTACTATGAACCCCTGATATTGACAAGGCACTGACTCCAAAAGACTAGAAAGTTCTTATCTTGCTTGAGTGTAGGCTGGATAAAGATGATCAGAAATTTGCTCAAATATAAAAATGAATATTGGACCGGAATTATTCTTTATTTCGCGGGAAATTCTCTTGATAACAGAATTCATCTTTAAAAACAGGCCGACTTCCTCCTTCCATGAACGGCTTACATACATGAATGCATTATTTTCATATTTACTTATACTTAATTTATATATATGATTAGTTCCCATTATATTACATAAATTTATTTTCTCCACTTGCATGAACTTATTTTAGGAATTTTCGCACAATTATCAAATTTTATAATAATATGCAAGGGATTAATACGACATTTTCATTAATATCAGGACTCAATAATGAATTTCGTTTTAGGCCTCTCAAATTAAAATACCGAGTTTATATTGGAATGCTTGATACATTTAATATAAATTTTTCATAATAATATATTTGCCTACATTGCTTAATTTACTTCATTTATAACATTTTACATATTTATTAACTCTTATAATTGTTGCAGTATTAAACATAAGCAATTGAATAAAATTCTGTAAATTCTGTTAACATATTTCTTCGAACTAGGTGTCCTAAATATAGACCGTTTTAAAATAAAAAATAGAATTTTTCGGAGATTAATTTATAGTACATTGTTTTGAATTTAATCAAGGATATCGTAATGTTAACATAACCAAAACCAATCTATTATATTTATTGTTTTCTTATAAAATTAACCTGATTTGATGGCTAAGTTTAAATACCAATGTCGTCTGGAACATATTCGTTCAATAGTTTCCAAATGCCATCCTATCTTTCATTTAGGTACTCTAAATTAAGTGGTGCGAAATAAAAAAACGTCTTCGCGCTTCCTGGTTGACTCGTTCATATCATGGCTGCACAGCCACATGTTGGTACGCGAGTTCATCTTTTTCTTTTCACCGTAGCCTACAATGTGGCCTATATGGTTAAGGTGAGGTTTCATAATTTAAATAATCTCTCTTGAGGCGGCTTGATGCCGTATTTCCTATGATTAAAGTTGAAACTGAGTTTTTAACTCATAGGAGAAATAATGAATCGCATATGTACGAAAAACATGGTTAACATTTATTGTAGCGAATAGCGTGCCGTTCAGTGTGGGAGATGTATGTTTATGCGAATAAAGAAACTTTGCGGTATAAAGAATATACTTCAGAAACATATTATCCCCCCCAAACAGAAAATGGGAAATATTCTCGATTTAAATCATCGAGGTATTGAATTAGCTTGCGCAGAGCGTTGATTTAAAGCCGATACAAGAACTTGGGTCAGAAGTTTATGGCTCTAAAAGCTATGGAAGATACTTGGTGAGAAGTGTACATACATATGACTAATAAACCTATGGAAAATACTAGTGATAAGTTCATGGCTGTAAAACAAATGCAAGATACTCAGTGAGAAGTTTATGACTCGGAAACCTATGGAAGATAATCGGTGAGAACCGTATGGCTACGAAACTTAAAGAAGATAATCGGTTGTAAAGTTTTAGTTCGTAAAAAATATAAAAGATTCTCTGTGAGAAGTTAATGGCTCGGAAACCTATAGAAGATACTCAGTGAAAAGGTTATGGGTCGGAGTCCTATGAGAGATACTGGTCCAAAACTTATGGATCGGAAACTAAAGAAAAATACGCCGCTCATGGCTTGCAAGCATATGGAAGATAATTGGTAAGAAGTATATGGCGCGGAAACCTATAGAAGATACTCGGTGACCACCTTATGACTCGGAAACCAATGGAACATACTCGAGGGGGAGGTAGTAGATAGCGTATTAAGCTATGTACTAGATTGAGTATTAAGATATATACCAGACGGCGTATTACGTTATTTACCGAACATCGTAATAAGCTATCGACTGACGGGTTTTTAAGGTTTTTAAGCTATGTACAATAGCTTCCTATGCTATATACAAGACTGCATAAAATTTCTGTTACACTTTGTTTGGGGATTTTTCGAGACGTTTACTTGCGTGAAAGAAATGGTTCTGTTGAATAAACTTACAGTTCTACTTTATGAGCACATGCGATTAAAACGTCTTTTCTATCGCATGCAACTGTTGAAAGATGGAATTATAAAGGATCGAGATCTCTTCTCTCTCACGCCCAAACCATAACATAAAAGAAAAATCTTGCTGAGGCAAACCGTATGTTGTCATCCCTTCGGCTGTAAGAAAGGCCTTCGACAATGCTCAGAATTTCAAAATGAATGTCATCGCGAACAAAAGATCTCGGTCTAAACAGAGTCCAAGGCCGTGATGAGGATCGCAGCAATAGCTTGTAGTGCCTGGAAAGGCATCTGCTTACCAAGAGCCTGCAAGAACTACGTCGGTAGCGCTGTCGTCGACTTTCCATCGACTTGACGCTTCATGACAATCGCATTCTCATTTTTACTGATGAAATAAACTTCACAATAGATTCGATCATTAAGATGTGAAACCAGGGCTTGATAAGCTTTAATAGGATTTTTAAGAGGTCCGCTACATGTCCATGACTAGGCAACCGGCCTTCTTGCTGATCCTCGGTGTCGTAGCATCGAAGGGATAGATGATGTAACCTGTGTGGTTCACGGCTGGTTATATGCTCACTGCAACCGATTACAACGACATCTTAACTACGAAATTCCTGAGCTATCACCCCCCTCGTAAGAAGGAGCTCTGTACTAGAAGTATTAACTATGTACCACAATTAGTATTAAGCTATGTTTCTTGACAGCGTGTTAAGTTATCCAACAGAGAGGGTATCAACCTCTTTACTAGTAGGAGTATTAAGCTATGAGCAAATGGAGTAATAATCTATCTACTAGAGAGCGTATTAAGACCTGTACCAGATATCGTTTTAAACTATACACCAGAAGGTGTAAAATCTATCTATAAGAAGGCGTATTCAGCTATAAAACAGACGACGTAGTAAGCTAGCTACCATCTGGCGTATTAAGCTATGTACCAGACTGAATCTTCGGTTATATACCCAACGCAGTATTAAACTATCTAGTCTACCAGATGGCAGGTTAAACTATTTACCGGACGGGGTAGTCAAAACTGCCCCAGATGACGTATTTATCTATATCACTGACGGTATATTAAACATTCTACATAAAAATATATTAAGATTTATACCATACGGTGTATTAAGCTATTACCTGGATGTCGGATTGAGCTATGTACCAAATGGCGTTATATAATATTTATCAGACGAGTTAATAAGATATCTACCAGAAGGCCTATTTAAGCTACAGGGCAGACGGAAATTTAAGCTATATAACAGGCAGCGTATTATGATGACGGCCAGAGTGTCTATTAAATTATATACCAGACGTCGTAGTAAGGTATGTAACAATAGGCAAGTCAAGATATCTGGTGGAGGTGGGATTAAGCTCGTTTCCTATGGCATATTAAGATATTTACCTTACAACATATTATTTTATCTACAAAATGGCAAATTATGCTATGTACCTCATGATCTATTAATCTATCTCTTATATATCAATTTAAGGTATGTAGCAGAAAGCGTATTAAGATATCTACCAGACAGCGCATTTAAATTTGTAGCAGAGGGCGCAGTAATTAATCTATCTACCAGACAGCTTATTAACTTATAACCATAGTGTGCATTACGCTATCTACTAGAAACCTTATTAAGCTATGTGCCAGATATTCTATTAAGTTATGTTGGTAAACGAAGTATTTAGCAATACATAAGACAGGGCTCTAAGTTATCAGTAAAGGGCATTTTAAGGGAAGTAGCAGAAGGCGGATTAAACTAAGTACCAGAAATCTCATAAAGCTCTCTAACAGACAGCATAATTAGCTATTACTAGCCTTGATATTAATCTATCCAATCTACGGAGAGCGTATTAAGTTATATACCGTACGGCGTCTTAGCTATCTACAAGACGGTGTATAAAACTATATACCAAACGGCCTATTAACTTATCTAACATATGGCAAAATAAGCTATATTCTAGGATGTGTACTAAGATCTCAACCAGTAGGTGTATTACACTATATACCCGAAGCCGTCTTAAGATATCTAGGCATTTCAAGCTATGTATCAGACAGCGTATTGAGCTATTACTTAAGTCGTATCAATTTATGTTCCAGATGGCGTATTAAGATATTTAACAGAAGGTAAATCACATTATCTAGCATACTTAATTTTAAGCTATGTACACCGCAAATTAAGATATTTACCAGATGTCGTATTAATCTATGTACGAGACGGCGTATCAAGCTTTTTAGCAGGAGGCATATTAAACTATGTACCCGACACCGTATTAAGATAACGGCCAGAGTGCCAATTAAGTTGAATAGCAGACTTCATTTTAAGCTATGTGCCAGATGGCTTATTACAATATATACCAAATGGCGAATAAACCTTGCTACGTGGTGACATATAAACTATGTTCCAGAGGGCGTATTAGCCTTATTAACAGGCACGTATTCGTCTAAATATGTACCCCTGGCCTAATAAAATAAGTACCAGACAGCGTATTAAGCTTTGCACCCAACGTCAAATTAAGCTCTATATGTACCAGAAGACATAATACTATGGACCAAACGGCGTAGTAACCTATCTACTATACAACGTATATATTTTTTACCAGAAAGGGCATTGAGCTATAACCATAGGGCTTACATATTGAGTAATGTACCACACTCCGCATTATGCTATCTACCAGCGACCAGAGGGAATATTAAGCTATGACCTTAAACGGTGTATTAAGCTATCCTTTGGAGAGCGTATTAAGCTATCATCAGACGGCGTTTCAAGCAGTTTAGCAGGCGTATTAAGTTAACTATTATCATAGAGCTATCATAGTATTATAGCTATTTACCAGAAAGAGTATTAAGCTATTTGCCAAAGAGCATATTTAGTTGTGCACAGATAATGTCTTAACGAATGTATCAGAGGGCTTATAAATATATGTATCATACGGCGTATTATGTTATGAATAAAAGGGTGTATTAAACTATGTACCACACGGCATATTAAGAAATCTTCTTGAGCCCTTATTAAGCTATTTACCAGACACCGTGTTAATCTATCTACCAGATGCTATATTATGCTATTTTCCAAACCTGCGTATTAAGCTTTTTACCAGACAAGGATTTAGGCTATCATCAGACGGCGTTTCAAGCTATGTATCAGATGGCTTATCAAGCTACCTAAAGGACAACCTATTGAGTTCTCACCAGACGTCATAATATTCTATGAACATTTCACCTATTTTGCTATCTATCAGATAGCATATTGCGCTATCATCAAAGAGCGCATTAAGTTATCTACCAAAGGGCATATCAAGAAATCTACCAGGTGAAATACCAAACATTAAGTCATCTATCAGACAGCTTATTGTGCTATCTCCAGATGCCGTAATAAGCTTAATATCAGGAAAATTATTAAGCTCTCGACCTGAAAACTTATTCAACAATCAAGGGACTGCGTATTAAGCGATATACTAGCCGCAGTATTAATATATATACCAGGCGAAGTAATAATGTTTGATGAACTTTATTATGTGATTGGTTGTCTTCTTGACTATTTCTCCTGTTATCTGTTCTTCTTTTTACTCTCAACATTTAACAAGGTGGTCATCTTTAAATGTAAAGCCAAAACCAATTGACTTATAAAGCTAATATATAAATTCATGCATTATGTCTATGTATGTATATGGAGCAGCAATATATATATATATTAAATACAATATTAAATTGTTCATTAATTTAAGAATTGTTTTTAATAGGATTAGCAACATTTTTATTAAAAACAACTTTGATCTGGTCAGAACTTCAACATAAAGAGCAAGCATCGCTTCTAAAAGGATTGTGTATATTAAGACCAAAGAGAAAGTCCCTTTGCCCCATAAATGCAACATAAATGAGCAGGCACTGCTCTCAAAGGGATTAATCACATTTTTCCTAAAAGATTACCCACATAAAGTTTACCACAAGATAGCATAACTCATGAAATCAACATGAATTAGCACCTAATGATTCTCAAATGGTCAGCAGAATTTGAATTAAAGACAAAGTCCCTCGTCTCATTAATTTAGGATATGAGAGAATTCCTCGCTTTTAAAATGATTAGCCACATATATATTAGGGATGAGATTGCAAACTTCAAATATTCAACATGTAAAGGTATCCATTGTTTCTAAAAAGATCAGCCACATTAAAATTAAAAACAATTCTTCTAAATGGTTTGGCCATATTTATATTACAGACAAAATCACTCTGCTCATAAAATGTCTCGTATTGGCTCTGACATTATTTCTAAAATAATAACATAGTTAATAATATAGAAGTTAATTACGGTTATATTTTCATTAATATAATTGTAAAAATTGCTTATAAAAGGAAGAGCCACATTAAGTTTAAGGATAAAATCCCTCTGATTATAAATTCAGGATATTATAACAAGAAGTCTTACTAAAAGTATCAGCAACATTTCTAAAAAAGATAATATCACTCTTCTTATTAATACAGGATATCAGATGAGTCCTTATTCTAAAAGACTCAGTAACATTTATACTAGTTAAAAGATGACTCTCCTAAAATATTCAATATATAGGGGTAAACATTGCTTATATAAGAATCATCAAGATTGAGATTAAAGTCAAAGGTACTCTGTATATAAAGGGTGTTCCATCAAGAACGATTGAAGTTAGCAGTAAATAAAACAGTGTTATTAGTGAAAATTTATTGATTACACTATTGAATCATATTTTTGAGTCATGGCAATTATGTTCAAAAATAATATCGCTTAAATATCAGCCAAGGATTCGACGGCACATCTCCACTAGATGGTCAAATTTTTTATGACGTCTCTGCATAGTTGCTCTTCGATCTAACCGATATGGCTTATAAACTCATCCTTCAGCTCTTAAATTCTTGTTAGCTTGTTAGCATAGACCTTAATTTTGAGACAACCCCATAGGAAGAAATCTAAAGTCGTCAAGTCACACGATCGTGGTATGGCCAATTGACCTCGCTGTTTCGAGAGATGATGCGACCTGGAAAATTCTCATTCACTAAAGCCATTGTTGCATTAGATGTGTGGCATGTAGCGCCGTCTTGTTGAAACCACAAATCTCTGACATCCATAGAATTCAATTCAGGCCATAAAAAGTTGGTTATCATGGCACAGTATCGCTCGCCTATCACCGCAGCAGAATTCCCTGCATCAATTTCGATGAAATACCGCCCAATGATTCCGCTAGCAAAAAAAAGCACACCAAACAGTGACCGTTTGTCGATGCAGTGGCTTTTCAACAATATTCCTGGGATTTCAACCAGCTCAAATTCAACAATTCTGCTTATTAAAGAATCCACCAAGATGAAAATGGGCTTCCTAACTAAAGATGATTTTTTGTAAAAAATCATCATCTGCTTGTCTTTGATCGTGTACCAAATTGACGAATGTACGGCGCTTCAAATGGTCTGCAGTCTTCAGTTCTTGTTTCAATTATATTTTGTAAGCGTGGAGAGACAAATCTTTTGTCAAAAGTCGATGTAAGGTTGTTGTGGAAAGGTTTAATTCCTGCGCGTGATGACGAATAGAGGTGTCTGGATCTTCGGTCACATTTTCTTGCATTGCAGCAATATTTTCAAATAAACAGCATATACGAGCACGCAATGGCGTTTTCATATCTGCCACCGACCCAGTTTATTTGAATTTACGAACAATTTTCCCAATTGCACTCTCGGTTGGTCGATTATGTTGCCCTAAAAAAATCAAAAAATGCCCGAAATGCGTTTGTGTACGAACGTCCATTTTCGTAATAGGCTTCGATAACTTTAACACTTTGTTCGATTGTTAATCTTTCAATGGTTGAAATTGCTAAAGACTGAAGTTGTTAGTTCTGAAAAAAAGTAAAAAATCTTCAGAAGCTTAAACTTAACTCACATTTAAAACCAGTCTAAGTTATTGGAACAGCCGTTATTAAGCAAATAATTTCATGCATTGCTACTAAAAGATTTGGCCATCTATAGTTAGGAGATAAAATCAACAACGTATAAAATGACATAAAATAGCAGTAATTGCTTTATACATGATCATTAACATATAAAATACTAATAGGAATAATAATAATAATAGGTATTTATAATGCGCCCTTCAGGGCTGTTAACCCTAACAGAGCGCAGGTTCTGTAGCGAGTGTAGAGAAAATTTACAGGGGAGAGAAGGCAATTTTGAACAGATGAGTCTTCAGGAGACATTTAAAAGTAGCAAAGGAGGGAGAGGATCGGACTTAGACAGGGAAAGCATTTCAGATTCTAGGAGCAAAAACTGAGAAGGAACGGTCACCCATCGAGCAGAGGACAGAACGAGGAGTGTTCAGGTATGGGAGTGAGGTTAGACTGGAGTGCCCGAGGGGGTTTGAAGACGGGAGAGGGCAGACGAGAGATAAGGTGGAGCCTCGAATTTTATAGTGGGTACGGAAGCGAATAGGTCACCAGTGTAGCTCCTGTAACAGAGGTAACGAAGGACAAAACCGGGGGCTGCGAAGGAAAATCCGGGCAGCATAGTTTTGAACTAGTTGTAGGGGGCGAAGTGGCGAAGAAGGAAGATTCACTGGAAGAGAATTGCAGTAGTCTAAGCCTAAGGTGACGAAGGCATGAATAACAGTCTCAAGGCTTCGTCGATCAAAATGGGATCAAACATGTGATTACTCATAAGGACAGGATTCCTCCGCTAAATAAAACTGGAGGACACTAGTTTTGTATCTTTAAAGGTTTTTCGTGTTTCTAAGGTGGTTTTTACCTCTTGATTCCAAAAGTACCATTGAAAATTGCATAGCATCGATATTTTTGGTAATACTTACAATTTTGTATATAAAACTAACCATTGTCCATTAACAATAGCTGATAATATTTTGTCCTTGTATTCCTTTTTAAACTAATGAGAAAATGTGATTATAAGAGATAACCTACTAGAAGTGCACTGAAGAACGTGTTTTTTTACTTTAAGCTCGAACTTTACGCACCAGTGACCATATATAGTCCCCCATCATAGCTGTATCTCATCTTCCTTGGTATCTTTTCTCTATTAGAGAAATTCCCTGAAGGAAGCGCTCACCATGCTCCTCACTTACTTTTCCCAAATCTTCAGGAAAAAACTCCAAATGTGAATGCAAAAAGTGCACCTTTAGTCACATTTTACATCCTTAATTCTTATAACTTTCTAAACGTTTTAAAACTAGCTGCTTGTAGTTTTGTTTATTATTTTTACCAAGAAATACATTAACTATATTTCTAAATGCACACCACACCTCACTTTGGAAATCACTCATTGCATTTTCAAGGTGTACCGTCTTTGTGGTCCAGTAAATATACCACCCTTAACTTTGGCCTCTCATAGCTTTGGAAAGAGTAAACAAATATCTTGAAATGCTTCACCATCATGACCTAATGCTCTTACAAACTGGTGGTCCAAACCAAGATTTATATGAAGTGGAGGAAGCAAAATTTGGCAGGCTTTACACGAGGTTGTCTAATGACATTTAGTTTTCTTGGCTGCAAGTAATCTCGAGAATCCACTCAACCTTCTGGTAATGTTCATGATCAGTCCTACTATCTCATAGGCAAAGTTAACATAGATGCTTGATGTACCCACCCTGCAATCTAAGTAAGAAGGAAAGCATTCAAAAATCACCACAAAAACCCCATTTAAATTAGTATAGTTTATTCTCTTCCTTGGAAGATTGGATAGACTAGGCTCTGCTTCATCACTGCCTTTTTTTAGTTCTTGAGCGACTTGTTAGCTGAACAACTGACAAATTTACTTTTCTACGCAATTCTCGTCAATTTGCTACGATTCTTCTTCGCTTCTTTTGCGTATTTTCTCTTCATTCGTTACTGTTTTATTGTCAATACTACCTTTATAGCCTCGTCTACCATTCTCTCACTGAGCCTTTAAAAATCAATGATCTTCTTTATTGGTTATCATTAAAAATACGTTAGCATGAGCTCTATCAAACAAATGATTTAAAGGTTATTGGAATGAAGTTTCCTTTGATAATTGAGTTTGATCTCGCCTTGATTTGGTTTTGTGGAGGCTTCTGAACTACTCATATTTCTTCTTAATCTTTGTAACCATATGCAGTTTGTCTCTAGATGGTATTATTTCTTTGTCCCATATTCCATATATTTCTGAATATACAATGTTAAGGGCCTCTTTTACATAGCTTGTGTATTGTGTTAACAGGAAAAGCTGTCTTAATATATCACCATTGGATAGAAAGTTTGTGGTTTGAATAGTATCAATTGTTTTTCCAATAAGCCACACTTCTGTTTTACTTCTTGTTTAAATTGTATTTGAAATGTTAGTTATATTCAAGAAAGACTTTGGTAAACACAGATAAATACTGAAACAATGCTCACTCTAAACTGGTTCACACAACACCGAGTAGGAAATTGGTAATTGCCAACTGGTAAGGTATGTGCTGATGAGAAAATGAAACGCGACACCAAATCGCCTACATGACTACACGTTAGGCTTATTTGTCTTTTATACCTATCCTATAATACTATAGGTTATAGGATGATAATCAAACTTAGAATGCCCTTAATAGAGCTGTTAACATAATAAAACTATTAAATTATATTTAGGTAATACTTACTCTGAAAAAGACAAATGTTCACTAATATTCAACTATTTTTCATATTTTGCACATATTATTGATATGTGTGAAACTAACATTCGTTGTGGCACTACTAAATATTATTATATTTTGCTGCTAATTTGCACAGCGTATTTTTCATCAAGCCTCACTATATCCAGGGGTGAGACCAATAATTTATCTTTTATTTTTTGGGGACCAGTCTAATATAAGGTGTTATAAATTGGGCGATTCTTTTCGTATTATAACGTATAGAGTGAGGTATTTTCAGCTGCTGCACCGTTATCATAACAGCCTGACTCTTAGAATTCTTTCCTAGTCCTCTACAGAGCCCTCAGATTGACACACAATCACGCATTCGATATCTTCACATTGTAGCCCTGAACTTTATTACAAAGCAGATCAGCTGGGGTTTTTAAAGTTCTTGGATGATCTATTTCAGTTTTGGAAATGCTTACGACAAGGATGATGCACATTCGAGTCTAATATTAGAAGAAGAAGAGAGAACCCACGTCAAACAAGAGGCATAAGTTAAATTCAAAGTAGTTAACGGCGAGTAATAACCCACAGAACCCTGGAATACTGTTTTAGGGCTGAATTTATGAGCAAATAAAATTTCTTTCACCAAAGAGATGATGATCTTTTAAAAATCAAAAGCTGATATTTCTATTGAATTTGATTAGTTCGGTGGTTATTATATAAAAGTGGCTGATAATTATAAAAGCAACGCCTCCTCTTTCAGGCTGAATTTATTAGCAGACTGAATTTGCCTTTAATATAAATATGGCTGATCATTTGAATAGCTATCTCTTTTTTATCCTGAATCTATAGGTTTCGTTTGGGGAATTTACAGCCGTTGGCAACTCAAAATTATTAGAGTTGCATATATGATTATTTTTAAAGAATTCCCAAAATTTTGTTTGAGGAAAGAACTCTCTTCCCATGCAGTAACAAAATTAAAGGAAAGAGTAAGCCTTGCTTTGAAAAATCTCATTAACATTTAGACTTAAGATAAAATAATTGCTCATAAATATAAAATATAAGAACAGGCATTGCTTCAATATAGATCGACCACATTTTTATTAAATAAAATATCTCTCTAATTCTGAATTCAGATTAGAATATTGGCATTACTTCTAAAAGAATCTCACGCCTTTAGATTAAATATAAGAGCAAACTCTGCTCTTAGATGGATTAGCTACACTGAAAAATGAAACACTTGCAATCTGATCAAATATTTTGTATCTAATAGTAGGAATTACTTAAAAAATATAAACAATATTTAGATTAATTATCAATCTAATCATAAATTCATAAAAATAGTAAGTGTATTTCTTCACAAAGCAACGGACATATTTAAATTAAAGTCAAGTTCATCCTACTTATAAATTCAGCAGATATTTGCAGCACTGACTTCTAAAAGGATTATCCACTGTTAATTTAAATACATGATTCTTCTTCTGATATATTCATCATATACTGTATGTGTAGTAGATCATTTAATAAGCTTTGAAATATTTGGAATAAATTGCCGTAAAACATCCTCATAAATTACGAATATATATGCAAGTATAGCTTCTCAGAATTCCTGGTACATTTCGATTAAAACTGGAATCTCTCTACCTATATATTCATTATATAAGAGCAAACTTTGCACTAAAGAGAATCAGATAAATTTTGTTTAGGTATAACATCACTGGCTATTTATTCGGCATAAAATTGCACACAAAGGTATTATAAAGGTCATCCAAATTTAGTTTATGAACATGATGACTATACTAAGATTTTAGTATATCAGAGCAAGCATTCCTTCGAAAAGGACGTACTAGATTTAATTCAATGAGAGGAATGCTTCGCTGATCTATTTAATATATAATTTGTAGGCTTTGATTATATAGAGATAAGCCCAATCTTGAAAAAATAGCACGATCACTCTGCGGCGAGCTTTAACATAAAAGAGAAGACATTGTTACAAAATGATCAGGAACCTTGAGATTAACTAAATTATCTCTCAGATCATATTTTAAGCATAAACTGCAGCCATTGATTATAAAAGGATATATAGCCCATTTAGATTAATCAAAAGATTACTCTGATCATAGGGGCAGGTATTGCTTCTAAAAGAAAAGCTACATTCAGCTTAAAAACAAGATTTCTTCAGCTCATAAACTCAGTGGAAGAGAGCAAAGAGAGTGAGAGAGAGATAAAAAGATGTGCACTGCTGCGCCTTCAATGGAGAAAGAGAGACAACAGACACCTTTTCGACCATTTTACCTGCGCTAATGGAAATGCAAAATCATCAAAGGTCACGGTAGCCTGAAAGCCAGCCATCGCAGAAAGCCATGACAAGTTTGAGAGCCAAAAAGGTCCCATCTCGAGTCAGACAAGGTTTGTCCTAGCAGACTAAGGAATCTTCTGGTGCTATTAGAGCGAGACTACTCTTGCATGCCAATGCGTTTGAGACTGAAACCTTCCCCTTCGGACGGAGGGAGAAACACCCCACTCGACCCAACTATAAATTCTCCGGCACCAGAGTTGGCAGGCAGTATCTGCCGCCTGCTTCCCCCGTAAATATCCTTGCCCGCCCCTCGTGAGTACCCACTATTCGCGTCCCGTTGGCCGCTGCCTAATTTTCGCAGAACCCCTCAAGCTCCGGGAATTCTAGGAATAATTCACGTGAGCCCACCCTGTACTCATTCTACCCGCTCCTCTAACGTAACGCACCCAGTCTCCATTCGTGTTCTAACTCTAAAGCAAGATCTAAGTTAATCCCGTAATAGCCATTTTCAAGAGCCTATTATTTGAACATTTCGCCAAGGCAAGGATTACTTCGAGATAACAGCAATGTGAAACTCTAGTATGCAAGTGCTCTCTTTACTATCACTCCCCCCCCCCTCCCACTGTAAGCCTCCATCGTCGGTTTCGTATACGCTCAAAGTTATTCTCCAGCCCCTTTTTTCCCGCTGAGACTCGTGTACGTCTAATGTGTATATACCTTGTTTTAACACCCCTTTAAACTTGTAAAAGAATATTAATTTGCATATTAATAGTTAGTTTTGTACCCGTTTTTCTATTTTCCTGGAACCTCCAGGATAGTCGAATATTTGGCCAACCTACATTGAGTTAATTTGCACTCTGCTTGTATTATTAATCTTACATGCAAATAGCAGTCATCGACCTCGGGTGAGAAACAAAGAAAGAGTTAATTTGACCATATTTTACAACTCATCATATAATTTTATTAATTTATTCTAAAAGGATCACTCACATTCTAGATTAAATACAAGATATTTTCATATATTCTACATATAAGATATTGCCCCTTTCCGGAGTACAAGGTTGGATATTAATGAATGAATACCAAAAGTTATCACGTTTAGTTTTATGTCGAACGATTGCACAAAATTCTCGAACATTTTTTCATTACATTAAACATTTTGGAGGTCATTAAGATATAAATAGTGACTGTTTTTTTGTTTTTATAGCAGGAAGAGGCTAGATAATATATCGGGTTAGACACTTTAGCTTTGTATCATCACGTGAGAATCAATTTGACAAGTAAGGAAAAGAAACTTTCTTTCCTTCTCAAATAATCGAAGTGAGCAGCTGCATTTAATCGCTAAAGGCTCTGTCAAATTCCTATCGCATGTGTCACAATGAAATAAAAATGATTATAATATATCACAATTTGCTAATTTGAGGTTTATTACCTTTTTATTGAATTTTAATTATTTAACGACGTCTTTCTAATGAACGATTTTTGTACAGCGTCGGAAAAAGAGAACCTAGGAACTATAAAGGTTGAAGAAAATGAGTATTCACGTGTAACCCCTAGGTTTTGTGATAATTAAGTTGAAAAAAGCTATCAGAGTACCATTTAGTAAAGAAATATTTTTGATATAAGATTTCGAAAAGTCTAAGCAAATTGGCCAAGAGGGAAAATTGGATAGCTTTGCTTTTAATCAGCAAATAAATGACTGGATAAAGTAACCCGACGCATAAGAATACCAGAATGTAGGTCATTAAAAACAAACAGAAAGGAGTTGACCAAGAATTAAAACGTGTGGAACACAAAATCGCAGGGCCACTGGCTTAGATATACGTAGAGGGTGTGCCCAAAGTCACGATACATAGTTAATAGTTGAAACAATAGAAAGCAGTTTCCTGATCATTATTTTTTATATGGTCCCTGCCATAGCTTTCCTATTCATATTTCAAAGACATTATTTACGAAATAGATTATAATCAATAACATCATTCATTTAAACAATATTATTCATCTATTTGCCTTTTGATCAAACAGGAAATGCCCATGGCAAGAATCACCCTTCCTATAGGAATAGGAACAGAGCGTGATTTTTGATTTAGCGAAGAAATGCAGTTTATTAAGTATGCAATAATTTAAATATAAGTATAATTATTGCTATAATGCAACTTTGAAACGAGTGAAAAAATAAAAATATATTAATTATTCTCAAAACATTTTTCAGTGACTGTACATGAACATAACTTTTCTCTAGTGATATAAATCATGCACTACCTTACATGCTCTAATTCTCAGCTACCTCACTTTTAAAGGTAAAAGCAATGATAGCAAGTTCCCTTTAACTGATTTGAAAAGAGAATCGTGAAGACAGCGGTAAGTGAAAAAAAATTACAATTTTGGTGATCAAAAAAAAGAGAAAGCGAGTTAAGATGGGAAGAAATAAAAAGGGAAACAACTCTCCTAAATTAGTCGGCTAGGGGCAAGGGTTGATGTTTATTATTTCTTAAATGTAAGAATAAAAAGTAATGAAGCCAATTTAAATAGGAGACTACTTGGATGCGTGAAACATGACTAATCTTAACCATTAACGCTTATCCCTTTATGCGTAGTGGTGCCGGTTGGAGGCATAAATATGGTGTGTGATGGTTCTATTTTGCGCCATAGATTTAAGAGTTTGTTAAAATTTTGGTGATAATGAATGAAAAATTAATCAGTAGGAGGAATTTTGTTGATGATTGATGTGAAATTTTGGTAATTATGAACGGGAAATTTTAGTTGGAATATTTTTAATTTTTAGCTATCGGTGAGTAACTCAGTGGATGTTTTTAAAGCTCCAAAGTTGAGATTAGATCTCGATAATAAACGACATTTAGTTAATCAGAGTAGATGGTAGTACTTCAATCGAGCTCAGATCTATCTCCTTTGATCTTAGCATAGCTTAGTTAGAAACTTAATAGTTAGATGCTACTTTCGAGTTCATAAATGTGGAGTTTCCATCTAAACTTCTAAGAAAAAGGGACCTTAAACTCATTTGTTTGTTACCAAACTTATAGCAGCTATTTTTTTAAATATGTAAATACATGTTCGATAGAGTACAATAATTCATAAAAGAGCACCCCACAGACTGGCTCTCTACTTGCAGATAAAGTCCTTCAGGGGGCTTTTTGTCTGTAATAGATACAAAGCCACTACTTTTTCGTATAATCATCTTGACAGTACTCAAATTTGACACAACTTCAGCCGTTAAGAAGGCAGGAGAGGCAATCAGGCCTCCCTTACATTCTTGGCTAAATTTTTATTAATGTGCCATAATCTTAGGCTTCCATTTTTCATGGGAAAAATATACCGTGATGAAAACTCTTTGCTCCAGTTTTCTTTGTTCAAGCAAATTATGTATATGTTCTAAGGGGAAGAGTGCATTTTCTACTTCGTTTCTTGCTTGTTTTTCTGCTTACCTTTCAAAGTTTCTCTTACTAACTTTGCTTGCATTTTCTTTTAATTTTTACAGTCTCTGAAGATATGTGTTAGTGATCCACATGTATATAATCTTCTGTCATTATGGGTTCACTATCTTGCTACAATTCTGAAATTCTTCAGTCTTCTCTCTCTAGTGAGTGATACTTAGTCTTCTATTGCGTTTGGCGTCTAATATGACATTACTTAAATTAATCATGACATATTCATACAATTCTCATTAAATGGTCTTCGACACGATCTCCAAATGGATCAGTCATATTATGTTTCCAATGGAAGAGTTACTTGTAAACACTAATCAAGACTTCATCAATGGTATTTCTTAACTTTCGGGGAATGTAGACGAGAGTTTGAACCAATTTTTCTAACCTTGCAACTAAATTGGAAAGTTAGTTGAAGAAAGTTTACTCTTTCAGTCCAATTTTTGTTATTGTTAATTGATTTCGATTTCTCTTTTGTTACTTACCTAACATAATGTGTGCTTTTGTTTTCTCACTTGTTCCAACGGATATAACCTTGGAACTTCTATCTTGATCGTTTGCGTTGGTTTCAATTGACGAATGAAATATATTGGTCCAAAAGGAGGCTCTACTCTTGTCTTCTTCTCATGTTACCAATATATTGAAACTTTCTCCTTATTTGCTTGCAATAATTTTGTGAGTTTTCTCACTTTTAGGTAATCACCCCCCTTTTCTAGTTAGTCTATCATCACCTAAAATAGGCATTTCTTTAAATGCTGCTCTTTCTCAATTTGAGTAAGTGTCTCATTTCGCTCTTTCAACTTGAACCTCTTGTTCTCCTGCAAGCGCATAACCAAAGATTCGATAACATATTCAATCGCTTCAAACAATTGGGTTAACTCTTTCAGTTTTCTTTGTTATTGCTCTTCTGGACTCATTTTTAATTTCGGCGCAGTCGAAGGCATTTGCTCTTATCTAAATCTTCTACCATTTCTGAAACCATAAAGTACCTATACATTACTATTTTCCTGCCACCAATATCAGTCGTATAAACCTGATAAGATCTCTTGAATAGCATGTTACACGTTAAATATTTTGGTATTGAAACCTTTGCTTGGTTAATATTCACTTTGTTTTCCCGATGAAAATGATCACTTTAGTGACTATGAATAACAACCTGATGCTTAGACGGCTAGAAAAAGTTTTGATTTATCCTTTAAATTAAACAAGGAAAGTAATTAATTGTCTTTTAAATTAAATAAATAAATAGATATTTAAATTCAACTAAGAGTGTTAAAAGTATATATATAACTTTCTTCCATATATGATTACAAAATAGTAAAATATTTTCAACTATTTAGAATGAATGCTTAAACTTTCTGCACCTACACTCTGTTGAATTTGTTTGGTAAACGATCTTTAATGTTAAAAATAATGATAGCTAATTAATACAATTTTATAGAAAAATAATAATGGTGTCAGAATGGTAGTTATGCGAAGGCTGTTTTGTCCTTAAACTCTCAATTTGCCTTATTAGCGTGTACGAGGGGCTATTCTTGAAGGATTGGAGACAGAAGAAGTGTCGCTTTGGTCAGTCTTGAGACACCAATTCTTACCTTTCTATATTTCCAACTTACTTTATCCATACAAAATAGGGCCCTTTGTTTGGGTGGCGGCTTATAGGCTTCCAATGCCATTAAATGAAAATATCTTTTCTCTTAAATATTTTGGCAAGAATTGGCACTTTTCAAATTACCATTCATTACATAATTTACAAACATTATTTTGAATCTTGAGAAATGGGGATATTAAAAGTGCGCCTTTATTTTATATTAAATTACCTTCTTTCCAAGAATGAAGGAAATCAACTACTAGTTCAATTTTATCTCTAATAGTTATCCCAATCAAAACTAATATTAAAGATCGCAGAAAATTTGACTGACTATGAACTGAGATAAATGAATAAAGATCGAATTCGACGGAAACACCTGATATCCGAAGACTACATTTCTATGAAATCTTCGCATTTTAATTACGTAAAACTTTTCGTAACTTTACCAAAACTTTGAAGAGAACTTACTCATTTATCTATCCAGGCACCGAGCATATTTCCCTATTTTAGTGACTCATATGAAAGTTATCCACATTTTTCATGCACAGTTTAAAAATAAATAGCAAAGGTCTAGTTTAGGACTAAGCCGACTGTCTTGGAGAGTTACAATAAGTTTGAAGAGATTGCCACACTAAGCTCGACTCAAATAAAGTCTATATAAGATTGTTATTGGCTTCAGCTCCAAAAGAAGGGGAAAGATAAATAAGAAAAAACAAAGGAAAATAAAGAAGTTCTCAATCATGACAACTACATGGATTGGACACCGAATCATACTGGAATCCGGCTATTAACTTAACAGTGGCAAGGATATCAGACATTTTGTCGTTCTGCAGCTGAGCTAAACATATCCACTCTTTGGTTTTGATCGAGTAAAACCTTCGTTCCTTACCTCACTCAACTTTTATTTACATTAACATGAGAAAATTATCGTTAACAAAATTATTCTATAAATTTTAGAAATAAAGACAAGCAGAAGAGAAGCTCTTGCTGGCCGAATGGATATGACGTTGGATTTCACATGTCAAACTATCAATGTGATTTCCACCATTTCAAAGTTCGCTCCGGTTGGGAAGATTCACATAAAACTGATGCATTCACTCCAAATTTGTGTCAATTTGAGCATATATAATTAAGATGCGTTCTCTTAGGTGTGTCGTATTTTTAATTGTATGTAAGGACACCTTGTCCATTAGCATATCCCAGAAAAAGAAGTTAAGGGAAGCAAAGTCTGTTGAACGAAAATACCATTGAGTACAACATTTAACTTAGCATATCTGAGCATATATATTTAAGATGCGTTCTCTCAAGTGTGTTGTATTTTTAATTTTGAATGAGTCCACCTTGCCACGACGCAGCACTGCCTTGTTTTTTCAAGTATTTATTTTCAGGCGGGAGTTTTAGGTTTAAGCTCTTTTGCAAAAATGGATGCTACAGGAGTTCACTTTATTGTCTTCATTTTAGTTTCACATGAATATATTATTACGTTAATGCTACCGAGCAGCCATAATGCGTAAGAAAATAAATCTCCATAATGCATCATTTCATTTGAATATTGACTTAAGGCGGTTTAACATTAACTTTCTTTGATCGCTTAAAAGGTATTCGTAATATAGAAGCAAGGAAAGAGACCTAAGAAAAATAAACAGAAGAGGGTAAAAGAGTTGGCTAAGAAAAAAGCAATTGAATAGGTATTGAAGATGGTAAGAATGGTTTAAGTTTAGCCACGAGAGCGGAAAAGAATGAAGTATGATAGGTACCCTCCTACCAATGTTAGCAGTGTTAGGAATATTTTGCTTAATTATATGCTTCGAAGAAACAATGTGTTTTCTTACTTTGTGAATTATAATTCAGGTATTCCTTTACGTTACAGGAAAAAACATCGTTGCAGTATAGTTAATATATTACTCCCTAGGACTTACTGAATTCAGTCGTTCTCTAACAAGTACTCGAGAATTTAAATTTCTTTGTTACAAATTATTAAAAAAATGGATTAGAACCAAATGAATATATTGTTTGATTTGGCAACACAGTGAAGTGCAGTAATTGGGAAATTTGTGGAATAGATAAAACTCCATCAACTTTGTGTTGCTCACACTATTCATTAAGCGGTTTGTGGTGTCCACAATTCAGTCAAATTGTGAAGATTTGGTTGTAGAATTTACTGAAGTTACTTAACTTGAAACCTGTGATCATAAAAATTAAACAAATTATGAAATCCCAAAAAATTTTGAGGGTAAACATTAAAGTAAATCATACCCAGCGCTTCCAAAAAACTACAAAGGAATAATTGGAAAAATGATTAAAATATCTACAATATTCGAAACTCATATATATTTCTGAACATCACCATCGTGTTTTTCAAACGTTAAAAGAACTCTTAGAATAAACTTTGGTATAAACTTTAACTATACTTATTTCTTAACCAAGAATTATTGCAATCCCGACAATGGATTCGCTACTAAGATTGAAATTGAAAATCTAAATAAAAACAACTTTACCATTTTGTTTTAGGATATTATAAAAGAATTAATAGAATTAACTTTGATGAAAAAACATAAGGCATAACCAAACTAAGATGAAATTATTATTAAGATACTCAAAAAAATCCCCTTCTTAAATTATAGAGTAAGTGAAGAAGATATATAAAAATAAAATTTCTTAACTTCACCATTTGTAATTCTTTGGTTTTAAGAAATTCAAAAAGTTTCGATACTTATATTTATTTCTGAACTTTACTATTTTGTTTTTGGATATTATAAAAGAATAATTAGAGTTAACTTTGATAAAAAAACATAAGTCATAACCAAACTAAGATGAAATTATTATTTAGATACTCAAAAAATTCCCTTCGTAAATTATAGAGTAAGTGATGATGATAAGCTTCGAATATACGAAAGCATATGACTATCGCAAATTTCAGAAAAATCTAGAGCAAGTCTTATAAATAACTCCGCGAAAAGCTAAGAATATACGAAAAATCAGCTCTGCACCTAATCTTTCAATCCCTAAATACAATTTAGAAAAAAATTAATCAAACTATTTAATCTCCCCAAAATCTACACCTGAAAACCCCCTATTCGACTTTTATTAACACTCGACGTTGACATCTGTCTACACATCTCATCTGTTATGGAATCGCAGCTGGCTGTGGAACCCAAGTCCGGAACGGCATGGTCGTTGACAGTGAGAGCAGGGCAACTCTTCAGGCTCTTTAGGATACGCTTGCTGCTGCGTTCCTTCTTTCTCGGGCCTCAGTGACACATCACCGCCGCTCCTCTTTAAAGCGTTTATGAGCCTTCTTTGTCAGAGCACACCAGCAGATTCTGTCCTGTGCACATTTCTACAGTTGTTTTGGAGCGATTCCGGTGAGGGCTGTGATCGCCTTTACTCGTTCCTTGAAATGCCTGTGAGGTATACCCTAGTTTCGCTTTCCTGGGGAGAGTTCTTCATAAGTAGCTGCTACAGCATTCTGGACTCATCCATTCGGATGAAATGTCCTGTATGTCGAAGCTGGCTCTTCAGGATTATGGCTTCAACAGTTGTGTTATCCGCCTTGTCTAGGACCTCCAGGTTTCTAATACAGTCCTGCCGTTGGACACCGATTATCGACTTCATGCTGCTCATGTGCAACCGTTCCACCGCTCTCAAACCTCCTGTTTACAGAGTCCACATCTCACACCCATAGAAATGACTGGTGAGCACGGTGGCCTTATATAATTTAAACTTTGTAGATTGCCTGATATTAGGCTGGCTTCAGACTTGCGTTCTTTGACGACCAAGAGCTTGACTCACGTTGCAGATTCTGGCATTGTTCTCAATATCCAGGATTCCAGGATTGGAGATAATTCTGCCGAGATAGTTGAAGTTCTGCGTTGTCTTACACATCTAATAATTTTCTTTTGGTCCATTTTATTCACATCAATGCTTATTTTCGAGGAAGAAAGGTAAGAAAAAACTTAATTCGGACTTATTTCGAAATACGGTAAAAACAATCCTCACGATTATTTTTTTATTAGTGTAATTTTGTTACAAAATTTCATTAGCTTCACTCGTTTTTAGGAGCCAGTATCTATTACCACTTGATACATATTAAAGTTGAAAATCTATTTTAGAAATAACTTCGAAATAAAATTTGAATATACGAAAAATTAAAATAAAAAATTGCTTTGACTAAATTTGAATAAATTTTAAGAACTTCACCATTTGTAATTCTTTTTGTTTTAAAAAAATACAAAACGTTGGATAATAATCATATTTATATTTTTCAGAAATTGACAATTTTTTTTTTCAACTTTGATCCTCTTCTTCGTCGTCAGCTTATTAGCCCGCCTTCATACGGGGTCACTCTTTTTGATGATCCGCTTCCACCTGTTTCTGTCTCCTACCATGCTAGTCTCCAGTCCCTTCTCTCTCATGTCAGCTTGTATGCAGTCTCTCCATCTAATCTTGAGTCTTCCTCTCCTCCTCCTTCCCTGTACTTTCATCTCCAAAGCTCTTCTCTCGTCACTCTCTCTATCCCTCCCCATTATGTGTTCATACCATCTAAGTCTTAATTCGTTTGTCTTTTCAAAATCACCACCACCTTTTTTGTTCCTCTGATCCTTGTATTTGTTATTCTGTCCTCCCTCGTCACGCCACACATCCATCGCAGCATCCTCATTTCTGCTAATTCCATCCTCTTCTCATTACTCTTCTTTACAGGTAATGTCTTTACTCCATACGTTATAGTTGATCTTACAACAGTGTTGAAGTATGGCCAAGTGTACGGGATTATACGCCCCCGGGCTATAAGGTAGGATAAGCAAGGCAAAAACTGTTATTGTTCTAAGAGAGCGATTTGGATAGATAGCTGCAGTGCGTAACCAAGGAATATCCCAAACATAAAGACAAAAATAGATCTTGATGCACACTAAATAAAAGGCACAACAATAAATATGAATATATATAGGTACATGAATAAGACGGAATTAGTTTCCAAATACTAATTAGATAACCAGGGTTATTAAATGGTTATAATGGCAGATTTAGGGGAGTGAGCGATTTAGTTCCTTTGAACCTCGAGAGGAAAGCGGGGCGAGCTTAGGGAAAGGGCTTGGTGACCTTGATTACTCCCGAATGTAGCCGAGAACCCGAAGAGGGTGATGCTACTTTTTCCGACTCTGATTGAGCGAGCTATCGGGCTTCTTATCCTCAAAAGGTCACCGGTCGAACTTCGATGGATGGGGAGGAGGTCCATTCTCCAAACGAGCATTGAGCGAGCTATTGAGCTTCTTGTCCTCAAAAGGTCACCACCCGAACTTCTGAGGAAGGCTTCTCCAATCCTTTATCTGAAGGCGGTTGAGAAAGTCTATCGTTGCCTCAAGAGACTCTTCTCCCTGTCCAGAAACTACGAGTGAGATGTCCAGCTCTTCCGTGGCTTGCCACCATCACTAAACACTTCTCGGGAGAGAGCGTCGTTAAATCGATCTCCGTTCTGGGAAGCATCGTCTAACCGAATCGGTGGGTAATCCTTGAGAAGGTGCCTATATACCGGGATTTCTCCAAAACAAGGAGAGAGAGAGAGAGAGAGTGGGCCTTCTCGAACCCTAATTTTCGGCCGGGACAACTAAGCGTGTCCTGCCCGGAAAGTATTAGCGACCAGGATCAGCGGGTCTGACGGAACGTCCAGTGGTTGGAGCCATAAATATTGTTCGAGGTAAACCTACAAAATAGATGAGTAATCTCCCGACCCGGGAAGGGGGGGAGGACTGAAGATTAAGACAGCGGGCAGGTAGCCTTCAATATCAGCGTTATACCTCGGTGTGAATGTCTACGTGACCTGGTGGCAAGTCCAAAAAGGGTAAAGTCGGGGGGGAAGAGGGGTAACAGCTTGCTTTCTCTCCCGAAGTAATATCTTAGGAGGTGGGGAAATACTACTATTTTAGTGTATTTCTCTACAAACAGATTTGTATACTTTTACCTTAAATTTCATTGGCATTTTCCTTTTACACAAAACCCCTGATACATCTCTCGAACTATTCCATACCGCTTGGATCTCTCTGTTACTTCCTTATCATCATTTTCATTTGCTGATATGGAAGGCAACGGAAGAAGATGGGTAAAAAGGAAACATCTCCAAGCCTTAGCCATTATCAAGCTATTCCTATCAAAAACCGTTTCTGGGTGATTAAAATAGTTGATTCTCTAAACGGTAAATTTACTTTAGATAAATCGGAGGCTAAGCTATGACGGAAGACAAAGGCAGGCGTCGACGTCTCGTGATCCTTCGTAAATGCGTGTCTGAGCAAATTCAAACTAAAAAATAACAAAGAGGTTAAGTTAATTTTAATTTGAGTACAAATGCAACCACCAAAGTTGACCTTGATTCATATACAAATGAAACTCATGGGCGCTACTCGAATGATCGAAACTAGTTCTCCGGAGTATCGTGGGTAAAGATGCCATATGTGGCTATGAATACGATCTCAAGTTAAGCTATGGCAAAAAACTCGATTTAACGTTAGACTATGCCAACTTACTTGAGTTCCGTTGAACGCACCGAATCCACTGTAGCTGTGCTCTCTCACGTGGTGTGCATCAAGCTTTGATGATGACGGGGATGGCGGTTGTTTGATGAAATACAGGAAGTTCCATAGAGGTAAAAAAATAGTGGAGGACCCTACTGAACTGAGCAGAAGTCCTAAGAGCAAACTTGAACAATTGTATCCTTAGAGATGCACCTTTCTTCTCCAGTAAATCTTCCTTAAAAAAGAGCTTCACAATAAATGGTCTAGCACTAGCGATGCCTATATGGAGAGAGAGGCATCGCAAATTAAACTCTTGCGGAGTAAAACCAAATCCACCTACTCTTGTCGAGATCTGACCAAAACTGGGGGAGAGTTGACGCAACCTCTACGATTGTCGAGTAATGTAGTAAATTAAAATTCTAAGGTTTTCCCGCGCAAGCACATCACCCCCCAAAACAAGAAAGCATCTTTGTATGTTAGTTATAGAAGTTAATTAAATACAAAATAAACCAAGACAACTTTATTAGGAATTTGACTCATCAATAAATATTGACAATATATCTAATATATTGTACATATGGTAGATCCCAAACACTTGAAGGCATCTACTCTCTTTATTTCCATACCATCTAACCTAATGCTTTCACCTCTGTCCTTCTCTTCTTCTATACACTTTATATATTATGTCTTTGTTCTACTTAACATCATCCCTGTATTCCAGTACTAATCTCCACTCCTCCACCATTTGCTTTACCCTTTTCTTTAGACTCACTGGCTAAAGCCACATCAACTGCATACATCGTTCCCAGGGTATCGCTACTCGCACTTTCTCATTTAACACGTCAAAGACAGTGTTAAAAAGGAAGGGGCTTAAGGCAGAGACCTGATGCAGCCCCACATCCAATCAAAAACTGTCTGTCATGCCTGCCTCATTTCTTACCCGTGTTTTGACACTTTTGTAGACTTCCTTCACCAATCTTACATATTTTCCTGTCACATTTCTTTCTCTCAAGCATCTCCATAGTTCCTGTCTTGCTATTCTGTCATATGCTTTCTCCATATGTATGAAAACCATATGTAATTCCTTCTGTTTCTTCTTGTACTTTCCGCCATTTACTTCATTATAAACACTGTGCTTGTTGTATTTTTTCCAGGCATAAAGTCAGATTGAATGTTGGACACCTCCACCTCAGGTAGTAACCTTTCGTCCAAAATCGTCTCCCAGTCTTTCATTGTGTGAGATAGCAATTTAATTCTAAGATATTTTTGGCACATTTGCACATCCCCCTTCCATTTGAAGATGGGTACCAACAGACTCTCGCTCCATTCGTCGGGAGTCTTTCCCTGCTCGTTTATCATGCACATAAACCTCCACAACAAGTCCATTTATGCACTACAGGGGCCTCCATGTCTCCACGTTATCTTATCTGGTCCAGCGGTTTTGTTGATTTTCTTTTTTTTAAGAGCCCTCTCAAATTCTTCTCTATATATACCTCTTGATAGTCCTGGATATGGTGTTCCTTAATCATGGTAAGCTAGTGGGTTCTTCTCGTTCAGCAGACCATCAAAATATTCCTTCCATCTCTCTTTTATCTTTCCTTCTTCCCTTAATATATTACCAGATGCATCATTTATCTACTTTATTTGGTTTGCTTTGTTCCTATTTCTTGCTATCCTCTTTTCCCCTTCGGATGTTTCCAGCTCTTTATACAATGCATGACTACCTTCTGCCTTCGCTACTGCTATCTTTTTTGCACTTTAATACTCCATTTTATCCTCTATAAATCTGCTATTCTCACACTACTTTTTCTTTCAGTTCTCCTTACCAGGGCACTCCTTACATCTTCCATCCACCTCCATTCTCTTCTAGTTGTGCGTTGCTTCCCAGATATTTCTCCTAGCACTTCTCTTGCTACTTCTCTCTTCCTATGTGCGTTCTCTTTCCACTAATCTTGTGTTCACTCTGCTTAAGACCTTCGTCTTGAACTCTTGCTTCTTTGTTTCCTCTTTCAGTACTGTCCATCGTATATTCTACTCGTAGCTCCCTTTTCCTTTTCTAGGTCTTCTCAACTACTCACCAATCTAAAGCAGACGATGTTGTGGTGAAACATGGTCCCCTGGAATTACTTTACAATATTTAATATCTACCAGATTTGATCTTTGATACTTAATATAATCTATCTGGGTAGCATGGCCTCCACTCTTGTATGTTAATCTGTGCTCTTTCTTCTTGCGAAGAAATATTTAGTATCATTCAAATCTTCTGAAAAATCCCGTTCTTAATATATAAGGATAAATTATGAACGAGAGGAGCAGCATCGCCATTACTCATTACAGAGGGAGCTTAGGCACCCGATAAATTTTGCGGTCTGTAGCCTATCTAGGTGCGGCCTAATATATTTATTTTTCTGAACTTTACCATTTTATTTTTTCAAACACCAAAGGAATTCAAAAACTTTTTTCGAAGAAAACGGAATTTTGATCGTTTCGAAAAATATTATTGGATAAGTTTGATCTATATTTAGAGGAAAAAATATCTTTCTAAGGAAAAGCTTTCAAATATAGAATTAAGGAGGAAACTTTAGGGAAATAAAGGTTATTATATAATGTTTTATATATTTTTAGAACGCGATTTTTTGGAAAGAAGTGCAAAAAGGGTAAAAATAATTTTCTTAGTTAATGACTAAGCTGGTATGTTTTTGCAGTTTTCTAAAATCAAGACATTATTATTATTGTTATTATTAGTATTATTATAGTTGTTGAAGTTCAGAAAATCCAGGAATATTTAACCATTGTTTTTTTTTTATATTCGAGATTTATATCGAAGTTATTTCTAAAATAGATTTGAAATTATAATTTTGATCAGGAGGAAATATCTTCTGGTTCATGAAAACGATGATAGCGAAATGAGGAGTGGAGAAGTCGCTCTTTTTGTCCCTAATAATATATTTTAAGAAACCGAATTTTGGGATGGGTTTAATAGTAAGAAATACATGAGAAGAAGAAAGTATGAAGAAGAAGGATGAAAGAAGAAGAAGAAGAGAAGAAATAAGTTAAAAAATAAGAAGGGAGAGAGTAAACGGAGAAGTTTAAGAAAAGGATGAGCATTAGAAGAAGAAGAAGAGAATAGGAAGAGTGGGACAAGAATAAGATACCAAAGGAGAAGAAAAAGAGAAGTACGAAGGAGGAGGAGACGTAGAGGATGAGAATCATAGATTAAAAATGTGGAAGAGAATAAAACATTGAGGAGCACGTAAAGAAAATAAAGAGGGATGAAAAGGAAAGAAATAGGAGATGGACAAGAAAAGAAAATAAATGAAGGAGACAGGAATAAGTGAAGAAAAAGAAGAAGGAGACAAATAAAAAGAGCAAAATGGAACAGCCGTATGAGAATGAATAGGAGCAGGAGTAGAAATGGAAGATTGGGAAGAAGAGGGGAAGATGGAGAACATAATAATAATAAGAATAAGACAATAAGATTAAGAAGTATAAGGAGAATAAGTAGAAGAATAGGAAAAATTGAAGAATTCGCGGTTGTTAAAAAAAGAAGCTGTTTGAAAAAAGATTTTCAGAAGGAATTAATTTTTGTCGATTGGAGGTTAATAAATATAATAAACAAATAAAGTATTTATTGTATTTAAATGTGTTTTTTTACTTTTAATTGTGTTCAAGGGGTAATAAAACCAATAGTAAAAAAAAATAATTAAAGGGGGGTGGACAAAGAGTTTTTAAAGGCCGAATATACTTAAAGCCAAAGGCCCCTGTTAGCAAGCGCAGCGAAGCCATGGATTGTTTTGATATACGAAAAAACAAAAAGTCGATGGCTCTATTCATATACATTTTCAGAACTTCATGATTTCCAATTTTACTTGTTTTAAAATTTTTAACAAAGTCGATTCGATAATCCTATTTATTTTTTTCTGAACTCTTAAAGAGAACTTTTCTTTAAAGATTTAATTATGCTGAAAAACAACCATTTTCAGAGCTATAAAGAAAATTTTAGAAACAACTTGGATAAAATTCCAAGTTGGCTCTACTTCTTTCCAGAAGATTTGGGTCCGACGTTCCTCATTTAGTCGTGATAGTAATGATCATGAGGAATGTGGTAGAGAAGACAGGAGCTGTCGTCGGAGGCCTGGACGCGCCTTTGTTTAGTGTATACTTGGTTTCGCAGCTTATCCAGCACACATTCCTTGACAGGAAGTGGACCCCATGCCAGGAAAACCTGAATATTTCTCAGCTCTGAATCTGCTGCAGCCTTTCTCTGCCTTCATAGCCGATATGTGTTTAGCTTGGCCCACCTGTTCTTCATATGAGGACCATCTAGTTAGATTTCGGAGTTTTCGTTCTCCTAGCTTTGCCTACACAATGGCCCCCACAAGGCAATGGAAGCTTGATTCATGTTGCCTCCAAAAGGAGGTATTCTACTCTTGGATAGCTCTCGATTTTATCCTTCTGGGTGTCTATCTACCTGAACCCTTTGTATATTTGGAAGTAGAATTCGAATAAGCTTTTATCAACGTTTTGTGCAATTGCAGCTAGTGGGCTTCTCATCCGATAAACTATGTCCTTTGGCGGATATTTTACATTTTATCTTTTTTCTTGTTGATCTGAGGAACAGAAAAGGCTCCTGCATCATGAAAGGGTGCAGCTAAAGTATAGAGCTTTAACAATCAATTGCGTATGGGGAAGGGTCTCAGGAGTAATTTCTGACCAAGGATTCCGCGTAAAACCAAACGGCAAAGTCCATAAGGTAATAGTGGCACTCGCAATGACTTATGCACTGGAAACAGCGCACCTGAAAAAAACGGAAGAAAGAAGGCTCCATGTGGTGGAAATGAAGATGCTGAATTAGATGTCAGGATTGACACTGATAGACAAATTTAGATAGAAGCACAGACGAAAATCGGTGGAACAAAATACGGAACTATAAGTAAAGTATAATGAGTAAGATTGAGATGGTTCGGTTAGAATGCAGGAGAAGATGAAGAGCGACATGTAGCAAATGAATGAATGAATATGGAGGTAGAGGGGACTCAAAGGACTGGAAGACCGAAAATTGATGGAAAGACTCTATTCTGATTGAGATGACAGAGAAAGGACTAAATAGAAAAGTGCACTAAACATAAATTTTTTAAACGAATAATCAAAAAAGGCAACTCTGGGTAGGGAAAAGCCTAAAAAAACAAAAAAACAGTCATGATTTAATATTAAGACTTTTTCTGAAATTGAGGATTTGTATTTATTTCTGTTTTAGAACATTCTAAAAGATTCGATAATCATATTTTTTCCCTTAATCTTAGAAATAACTTTGATAAAATCTTAGAATAAATGTACCTAAGAAACTCACAAAACAAAATTCAAACTATTCAATAAATTCTAATGTCTAGAATATAGTGTTGTAGATATAGTATCCCTGTATCTAAGTATTGAGGGAGTTTTTGGTGTTATTTCTTGAAATTTCATTTTGTGATATTTTTACTTCATCTTCAACGCTTGATTTTATTAATTTTCCAAATAATGAACAACAACCTTTGTTTCTCCTCTCAGAGAAAGTATTTTCTAACCAGGACTTGAAGCCATCCTGAATTTCAAATCATTTAACGAAGATCCATCTTGATAAAGGGAACGAGTATTTTTCCTGTTTTAAAACTTTATTAGATCGATTTCACAACAGAAAATCTATTTACTCCCTTATGACAAACCAATCACAGAAATGGGAGGATGTACTTATCTGTTTATACAATATATCCATGAAGATGTACAGTAGTACATCACCATTCCACAATTGTAATTATCAAAGATATTCTACCTAATAATAATTCTGTGCAAAGAAGAATTGACTAAATGGCCGAGGACATTAATTTTATTTCTAGCGCTAATCTGAGGACTCTCTACCTACTAGGGATTCATTCGCCATAATCACCCATAGCTAAAGGTTAGGCTAGATAAAAAAAAGGGGAAAAGACCTCAACAACCAGATAAAAAAATCAAAAACAAATGAAAATAAAATAAATAAAAGGTAGCAACAATAAGCAGTTACGCTCCAGTGTCCGCTAGAGGCCATCCTTTCCTGTGGTTCAGGATACTGCGAAAATATGCAAAGCTAGTGAAATCAAATGAAGGAAGTCAGGCTCCTTCAAAGAGTTCGAGATTCTACAAGTCAGTGTGATCGAACTCGTCCAAAGTGAAGGGGACAAGCTGTAGCCACCGTTCTGGTAACGTGGCAAGTAATTTGCGGAGAAGAACTCAATGAAAAATTTACGGTGCGTATCGCGAGTGTATCCATTCCAAACGCTGCGCAATAGTTCTTAACTTTAGGTTCCTTTCGGCTGTTTCCCATCTTCTGTGCTAAAGAACCCAGAGAGCTACTCTGATACCTGTTTGTGGTCGTTGTAAGGAGGAGAGAAGCGCTGGTCTGGTCGCCCAGTTCTCGCGGACGCTTTGGCGCGCTTATTCATCTCAATTCCCACATGTCCACTAACCACCTAGAATTTAATCTCAAAATCACCTGAATCGCGTCAACTGTAGTGTCACGGACACCGAAAACCACCCCTGGTAGAGATTTCTACCCTTCAAAATCACTTAGGGT
Organism: Ceratothoa steindachneri; assembly: GCA_963969495.1. Lineage (NCBI taxonomy): Eukaryota > Metazoa > Arthropoda > Malacostraca > Isopoda > Cymothoidae > Ceratothoa > Ceratothoa steindachneri. The sequence continues at coordinate 14,004,290 of OZ018328.1, forward strand.
GCTTTGGTATTCGCTATATATCTCAATTCGTTAATCGAACAGGGAGAAACGAGATATCTGCCCTACTAGGCTAGGTATTGCAATCAACTCGGACGTGATGACAGACTTAGCGCCTGATCGATCTTCAGACTTCAAACCGAGGGGAAGCGGCATAAAATTCACCCCCTCCCCCCTTCTTAAAAATTCAAGCCACCCGTATACATTGGCACGGATCCAACGTGACACGAAGTGTGCTCCAAAAAGGTTTAACGCAATAGTCCTGGTTCTGAGAAAGCATTGGAAGCAGAGAGGTAAGCGACAAATAGTCAAATATGGTACCCTGAAGGTTTTTGTCATGTCTACGACTTTCAAGACACCTCATATAACTTAAAATAGCATCAACAATTTGGTTTACAATTGACGGATATACTCTTCCAGGAAGAGAAGTCCTACTTTTAGGATATGTTCGTTTTAGTAACGATAAGAAAATTGTGCAAGAAGTACTGTTTGCAAATAAATTTGAAACAATCAGTAAATGTAAATCCAATATAATTATAATTATGCAGTTTTTTAAAGAAAATGGAATCCCAAAGAATATAAATGTTTGTAAATAGGACAGTGCTCCGCATTTCCAAAGTGGTATATACGCTTTCGTGCATTTTCAAAGAAAGCTGTACCTAATGTCTTGACAATACATTCCGTAATTCATCAACAACATCTAGTTGAGATCAACTAGAGTGATCCGCTTTATAAATCTATCAGGCTCTTATCACAGCAGTAAATAAAATAAAAGGACGTCTTTTTAATTCGCTAATAATCCCACAACTGCAAAAACAATGATGAAGAATTTGCTAGTTAAATTTTACCTACTGTAGTAAGATGATTAACCTAAGTTAACTGCTGGAAGTAATTTTAATCTCTTTTTTAACATTATCGCAATGTTTTCCAGGAGAATAAAATTAGTTATATTAGTGATAAACCCTTAGCTTGCAAATAGGAACTCCGAAGTATATCAGATCAAAGATTTACGCACGATATTGTTAGTTACAGTAGGTACTATCTCAACTTTCAAATCTTGATCGATATAAAAATGATTATGGACCGATAACTCCATATTAGAAGATGAACTCTTGATTTATAACAACCATTTGAACTCTTCTCAGGAGGAAATGAGTTATAGATTTCAGGATCTCATTAATATTTAAATTTATGACTGGCTGATAAGCCTATTTATTGATGCTTGTACAAATGACAATGAATCTAAAATAAGTTAGGTTAATTGCTTTAAAAAGTGACTTCAAATTAAAGCAGTTCCTATATGGTTGGCTAGGAAGTCCTGACTCACTTAGGAAGCTGAAATAGAATAAAACTTTATGAAGAAACACCAACATTAGGTTAGGGCAACCCTACTCATCGACTACTTTAGGTTAGGTTAGTAACAGTTATTTGATTAAATTATGTTAGGATAGCCTTATTCTTTCGACTTACATCCTCCGTACGCCACCGTTGCTTGGTGCTATTCGAAAAAATGAGTTTGGAAGAAGTGGAATTATAGTTTTGATTCGATAATGTTACAAGTGGAACTTTTCTACAACTTAGGCTGTAAAGGAATTTTTAGATACTAAAGTTATAGTGGTAATACGGACATTTCAACTTCAGGGATCTTACCCATTACATTATCTACCTTCCGGCCGACAATCTAACTTTGACAGGGAAGCTTTAGTGGCAGTTTTGAAAGCTGGACCTTCTTCAAGAAGCCGTGATCTTCTGAAAGTTATTGAAGTGTTATTCCATCAGACTATCCTTAACCGATTGCATCAAATTGATTTTTTTCACAACAACCCCTAATTAGATCCATATGACCTCAAAGAAAGTAAAGCTGCCTGTTGAGTAAGGTTTGCAGCCAACTTCTCAATAACACAATATACGACCGATTCTGAAAGTGATGTGGGACATCAGATGAGAAGTCGGTGTATTTGGTGAATCACGATTGGCAGAGGAATTGACTTCTGCGGGGTTACAACGGCATCCGTTTCACAAAGAAATCGGTTTAACAAGAAGATCATGATCTCTGTATGCCAAAATTTTCAAGGAGTACTGCATTTAGATTTTGTTTAACATGGTTATGCCACTAACACTAAACTGTATTGCCAGCAGCTATACTGATGTACGACAAACTAAAAAAGAAGTATATTGCCTTTATAAATCGACGTCAAGCTTTGTTTCAGCAAGACTATGCGAAGCCACTCAATTCCGGGTTGTCTATGGAGAAGTTCAAACAGATGGACGTGTTTAAATTCTTCCACATTCACCATTCAGGCCTGATGCTGCTCTAAGTGAGTTGGTCTATTCCGTTCATGGCACACTTCCTACGTGACCAGCGATTCAACACATTTGATGCAGTGAAAAAAGCCTGTTTACAGTTTTTTAATTTAAATCCGGCTGACTAGTATCAGGGATAGAGTCGTAGTCCTAGCTGATCGCTGAAAGATGATCGTAGAGCATGATGGACTTTATTGTGGATAAAAATGTCCATGTGACTGCAGAAAATTCTGTTGTTTTCTTTCAGCTTCTTAAGTGAGTCAGAACCTTGTTGAAAACTATATATATGGCTGAACGTGGATTTATTACAGTTACTCAGGTTCTTACTGAATAAAGAAACTGCCTGAAAATTGCACAACGAGATCTGAGATTACCTATAGCAGCATGGAACATATAGCCAGAGCCTTAGCCAATAAGTACCCTAGTCAACTATCTCATTGATAAGAAATTGAGACAAGCTACTACGAAATTTTTACTTGTACCGAATCGATGAATTGAACAATCGCGATGTGTTCACATTGAAGTTGAGGGCAGCAGAAAAGATTTTCCATACCCACTTCTCACCAACATTGCTCATTTGGTGAAGGTCCATGATCTTGCGAACGACGAAGCAGTGGAAATTTGGATTACTTATCACAGAGAAAAGAGACGAATAGATATTATGGGTGCAAGTTCTACGATTTTATGTCTGTAAACACTATGTCTCGCTTTGATTAAAGAAGAAGGCGAAGATATTTGATTTGAAAAAGAATGTGTGGTCGAGTTTTGATCACTTACCAGAAAAGAATGTAGTTGGTGACGACGTAGATGATGAGAGAGTGCAGGTTTTTCTTAACTTTAACTTTAAAAGGATACTTGGAGAGTTAAGTTGTGGAAAGGAAACTGGCTATAGTCAACCACTTTGAATGGAAGATGGGTCCTAGCTTCAAGTTTTTCAGGTGGGATCAATTTTCCCGCTGTAAATGGATTTAGCGACAAAGAAAAGTTACTACTGATCAGAGGACAAACTCGAAAACACTTCATTTGCCATCGAAATTTGTAGTCCATCTGTGATCAGAACAAACCCTCCATCACATTTGAACTAATCCAGCTTTGGCAAAGATTTCCATATTGGTCCCTTGAAAGAATTCTTGCCTGTGGTAGGTCCGTCGACGGTTTAGAATTGATGATGAAATTAACCGAGGAACCTTTTCACCTTGTCGATCCTCAATCTTTTTCAAGATGCTACCATGTCCCTCAGACAAATACCTGTTATGTACTGTCACACCTTGTGAAGAGAAATAGGAGCTAAATAAAGCGTTGTGTTGGGAGATCTGAGAGTGGAAACGAATTAAGCTGTCCGATGACATTATTTGAGCCAATTTTAAAATTAGCGTGTTTGCTTGCTTTAAGCTTTTTGGCAATATATACAATTAATTTCGAATGATGAAATGGATTTCCATATGCCAGTAGTTGTATTCCTCATATTTTTATTTATAGATTAAGTGATAATATTTGTGGAAGGTTTCATAGGGGTGGAATAGGATTGTAGGTCAATAGACATTCCAGAGAAAATCGATACTCCCAATTGGAAGAAACTATACAGGAGGAAAATATTATGAGGCACATGCTCCAAAATTAATACCATAACACCAGATATGAAAACCAAATCAAAAGAGGCAAAATGCCCAAATATAAATCGACAAGGTGTTACAAAACCAAAGAAATAAACAAAATAGGCGAAGTGTCACAAACTTAAAAATGAAAGAAAACAACAAAACACGAAAAGCGTAAATAAAAGAGGTGAAGTGCACATAACTAAAAAACGAAGGAAATAACAAAAATAGAAAAGTGTAAATAACATAGGCGAATTTCCTAAGGAATAACCGTAAAAAAACAAAATAAGAAAGAAAGTAAAGTTTTGGCAAGTACTACTGATCCCACTCCTGGTTGGCGCGACTCTAATTTCGGGATTTCCATCTTCCAATGAGAGCTCGAGTTATAATAACACCTGAATACGATATAATGCCTCAGCATAGCGAGAATCTTTGAGCAGATTCGAGCAATGTTATTTTTAATTGTCTCAATTTTATATTTACTTTCTATTCTCGATTATTTGCTAACTTACTATAGCAAAATTGTCCGTTCTAAAGATTTTTATTTACTTCAACTCACAGTTTTGATTCTGGCCATCTAGGATCATTACTACTCAAAACTACTACATATACGCTTCAAAATTGATGTTAATTTCTTAAAATGTTAAATTCTGTGCTTTAAATAAACATGATTTGATTGAAGCACAATTAGGTTATACACGTTCCTATTAATGCACTAAAAAATGGAGAATGTTTAGGCAAGAGAACGTCTGTTTAAATGCCTTAGGTGGCTTCAATACTTCCATTCTCTCTTTAATTAAGATTTACAAATCAAAAATTGAAAGGAACTTAAAGAAAATCAATGTGAAACAAAATTTGAGCACTGATTGGAGAATAATTCGGTTGATTTCTAGGAGATGTTTAGGAAAAAGTTAAGAATATATTTTAAGAGAACCACCGCAATCAGCTCTGAAACCGACCTGACAAAATTTCTGTAGGTTATATGTAATTGGGTGATTGTTGCAGATGGGGATAGAACAGGTTGAAGCTGCGTTAATTTCAACTTCTATCACATATTATTTAAAACCACGATGGGCCCACGTGCATCTTCGATTCGAAGCTAGGCGCCTTATCGCAGCCACCGGATGTCAATGTTTAAACAAGGAGGTTATCGTCCCCCCGTTCTCCCCCATACGCCGACCTCGCCAGATTGAGTTAGGCTTATGGGCAGATAAGGCATTGTTCACAGGCTCGGCTGTGCATTTCCCTCGAAGCTCCCACTCCATTGTCCCCCACGCTAAGGAGATGTCCTGGCTATTTATATGGAAACTTTACCACTAAGATCAGAATGAAGATCCAGATTTTCGTCGCGAAACATCACCACGACCCTCTCTCCCTCTGTGCGCCAAGATACCTCGACCTCGAGATTCACCATCACTTGTGCAGAAGGAGGACAATATCCCTTGAGTGACAAATGTTCGAGCCTTTCGTGATGCCAAGTCCCCAAGGCTTTCCCCTCGTGTTCAGAAGAGAACAACGTAGAACAGCCATTGTTCTTTTGAGCCCTTCGCCAAGAAACGGTTCTCACCCTTCCCCCTTGTTGTTCAGAGGAGAACAGCATTAGAACAGCCATTGTTCTTGAGCCCGTAGACAAGAGACGGTTCTCACCCCTCCCCCCCTGTTGTTCAGAGAAGAACAACATTAGAACAGCCATTGTTCTTAAGCCCGTAGAAAGGAGACGGTTCTCACCCCCCCCTTTTTCAGAAGAGAACAACGTAGAACAGCCATTGTTCTTCAAGCCGTTCGTCGAGAAACGGTTCTCATTCCCAAGACGCCACGTCATGATCCTTTTATTCCCTCCCTTCGGCTGGAACTCGCCAGCGGACCGAAAATTCCTTCAAGCCACCTTCCACTGCACCACTAGAGTAAAGTTACGTAAGCCAAACGTCACCTTTGAGTACTTAACCCTTTTGTCAATTCTATCCTGTGCTTTAAATGGTTTATCGAACCATCCCATCTCTTTAACTCTATATTTGTTTTACCTTTTTAAATCCTCTAAATCCTCGGATTAGCCTGAGTCTCCACGGCCCTTTCCATTCTCTGTTTATGTCAATATTTTCCGTCTAGTGTTTGTTGATAGTTATTATTAATAAAACTCTATTTTATTAATGATAGCAATATTATTATCCTTGAGCTCAGTTCCACTTCTTAAGCATATCGAAGATACATAATATCGGCCGCCAGACATTAACGCACTCTAAAGATAATTAAGGAAGTTCCCTCAACGAATAGTGATATATGGTAGATCGTCGGAAGTCATTCTACGACACAGATGTTTTGGTTGTGTTAAGATGCTTTTTCTCGCTGCTGGCAGCAAATGAAGATAGTGCTATAATTCAATCAATTATGTTTATTTTTGGTGTATAGCTTTGCATTGTGACCATATCAGGGATTGGTCAGCCTATTGTGTTATCCGTGGATGAATTATTTGTTCCTGACGATGTTTCTTTTCTAGTAGTAATCTGAAGCCTTGAAATACCCCATGTATTATACCCTCGGTGTCTTGCGCATGCTTATTATAGTAGTTACCCTACTTGGTTTTGAGCCATGAGTGTCTTCGTTTCGCAAAGGTAATAATAAGTCAGGCATCGGGCATATCATTGTGTCGATTTATCGGTTGTGATGCGAACCCATCTAGTGATAAGATAAGAGATTGGTTTTGTTTCCTTTTATTTTACATATGTTCTGTGTATGAAAGATAAACTGCCTAAATGATACACTCATAGACGTGAATGAGGCTATTGGGTTGTTTTTAGTTAATCGAAAAATTCCTTAGAGGGGAGATAATCCATCTCTAGTACATAAGAGGGCTCCATTTGTAGCTATGTATTTTGAGTTGTTGGAACTTCTACCACGAATCAATTTGCTTTATTATTATTCCATTGCTGTTTATCTGACTTAAATTTCTATTAATTTGCCTGTTCTTCCTGGATAGCCAAATACAAGTGAAAGATGGTATTTTGCCACTATTAAAAGTTTTACTGACTCACTTACAATTTTAAGTATTTTTCTACCGGGTGACAGCCAAAAATGTCCCTTTTATCACAATGGGAATATTTTTTAGCCAGTAAAACTTGAAGGTAGAGATAAATATCATTACAAAGAAAAATATTTGAAATTTTATTGGCTTGCTTAGGTTTACTAGGCTTTCGAAGGAAAGTTTATCCCAAACTAGAATAGGCCATTTATGCAGGTATTAATTAGTTCTGTTATAGGCTATCGCAAATGACACAATTAAAAATCTAAGAGCATAGGTATGCCATGAATTTAATGTTCGAAATGGCACCATAATCAAAATATTCGTAATTTTCAAACAGAATATGGTATAAGATTTGACAAAAAAATAATCCAGAGAAATTACGCTAAGTGGAATGCACAAAGAACAATTCGTAATTTAAATAAAGGAAAGTCCAGGCGTTAGGAAAGTGTGAGGAAGTAAACGAATATTGAAAGATACTGACTTAACTTGATGGTTATTAAACAAAGTCAGTGCAAAAAGTAGGCTGCTGTGACATATTTGAACAGAGAATCTGTGGAACTATTCTCAAAATGATCTTAATTCAAAGGCATCTTAATGCCATCGTCATCCTGAAATCTCAATTCAGGATACGCAACGAGGTTATCATTTTGCCTCAGGGTTAAATAAATGTGCGATGATAAACAATTAGTATTAAATAACAATTTTCAGTAATAAATGTCGCATTTACCTTAAAGACATGCCAAATTAACAGAATTATCGGAAGTAGTCACTAAGTAGCCCAAATAATCACTTTTAAAACGTTTGCACTCCACATTAATAACAGTTTGGTGGCGACGAAGTGGAAATAAGGATGAAGGCCCTATTTCTTTGAGGAGCATTAAAGAGGACAAGTTCAATCAATTAACACTCATACGCATTTTCGCCAATAGCACATATCCTGACGAATCGTTTCAGCCAGAGGGCGCTATATCCCAAACTGTGTTTCCACCAAGACATGGTTGAAGGCTCGATTTCCTTAACGACTAATGTCGCATAGAACAAATTTCTCGTAGCCGGACATGTTACCTGACGTCAAATTTAGACATTTTCTATGGAGTTTTGTAAAAGAAAGACTATTTTGAGCTGCGCTATCTAATATCACAGAAGTAAGGAATGAGTTTCTAGAAATCATTGCATCCATCAATGTCAATATTTTGCAGAATGCCCTAAAAAATTTGGCTAATCAAATTGATTAGTGCATCGAATCCGGTGGTGGTCATTTCGAATATTAAAATACTAGCTAATAAAATTTCGAATATCGTTCATTGTAATGTTATTTATTTCTATCTTAACAGCTTTAATGGCTAACAAATTAGAGCGTTATAAAAAATGTGACATCTTTGGCTGTCACCTTGTATATTAAGTTTTTTATTCAGATAGAATGCTTTCTACTGTACACTAAAGTTACTTTTTCTAGCAAAAGGTACTAATGATCTGAAACAGAACAGCGGCTGCTTAGTCTTTGGCATAAAGTCAATTCCATTTATCAATGTACAAAGTTAAGGGAAAACGCTTCAAATGAAAGATATGATTAAGAGTATGCAATATTAAAGCTATAAAAACCATTTTAGTAACCCAATTCAATATAAAATTTATTACTTTAATCATAAGTAAAATAAATCCGTATTTCGCCTATGGATCAAACTGAATACAACTATTCCGGCCGATGAAGCATCTCCATCAAATATCTTTTTCCTATTTCATTGTACAGAGATGAAAACAAATAAAAACTAAACACGAGCGCAAATGGCAATTTCAAAGAGTTTTATTTTCTTTGGGGGCAGTTCCTCGTAACTTAGTCCCTCTATACAACGAGCATTTCAGCCCCAGAATTTGTTGTCAGTTTGACACATAGTTGCAAATAGACGTTCGGTGCGATTAACCAAATTATGCTCAGCACAACATTAATATGTGACTAAAATATTGAAAATTAATGACAAATCAAAATATTAAGAATCGCTCACAGATCAAAACATATAATTGGATGTAAGGGATACCGACCTTATTTTGCTTCTCCAGTTTCCTGTTATTGCCAAATAAATTAATTAATTACATGAAAGTATATACTGAAGAAACACTACAATAATTGAAAAAAGAAAGAAATGAGAATAACTTTATCTTGATTTATTTTTTCCGTAAATCGCGAATATAACATCTGTTTCTTTCTGTGAGCCCCCACTTTCTCGTAAATTACCATCTTACCTAGGTTATATAGATTGATATTTCCATAAGGATTGAAAGCAAAGGGAATTGGGACGAAAATGACAATTCTAAAAGTTCTAAACGGATTTTGGTCAAATTTTAATGGGGTGTTTCTAACGTATTTGTTAACCTAACCTATGAAAATTATGAAAGAGCACTCAATATACTTTTAGCAACATGGGTGCAAATTAGTGGTAAATATTACGTACCACTTGATAATTTTGTAACTTACGATAAATGCTTCCTATTTAAGCTTTTTATTTAATATTTGTTGCTGTTACTAAGTTTATTATTTTTCACATACTACAATGTTTTTTTCTTTACAAGAGACAGAGTTAAAATGCATAGAGAATGCCAAAATCACCCAGATAGTTTCTGTAATGTATGTGGATCAGTTACAATAAAACAATGAAAAAGACAGTTGACTAAACATGTAAAGAAACCTTATGAGCTGTACTTTAGATGCACAGTAGGTGACCAGGACAAACGCTGTTTATCTCACATAGGTTTAATCAGGTGTACAAACTCCATTTCGGTCGAGGTGAAAGTCAAATGGCCTGGCCTCATTCCTGGCCTAGCAATGGTCCAGAGAGAGACAAAGGGCCATTTCACTGGTGGATAATCATGCTTGATAAACAATTAAAGGCCTCTATTCAATGTGTTTTCTTTCTTGGTCTTTAATATGTTTTCAAGAGTAGTATGAGTTAAAAAGATAAAAATACTTACTATGTTGTACTTCTCAACTCTATAAAGGGAGCAAAGTAAGTAATATCCATAATTAGTCTAATTTTATTTTATTTCACTGCAGGTCGCAACAGAAAAGGCAAGAAATCTATCATGTATCCAGATTTTCAGTTTGCTATTCGCTAAGTTCACCATTTAAGTGCCATTCTTGTGACACAGCCGCCCTCTGAACTTCCAAGCGATGAGACGAGCAAATCAAACCATTCAGAATCTCAAGATACACCATATGTGGCACGACTTGTATCTGACAAGAAACCACACCTCATCACTAAACCAGAACTCAATGATATAGTTTCTGATCTTACCCTTACTATGCAACAAAATAAATTCATGACTTTACGTCTGGAACAGTGGAAACTTTAGGAAGTGTTCTGGAGATCAATTTACATCAATTCTTGACTTTTGAATACAACTTGAATAATTGTAATGATTTCATAGGCCAATTTAAAGCCCTTGAGCTGACCTATGAAACAAATGAGCGGAGTTTATTCTTGGATGGATCCATTTACATCAAAAAGCGGTTTTTTTTAACATCTTGCAAACCATGTCCTTAGTTCCAGTTTCTCAGTCAGTCGTTTTCATCTAGGAATATGAGAATTTTGCTTTTATTAGGATCTCATAAGTTACAAGGAGCATAAGTGGCTCATTTTTGCGGACTTGAGGGTAGCAGGCACTTTTTAATGAGCTTTATATTTAATACCCTAACTTTAAGTGCTTTCTTTGCAAGTGGGACACTAGGGCCAAATCAGAGGCGTATGTACGCTCAGAATGGTTGCCTTGGGAAATATAACGTCTGGATGCCTTAATGTATTACATGTGCCACTTGTTTTGCCACCAAGCCTTATAAAACTTGGCCTAATGAAGCAATTTACCAAAGCACTGAAACATAGCTTGTCATGTTTCCAGTACCTCAAAGCGATATTTCCTAAAATAAGTGCTGGCAAGATTAAATAAAGCATATTCTTAGGCCTTCAGATTCGTCAACTTATAGCTGATAAGGACTTCGAGGTAACGATGGATAAAAATGAGTTCGCGGCCTGGCCTGCATTTAAAGTTGTATGCAAAAAGCTTCTGCGAAAGCACCAGGCTCTCCACCGTAAAGTGGAGAGCCTAATGAAGTGCTAACAAAATCCCGGTTGCATATGTCACTGAAGATACATTTTGTTCCCTCTCATCTGACCTTCTTCCCAGAGAATGCATGAGATGTGATTGATAAACATGGAGAGAGTTTCCATTAAAATATATGGAAATTTGAGCCATGCTTTTTTACTGGTTGAAATTTGCTGAAACCTGAACTGTGAAGCACTAGAGACGTCTTACAAAAGAGAAAGTAAATACCAAATTGTACGATAATATATTATATAATGCTAATGTCGTAGAATTCTTTCTGATAAGAACCCTACTTACTTGACACCACTTTTATTTAGTGTCGTAGAATTCCCCTCCTTTTTGTTCTATCTCTAAGAGTGCTAAGAGTGTCTAATATATATTGATATTATAGGAATATCTTAAAGAACAGAGCCGTTACCAAACACGTAAGGATATAAAAGAAACGCCCACAAATTCACAAAATAAACGATATATTTTATCTTTAACCATTGAATACACAACCTTTATACATTAACTACAGCAATAATCTAAATATTATTATAAACAAGAATTAATTAAATTAGTTTACCCTCCAAAATTTGGTTAACGTTTTCTCTAGACAAAACAATAATATAAGAATTAGGCTTACGGACTCATGTGGAGTTTAAAGGGCCTCAGAAATGTTATTGACTCACGACGCGAGCCGTGTGTCCAGTTGTAGATGGGCGGAATTCCATGGTCGTTTTGGCGAGGGTAGCAGCTGGGGGGTCCACACGTTCTTCCGGGGGTGGAAGGGTTCTTTAAAGACGAGAACCAAGACGGTGCTTTATGCAACACCTAGGCAGTCGTGGTCTCTCTGGCGAGAGTGAGTCGAACTTGTTTCTTAAATCAAGTTAACTTGGAGTGTGGTGTGATCACCGAGTAACGAGCTCGAGGAGGAGCTTTTCTCCTTCGTTACTTATTTCCTTATGGACGAGGACTGAACTCGGGGAGGGTCTTCTTCACGGGCGAGGATAACGGAGGGGGATTTCTCTGGCGAGAATAAATTACTTAACGTTTGGTGTGGCCACCGAATAACGGGCTCGAGGGAAAGCCTTTTCCTTCTTCTTCTTAATTCCTCAAGGACGAAGAATACCTCTGGTGTTTAAGGTGCACCAATATATGAAGAGTCTATCTGGCGAGAGTAAGTCGAAGTTACCAAAGTTCACTTATCGTTTGGTTTGATAACCCGGGACATAGCTCAAGGATAAGCTTTTTCTTAGCCCCTTAAGGTAGGTAGCCCTGCCTCTCTTGCAGGGTACTTCTTGGTCTGGCGACACAAGTAAACTACCTCTCCAGTCTCGGTAGCTCGGTTGTGGATCCGAGGACTTCGTCACCTAGAGACTGACGTATACTACCACGATTTTCCTCAGAGTTCCTCATTTATACCTCGCACCCCCACTGGGGGAGTGGTAAGGGGGAGAGGGGCTTGAGGCCGGCCCCAGGAGAGTTCTTTTTCCAAACGGTCTTTCCCACGAAGTCAAACACCGGCTCTTCGTTAGCCATCGAGATTGGGAGAAACCCATCTCCAATTTCTTGTTCAACGTGAAACTGGATCTCACTCTCCTGGGGGAGATCTTACCTTTTGACCTTTAGGGTCTTTCATGGCACCGAGTTGTGCCACGTTGTGGTTACACTTTAGACTCGCCGATGCCTGGGGCGGATGTCCTTGCGGTAACCTCCTTGGGACTGCATCACGAGTGAACGGGATGGGGGGTGGGTGACCATTCCCCTACAGCTAACAACCATGCCGATTCATTAAATGTTCATTAATTAATTACAACGGACACATTTAATCTGACTTTGGTAGGGAAATACTTTTATGGTACAGTGGAAATAGGAATCAATTGCATAATTATTAAATCGGCAATTTATAAGAAAATGTTACCTGATGGGAATTGTTTTATTTCAAATACGAATTCAAAACACTCAACCAACTTTATAATTAAATGCATCTGTTTTGTTTTTTTGTAGGCACTGAAATCAAACAATAACGTTCAAGATTCTTTGTAGACCTAATAACCTATAATAAAAATATATATATATATATATATATATATATATATATATATATATATGTATATATATATATTATATATATATATAACATATCTTTCCTCAGAGATTAATTAAATAATTCTAACTTTTGTTGATTTTCTTTTAAGTTCGTCCAATGAAAGAAATTCAAATACTGCTCCCTATAATATATTGTAAATGTTCAACTAAAAATAAGCCGCACATTAATAAAAAGGATTATTTTCTATTTAATATATGCTATAAAGGACTTTGCCGCATTAAAATATTAATATTAATAAAAATGAAAAATTAAAGCATTAAATGTGAGAACTTTTGCATGAGTGAAATAGAGAGGCATAACTATTGAAAGTGAAATCTTTAAAATAGTTTTAATGTGCGATTCCAGCTTGTCGCTTGACTGTTGATGACCGGCTTATCTTCTTTTATTAATATGGCTAATAAGATGTTCAGCCTTGCTTTATTAACCTCTTTTCTTTTAATAATGGTCTTATCAACGAGCATATCTCTCGTTAAGTTAATATTATGTACACTTTCCCTCTGTTTTTTTAGCCCTCCGCTTTGTAGATTAGATGCAAAGTAAACCGTCTTTAAAGTGTGGTAGATGTCATACCAATATATTTAGAGTTTTTATAAAGCTTACAGTCTTTATTGGGGCAGGTGAACTCGTAAACTATGTTTAGTTGAGATTCGAGAAGTTTCGGCAGATGTTATTTTTCATCAGAAGATTTCTGGCTTTTTTGTTTTATAATAGATGATGAGTTGGATTTTATCTATTTGATTTTCAACCTTGATATTACGGTTAATAATCTCCTTGATGTCTTTTTCATCTATTTTGTAGGCCGTGGACATCTAGTTTCTGTAATCCACTTTGATGTTATTGACTTCTCCATGATTACTTTTGGTTTTATCCGCATGTTTTTAATGGTTATTTAAAAATGATTGGAGTTATTTGTCAATCATGCTGTTTGAGAAACTATTATTCTCGATTATTTGCTTTACTCGTGAGATCTCTTGAGAGAAAAGTTCCAACGTACAGCAGCATTTATAAGGCGAATAAATACCCTTTAACAATCGTTTTCTTTCACTTCACTTTCAGCCAGATCCTCCCTTCATTCATTATATCGGTAAAGGAGGCAAGAACATTTCAAAACGCTCCAAAGATGATCGAATAAGATCTTAAGCTTAGCAATTTAGTTAGGTTTGTACCAAACACATTCATTTAAAAAAGAGATGAATACTAGACAAGTACTCAAGATCTACAAGATGGAATAATAAAGATCCTTAGAAGAAGAGATAGTTGCCAAAGGAAATTAATTAAGGCAGAATCTCCCATGGTCTTCAACAAAATTTGCATTCAAGAAAGACGGCTACCCAACTACACAAATATATATATATATGTATATATATATATAAATATATATATATATACTCGTATATATATATGAATAAGTTCTCTAATATCATGCATCGTGAATGATGAAAATTCAACAGCTTCAACCAGGATACAAAACAGCAACTTCTAGCATAATAAAGTGCGGCTGTTTCCACAAACACAAAGACGGACAAAAAGAAATGCATCATTAACTCTCTTAAGATCACCAAGGAAAGAAATGCCCCAGCAATTAATGTAAATATTACACACGTCTCCGTGTCAACAAGTGATTACATAGTAAAATTTATTTCCTATGCACCCAACTCATAGTTTTCAATGTTACCTAACCATTCTCAGCTCGTTCAATACAAATAGTGATAACCGACTATAGAGGTGCAAGATGAAAATAGATCCGAATAAAAAGAGAGCCAATCTGATTGGAAGGACGAAAGCCAACACCAAACTTGGCATTCAAACAGAGTGGAATCTCCTCTTTTAGTACTACTTCAATTAAATATTCAAAGAAGATTTTCTCAGGAGGACATGAATTCTTTTCAACCTGTTTGCTACTGTAATTGCTTTAATGGAATTCATGATCTGCTTAAAGAATCCGTATTAATTAACTGCAGCTGGAGTAGAAGAGCGGAAGCTTAGGATCGCACGGCTTACAAAACTGGCCTCTCAAGGTTAGTGAGTCTTTCAACATAAAATATTCAAACACTTTGAAGTGAAAGTAAGCTGAATGAAATTATCCTAATTGAGAATATGAATTAGAACCACATGCATGGCCTTAATAAAGTGAGAGGAAAAGGAATTGGAACAATTGAAAAACAGTTAGATACACCAATATAAGAAAGGATCTTATACATAATCCTGAGTTAAGTGATTTCTCTTACACTAAGAAATAATATCATTTATAGCATTAAATATAATTAATATCCGTTATATTAATCAAACTTGTAATTAAAGTGGAAAATAGGAATTTGCACAAACTATTCACTGGGGAACAATTTCGTTACATTACAGTAGATCTCACACTAGGGTTTGCTTTCCTTTTAACCTCTTAAAAACATAAATAAGCCTAAGTATTCTCTATCGCATTGACTTTAGGGGCTATAAGGTACTTTGGTTTGTATATAACCAGGTCTGCTGACCCAAGTCACGTGCTTTCACTTATTGTGATTTATGATCTTACGACCTTCAAAACGTTTAACGATCCAAAGACTAAGCTTGTGAGGACCTTGAAAATTTTATCATTTGAAGGCGAATGTAAAACAACATAACTCTTTCAAATTTCGTTAGAATCGACCGAATAGTTATGAACTTATTGCAAGATAATTCCCCCGTTAACCATGGGAGGACTTTGAGAATTATATCATTCGAGCGAAAATGTAAAAGCACATAAGGTTATCAAATCTCGTTAGAATCAGCCGAATAGTAATGATTTTATTGCAATTATATGATTCGAAAGAGAATGTAAAAAAACAAGGCTTTCGATTTTCGTTATAATCAATCGAATAGTTACAGAATTATTACCACAGCAAAGATAAATCAAAACGGGAACGGACGCACCGATCAACCGACATAGTGAGATATAGAATCCCACACGAGTATGCACACCCGACTAAAAAGATAAAATTTCAAAGGTAAGAAATCTGTGCTTCTTTTCTAGATAAATTTAACTCAATTGATTAGTAAGACCCAGTTTAATTTGTATATCTAGGAATATAATTTTCTTTCGATAAATAAGTTGTTTATGTACAATTTAAACATGACCACGTGTTAGGTCAAATCTTGCAGGTGTATTCCTCTCTAGTCAATGAATCTGCTATAGGTACGGTCTCACAGAATGCATTGTTACTTCTTGTACCCAGTCTGCGAGTAAGAAGGAAGCATACCATTTATAGTTAAAACCGATAATCTAATTGTGTTTTTGATAGTGATAACTTAGTAACTCTAGAAATTTTCATCAAAACAAAATATCCTCTAAATCTTAGAATGAATATACACCAAATATAAGCGGCCTACTTTCAACCACGACCCGATTTCAGTTCCTCTTTTAATTCACTAACTCTTCCATAATCAAAACCGTTCATTCCAACCTCCTTTCTATTCTCTTTTTCACTTTAGTGTCGGTTCTCACTAAGTAAAGATATGAATGCCATTCATTTAAATTTGCTCTCCCTGCATTTTGATACCGTTATTATTTTATTCAGCTTCCATTTTATATTCTAATTGTTTTACCATATATTCCCACATTTCGTCAGTTTTATTATTATATTTATTAATTTGTGTTGAGTTATGCTTTACCTAACCTTGTGTTTACTATGGTTGCTGTATTATCCTTTATCACACTTAATGTCATATATTTTAGCAAACCTCACTTAATTTCATTCCTTTTTAATTTATAAGGTATCTATACCTGAAGATGTGTTAGTAAGTTTGAAGCGTTATAAAATAAAAGAACATAAACAGTATGTTCCTTATCCTTACATGTGTCGTTCAGGTAAGGCTTGGTTTTTATAAATATTTATATAAGTATATATATAAATATATTGATATATATATATATATATATATATATATATATATATATATATATATATATATATAATATTGAGTATAAATTCAAGAGCCACCGGAAACGGATGCAATATCTTTTAATTTCTCAATACGTTTCGAAAACTACAAGTTTTCATCTTCAGGCTAGAATAAGTTTACAAAGTTGAAGAAAACCTGAAAATACCAACAAGACTGAATTATTTTAAAAGGTGACCAATTATAAAATATCAATAAAATGTACTATAAGTTAAAATTTTAAATATGACTTGGCAATTGATAAATTTGCTTAAAACCTGACTTAAACAACTAGTTAATCAATTTAAAGTTTATTTCAAAAATTAATCAAAAACTATAAGAGAAATTGACCAGGCAATAGTTAAAGATAATTAACGATAATAATAAATTCAAACTTTGTTTTTAATTTTGTAAACACTGTAAGAGTAAAAAACATTTAATATATAAATGGGTTAATTTTGGTACTCTCTAAAGTGGATCCATCCTAAAGAGCGAATGGTTGGTTTAACAAGGAGCTACTATTTATAGGTTACAATGACACTTGCGAGAGAGGGACACCAACTAACTAAACATTAGTTTAAGAAAAAACAACTAACAAACTGTAGTTAAAATTAGTTAATTAATAAAGATATTGCACTTAAATCTTCATTGAGTGTACGTTTGTAGTGTTTGATATATAAAGATTCGAGGGTTCTTAGGCCATGTTGGTTGTTGTTAAAGGCTAATACTTGAAAATTATCAATAAAAATGTCAGTTTTACAGCTTATGGTGTGTTCCCTAATAGAAGACTTCTCCTTTTTATTTAAAGTTTTGCTTGTGCACCAACTAATCCCCATATGAGGAGAGAACCTAGCTCCAAGAGACCTGAGGGTGCTCCCAATGTAAGAGGCTCCAGTACAACTGGGACATTTAAATAAATAAACAGTATCACTGTGTAACTCCAAAGACATAGGACCTTTTATTACTAAAAAACTTCATATCTATAATCTGTTTATAAAAAATATTTGGGGGTTGATTTGGAGAAAATATCTTTTTAAAATTAATAGCATTTTTTCTTGGAAAAGTATTGTTTAAAAAACCCATCTCTGAAATGAGTAAAAATATGTGCATTTTAGGAACTTTTATGCAGGATTGAGGGGGGCAATGAGTTTATCAAATAGTTTTTTTACCCTCTATTGTACAGGTCAGAAGGAAATAAATCTTTTAGAAAATATTTTTAAAGAAAAATAAATTCTTTATGAATTGAATGGTACGTGGATGTTAGCGAGAAACTTCTATGTAATAAGCTTTTGCTGTAAATATTTTGTATCTAAAATCACTAAAACTAAAGTATAATAAGCCTAGTCCTGTAAAAGATTATTTTTGGTTAATGGTTGTTTTACTTTTTCGTTGCTGCTCATTATCTTGGGTGACTAAAAGATGAAGAAAGAGAATCTTATCATTTGACTCTACTTCCATGGTGAATTTGATGTTGGGGTGTAAAGTATTCAAAATATTCAAGAAAAGTTGGCTCTGTGTAGGGTTATTGAAAATTGCAAAGGAATCATCAAGAAAAACGCGATAGAAGGAGGTTTTATAATCTAAATTAGTATAAAACATTTCATCTTCGAGATATGTCATAAAAAAGTCAGCTACAAGTGGTCCTATTGGAGAGCCCATTTCAAGACCATCAATCTGGCAGCAAACTTTAGTGTTAAAGGTTAACTAAACTTCAGAAAGAATTAATTCCAGCACTTTTTTAATTGGCTTCGTGAAAATCCATGAAAAGAATTTTGGGAATGAAATAACTTTGTATTAAATTTATTCTATAGTTGAGGGGAATGTTACTAAATAAAGATTTAACATAATAACTCACCATATATCGATCGTTAACTTTGCTGAGTAATTCTTCTTTAAACTGATACGAGTTTGGTATGGAGAAATAATTTTTAGATAGTGGTAAAAGGAGTTTAACTAGATATTTGGTCATTTTGTGTGATGGTAAAGAATAAGAGGTAAGTAAGAGTCTCAAAGGGACTCCTTCCTAGTGTATTTTAGGTAGAAAATACATGGATGCTAAATAACTGGAAGATACGAATATTTCATTTTATGTATCTTTAAGAATAATTAACGACTGCTTAAGTTGTTGTAAGAAACAATTAACTTTATTTTCGAATCGTAGAAGAATATTTTATGGTTAATTATTTGTAGTTTGCAATTTCATTCTATCATTGAATATAGTATGGGCTTTTTGTACATTTTCCTCGCTATCAATGATCACTGCACCCTTCCCCTTATCAGATTTAGTAACTATTATAGATTTTTTGCCTGCAATTAGCCTTAATATTTTTCCGTCTTTAGGCTTAATTATGAAGTTTAAGTTCTAGAGGAATGTATTTTATAATAAAATTCGCTGCAGAGAGAAGATAACTCTGTAAAAGTTTAGTAAAGTTTCCTTTTATAGGTTATCCTTAACTTTTCGTGCCAGATTTTAAAAATACAGCATGAATTTAGGTTTAGTTATTTTGTAAAAAGGGAGTATAAATTCAGATCCCATTTTTTTTTTTCATTTAAGGGGCTATCTGGCGACTGCCGACTTAGGCATAAGTCGCCGTAAACAAACAGCCTAGTTCTAGGCTACTTTAAAAAATTGAACATGAAACAACAATAAAAAGAAATAACAATAACAATAACAAAACAATAACAAAAACAATAACAAAAAAAACAATAAACCTGGTTAAATAAAAGGGAGAAGGCCGGCCTCCCCCCAAAAGTCAACAAGTACACCAGTCAATGTGCACGCACTCGTCCCGAGTACAAGGGACAGGTGGTAGCGACCCCGCCCATCCTGGTACGGGGACAGGTATCGTGCGCGAAGATCACCCAGACTGGGACATTCGACAAGAATGTGCCAAACAGTCTGGGGGACTACGCAGTCGTTGCAATAGGGCGCAGGCGAGCGCTCCATCAAATAGCGATGCGTCACACGAGTGTGTCCGATTCGGAGACGACAGAAAGCAACCTAAAGCCGCCGCGGCAATGGGGGATAGGTCCATGGGAACAGTCGCGGCGCGTCTCCCATCTACTTCGCCAAGCAGTCCGGAGAGCTGCCCGTATTCTTGCCATGTAGTCGGTGTGAGGAAGAGCGAAACGCTGGTCCGGTCGCAGAGTCCTCGCGGACTCTTTGGCGCCTCTATTGGCGTGCTCATTCCCCGTAAATCCTACATGTCCAGGAACCCAGCAGAAGATAATCTCGACATCTGCCCGGCTCGCCAAAACCATGGCGTCACGGATATCGCGAACCAGGGGATGCGGAGATCCCAATGCCCCGAGAGCACTCAGGGCGCTTTGTAAGTAACTATAGATCACAATTCGGTCTCCGAACCGGGCACGTCGCGTAATCTCCCGTACCGAGTAGTGTATTGCCACCAGCTCGGCCGTGAAGACAGACGCAGCGCCTGATAGAGCCCCGTTGACTTCAAACAGAGGGGATGTGGCGTGGAAGCCGACCCCCTCTTGGGACTTGGAGCCATCCGTATGCACTGGCACGGTACAAGCGTGACACGAGTTCGCTCCAAAAAGGTCAAACGTAATACTCGCGGCGCCGTACAAGCTTTGGGAGCAGAGGCATGGTGACAAATAGCCAAATGTGGTACCCTCCAGGGTGGCGTCCTGGGCATAACCAGGGGCGCCACCCGCCTGAGAGCTATATCTAGCTCTCGAAGGAGTTTCTTGGCCCTAAACCCAAAGGACTCATGGTATGACTGGCGTCTCTTGGCGGCATAGGCACCATTGAGATCAGCTGCGGAAGCAGTGAGAGCTGTTGGCGACTGAGCAAGGACCGGGCTCGCACGCAGCGCAAAGCGAGTGGCATCTCCCCAGCATCGAACAACAGGCTCTCAATGGGGGAAGTGCGGAAGGCGCCGGTCGCAAGGCGAAGGCCGGTGTGGTGGATCGAATCCACCTTCCGCAATAAACGCTCGGCTGCGGATGCATAAATCTCGAATCCGAAGTCGAGCTTAGAACGAAAAAAGGATCGATAAAAAAGTAGGGCAGTAGTCCTATCAGCACCCCAAGCGCTGAACGTCACGGAACGGAGAATGTCCATGGCGCGGGTACAGGAGACCCTAAGACTGTGAATATGAGCCTCCCAGGTGAGGCGTCGGTCAAATACAAGACCAAGGAAAGGGTGCGACTCAACCACATCCAGGTGCACCCCATTAAGAAACAAATCTGGGTCGGGGTGAAGCCGTGGATGGCAACAAAAGTGCACCACCTTAGTCTTGGCCACAGAAAACCGAAACCTGTGCGCTTCGGCATAGTGAGAGACGTGGTTCAATGCCTGTTTGAGTCGACGCTCCAGAGTTAGCATCTGGGCCGCGCCAAAAGAGATCGAAAGGTCGTCCACGTAGAGCGTAGCGAGAACATCTTTTGGCAGCACCGAGGTGATGCCGTTGATGCTCAGGGCAAAGAGTGTGACACTGAGGACACTCCCCTGCTAAGCACCCTCTTTCTGCTTCTTTGAGACGGAGAAGCCTCCCACCAGCCGTACGCGGAATCGACGATCTCGCAAAAATTCAGATATAAACATTGGGAGGCGTCATCTTGCCCCCATCGTGTGGAGAGTCTCCATGATACCGTATCGCCATGCGGTATCATAGGCCTTCTCCAGATCGAAAAAGACCGTGGCGTAGTGCTGTCTACGAAAGAAAGCCTCGCAGACGGCATTTTCCAGTCGGAGCAGAGCATCCGCCATAGAGTGGAACTTGTGGAAGCCGCACTGTGCGGAAGACAGATGGCCCCCGCTGTCCAGAGAAAAGGCTAGTCTTACATTTAGCAATTTCTCCATAAACTTGCACACGCAAGAGGTTAGAGAGATTAGGTGGAAACCAGTCGGAGTAGAGTGATTTCTCCCCGGTTTGCGAAAGGCGAGCACAGTAGCGATTCGCCAGGAGTCTGGGAGAAGACCTTCCACCCATATTATGTTAAACAAATCTAAAAGAAAGGCCATGCCTCGCTCACCCAGGTGTCGAAGCATGGCGTACGGGATTTTGTCCGGACCATGGGCGGTGTCCGCGCACGAAGCGAGCGGAACGCAACTCACTCACTGTAAACTTGTCGTTAAAGTGTTCTCCGCCTCTGGAGGTAAATTCTAGCCAGCGGCCTTCCGTGACATCACGACGTGCATTGAATGCTTGCGGAGCAGCATCACGGCTAGAAAATGCGGAAAAAGCTAAAGATTCCGCCACGGACGTGAGGTCCGAGATTGCGGTCTCATTCTCCTGGAGAACGGGAGGGGTGTCCTGCGAGAACTTGCCTCGAATCCTTTTGATTCGCTTCCACACCTCAGCTAAAGGGGTCTTCCTGTTAAGTAAAGACACGTATGCCCGCCAAGAAGAGCGGCGGGCTTGCTTCGAAATATACCGGAACCTAGCCCTAGCCCGACGAAATTCAGCGACAGTGAAATCGTTCGGGCAGCGCTTATAGCGCATGTAGGCATAACGCTTCTGTTTGAGGGCCGTCTCAAACTCGGCCGACTACCATGAGAAGGGTCGGTGTGCAAAACGGCTAGACGTCCTAGAAATAGTGGTCAGGCACACGGCGATGAGGTTGCCGGAGAAGAACTCAACGGCCTCATCTACCGACCTAAACTCCTCAACTGAGATAGAGAATTTAGTCATTTCCTGCTTGGCCTGCGCCAAGCACCACCGAGGTGGGCTCTCAGGTGGAAGTTGCCCTGAAAATGATATTTGAATGGAAAAGTGATGAATACCATGGAGGTCATCGACCACCCCTCAATCAAAATCAGGCTGTGCATCCGAAGAGCACAAAGATAGGTCAAGGAAAGTAAATAAAGCGGTTCTCGGACAGTGATGCGTAAACTCATCTAGGTTTAGGACACCCATCTTAAGCTCTTCGATCAGATTGGCAAGGACTTGTTCCCTGGGATTTATGAAGTAATCTCATCAGAGAGGATGCCTGCCGTTCAGATCTCTAAACAAGAGATAAGGCCTCGGCAACCATGCCACGACGCGGCGTAAGTCCCCAGCGTCAAAGTCAGCTGACGTTGGAATGTACGCAGAAATCAGAGTATACCTCCTATCCAGGTGCAGCTGCACTGCCACTGCCTGAAAGGAAGAACGGAGACATCATGCCGGGTGTAAACCGTGCATCCCCCAGCCCGGCCATCCCACGGTGGGGGGGTCGCAAGACCCTTATACCCCGGAAGGGCAAAACAATAGATAACGGGGAACTGGACGAGACGAGCCTCCGCAGCTTCTCGCAGTTGGCCCGGAGTCCACGGCAATTCCATTGAAGGAATATGACCTCTAGGCCAAGTGAGGAGAAGACCCGGGGGCCCTCCTCGAACTGAAGACCCTCACGGAAATGGCCGTACGCTTTCCGGGGGCAGAATCCCGGGCGCTGTTGGCGCGACAAAGCGCTGAAGGCGCGTTCGCATTTGAGGACTTATTGGGGGAGGTTGGGCTCGCCATGCGAGTCTTTTTGTCCCTCCACCTCGAAACCTTAGGCGGACGTTATGGCTTTGGGGGCGGGGGGCCCTCTTTTGGAGGAACCACCGCCTCCAAGCCACTCGCTCCACCTTGGGGCGTGGGCGAAGGAGCCGAAGCTCCTTTGTTGCTGTCCTCCTTTCGGGGAACAGCATTCGGCTCTCTACCAATTGCACTAGCTAATCCTCTCCTCTGATGGATCATGATGCCCTGGCATAACATAGTGCCATCAGTGGAGCGAATAACGAGGAAGCGTTTGAAGCCAGCAGGCTCGAAAAAGCCAGGTAACCTCTGAATCAAGGGCCCCGATGTCATCAAGGCTCCGCCCTGTACACCTTTGGTCTTAGTTAGATGCTCCGCGACCGGTGAAGCAGAGGGGCAGGATGTGCTTATTTTGGATTGATCGCTCTCCAGAGTGGGAGCAGACTCATCCGTCCCCGCAGCACCCGCGGATGGAGAGGAGCCCCGAGTCTTCTTTGTCTTCCTGGTCTTGGTCTTTTTCTTTTTTGGAGAGGAGGGTGGGGAATGAACTCGCTTCTCACCCCAACCGGTAGAAGCCCATAGGCCAGATGTACCGGCCTCAGCCAGGTCCTTCTCAGAAATAGAGAAGGTTATGGTGGTCGCAGGGGCATCATCTGAAGGAGATCTCTTTCCTCCTTGTACTGCGTGAGAATCCCCAGCCGTTTGAGGAGGACCTTGCATAGGGGCGGATTCGGGTTCGGTGCTTGGCACCGAGCCCGGATTCTCCTTCATGGAGGGCCCTACCCTCTGAGGCTGTTTTTTTTCAAGGACCATGGCTATCACACGAGGGGCCTCCAGTTGGACTTACCCTCCCAGGACATCGCAGGTCCTCTTGCCAGCGTCATGAGTGTTTTGTGGGGAGACACAGGCCTTGACCCCGGCAAGGTTTAATATTCTTGCCAGCAGGTTTTTCGAGGGAAGCGACCGAAGGAGCCTGGCTTCCCTCTCCTCCCTAAGGGGGTTTGCCCTACCGAGCCGCTTACACGAGAGGCGGTCGGCAATAGGCTGCCTGCTGGCTTTCTTGGCAGTCCCCTTAGAAAGCAAAGGAGGGACTGCCGCTGGAATTAGGGAGGTGACCGAAAGAACCTCCAGAGAAAGGGGTGAGGGGGAGTCCCCTACACCCGTAGGCGTAGGAAGGGAATAAGCCTCCTATCCGGTTAAAGAAGTATGGAGGGTTTCTTGCGCAAGCACGAGGGGGAGGGTCTCCATTTTCTCGGTGAAGCTGCTTGAGGGCGGCTCCGTTGATGTTCTTGGGGATGTTGGGGGTTGGATTTTTTTTTATTTTCATCATTGGGCATGGTGACCCAATTTGTTCTACGGGACGCAATAGTTCATCACCTCTTGCAGTTGCCCGCACTGCAAGAGGTGCTCACAGTCCTGGAGAGCCAGGCGCCACCATTTCGGACCCTTCCTCCCGCCTGGTAGCCTGGCAGTCCATCGGCATGGCGGCTCCACCTTAGACACGGCCTAAAATTAATAGAATGTGAAGAGGAGAGGAAAAGGGATGTCAGGAACGTATGGATGGGGATGAAGCAGGTTGTTAAAAACCAGCCACCCTAGACCCGAGCTCAGGGGTTAGGGAACATTTTCCCCTTCCCCTTTAGCCCCGATCCAGGACGGTTGGCCAAGAAGAAGGTCAGCATCTACCCTGTGAAATTAGAGGCTGACCAGAGAAAGTGGTGGGAGAGGTTGTATGAAAAGAGAGGAAACAAGTGTTTTGAAGGAAAGAAGGGAGGCTAAGCTGGCGCTGGACGGGGTGCTGAGTCCCGTCAGCACGGCGGCCAGGATGGCAAATCGCGGTGCCCCTTACGGGGAATTAAAGTCCAAAGGAGGTAGAATTTTTCACGATGGCTTAAAGCACTACTTACAAGTAGTGCTTTAAGCTTTCTCCCGCAGGGAAGAAAAAACTTAATGATTTCTACACTTATGGATTGATATCAACTTTCGCACCAATTCCTGAGCTATGAATTTACATTCATGGCTTAATAACCTTCGGAGTTGGTTTAAACTCGGAGTGGGGGAGGCTGTCTCAATAAGAGTTTTGTTTGTAACCAGCAAATTCTAGATCGCGTTTAGATCAAGAGAGCTGTAAGGTCTTGGACAATTATATGTTATTATGATATCATAATCCTTTTGATACTTAAGCCTGAAGCTTTGTGCCTCTCTGTATTAATATATGCCCTACGAATAATCATCTAAAGACGTATATTTGATTAATTCAAGAAGCTCCTAGAGAACAATTAGGTAACATTCTTTGAATTCCTATGTTTTGGGAGGAAATCTGCCACTGTTTAAAGCTTTTTACTTTTATGTAGAGTTCTAATTGAAGAAATGATCCCTTTTCTGAGGACGTCTGGCAATATTTTAATAATTTCAGTCTCATTATAATATCAAACATCTTATTGCAAAAGATGTAGGTGACTTTCTTTCTTTAGACATGTGTAATATTTCTATCTCAATCCGTATATAAGCTTGGTGGTCAAATTCAACTGTTTTCGACATCAGTTTGGCTAGTCTCAAATATGGAACAATGACTTTATAAATTGGTTAAAATTCATTTTTGTCATTGTTATGAAGATATTTGTTGTTACGAGGGGCGGTGAATAAGTTTTGCGAATCGGTAGGTCAAAACAGAGGAAGGAGGATGGCTGTTTCTGGGAGTGTTAGGACAAGTTATGACAAGTCAGGACCTGCAGGCACACACTCCTGCCTTGTCTATTTAAGAAGCAGTGGCTAATCGCAGATCATCGGTCACAATTTTTTCCACAATGGAGAAGGTTGAGCACCGCACAGTGATCAAATCTTTGACCAAAGAAGGTAAGAATGCAAAAGAGATCCATGAACGCATGGTTGCAGTGACCACCGACGACGCTCCTTCTTATGCACCCATTGCTCGCTGGAATAGGGAGTTCTACCATGGTCGTGAGTCCCTTGAAGATGACCCCAGTCCAAGACGCCCGTCAGCCGTTACCAACGAGCACAATGTTGCCCGTGTGGAGAAGATGATCCTCGGAAATCGACGAATGGAGGTCGAAGAAATCGAGCGAGAACTTGGAATATCACATGGAATTGTTATCAACATCATCCACGACAATTTTTCAATGACAAAGGTCTCTGCCCGTTGGGTCTCTAGAAACTTCACGCGCCATGATCGACTTCAACGTCGTCAAAGTCCACAAGGCTAGAGTTGCACAAGCTGCCTTGCGCGAGTGCAGATTTGACGAGCTCAACTATCCCCTATACAGTCCAGATCTGCCCCCTAGCGACTACTTTTTATTCCGCCAGCTCAAGGCTGCACTGCGTGGACGCTAGTTTGAGGACGATGAAGATGTCCAGCTTGCCGTCCAGGAGTGGATTGAACAGCAGTCGGGAGATTTCTGTTTGTCGGGAATTCGAAGCCTCAGGAACAAGTGGCTCAAGTGCATTGAAGTTGAGGGTAGTTATATTGAAAAAATATAACACTTTTCGTAATATCTCGTTTCCTTATATCCGAATTGCAAAACTTATTGACGTTCCCTCGTATGCTAAATAATATGTTATTTTTACATATGTAAATATCTTGGCACAATGAATTTTGAGATTTAGGTCGATTCTCTCTCGACACCTGCATTTCAAGCTGGAACAAAAGTAATGTAAGAACTTTTGGAATGAAGTTTTAGATACGATATATTAAAGTAGTTCCTCTCCTATCGTCTAAGAATGCTACAATGATAATATATACCTTTTTATTACACTCTATAAAAATATTGTTCATAATCTTTCTCGCTATTCACACTTATGTTTTATGTTGATTTCATCCAAAGATCACATATGACTTGTATAACTCTATGAGTTTCATAAAAGTGTCAATGCAAGTGCAGTTATAGGGATGATATAGTAAATAAAATAAGTTGCAGGAGGTGGGTTTTCTATTTCCGAAGTAGGTTTTTTGTCTAAAATCCCCTTAAAGGAAGATCAGCACAAAAGACTTGATGCCAAAGAGTTGGAAGCTGTTTTCAGTGCAAAACTGCTACAACTTTTAGGGCACTCGCACTACAATTTAAAGTAATCTATACAGCTCTTCTGCCCCAAGTAAAAAGGTTTGCAAAGGTTAGTAGTTATAAGATGGGTGCTTCACAAATGGTCAAAGGCGAATCTAAAACACCGTGTTGCTTGCTATGTGCCATTGCTTTCAGAACACCTTCAGGCATTTATTTTGGGGCATGCTTATACTGGTGATGAAAAGTGGATCCTTTATCAGTTGCTACTCCAGGATAAAATTAGGGGGAAGGCTAACCTGAATTCCTGCATCAAACAAGTCTGAGAAAATGGCATTGAAGATTATGGTTATAAAACAGCATTAATAATAAATAACCATATCATACGAGAGTGAGCCCTTACTTTATCAGATATGAATTCTTTTTTCACACATCAGAAAATTAGTTATTGTAATTTTTGGACGTCATTTAAGGTATAATACTGAATTCATAATTATTTTTGATATTTATCTCTATTTAATACATGTATATTAATATATATTATACAATATTATATAACTGTTTCTGAATAGCATAATACAAGTATCGTTTATAATAGAAATTTAAACATAAACTTCTCTGATATTTGTGAAGGCTTCAGCATCCTTATCTCCCTTTACCTGGATCCGCGTCTGTCAGGGCGTTAAACCTCGCCGTTCGTGGATCAGTGGAGAAAGAGGAATTTTTAAACAATTGAGTAGAGGAATTTATCCAAAAGAGAACATCTTGAGTGTATGATTGAACATTGAAGGAAAGGTCCATGACTAACAGTTAAACAACAATCAAATAATTAATTCTAATCCCTATTACCAACACTTTCTTCGTTTAAAAGACGCTTTGGGTCAAAGATGACCTTCCTTAGTGTCGTAGGGTGACCGTAAAGATCGCACGCCAGAAGATCGGGATACAGATTCTAGTGCGAGAGTTAGTTAAACAAAATCGAGTGCGGTTGTTCTAAATAATCAATTCTTAGAGGTGCTGGGATTAGAAAACTAATTGTAAAATTATAGATAACTTTACTATATACAAAGAAAATATTGATAGCAGAAGTAAATATATGACAATAAATAAAATGAGACCGAGGGTACCAAACGTAGGGGGGAGATACAAATGACTCCACGGGTAAGAGAGACCGAGAGAGGATTCACAGCGATTGCTTCCAAAGAAAATGGGAGAGTGCAATTATTGGGGAGACTCAGGCAATGCCTAATTGACTGGAGGCTTGAATACGGCGAGTAAACGGGGCACTACAAAGTTGAACTTGTAAGATTCCTTCTTCTTTGACCTCGCTAAGAAATGAGCGAGAGAGTATTCCAGTCGTTGAACGAAGTTGATAACCGAATGATAGATGCTTGGCCATTTCTATCGTCTGTCGGCGGTAAATTTGGCCTTCGGTAAAAATAACGGCGAGTAGAGAAGTAAAGGCGCGTTCGTAACTGCAATCCGTTGGGAGATGGAGCATGGCGTACGAGACTGTATGTAACTACTAATATAAACGATGCTGTGTGTTACTCATTTCCAAAAGCTCTTCTCGAAGCAATTAGACTTGGCGCACCACGGGAGGGGGTGAGATAGCCTCGGCTTGGGTCTGGCGCCTTCCACAGCACAGGGAAAACAAATAGTGGCTCTCTTGGGGAAAGATGCGTAACGGGGGCTGCACAGAACAGTTTTACATTCCAGGGTTCGAAAGAAAAGAGTGGTTTCGGCTTTGACGGCCCAGTTACCTTGGCAAACTTGTGTTCATTTTGCGGGATGTATTTACCTTTTTTTTGTATAAAGGTTGTGGTTTGATGAACAATTGTCGGACTCTTCTGTGCACTCCTTGAATGTAAGGCACCGCGGCTCTTTTATGAAAGATCTAACTTCAACCGGAAGTGCAGCCAACCACTGGTCTCTCAGAAAGAAGTCAACGAGAGCATCGTATTCATGCAGAATTTTAGAAGCAGCTAGCCAAATTTGAGGTTACGCTGGAGGGTGTATCCAAACAGACTGTATGTTTAGCCTGGCTGAAGGCGGGCATGTCTGAATCTGGATCGATAGAAGGCTGAGGTCATGTTATATGCCGTCAGTAACTCCGAATTTATGGTCGAATAATCAATTATTGCGTCCGAGTGAAGTAATATGAATATATCTCGAAGTTGAGAATTTAGCAAGGGCAACAACTGAGCCACTCCATCTGCCTTAATGTCCCAAATGGTTGATTTCGAAGATTTTCTTAAAGTAGATTAAGAAGGGTCAGAGGTCTTCGCCTTCCTTGAAAATTAAAAGCTCCACAGACACGGTAGGGAATACCTTCGGGCCTCGAGCTGATGGACAGCGACTAGTTCCTGGTCCTACTCCTTTCACTTTCATGAAGACGGATTCTTTGCGTTTCTTCCCGTTCTTCTCTTTCTCTCCTTTCATCTTACTCTTTTATTCCTTTTTATCGTTCTTTCTCTTCTCATTCTGTTTCTCTTTGTTTTCTCTCTTCTCTTTTAGTCCCCCCCCTCCTGTTAGATATAAGGTAAGAGGTCCTTGCTGCTGAGCCAAAGCGACTCACCTTACAATTTGAAGTGTGTTAAGTAATGAGGACATTTAATCGCGTTCGACCAGCTTTTAAAGAAAGCACCACAAACAAGTGGGAATTATTTGACGCAGAAAGGAAGTGCTGGTATGCTTTGGCGGACCTACGAATCTTCACTTTAAAAAATAACACAAAATAATTATTTCGCACGGCGACAATTCTTAATTATACTCGAACTATTCACTCCGGAATTTTAGTAAGAGCCTTTGTTGCCCAATACGCACGAAGAAATCGAAAAATTAACTCCTTTACAATACGGCAGACGTTTTATAAGCCCTGAAAAGGGTTAAAGTTTAACACAGTCACAAAATTTAATACAAAATATGCCCCTAAAGACGAAAATGGGAAATAAGTAAAGTCTTTTCTACAGTTTCTATAATCAGCATCTTAGGATTTACAAGACTAGCACCCAACAGAATCTGTTACAAGTCTTAAAAAAATTAGAGCAGAAACTGCGCATGACCCCATACCTGACAAAAGAATATAATAAGATGTCGTAAGGTGACGGTTAAGAGGGCACACCAGAAGATCGGGATAGAGATTCCGGTGCGAGGGTTAAATAAACAAAGTCGAGTCCAGTTGGGTTTAATAATCAATTCTAAGAGTTTCTATGATTAGAGAAATTAATGGTAGAAAAATCTCTACTTAAATATATACAAAGAAAATATTCATAGCACAAGTAAATAAATGAGAATGAATAAAATGAGACCCAAGGTACCAAACGGGGAATGGGAATACAAATGACTCGACGGGTACGAGAGTCTGAGAGAGATGCATGGTGATTGATTCCAGAGAAAATGGGAGAGTGCAATTATTGGGGAGACTCAGGAAATGCCTAATTGACTGGAGGCTTGAATACGGCAAGTAAACGGGGCACTAAAAAGTTGAACTTGTAAGATTCCTTCTTCTTTGACCTCGCTGAGAAATGAGCGAGAGAGTATCCAGTCGTTGAACGAAGTCGATTACTGAATGATAGATTCTTGGCTGTGTCTAACGTATGTCGGCGGTAAATTTGGCCTTCGGTAAAAATAACGGCGAGTAGAGAAGTAAAGTCCGCGATCGTAGCTGCAATCCGTTGGGAGATATGGCAGGGCGTACGAGACTGTACGTGACTACTAATATAAACGATGCTGTGTGTTACTCATTTTCCAAACTTCTTCTCGAAGCAATTATATTGCGTCTGTGGAAGCGGGTCTCTAGGTGCCCCCCAAAGAAGGACGGGGATCTCTTTAGACTTGGCGCACCACGGGAGGGGGTGAGATAGCCTCGGCCTGGGTCTGGCGCCTTCCACAGCACAGGGAAAACAAATGGTAGCTCTCTTGGGGAAAGATGCGTAACGGGGGCTGAACAGAACGGTTTTACATCCCGGTGTTTGAAATAAAAGAGTGGTTTCGGCTTCCACGGCACAGTTACCTTGGATGAAGGTTGTGGTTTGATGAATAATTGTCGGACTCTTCTGTGCACTCCTTGAATGTAAGGCAGCGCGGCTCTTTTATAAAAAATCTAACTTCAGCCTCAAGTGCAGCCAACCACTGGTCTCTCAGGAAGAAGTCAACGAGAGCATCGTATTCATGCGGAATTTTAGAAGCAGCCAGCCAAGTTTGAGGTTACGCTGGAAGGTGTATCCAAACACACTGTATGTTTGGCCTGGCTGAAGGCGGGCATGTCTGAATCTGGATCGATAAAAGTCTGGGGTCATGTTATATGCCGTCAGTAACTGCGATTTTATGGTTAAATAATCAATTATTGCGTCCGAGTGAAGCAATATGAATATATCTCGGAGTTGAGAATTAAGCAAGGGCAACAACTGAGCCACTCCATCTGCCTTAATGTCCCAAATGGTTGATTTCGAAGATTTTCTTAAAGTAGATTAAGAAGGGTCAGAGGTCTTCGCCTTCCTTGAAAATTGAAAGCTCCACAGACACGGTAGGGGATACCTTCGGGCCTCGAGCTGATGGACAGCGACTAGTTCGTGGTCCTACTCCTTTCACTTTCATGAAGACGGATTCTTTGCGTTTCTTCCCGTTCTTCTCTTTCTCTTCTTTCATCTTACTCTTTTATTCCTTTTTATCGTTCTTTCTCTTCTCATTCTTTTTCTCTTTGTTTTCTCTCTTCTCTTTCAGTCCTCCCCTCCTGTTGGATATAAGGTAAGAGGTCAATGCTGCTGAGCCAAAGCAACTCACCTTACAATTTGAAGTGTGTTAAGTAATGAGGACATTTAATCGCGTTCGACCAGCTTTTAAGAAATGCTCCACAAACAAGTGGGAATTATTTGACGGAGAGAGGAAGTGCTGGTTTGCTTTGTTGGACTTACGAATCTTCACTTTAAAAAAACAACACAAAGATAATTATTTAACACGGCGCCAATTCTTAATTATAATTGAAATATTCACTTCTGAATTTTAGTAAGAGCCTTTGTTACCCAATATGCACGAAGAAATCGAAAACAGAATACAAAAAAAGAACAGATTAACTCCTTTACAATACGGCAGACGTTGTATAAGCCCTGAAAAGGTTTAAAGTTTAATGTCGTAGAATTCCCCCACTTTTTGTTCTATTCTAAGAGTGCTAAGAGTGTCTAATATATTGATATTATAAGAATATCTAACCGAACAGACCGTACCGAAACACGTAGGGATATATAAGAGAAACGAACATTAATCCCAAAATATACTTATATTTTAACTTTATCAATTGAATACATAGCATTTAAACATTAACTATAGCAAAACTCTGAATATTATCCTAAACAAGAATTATTTGAATTAGTTTACCCACAAAAAGTGGTTAATTTCTCTCCACACAACAATAATATCAGAATTAGGCTTACGGACTCATGGGGAGTTTAAAGGCCTCAGAAATGTTATTGACTCACGATGCGTGCCGTCTGTCCAGATGTAGATGAGTGAGATTACACTGTCGTTAGGGCGAGGGTAGCAGCTGGCGGATCCACACGTTCTTCCGGGGGGGGGGGAAGGTCTTTAAGGATGAGAACAAATCCGGTGCTTTATGCAACACCTAGGCAGTCGTGGTCTCTCTGGCGAGAGTGAGTCGAACTTGGTTCTTAAATCAAGTTAACTTGGAGTGCGGTGTGACCACCGAGTAATGAGCTCGAGGCGTGAGCTTTTCTCCTTCGTTACTTATTTCTTCATGGACGAGGACTGAGCTCGGAGAGGGTCTTCTTCAAGGGTGAGGATAACGGAGGGGGGTTTCTCTGGCAAGAATATGTTACTTAAAGTTCAGTTTGGTAACCAAGGAACTAGCTCGAGGATGAACTTCTTCTTAGTTCCAGTTTTCTTCAAGGGCGAGTATAACGAAGGCAGGGTTCCCCGACGAGAATCAGTTGAACTTAGGTCCTTAACAAGTTAACTTAGGAGTTCGGTGTGGCCACCGAGTAACAGGCTCGAGCGGGAGCCTTTTTCTTCTTCTTTTCTTAATTCCTCAAGGACATGGATTACCCCTGGTGTTTAAGGTGCACCAGGATATGAGGAGTCTCTCTGGCGAGAGTAAGTTGAACTTAACAAAGTAAACTTATCGTTTGGTTTGATAACTTGGGACTTAGCCCGAGAACGAGCTTCTTCTTAGCCCCTTAAGGTAGGTAGCCCTGCCTCTCTTGCAGGGTACTTCTTGGTCTGGCGACCCAAGTAAACTACCTCTCTAGTCTCGGTAGTTTGGTTTGATCCGAAGACTTCGTCACCTAAAGACTGACGTATACTACCCCAATTTTCCTCAGAGTTCCTCATTTACACCTCGTCACCCCACTGGGGGAGTGGAAGGGGGGGAGGGGCTTGAGGACGGCCCCAGGAGAGTTCTTTTCCCAAACGGTTTTTCCCACGAAGTCAAACATAGTCTTCTCGTTAGCCTTCGAGATTGGGAGAAACGTCTCCAATTTCTTATTTGACGTGAAACTGGATCTCACTCTCATGGGTGAGATCTTTCATTTTGACCTTTAATGTCTTTCATGGCACCAAAATAGGCGACGCTCCGGTTACGCAATGGACCCGCCGATGCCTGATGCGGATGTCTTTGTGGTAACCGCTTTGTGACTGCCTCGCGAGTGAGCGGGAGGGGGGGGGGATGTGACTATTCCCCTACATTTAACACAGTCACAGAATTCAATACAAAATATGCACCTAAAGACGAAAATGGGAAATGAGTAAAGTCTTTTCTACAGTTTCTATAATCAGCATCTTTAATATACAAGAATAACACCCAACATAATCTGTTACAAGTCTTAAAGAAATTAGAGCAGACACTGCGCATGACCCCATATCTGACAAAAGAATATAATAAGATGTCGTAAGGTGACGGTGAAGAGGGCACACCAGAAGATCGGGATAGAGATTCCGGTGCGAGGGTTAAATAAACAAAGTCGAGTCCGGTTGTCTTCAATAATCAATTCTTAGAGTTTCCATAATTAGAGAAATTAATGGTAGAAAAACCTCTTACTTTAATATATACAAAGAAAATATTCATGGCACAAGTAAATAAATGAGAATGAATAAAATGAGACCCGGCGTACCAAACGAGGGATGGGAATACAAATGACTCGACGGGTACGAGAGTCTGAGAGAGCATGCACGGTGATTGATTCCAGAGAAAATAGGCAAGCGCAATTATCTGGGAGACTCACGTAAAGCCTAATTGACTGGAGGCTTTAATACGGCGAGTAAATGGGGCGCTGCAAAGTTGAACTTAAAAGAATCCTTCTTCTTTAACCTTGATGAAAAATGAGCGAGGAGTTACTCCAGTCGTTGTACGAAGTCTATAAACAGGTCGCCGGGTCTTCTAAAAGGGGGACGGGGATTTTCTTAGATTTGGCGCGCTGGGGGGGAGGGATAGTCTCGGCGGCCTCACAGCTTTGCGCAAAGGTCCTTGGAGCCGTAGGCCAGGTGCCGCTCAGGCGATGAGATGGTAAGATAAAGAGAGCCCAACTCGGCTCAGCCGATAGGGCGAAGTCTCGATGATTCCTTAGGGCTGTCTGGCCGTGCAGGTGCATTTATCAGGTGCCACAGGTAGACGTTGCGTTCTAGGGGGAGGGGGTAACTTCCTTTCTCTCTGATAATTAGGTAATAGAATGGGTTGTATTCCTCCATTACGACACTGCCCCTCTTCACACAGCTAGAATGACAAAAGATTTCTTAGAGTAGATCGTTTGGGAACTATTGCTTCATCCTCTATATTCTCCTGACCTTGTTTCTTCTGATGATTACCTGTTTACTGGATTACAGAATCATTTGTATAGTCTTAGGTTAACAAGATGAGAAGAGGTTTCAATCCCAGTCATATTTTGCATATAAACCTAAGAAATTTTACAGACGTGGCATTTATATGCCTGTTGATGGGTGAAATGATGATGTAGAAAACAATATAGGTAATTATATGATTAAATATTTCCCTAGTCATAGGCTTTTTATTTTTAATATATACATATTACCGAAAATCAAACATTACATTTGTTCCAACCTGATATATCCTCCTTTTTGTAGTAATGATCAGAAAAAGATAGGATCCCTTGCTGCTTTATTGTTTTAGCATCTTATTAAAAATAATGAAAGAAATTCCAATAAAGTATTTAATGTAAATTGGAATTTAAAACATTCTGGCAAAATTTAACTATTTATAAGACCTACTCTATAACCTTGGTATTTATTGCAATTACGTACTAAATTATCTCTTCAACTCATGACTGGGTCTGGATAACACATAGTGTCTTAATGTTTCATTGTTCTATTCTTTTAAAAGATATTTACGTTACATCGTTTCCTTGTACGAGATTGTGGGTTTCAAAATTCCTTCGCTTGCCACTCATTCATATGAATACAAAAATTTGTGATAGCCTTAACATAAATTAGTTTGGATTCTCTTATTTATAGATACTTTAAATTTAGCCTATAGTAAATGTAAAAATAACTTAAATATCGCATACATTATAAATATTAATTTATACACCCCATGCTAGGTAACATAAAGCCCCGTTTTTGGATCGATATTTTCAGCTGACCTTTGTCGCACCATTCGTTTTAAGGTTTTCATCTGACATGATAAGATAAGCAGAAGGAAAGAAGGTAAAAGACGAAGGTCTAAACCACATGAACCCTAAAAGGTGGTACGCGATCATATTTTTAATACGTTTAGTTTTTTTCCTCGGTATCAAAAGGTTCAGTAATATCAGTGTGAGATTAGTGATGTAAAAATTTCTGAGGAAATCTAAGTCTTGTTAAAATTAAAATTTCAACTATTGGATTTTTCCCATTCTCTCTTTGTTAGATCTACTCTTGTATTTTTCTGTCTACCTACTTTATATTTATTTTAAAATTCGTCTTTAAGTTCATTCAATTGGTTCCCCCGTCCCTTCTGTTGGGAAGAGTATGGGGCCTTTTCGGACCTCACAAACTTTGAATTCAGATTGCTACGAAGTTTCCCTGAAGATTCTCTTCCTCCGTCTCATTTATCGAGAACCCAAATTGTAATCTATCTTTTAACCTTCTCATTTCACTTTTCAAATTGATTTTTAATTCTATTAATTATTTTAACTAATATGTGTGTTAAATATAAGTTAATTTAAGTTCGTATTACGCGAGAAACATGAATATAAAATTTATCTGTTATTTTATCCTGAGCTCTACAACATGGTCAAATATGCCAACCTACAGGTAACTATTTGGATGCTCTTGTAACTAAGTTTTAAATCTTTCAAGCGCATTTCAGACTACAAACATACAACCTCATTTAAAATTAAATAATCTTTAACAAATATTATTATCAGAATCCTCTCCCCATCATTTCTGCTCTGCAGGTAATTATTTGGTTGCTCTTGTAACTAAGTCTCAAATCGTTCAAATGATTTTCCGACTGCAATCTTATAATGCCTCTGCTTGTGACATCTCAGATTCCTCCTTGGTTTAAGAGAGCTGGGCATGAATTACCAGTGATAATTTATTATATCATTGATCAGGAGTTGAACTGCAATCAAGGAACGATTAAGCGTACCATAACGACCCTACTACATCATTTTCCTTAAGTTACCAAGGAAAAATGAACACATAGTGAATTTAGCGAATAGATCATGAGAAAGTTAGACCCATGGACGGATATGAGCATTTTGGGCAAGTTGTACAGCACAACTCATCTTTGTGCAATTGATCAAAATCGGTTCAGCAAATTTATCGCGCAAGGGTAGTACATTTATCCATTCGGTAAATCTATCCAAGATAGCTAATAGGTAGTTAAACCCATGCATTTGTGCGTAAGGCCATGTTAATTTGTTTATGCGCATCTGAGAACTTGGAAAGAAAGTACGAACATCATTTTCATACAGCAGAAAAAACGGTGAGCAGAGGAAGAGACAGGAGATCGAAGTCGACCTGATAACGCCCCTGGATGCTGCCTAATTTCTGGTGTGGAGAGAAGAATGACAACTTTGTTGAGGTGAGATTACATTTCTTAATTCTTGGTGAAATACGATTGCCATTTTGTACAAAGATATGTTGACTGATATATAATGAAGTTATAGTGTGCACATTTCCTTAAAGTGGCGGGATTGGGCACGAAAGGACAATGGTATCTATGGAAGAGGTGAAGACTTCAGTAGAACGCTCTTTGGGCTTTTACAGAAGTGAAAGTATGGATGTTAAGCGTATAGTACCTCTTGTTAGATTAGAAGATCAAAATTAGTTTCCTTCCCCCCCGAACCCATAGGGCAAAAGGTATCGATGGGCCTCACCTTCGAAGTTCTGGTGACACTAGCGCCATAAATCTGAGTGAATCTTCCTGAACCGATAATGTGAGCGGACACTAGGGCACATACCTCTGTCAGAGAGAGAAGGTTACTCACCTCCATAGAAGCCAACGTATACCCAGGAAGATGCACCTGCACGACCAGATAGCCTCAAGGGAGGAGCAAGAATTTTTGTGCCCGCCTGATATAGTTGGATTCTCTTTATTCCTCATTTCATAGCCTGATCGGCGCCAGACCTATGGCATCGAGGACCTTTGTGCGAGGCTATGATGGCCGCGGAGAATATCCTCCCTCTGTCTCTTCTGCGCTAAGTCTAATGAGATCCCCGTCCCCCTTTTGGTGCCTCCGTCGAAGCATTATAGATACTTCAGGAAAAGCTTTGATAGATTAATACCATATATCCCTGTCTTGGTTAGCATCCAGATACAGTCCCGTATACCCTGACCCGCCTTCCAACGGCTTCCAGCTACAAACGCGACGCGTCACTTCTACCTGGCCTCGCGAGTACCGAACGTCAGAGTTCCTGCCCGACACAACAAAGACACTGACAGGCATCTATCACTCGGGTATCCACTTCATTCTCGACTGTAGTACTCTTCTCTTAATTTCTCAGCAAGGTTAAAGAAGAAGGAATTTTGAGGGGAACTTTGCAGTGCCCCGCTTACTCGTCATAACCAAAGCCTCCAGTCAATTAGGCTTTACGTGAGTTTCCCCATCATTTGCACTTTCCCTTCCTCTTCCTGGAAGTAATCACCGTAGATCCTCTCTCAGACTCTCGTCCCCGTCAAGTCATTTGTATCAGCCACCCCACCCCCCGTTTGATATTCCTGGTCTAATCGTATTTATTGTCATCTATTTCTATTTTGCTAACAATATTTTCTTTGTATATAGTAAAGTTATTTTTCTACCACCAGGTTTGCTAAACCCAAAACCTCTGAGAATTGATTACAGAGGCCTGCGTTTTATAAAATATTTTAGGTTGCTCAGGATTTCTTTGTAGTTTCTTAATGATTTAAACCTCCTGAGCTCAAAAATTAATGTATTTTTGTTCAATAAGGTCAGATTATCTCAGTACAGTATACATCATTTTCATTAAGATTACTTCATTTTTCCTCAAAGAATTTTTTCAAAAACCTTTCTCTATCTAATAATGCATTATTATAGTTATATCATAGAAAAAGGAATAAACGTATGTAAGTAATAATCCGTTTAATAAAACAAAAAATTAAATACTGCGAAATAATAAAGAAAATAATTCGAATTTCCAAGAAAAGACGCCCTTGACGATTTTCGTTTGTGCCTCTCATCTGGTGCATCACGCTTCAAACACCAACAATAGTCAACTAGCATGTTTACGTCCCATTTGCCCTGGTACCTAGAT
Organism: Ceratothoa steindachneri; assembly: GCA_963969495.1. NCBI lineage: Eukaryota > Metazoa > Arthropoda > Malacostraca > Isopoda > Cymothoidae > Ceratothoa > Ceratothoa steindachneri. Next base: position 14,043,514 of record OZ018328.1, read on the forward strand.
TCCATTGTTTTTATGTCCTGGTGAAATCTTTTCACATGTTGTTCGCTGTAATCCGCGCAGTTGTTGGAAAAATAATCCAGATAGGACAGTAAAAAGTGTATCTTTATTGACATTCGAGCTCCCAAATGTTTGAGACAAGTTAGGAGCCTATTGACCAGGGCAACATATTCTGGGCTTCTTTTCTTACCTATAAAATTGTTAAGTAAAGCTTTAAAAGCTTTTCAGGCATCTTTTTCTATGCCTGTCAGTGATACCTCAAACCGCTGATCTCTCATCAAGTTCCTGAGATGAGGTCTATCAAAAATTCCCGCATGGAGCTTAGCGTCAACGATTTGTGGAATTATTTGAAAAACAATTTTAAACGCTTGGCCTTATTTATTAGGAGTATTGACATAATTTTTCATCAGGCCAAGCTTAAATCTGCAGTAGTGGAAGCGATATTTTGTGAGAAGGCACTAAAGGTTCAGCTATCACATTGTTTGATCCAATGTTAAATGCTTCTCGTGGAGGCCAACCCTTCTTCTTATAGTGCATACTATCTGCACTACGATCCTATTAACATAGGAAACAGGAATGCCTCGTGTAGCCTGTTTGAATCCCAAGACATAACCTGAAAATATATTTAGCATGGTATGTAAATTTAAAGTGTAATATTTCTAAAAACAAATTCAAAGTAATATTTCTTAAAACAATAAGAATATGAATATGTACGGAAAAATCCTGTATGCCGATATTACTCAAAAATGATTCAGGATTTCCAGAAAGCATTCTTGTAAAATGTAAGTTGACCAAAAGGTGTATACAGTACTTACAATTAAAAATGAAAATATCAATATCAAAGCACTTACAAATGCCAAGTGTAAAATGATCTTACCTTTAAGTCACCACATATCCTCCAATTCTGGCTAGAGTAATTTATTGCATCCAGCAATTTTTTCATATTTTCATAACTTTCAGTAAGTTGGATTGAATGACCTATAGGAACGAAAGCTATCTTGTTAACAATATTCAGTAACACAGCTTTTAAACTTTTACTGGAGGAATATATGAAAAGTCTTTATTCTACTGGTTTTTAGGGAATTTCAAGGGCCTCAAAATTCCCTTAATTTTGACGCAGTATATTAAAAAGCTGGAAGAATGATGTTGAAAATACCTTCGAAACTTTTGTTCTCTTTTTTTGTACCTCTCAAAATGTTGTTTCTTTGGCGAGAAGATTATTTTCACGAAGTCGAGAGACAAGAAGTTGTGCATTTTCTTTTAAAAGCCCCAGCACCCTGATTAGGTCATTTAACTGAACATGAGTGAATGGTCTTGCGACCATATTATGTGTAGAAACCTGATAAGACTCAGATGTGTAATAATCTTGATCAACTTTCATATTAATCTCTTCATGGACTTCTATATGTTCAGGGAGAGAAGGTATAGGAATTCTTGGAACATGGGGCAGTGGTTTGATGGCAGAAAGAACATCCTGATATGCCACACTATGTTTATTCTTCTTATTTATATATGTAAAAAATATAATTGCATATTACATAAAGGAATTGATTTGGAGTTGCAGATAGTACATAAATGTTTAGTAAAAGATATGTTCATGCTGAAGTGAACTATGTTAGTTTTTAATGTTTTGATAATTATATGCATAATAATGAAAATTTAAGGAGACAGTATAATACAGAAAGCTTATATACTTGATACAATGCTCACCTTTAAGATTTGCCATGCAAAAAATAGCAGTCCGTAGTGTGGTTCTTCCCTCTCGACACACCATGTGAACACCAAAAGAAAGAGACATCTGTTCGCCCTGACTCAAGCGCCTTCAAATTGTCTAGCATCCCTTGCAGCAGATATGTAGTGCAAAACTTTTATCTTGATCTCCTAGCCTTACTCCAAAATATGCATGATACAAAGATTTAATTAAATGAGAGATTGTACATTGCTGCTCGGAATAAGTCACTTTGCCGCAAACATAGCAAAATCCATCTGAGCTATTCATTCATTTTCTGTTCATTTTTAACTCAACTACTATCATTATTATTATTATTCTTATTATTATAAAGCAAAGCAATTTCTATCCTGCAAAATACAGTAGTGCAAATACTATTGGAATTTTCAACATAATATAGGACAGATATGAGCTATTAGAGTATTATCACGACCTATATCACAAAAACTAACACTGATAGAGAAAAACGGATGCCAGATTCAGATTTAGGAGGTCACTTTTATTAAGAAACACTACAGAAAACCTAAAGTACACTTTTGACGCAGACCAGTGTTAGTTAAACCAATCACGCTCGATTTTGTTATTCTACCCTAGCACTGGGATCTATATCCCAATTTTCTAGCGTGCTTCCTTCGTTTGTCACCGCAAAGTCAATCCTCGACTAGCATCAACGTTTCACTCTACGACAACCTCTAAACGAGCTATTACTTTGAAGCATTTTGGGCAGATTCTGGAACACCAAAGTAAATTCTATGTTTGGGGTAGAGAACCTTAGGTTGTTTTCTTCTTTAGGAAGCATGAAAAAGGTGCGGTAAATTCAGATGAACAATAGAGGATTTGCTTGGTGAGGCTTGTTAGAGTGTAAATTTTTCAGGGGGTTACTTACCAATGGAAACGTTAGTTTATTAAACACACTCAATAACTCTCTTTAATAACAAGGTCTACAACTGAAATTCTTCTTTATTACATCAAGTCAGAGGGCATGCAGCTCTCTCATGTCGGGATGTTTCATTAGGGTTGATGAAAATTCCGCCACTTGCAGTGAATTGGTAATGGCAGCAGTGAGAGTTTTGGGTGAAAACAATGAAAGTCCCTTTCTTTGCGTTCAGGAAATAATACACTACAAATGGCTTGAGTTTGACGGATATCGCTTACATGTAGTTTGTCATAGAATAGATCCTAGTTCAACGATTCCTGCGTTTCTCAGCCGAGAGAAATGACGGCTTTGTGCCTGGGAGAATTATAATAGAGACAGAGAGCAAATTAACCTAATTTTAGGCGGGCCAAATAGTCAGATATCTTGGAAGGTTCTAGCACAATAGAGAAACGAGTACACAAAAAACCTTACTAATATCCAAATGTATATTCTTTGTAAAATGTAAACAAGGGTTTGGAAGATAGCTATACCACAAATTATACGTAAACGAGTCTCAGCGTCTTAAAGGGGGAATTGACTGAGTGGGAACGTTTATGGTACACATAAACGAAAAATCCTGACCGAAGAGTCGCTCGAATGACCTTGAGCGCACCCCTCAGCCGATAATGGAGAATTACTCTGCGGAAGAAGGGGTAAAGAGAGAACTTACACAAAAGAGTTGAGCCTTGCTATTACCTCGAAGATTTGCGCCGAGGGAGTAAACCTTCCCTTGGCGCAAAGTTCAAATAATAGTTTATTGATTAATGACTACGAAAGGGATGAAATTAGATCTTGGCTTCGAGGTTAGTACATCGAATCGAGACTGGGCACGTTGCTTTCGAGGAGCGGAAACAACGAGTACGAGGAAGACTCATTTGAATTAAACGAGAATGCACGTAGCTTGAAATGTTCCGCAAGGAATTGTGCAGAGTCCAACGGGACGAGAATAGCGGGTACGAACGGGGAAGTGCAGACAGCAGGTAATTCCCCCTGAATCTCGCGCCGGAGTACTTATAAGGGGGAAGGGGAGTCCATCCCCGCCCAAAGGGCCAGGTTCCAGGGTCCGACTTATCGCCAGGCGAGGGTAGTCTCGCCCTATTAGCATGATCGTGTGAAAGTTTCTAAGCCAGCGAGAAGAAACTTTGTCCGACTCCCAATTGGACCTTCGAGCCTCTCACAGCTTTCCGCGATGACGGGCTTCCAGGCTTCCATGGCCTCTCGTGAACTCACGACTTCATTAGCGCAAACATATAGGTGCGACCAGGTATCTGTTCTCTCTCTCTCTCTCTCTCTTTCTCTCTCTCTCTCTCTCTCTCTCTCTCTCTCTCTCTATCTCTTCCTCTCGCCCTGTCTATTTGAAATGCGCAGCCGCGCGCATCTTTCTCTCTCTCCCTCTGATCTCTGCCGTGGTTGTTAACGTTTGCCGGCTGCATTATTCATTATAAAACATTCACGATTGTTCAAATCTCTTTTACTTCGATTATTCTATTTTAAACGTTCAAAGAATTAAATCCTTGGTTTCAATAACTACCTTATTAGTAACCATAGAATGTTTGATTCAAATCCGCTAAGTAATCTTTTTAGAGGAAATTTTATCTTTCACGAAATGAATCAATCCCACTACTTCCTACTCGAAACTGTACTTTCAAACTCAATAAAATAAACCCTTTACTTTGGGCCGATAGAGAGTAATTATGTTTCTTCAAAGAAGAGGTAAAAAGATTTTGCATAGTTCCGAGGCATCAAAGAAAGTTAGGCTTTTTATTTCTTTCACTCACGAAAGAAGGATTATTGTCATTTACTCAACTCTTTCGCTCACTTCACTGCAAGTGCCAGCCTTTTCATCAACTTCCAAGAAGCTCTCCATCCACGCGAGTTGCAAGGCCCGTGACTTGTGGTAACCAAAAAGAATTTTAGGTCTAGACCTTGTTAATAAATTCAAATTGTTACACCTTTAACTTAACAAAACTGCTCCATTAGAACCTAAGAAAGATAATTTTGTTAGAAATAGTATTTCGCACGTTAGGATTATTATTTGAAAATCTAAAACGTCATTGGTCTCTCACTTTCAACCTAGCAGGTATTCACACGAAGGAGTATAGCGTCTTCATTTGCGGAAAATGAACCACCATTTGGGATCAAGCGATATATAAATGTGGCCTGCTTTATCTGTGGATAAAACGTTGGTAAAGCTCCTTAATACCCCTTTATTTTATGTACCAAAATTATACAGTTGTAATCGTGAAATAAATTAATAATTTTAAAAATATTTTATTATCGTTAATAGACAAACTAAGGCTCTTATGTCTCTATTTTTTAACCTTTAGCACTGAGCAAATACGTTTAAAATTACATAAAATTTATTGTAAGATTATAACTGAATGAGATCTTTTACCTTCCATTTTGTGATTTCAATGTCTTTTCCTTTTATCTCCTTTAGTTCTTACACTGAGGCAGGATTAAACTAATTTCATTTGGTGGGGGTATTTTTTAGAATCTCTTCAATTCTATTATATAATAATTAGACAGTAATCACTCCACGATTCAGTTTTGTATGGGTTTTTACTATAATAACGGATTTAAAGTAATTTCGATAATATGCAAATTGTTGATTGATTTATTCTCTACGCCCTAAAATGCCATATATTATAGATTCTTGGGTCAATATATTGATAATAGCATTATGAACCTGATGTGGAACGAAAAGAATCATAGCATCTTAAATAATTCATTTGTTTCCAATAACAAAAACAAAGGGAACATTGGGAGCCTCATAAAATTAGATTATTTTTACCAATAACTTACAGGGAGAGATTCAATTAAATATTCAACCTAGGATGAAGAGAGCTATATTGGTTTATTGGGATATGCCATGGTGGGGAGAATTAGTGGAGGGTTGTAATGCATAAGCGTCGAAATAATTTGATTAGATAATATACAAACTCAGATTATATTTCATAAGTGAAATGAAATTGAGGCTACTATATGTTTTTGTTATGAAAAAATTAATAGAACTAATCAAACGAAGTATTTTGTTTTAGTATCTTTGTTTCATCCTTTGAAGATGAAGTATACAAAAATTATAGCATAAATCTATTTTATTTATAAATGCAGTTAATTTATGCGCCCAGTCAATGTTTACAATGGTTTCCTGGTACTTCAAAACTACTTCCATTCGTTTTGGTATGATGGCAAAATGGGCCATGGCCTAGTGCCTCGCAAGTTTGGAGAGGGGGGGGGGCTCGTGCTTCTATAGTAATACATCTTAACATGATAATTATTATTCTTTTCCTTATATCTTCAAGTTGTTAGTTTATTGACGATATATTTAAAATATAAACTATAATTTCACATGAAAAAATATATAATATTTATTATATGTCCTATGTGCATGCTAAAAAATATATGTATATATTTGTCTATATACGAGGGGCGGTGGCCATGATTGTCCCGGCTAAGGCTTGGGTCCGGAACTTAATAGGAGTCGGAGACCCCCTGTGCTTCAAGGCATGCTTTCGAGCTTGGTCTTGGGATCCCAGTGATGGACCCACGTTTCTTATCCTGTCACTATGCGTGACTCGAATCCCGCCGGGGCTTGGTTGTACAGGAGCAGCAGCTCCTCAGAACTTTGATGATGTTGAAGTCGATCATGGGGCGTGAAGTTTCGTGAGGATTCTAGGAACCCAACGGGCAGAGACCTTAGTCATGGCCAAATTGTCGTGGGTGATGTTGATAACACTTCCATGTGATATTCCAAGTTCTCGCTTGATTTTTTCGACCTTTACCCGTCGATTTTCGAGGATCATCCTCTCCACACGGGCCACATTGTCCTCGTTGTTCACGTCTGACGGACCTGCTGGACATGGGTCATCTTCAAGGGACTCACGACCATGGTGGAACTTCCTATTCCAGCGCGCAATGGTTGCATAGGAGGAGGCGGTGTCGGTGTACACTAAGAAAGTGAAATGTTTCAAATATGTAGGGTCAAATGTAGCAGTCGACGGGGAGATGTATGGGGTAGGGTTCTGGCTTTGTGCTTTCTGTTACTGTAAAGTTTTCACACCATGTATGTTAATGGGGCTTTCCTCTTGAGTTGTAATCCTTCGTAACAATAGGGAGTTTAGTTACCCAATAAGTGGTAACGTTGCCACTCAAAATGGTGAGCTTGGTAAGATAGGGATAACGCTTGCCACCGGCAATGGTAAAAAGGTTTTTGAATGCGCAACGGGACTATCCCTTTAGGTAGCCTTGTATTTGATCCGAGAAGAGGATACCAGCTGGGATAAATATAAAAAATCTGTTTATAGATGTAAACAAGTCTCCGTCTATTTATTTTACCTTGCACCGAAATAGGAAATACTCCTAGTACAATTTTACGATTCGATTTTACAACAAAGTAATGCGCGAATATGGTAGAGCTACCGGACCATTATAATGATCGAATTATTGAAGTAATGAACGCGTATCAAATTACAAGTAATAATGAATGACTCTCTTTTTAACCTCTCTGCAGGCATTTATATACGGGGAGCATTGTCTATCGAGTCAGCCCTTATGCCCCGCCTACAAATGACATAGGCGCACGTGATTGGCTGCTCATTCGTATAGCTTGCCTCCTGATTGGATTAAATTAATCCCTTATTTAACTTTGATTTGATGGTGGCTAAGCTGCCGTAGCTCGTTATTGGCCAATATTTCAAGAAAGCGGAGCTTTATGATTATGAGTCATAAACTTGTTTATCTTCTGGCTATCTTTGTTGCAGAATGGTGAAATGCCTTTATCACACTCCCTTTAATTACCTCCAGACATTCTCAGTTTCTCAATATTTATTCTGTGGCGCCTGTTTCACTTAAGCCCAGATACGCTTCCTACGACTTTATTACAGTGAGAAAATCAGGCCTTTACCTCGACATTCCAGACTCGCTTTCTTTCCCATGCATCGGGTGCCATTGTGTAAAGTATCTACATGTACACTCTTCTGGTGAATACATGTGTGCCTTGCCTTACAGATGATTGCGGAGGTACAATCACTCAGTAAATTAAGAAAAGGGAGTTTCTAGGTTTTTCCGGAACCTAAACTGTTCTGTTCATTTCAGATATCTGAGTTTTTGCGTATCGCAATCGTGATACTTTACGCGCATATGCGAGGTGGTAACAGACATAAAAGAAAAAATAGGGTTAACAGAAAAAAGGAAGATGCAGGAAGTTGTAGGAAGATGACTGATTAGATTGCAAAACATGCACAACTTCTGAGAATGCTCGAGTCATATCTTATACAGACTTTTCATTGGATCAAACAGAAGAGCCAAAACTAGAATATATTAGAATACTTACACTTTCAATTATGCTTGCATCACCTTTTTCACTGTCTGTTCCAAATTTGATGAATATTTCAACCCAAAACTATCTTTTGAATGCCCCTAACTCATGGTCAAAAATAATACTAGATTCTATTTTCCAATCTATTGCTACATAAAATTTCCTCAAACACAACATTAATTTAAAGAAAAATTTAAGAAATTATAATCATGGAAGAAATCGCTATTTAAATCAATCTATGTTTTTCTTGAAAGATGCAAATTCTTTATCTCTGAAAATAACTTTGATGTTATATTCAGAAACCTCACTAAAAATATGCTACTTAGCATGCAAAGTATATTCCATCAATAAAATTTCCTTCACAAATAGGTTAAATGACAGGATAAATTCTCAATGAATCGAAGAACATGAAAATAACTGCTCATACCAACTATGCACTTTCTAGTATATTTCATGCCCGAAAAGAAGGTCGAATCGGCTTCCATCTGGAAATTTAAATGGAAATGAGTGCACAGCTTTGATAAATATTTTCGAGAGTTGTTGCTGTTGTTAAATTCTTAGGTGAAGAAAGCCTAGCTTTTGTTGAAGAAAATGAGTTTCTTGGACCAAACAACAATGCAAACTTTCTGGGGATTTTAGATGTTTGGTACAATTTTATCCATTTATTGCAGATCATTTGCCACGTTTTGGTATTACTAGAAGAGGCAATGTTTCTTACATATCATCTACAATTTGTAATAAATATATTGAAATAATGAAAAAATTGTTCTCTCTAATATCATATCAGCTCTGAAAACTGCCATTCACATAGCAATTAGTGTGGAATAAACACTAGATATATCACATGTGGATCAAGTCTCTTTCCTTGTTCACTTTGTGCAATCAAGTGGCAATCCTGTAGAATGGTTTCTACAATTATTTCCTTCTTCTAGTCATGATGGCTAAGCAATGATAAATAGAGCCCTTGATACTCTCCATGAACATCGGTTAAATACCAACAACTTCAAGCCAGATCAAACTGATCTGCTCACCCTCGGAATAATTGCTTGCTCAACAAACTCTTTGAATCTTGTTGTGTCATGCGAGCATTGTTGTGTGAAGGCAGTCTCGTTCTTTAGATTTTTAACATCACATTAATTTTTTCCCTGGTTGAACTCATCGGTAGAATATACTTAAATCAATTAATGATCGACAAGTTATAAAGTCATTGATAACAAAAAGGCGGTCAGCTCGACATAATAAAAACATGTAAAAATAAATTATTTGAAGCAATTCTTTATAGATGGGCTCCTAAAATTACTAAAAAAAAAAAATAAAACAAATTTTGGTAATGTATGTTTTGCACTGATCCACTTAGAAGAGCATGAAGCCCAAACAGTAGTAGAAGTGATGCAGCTAGGTTGGTACCAAAAATGGTAGATATTGAAATGACCATTCTGTGTGAATTTTGGGATTGTATAATCGAACGGTTAAATACTACAATTAAAATTCTTAAGAAAATATAAATTCAAATGTCAACCTGTGCCTCTATCTATGAAAGCTTATGGAAATTTGTATGTTTATTGCGCAGTAATAAAGCATTGGAAATATATGAAAAGAAGGATAAGATAATTGTAGATAACTGCATTTATAAGGTCGGACATCAGCAAGATGAACCAAGGGTTGAAGCTTTGTTGTTACCACGACAAATGATCAAGACAGCTACTTACTTCTCCATTTTAGATTGACTGACAACAAACAGAGAAGATAAAAGAACTCTGCAACAAACAACAAGACAAGTTTAACTTTTTGTTCCATATCACTACTATGTCATATTCAGAACTGAGGAGGGCTGCTTTAAAGTGTCACAAACAATTTTCGCCAGATGTGGAGCATACATTTGTAGGAAAGATAATTAATTTTTCTTAATATATGAAGCAAGTTAAAACTTTCAGACAAAAGAATGCTGCCTTAGACGCTATGAGGCAATTAAAAAAGGCTGGAATATGAGAAACATTCCCAAAATATGATATGGTTAATAACCTTTATCTAGCGCTTCAAGCTCCAAACTATGAAAGGGATAGATCATTTTTTGAGTTAAAATGAGTGAGAAACCAGCTTTGATCTACATTACGCCATAACAATTTGTGCTTAATGATATGAGTAAGTAGTTTTCTAATAAAATTAAAACAAAACATGGCTTTTCGGATTTATTTAGGGATAGGGATAAAAGAAGAATGAAAACGTGGGAGAGAGATAGAAAAATGTTTAGGCGAGGGATAAGTGGAGTATATAATATAAATGAGAAGAGGGTTTGTAGGTGGTTAAATGATTTTTAATTATGCTAATGGCGATATGTGCCAGGTTGCCTGGTTAACGATTTCGATCTAAATTGTGTTTTGCTTTTTGGTTATATTATTTTTATTTAGAGCATAGGAGCCTTTTCATGTGTTGTAAGAGTAGATGTAGGTAGGGGATAGAGTAAGGGTGTGTGGATAGATAGCGGAAAGTAGACCAGTGGTGAAAAGAGAAAGAAATGTGGAAGGATGCAAAGAGATGCTAGAACCTGGCGATCAGGCCTACCGCTTTTAAGTATTTTGGGTGTTGTGGTTCCTTCGTTGTCTTTGAGTTACTTTATATATATATATATATATATATATATATATATATATATATATATATATATATATATATATATTAATATATTTATATATATATAATATGGCGTTCAAGCCATTTGTCTTCAAAATCAAATAATGTCTTTGGATATGATATGCGCATTTGCTGTTTTGGTAATAATTTCTTTATTAATTACCTCTATTATTTTGCTTAGAGTTTTTGTTTTTTTCCTATATCTTGTAGTGTAGGTAATTTGTGTTGTTTTTATTGGGGATGTCTTCTTTGGTAAATTTCGGACTTCATCGCTAGATTTGAGTCCTCATCGGTGAATTTGTAGTAATCGGTGAGGTTTCATAGTTAGGTTAGCTTTTTCTTAGTCGGCTTTTTTTATTGGTTTAGGGTAAAAAAATTTCTATTATCATGTGTACAACAGCACTTCTCCTTCGCCAGCTAAAACCCCGGCGGAGCTTGGAAATCCGGCGCAACTTATTCCTCTTCTGTTCTGGTCATTCATTTGGACGATATCATCGTCCACTTCACGATTGGCAAAAGTTATAGAGGGAGTTTTTTTCCAGGTGAGACACCAGCCTCCCGTCAAGGATTTTCACAAAGAGTTTTCCGCTAAATTCCAGAAGTGAAATTCGGCGGTGTCTCTCTCTCAACGTTGGGTCATTTCCATGCTTGGGCAAGAAGATCATCGTTGCCGTCTTGTTAGCATCTGGAAAGTACCATGTATTCAGACATGCGTCAAAAATACGTCTCATTCCTTTAATGATTTGGCTGGTGCCTTTTCAAAGTTTAGCTTCGTAAGCCCCGATTGGCCTGAGGCTTTTTTTCGGAATGAGCGGAGTGCCCCAAGGATCTATTCTTCGGTGATCTCGGCGTCTTAGTCACGCAGTCTGTTCACCTGGTGATGAGTATGCGTTCGGTGTATTTCCGCGTTAAGCTCGTCTACGATGTTATTTTCGAACTCTATATCAAAATATTCGTTTTCTTCTTCTGGTATACTGAAGATTCTTTCCCAATAACGCCGGAATATTACTTCGATGTTTATTTTCTCTGTCTCAATGGATCCATCTTATTTTTGGATTTCCATTTTCTTCTTTTTTCCAGATTATCCTCTGAGACTTTTGACTCTCTTCCAAATGTCCTTGGGGGATCTCTCTACTTCGTTGTAGAGAGTCAATTGATGCGTTTCTGATATTTAACTCATACATTACTCTCAGTTCTCTGTGGAGTTTTTTCATGTACCCAGGCCATCTATAAGTTGAGATGGTTTTATACTGGGTTTTGGGGATGCAAGCCCTATCTGCATTTATAAGATGTTCGTTGAGGTCGTCGAGTGCCTCCTCTATCTCCTCGAGAAATGCCTCGTCCAGATTTGGTGGGCGATAGGCCTGGAGGAGACCAGCGTACCGTGTCCAGTTTGCCTTCCTATAGTCTTTTGTGACTGTAGCTGGGACTTGTACATGGTTCCAGTTGATGGTAATTAGGATCCCTATATGATGACTAAATGGTACCTGGACTGCTTCCATTTAGTAAGTGAACGGCAGCTGGCGATTGGACAGACAAATCTCTGGTTTTGTGGCACTTCTTCCTCGAGTATAGGTTTGGAAATCCGAACCTATTCTATGAACCATATTTCGGTCCATCATAGTTCCAGGCAAATTCCAATTCCGTTGAAGGGCTTGTACCCAGATTCCCGAAATCTGGCATTAAGATCCCCCAATAATATGGTGGGGGTCCTTCTGCCAAATAGGCCAGAGAGAGAATGGATTGGTAAATATCCTCGTCTAGGTGGCTGGTACCTGGTGGCGATGACCAGCTTACCTATATCAAGTTCGACCTCCTTTTGCAAGATAGGATTCTTCAAGGATTCTTATTGGCTTGTACTTGATCCCTCTTTTGATGGCGATAACGGCACCGTCGTACCGATCTTGAGAGTAATTTGTGATTAACACGTCGTAGTTACAGATCTTCATTTTGGAGCTACGAGTGTAAATCCCATGTTCAGAAATCAAGATGACATCTGCATCAATCTCATGAACAAATTTCCGTAGGGAGTTCTTTTCGCTGTCCAGCCATTTGTGTTAATTTCCATAATTCTTAGTGCGTTCCGTTCCATTGTGGGATGTATTTCCCTGCGTTTCTTCTTGGTCTTTTTACTCTTTTTGGTCTGTGGGGTGGGTCTGGCCTGCCCTGGTTTTTCGCTCTTCGGGGGAGGACTAGGAGTCTTTGACTGACTCTTCGTCGCTCTAGTGCGAGTGCATGGGCCCTCGTGACTATCCAAAGATGTGGTCTCTTCTTCTTCTACTTTGTTATCATTCGCTTCCTCGTCTTTCTCTTCGGATTCCTCCGATGAGGGAGATTTGATAACCTCTTTTAATCCAGTGGCTTTTTCTTGATGGTTCCTAATCATGCTATCCTTAAATGCCTTGGAGCATTCGGGGTCATCAGGCATGATGATGGATGGCAAGTTATTAGCATTTAATAGTGCGTTTGAAACCTGGTTGTAGCATCCAGGTTTTACCGCATTGGCCACGTTTCTATGGGTAATGCAGATGAGAATATTAGCACTTAGATCATTTGTGAAGACCATCGGTGAGGGGCTTACCATTGCTGAAGCCATCCCTTCACCTTTCTTCACAGTGCTCGCGTAGGTTGTCGTTTTCTTCTTATTTTTTTCTTTATCCATTTTCTTTATAATCTCCTTTCTCTTGGGGCAGTTAAGGTCCATCGTTCGATGGGGTCCCTCAAAATTCATGCATTTTTTGTCAGTGCTTTTAAAGGAGTCATATCTATGACACTCTGTGACGCATTCGCTGCACCATATTGTTCATTTGGGGGGCAGTTGGCGGTAATGTGTGTTTCCAGCGCATAGTAGACGAAGCACATCTGGATGCTATGGTATTTTTCATGTTCTATGTTGCAACCTGGAATCCTCATGTTAAAAATGAGGAGTCCCTCCGTTGCCACCTTGTGAGCCATTTCGGTGGTTTGGAAAGTCACCTTGAAGACATGGATGTAGTCACGGAATTTAATGACTTTCCTAATCTTAGCCCATGTGTGGTTCTTTTCCACCTCGCTTTTGATTTCCGCGAGAGAGATCTCTCCCACCCAGCTCTCTACCTTTCGGCAGATCACGCTTCTATTGGCAGAGATTGCTCTTGGGGTTTTCGCTTCCAAATCAATGGCGTTTAGCACTTCGGCTCCTTCTTCGGATAAGAGCCGGTCTATGTCTTTATTTTAACCGCACATAGCGATGAATCCATTTGGGATGTCTATCAGTTTGATCAGTGCGATCCTTAAATTTGCAAATAGGGATTGGCACACTGTCTTTTTCTCGGGGGTCTTCTTTTCGGCTATGGTCCATAAGGGGACCCTCTTAGGGAGGGCCTCCATCGTCGTAGGCGTCTTCTTTCTTGTGGATTTTTCTTCCTCTGCAATAAATGTGTAATGAATTTGTTATGGGGTAGAAAAAGTGATGTAAATAGTGGTAAAGGAGGTAGAGTCAAGGGTTAGTTTTGTATCGGAATTTTTATCTTATTTAGGAACAATATTGAGAATTCTTGTAGTAAAATAATATACGCATATAAAATTAGGAAATATCAAAATAATTCTCTATACAGTAAATTTGAATTTTATTCATTTATTGAATAAAACAACAATCTTTGAGGGGTAACTAAATTCTTTTGGCAAAAATGCAATTTAAATGTTAAACTGCAAATATTTACATTTTTACCTTAATATTTATACATGCCGCTACATTACCCCCTCGTACTAGGCAAGTATTAAGAACGAGCTTTTAATCAAGGACGAGCATCAGAGGCTAAAAATTTGCCGTGTGGCAAATGAACCTCTCGCGAAACCTTAAGTTCGGACACTGAGGACAACAGTGAGTCCAATGACCAATGGTCTTTTTCATTAAGAGCCAAATATATGACGTCTAAACCATTTTTAGTGTCGAGCGTATCCCTGGATGGGGAAGGCCGTAAAAATTAATAAAAAAATTTCGAAGGAGAGCGTGAGGAAGATAAATTCGAACACTCTCATTCGAAAAATCACACCACAGGAAAACGCTGAATTCGGTATAAGTCGCCAGTTTGATAAAAAGAGAATGATGAGATTTGTCCTTAATGAGTATACTCAGTTCTGCATAACTAGATTGATCTTACTAAGGAAGCTTTCGATCGACGTAAGGAGTGTCAGAGGAAGCAATCACTACTCTGGAAAGGGAATCGGCTGCTATATTGTCGGTGCCATGGATGTGGCGAATGTCTGAAGTGAATTGTTATATGAATTCTATGACGAAGAGCAAGGCGAGAATGTTTAGTGGAATCTCAATGGAACATAAATGTTTGAAGGCTTATGATCTGTTAGGATGTAAAATTCCCTTCCTTTGACGAACTGACGAAAATAGCGGATGCTGAGAAAATGGAGAGAGCTTCTTTGCCGAAGACTCTGTAACGAGTATCAGCTAGTTGAAGTTTCTTGGAGAAGAAAGCAATATAGATCCAATTGTTGTCGACTCTCTGCTTTACGACTGCGCCCACAGTCAAATTTGATGAATTTCTCATTATACATGTTTCAGCATCAGGAACAGGATAATGAAGACGGGTGGCTTTATTTAAAGCCATTTTTGCTTTCTCAAGGCAGGTAGTTGCAAAATATGTCCACTTGACGGAAGTTTGGGCCCCTTTCTTTGCTAATCGCAGGGGGTCGTTGAGGGGCTTTAGAATAGCTGCAAAGTGTAGAGAAACATGTAGTAAACTTAACCATAAAAAGGAACTGACGAAGCTTGCGTTGAAATTTAAGGCGTAGAAAAGCAGTAATTTTTATTGTCTTCTGGGTATAGGACTAACGCCGTCCGCAGTAATATGCTGTCCAAGGGTGGTCAAGTTTTGGAACACCAAACAGGCATGTGTCTGTACGAATTGGACGGCCGTATTCTGTAAGGCGGGAAAGCACAGCTTCAACATCGAACAGGTGTTCATCGGCCGAAGAGCTGGCAATCAGAACTTCATCCAATTATGCAAAACAGAATGGTAATACACGATTGACTTCGTCAACAAAGAGGTGGAAGGTTTATGCAGCATTTTGGAGGCAAAAAGTCATGTATCCTCACTCGAATAGAGCAAATCCCTGGGGACCATTAGCTCTTGGAAGATCTGATGATCCAAAGATCCAAAAGGTGACGGATTACCTCTTTCGATTCAACCTTCCCGCAGAAGTCGTCGATGTTTGGCTTACAAAGTAGGTCCGATGGTGGGGATGTCATGAGTCTTGCTACGCTTGACCTTAGTTTGCTGGCCCAGCGGGATGGGACTGCAAATAATTTTTCCAAGACATACTTGAACGAACTCAACGCTACTTTGGCGGAGATGAATGTAGATTCCTTTGAGCTTATACAAGCAGTAGATAAAGTGAGGTGTCCTGATCTACGAGGGAGTTCTTACTAAGGTCGACAGAAAGCTTGAAATTCCAGGGAGAAAATCAGAGCTTAAGATGAGGCTTTGTTCCGTTAACCAGGATCTTGGTTTTCTTGGTTGAAAAGGGTACTGGATAGGAGAAGTCATCAGCAAACCCGATAGAAGTAGTTTTATTTTCAGCTCAAAAGCATCTATAAGTAAAGTAAGATTCCTCGAAGCGTCTGTCATCCGGAGCAGCTTGGAGCCCGAGGGGCGAACGGTTAGCAAAAGAAACGACTGGCACCCGAGTTTTACGATTTGTTTTGACAGGGGGAACCGCATTTGCGATCGTTTTTATCGAACTTCGCATGGTAAAAACCCATGGAGATCTTGATCGTTACGTCGAGAGAGATTTCGTTTGGGATCGAAACCAAGCCCCTTTCAGGCTACTCTTGACAGGATAGTTAGTTCCTCAATTTTGTGCATCCAAACGAGTGATTCGTTCGACAGAATGGCTCTAGACTGAAACCACTTGGAGGATGAAGCATTCTGCGATTCAATCAGTGGTATCGAGGCAGTTTTTCCTCGCTTCTCGTGGAATCAATCGCAGCAAAGATGCTTTGCGTGTAGTAAGGGAGCTTTTCTAGGAAGAGAGGTTTTCGAAGCCAGCAGCTTGTGCATCAAGAAGCTACTGCATATGCCAGAGCAATTATGAGGGCTTTGGACCATGAGCTCTTATTGCGAGAATAGTTGTTTCAGTTAGTGGCTTCGCTACAAAAGTTCTTGAGATGAGGGTGGTTTTAAAGTCCTCATAAGGTGAAGAATTAGAGGGCGAAAAGAAGACAACATCCCGGACCTCATTTTGTCCGCTTTGATTTCATACATAGATTGATCCATATGATTATCAAAGCTTATCTACAAGCTTTTTGCCCAACTACTATGCGACAGTTATGTGTCAAAAACATATGTAGGACGTTGTTCTCTCCATTGTTAGTATTTGGTTAACTGATTCACTAACGGCATAAGAGAAAGTTTGTGTGAAGTGGAAATGGACAATAAACATCAGTGGAGTACAGCTGCTAGAATCTTTCTCCGTTGGCCAACAAATGCAGGGCCCCTAAAGAGGTAGTTTTATTTTTTGTTATTTGCCAAAATATTAAAATGAATGCAATAAAGGGAAACAAAGAGTTAAATAATTAAAAGGAAAATTATATAATAATGAAATTAGGAATTTTAAAAATTCCCGTAAGGTACGAAGCCAAATCGTCAAAAGGATGGAGTATTTAGGGAGGAAAGGGGCCAACGTGAGAGAGAGACAATGGAATGATAGGAGCCAATGAGGGAGAAGAGCATAGATGAAGTAGATGGTCCATAAAAGGAGAGGGGCAATGGTGTGCACTAACGGGAAGGGGATGGTTTCTTAGTTCGTCCCCTCCCCCACACCCGTGCCATCAGGCCTCCTTCACGCAGAAACAATCGAGTCCCACTTTCATACACATAAATTACTCCCACCCACTCACAAATGTGTTGTCATGGGCAACCAGTCAAAGGAGCACATCCTTGTATTGGGTTGCCGTTCCGCCCCAGGCAAATTTGGTTTTTGTTCGAAGGATTCGGTAGGTTATTGTGAGTCACGTATCAAGTGTTGACTACTCTCCTTAAAATATCCCCTACATTTTCCCTATCCACGTTTTCCGTTTTCTTTCCCAACTTTTTATAAAACATGACGACACATAGAGCAACATGACGAGAAGTACATCAACAGGATGACATGTAAAACAAGATGACAATATGGATGGCAACATGACCACATATAAAGCAACATGATGCCATATGAAGGAATCGATAAAGAACATTGCTGAGTAGATCCAGGGATTCGCTTCCGAGATCTCCTTCTTCGCAGGGTAAGGCTCTTTTGACCCGGAATTTTCGCTCCTATTCCGACCGACAACAAATTCCAAGTTAATTTTTAATCAATAATCTTTCATCCTTCTCTTTGCTGCCTTAAATCTAAGATTCGTGTGAATCAAAGAAGAAAATTGACCCCTTGGAATCTTTGGTTTTGCCTGCTAGTGGTTACTATAGCACCTAGTATTCATCTTTAGACTGCATACCCAGGCCGTGCCAAACGCAGTCGGAAGTTAGCAACTCATTGCTCTAGTAACCACAGCTCATCCCTGCCTACATTGCCGTTTGCGTTATTATTATTATCTTTTTCATTACAATAATCTGTGATTCATAAGAGAGAAAAGAGGGAGATTTTCCAATTTCCCTCATTATTTTTCTTTTTCCTGCGGTTAATCTGGAAATGGCGTGAGAATAGGGATGTAAATGACCCGCTTGATGGTCAGTCTCCTTATCAACCGTATTCTTCAAATTTTCTTGACCCTAAATATCGTGATCGCCGGCTTGGAATCATACTTTATCTTTCTCCTGCGTCAATTTTTGATGCGGAACCCGCGCAAATCGCCTGCAATCCTATTTCTTTTCATGGATGAAAAAAACCCCACTAATCTGACCTAATGTTTTTTTTTAAGGATTTTCCTTTTTGGTTGCTATAGGATGTTTTTGCGGTTACTATAGAAAGATTATACACCGAACTTCTATATTGGCTATGCTGGATAACGCTTTTCTGCCATGCCAGCTAAGATAATGTGTCCAACAGACCAATCTTAGATTGCCGAGAAGAACTCTTTAAAATGGCTAATTTGACCTTCACTTTTGTAACTGAGTACAGAAGGGGATTTCACACATCGTGAGCAATATGTTACATTTGTAACTAAATTTGTTAAAATGCATCACACAACTGCGTTCACTGCAGTTAAAATGAGAGAAGAAACTTATTCACCTAGGTTTTAGAATTAGTTCTGATGAAACAAGATTAGATAGGGTTATATATACAATTACCAATTATCTTTTTTATTATTTTCCAGGGAATTTATTTGCTTCTTTTTTCAGTCAAAACGACGGTAAATATAGCATTTTTTTTATTTTATGTAATCTTTTGTTTCCATAATTTCTCTCTCCCCAGAGAAAACAAAAAATACACCCAATCATTCATTTGTCAGTTAAATGTACAATAATTACAAAAGGTTATAAGCAATTAGCCACCTGGAGACGAATGATTTGTAAGTAATTGTACAACTTCTGATTAACTGAAGATTTTGCACTAGTTAATATAAATAACAAATGAATACGAAGTATCTCTGCAAAATAGCCTTAACAGAAGACGAAAAAGACAAATTTACTTCTTATAGGACTACAAACAAGAAGAATTAGACCGTACCTTGACTCAATATCTTGCATATACAGCCCCAGGCAGATGGGTGTCAAATGACGGTGGGTGAACTTGCTGCAGCCAGAATCCGAAGGTACGTTTCATCCTGTCCCCGACGTCCGAAAGGGCATCTGCAGATATAGATCGGCGAAACATTTTCACTTCATAGATTTTTACTCATTTCTCTATGGATATTATTTCTTTACAAACATTCTGGTGGAGTTACCCTTTTTGATTATCCATTTATACCTTCAGAAACAGCTATTAAGCTGTCTAAAACCAACAATTGAACCCCCTTAAAAGAACCATTTATTCCTCTTTTACCCTGTTTGTAGCCCTAACAATAACGCTGTGTCGCAGCTATGGTTTATTTCAATAATTCAGTGACATAAATTAAGCAGTCATGTAATTTCCATTGGACTCTGCTTTACGCTCATTGAGCTCTCCGTAACACATGTGTAAGTCACCAGACAGTGACGTAGCGTATATTTGTTAGGTTTCTTCGTAATGATATTTGTTGGTTCAGGTAAAACCAATTGAGCTACCCAACAGTGAGGTAGCCCAGCTCTGGCATGTTCCATCTGTACAGTAAAATAAAATTGAGCCGTTTGCGTAATATATACTGAATCCACCCATTTAGACATAGAGAAAAATCAATTGATACCTCTCAAGACACACACTAGGCTCTGCACCAATCTCTTTACATCCCCCGCACATCCCTAATGGCTCCTACTGACGAAGGCACCGTGGTGGCGTCCTCAATTTTTCATGACCCTCGCACACCAACACGAAAAAATGTCATCCTCTTCATGATTGCACTGAAATCCTTGTTCGTAGAATAGCTACATTACTTTCCACGTAAAAGTGTGCAAATATTTGGGCCATGCACATATACGAAGTTTATCACCAGCACAAATTCGGCCGCGCAGAAAAAAAGCCTTGCCCCACCACCTTAAATCTAGCCGTACCAGAAATTGGTGGGAGGAGCAAATATTTTTCGTCGTCAAATCGTGAGTTTTAACCAAATAAGACATTTAAATTTTAAACAGTGAGATTCTTCCACACCTGGATTGGAAAACTTTCTTCCTGGACGATTTGCCTGCCTTAACTTGTCTCGAAATCCCTATAAATCATTAATACCATCTTTAATACACGTAAGGCAGTTTTGCTAGCCATAGGTTACGAATATCTTCGTACAAGATGTAAATTGTAAGTTACCGTTCTTTATTTTCTTGACGCACCCTTTCTTCCATTAATGATTACTATCCAAAAACGTTTTTATCTGATATTCCTTGAAATGTAATTTGAAACTACCATTGGCAAATTTCACATGACTATTTTTAACCATAGAAATGCAATTTCAAAGAGTATTTTAAAAGAAATAAAATTTTTGTATTTTCTCTTCAGTTTTAGACGACCCTCTAGGTTAAAATATATTAGTTTAACATAAGCAGTTTGAAAAAGAACTGGTACGAACCATTGCCCTTAGTATGATTTAGGTTTACATATAGCTTCAATGAGATTCTGACATGAATTATGTTGTTTTTTTGCAAAATATAAGTTTTCTCTAAGTCTTTCCAGTTTGTGCTTGGCCTGCCAAGATTTACCTTTAAGAAATTAAAAAATCTCTTTAATTTAAATAGAAGCTCTTTAATTTAACCCAAACCTCTTTTCAACATTTCTTAACTTATAAGTATATTTCATGAAAACATTAATACAATATGAATTGTTAATGAGTTCGAAACAAAAGTTAATGCTGGTTAAAAATGAATTTCAGGTACGAAGATAGATTGAATTACCTCGATAGAAATGGCAAGAGAAATATCTCTTTTAGTAATTATAATTGTAACGCAATTGGTATTTCAAAATTAAGATTGTCAAAGTTTACAACTGTATTCTGCATTATTCCAGCGATTTACACTGTAGTTTGTATGTACGTTGTATGATGTAAGTTAGTTCCTTAAAGTTGAAGGTTATTTTCCAAATGAAAATCTTTCTTTACAGAGATATATTTTTAAAGAGAAAATATATTATTGCTGTCTAAACTTGAAATTGAAAGAAAATAATTTGAAGAAAAAAGTTCATTAACTCCCCACCCCAAAATATACAAAGTTTATACGAGTAAAATAGCAAAGTATTTTCGAAGTAGACCGGTGGCAATGAAATAGAATGCCGCATTTTGACGTAGACAAAAATCCCCCCAAGTACCCTAGGCGAAGGATAAAGTAAATACATGTCAAAGCCATTATTAACTTAAGAATTGTAATTTTGTTAAAATCTTCCATGTCTACTAGCAAATAACTACCATTATCAACAAGAGTGCTTCCTAAGGTAAGGCACATTAATGCATCTAAATCGTGTTCGTTGAGAATGGGGAAGATATATCTTGAGATAGTTTTCAATGATAGAAAATATTTCAGTTATTATTCAAGGTGCAAAAGATTCAATATTTTGAGCCATCTGAGGTGATAAAACTTTGTGACGTCTCTATTATCCGAGGCATAACTTCGATTGGAATCGGAATGTTAAAAAAAAATATTTTCCTTTGCTGCGTCCACACTTTCCTTTATTGGATGGCTTTGATGGAATTTATTGAAAAGAGAGGCAGGTGTAAGGGGCGTGGAAGTTAAACGGGATGCAATGAAGTCTCGCCGGAAACTATGCTCGATATTAGTACGGTAATTATTTAAATAAAAAAATATATTTTTTTGGCCCTCTCTAGTAGAAAAAAAGAATTTCCAGGAGAAATAATGTCCTAAAATTTGCATGGACATTCAAAATCGTTACTGATCCTTTTTCTTTTCTTCCTTTGCGAAGGAAATTTGCGACAATCGTGTTATCATAATCGCATTATAGATAGAAGACCACCGTCGATGATCGCGCCCATGCGTAAAATATGTACACAAAAACCTGTGCTCAGAATTGTCTCTCATCATTTTTTCCCCCACTTTCGTTTTCTTTTGCAATCGGGTGTAAGAAAGAAGCTTTAGCGGTTCTAAGGCAAGGAAAAAAAAAGAGGGGTTGTGGCCTTCTATAACTCTCAAAGGGCAACAGTGTTTACAGGTACATCTTCCCATTCTATTTTTGATAAAAAGGTTGTGATTTTTTTTTTAGTCTAATAAAAGTGAAAATACCTGAATGATAAAATTTTCATCTTCAGAGAAACTTCTGATATGGGAGGGAATTCAGATATGAAAAATCGGTGACCGAATTCATTCTTTCGCTCTCGCCTACCTACATTCTTCCTTGTAATGATCACTTCAATCTTCCAAACTGGAACTCATTCAATTTTATTTCTCTATCCAGCACTTCTTGATGGCTTATTACTAACCACATATTATATAATATCGTTAAATTCAAAGTTTTTCCAAATATTTAGGTAAATAAGGTATTTGAAAAGAGTGTCTTTGAAGTTAATAGATGCTGATGTGGTAAATTTCCACCAAAACCTCTTAGTGATTAGGAAACTGTAAATATATTCCAAGAATTTACATACCCCTCTATGTAACTTTATTATAACAGACGACCGCTTAAAATCATGTAATTTCCTAGTTTCAAGATGATTTACAATTTAAATTGCCAAATTGCTTCGACTAAGAACGATGGATTACTGATATTCTGTTAATTTTGAATCCACTGTATCATTAATTGTATTCAGAAGCCATGAAGACAAAATTTACCTGCTACCTTGAATTTGATTCAACGTACATAAACGTGTGTGTAATTTATTGGAGATTAGAAATTTCTTTTTTTTTTGTAATCATATTTTATAGCATTTACTCTTTTAAAATATTCTCATATAGCTTTCTGAATTCTTATATTTAGATATTAAATTTTGATTCAGCCATTTATCTGCAGGGAGTCATTTTCAGTCTTCGCTGCTGATTTGTGTCTGCAATTACGATGTTGCAAGACCAATGTTTTCAATGTCCTTTTTAGTCGCGTGCGACTCTATATCTCGCTATATCAGTAGGTCGGTGACAGTTTTGCTTTTCTATATTTGTGGTAATAACATTGTAATTATTCAGCAGATTCTAAGGAAACTTGAAACAATTATGTTGTTTTAGATTTTTTTTCGAAGGATCTATTTGTCAAGGTTCTTCCAATGTTAGCACGGGAATTATTTTGTTTTCGCAATAACATCACAACCCTTCGAGCAATTCAACTGAAATTTGAAACCCTTATGTTATTTTACATTTTATTTTAAATGATGCAATTGTCACAGTTCTCCTTAGGTTAGGTATTGAATTATTTGGCAATAACTTCCTAATTATTCGGCCGATTCTAACGAAATTGGGGTTCCTTATGTTGTTTTACATTTTCTTTCAAACGATATAATGCCAATGTCCTCCCAAGGATAGTCCAAAAATTATTTAAAGTTTTAAAGGTCGTAAGGTCATTAATCAGAATAAGTGAGAGCATGCGACTTTGGTCAGCAGATATATAATGAATCTATGTTCAAAATTAAACATATGTTCCGTTCTTATTTTTTGCTAAAATATTCAATTGATTCCGTTTAAACTGATTAAAATTAAAAAAGAATATATGAGTAATAAAAGAGCTTTGGTAGAATAATTGGTAAGATGCGAAAACCAGATGATAATAATAATTGCAAATAATTTTTTTCTCCTTTTACTAATATTTTGAAGTAGATATTTAAAGAAAAACACAAATATAGAGGTGTCTAGTGTATTACCCTTACTATACTTGAAAAAAGAGTAATGAGATCCAAAGATGATTTAACTGACCTTTTAAATACTTAGCAAGCTTTGCATAGGTTATATCTTCTGACCTCTGATTGCTTTCTCTGTCTCGGACCAATTGGCTGATAGCACGCAGAGAAACTCTGCAGTTCAGCCTTGCCTAGAATAATGCAATTGAACTTTGGGTTTCAATAAATCTCAAAGAGTGACAAGTTATACTTGACAGAATTAATTCAACTATTTAGTGGGTTCTGTATATCAAACTGGGCGAAACCAAATAAACTTTACTATCGTAGCAAAAACAAATACTGGACATGAATGATAAATAAAAAATGAAATAATGGACCTGAAAGACAAATTAAAAATAGGATAATGGACATGAAAGATAAATCAAAGTAAACACACTCGGCTGCATACTTAAGAAAGACCTTACCTGCTTAAAACTTTTATGACCTGCGAGTAGACGTTAAAATATCAAAAGGTTTTATTTGACATAAATTTATAGCTATTTTTCGAAATCAATTATAGAGTAATAACCGTCTACATGGATATAGATTAGTCCTCATGCGATTCTTCAGTGACAAAGCGCAAAGTTTGTTTAGCTATAAAATCACTCGAAACTTAATAGTCTACCCAAAAGAGAAGTAGAAAATATGTGGCTTAATATATTTAAAAACAGAATGGATGAGTATTATTCTCCTGTAAAGTAACCTAGTAAGAGCAGGGAGAAATATCAATTTTAAAATAATGACTGAGTATCTGCATATAAGTTCGCAATGCTGCTTAAAATGATGTCGTCTATTAGTCGTTGTAGTGCATAAGTCAAAATACGTTTTCCATATTCTTTCGTCGTGGCTTTCTCCTCATTATTATATTCAACACTAGCAGACGATGTATGTGAGGGAGAAGAGATCATTCATATGACCCTTTTGATTGTGAAAAGCTGTATAAAGATTAAAAATTGCACAGTCATAAATACACACTTAGATAATTGTGTACTATCTCATACCCCTTTTCTTCCTTGATGGTGTCTTCAACAATATTTAGTTGTACTATATTTACTGAAGAAAGATCTCTTTTTTTAATGAGATTCTTAGTTCAGCTAATTCAATTAGTTGGTTGGTGTATTTTGTATTAAGCTATTTGCGTTCTTTCATTAGGTTTACTTTCTGTTTTTATTTTGTCTCCCCTCGGATTTTTCAGCTTTGCATATTATGTGATCTATCAGGTTATTTTACTGTATCTCGCTTCGATATTTCTGGTGTTACTGGGGTAGATTATCATGCAATGCTCTCTGAAAATTGAGTGAAATTGTGAAACGATAATTTTTATTATCTTATTTGGCTTAATTTATGGGTGGAAATGCTTTTTTCTCTCTTTCTGATTGTTATTTTTATCATCCATCTTATAATCCCGTGATCACTGATTTTGATTCTATTGACGAGTAGAAAATTATTCACCTTAACCCTGTTGTGAACCACGATATAAACAATTTCTTTGTAAATTTCAAAGATAAGATCTGGTTGAAATTTCAATGGACCCCCAAGACCTTAAAGCTGCTTAAAGTTTCATATATATATAAACATATAATATGTTATATGAACAAAATTCTATTTGGTGTATAGGATTGATAATGATCTCGAAATACACTTTAAAATTTTATAATATTGGCCCTCTATGTGTTATACATTGCCCACCTTTAAAAATTTAATATATTATTAGGTAATTATGTAGAATTTTAATAGAATTTAATTATTTTCTACTTAACTAGCAGTAGTTCTTAATATTATTAATGTTCGTCTTTCAAAGAAAGTTTTAGAGTAATGTACGACGCCAATAACACTAGGCCCTGAATGTCACCTTTTTTGGAGTACTCATGTGAATCACTGATTCTAACTAAAGCGCTGATGGTGATTTCAGAACTGATGTACAAATTTCTTTACCACGATCTGATTTTGTGTAACCAAATATCACTGACTTTCTTTTTTTTCACCAGCTTCTATTACGAAAGTCCTCTAAGCTACTTTTTCCTGCTATGTTTAATGTCAAGCATATATATACAACTCATCATATATGGGTGTCACAAACTGGGGTCAGGTGATATGCCCAGATTCTTTAACCCAAAAAGTTTATAGCCAAGGATAGAAGATGCGTCGACTTGAAACGAAAAAACTTTATTTACAAATGTTTGATAAATGAATCGACTTGAAAATGCCGATATATTCCAAGACTAAATTATCAGAGAAAGGACCCCAAAATTAATTACAACTTTGATAGGTCGAGCTAAGGAATGGCCTTTTGGAACATTTAAAAATATATAGAGTATGGAAGACACAAGAACAAATATGTACACAAAAATAACGCACGTATGATATTCCTATCTATGAGACCACGGAGAAAGAAGGTTGAGCCACAGAGGGAAGCACTCACCGGTAACGTAACTACAATGTACCTACGCGTACAAAAATAAAGGGGCACTCACGACCACCAATATCAAGCCTAGTATGGGCCACACAAAAACAAGGACACCACACACGGTTGTCCTACCAAAGATGCACAAGAGGCACAACACTCGCGGTAAACCCGCACTAAAATGCAAAAGGGGTACAACTCTGCTGGTTGTCTCACACTAAGTCAATCAATCACAATAAACTTAACTCGGGGGAACGTTAACTCACGGTAACCTTAGCTCACGGTAACCTTAACTCACGGTAACCCTAACTCACGGTAACCCTAACTCACGGTAGACCTAAATCAGGATGGCCTTAAATTACAATAGTCTTAAATAGCAATAGCCTTCCGAGACGCACGAAACCAGAAAATAAGTACACGAAATCCACTCTGCTCCCGAACATAACTTTCTTCTCCAAGTACAAAAAAATGGTCTTTCTTCTGTGAAGAATTTAGGCCTCGACATTGAACTCCAAGGAACACTAACAAATATTGATCGTTCAAAATCCCAATTCTACATCAACATACAATGAAAGTTCTTAACACTAAATATAAAATAACTTTCTTTCATGACAAAATCGTAATAATATTAATCCAATTTAATATTCAATAAAGTAATTAGTAGGGAAACTGGCCGATCAAAGCGAACAAAAATTCTAGTAATCCTTTAGATGACGTGTCAGCCTCAATTAAGCGAACGTGGGTCCCACGATATCACGTCACATCCCTCGTCAGAAAATAAAGGCAAATTATCAGATATTACGTGTTTGAAAATGGGTTGTAATTACCTTGGTTTATATTGTCAATACCTGAAATCTGATATTTAAGGCATTCATCATGATCATTACTTACTAAGCCAAGTTTGGCCAGAAAGACGTAAAGATGAGAATGTAAGAATTGAATTTTCTAAGAGAGTCTGCATACCATAATTATATAAAATTTAAACATGTGTTCCTACGAGGTTGAAGTGAATTATTATCTATGTCGTTTCCATAAAAATGCTTGACAACTTCAACAAAACATATCCAAGGTCCATGTCCATTATGAAAACGATATGTCGTGGGTGACACTGCTGATAACTCTTGCTTTTAGCTTATCATCTGGCATTATTCGTTTGAATAATTCCATTCACAATTTTTGCAGTGCTTTTGCTCCTATATGTTTTTTCCAGAGACAAAAAAGCATATTCTTTGTGTAGCACAACGGTACTGCAATAATTAATGATTCAACCTTAAGCCCACTACAAATATTCCATGTGTGGTCCTTATATTTGATGAGTCTTAGCTGCAGTTTTATCGTTTCCTAAGTCCAGTTAAGGGCAGTGACCTGGGCTAGAGGTAGTAAAGTTTTTTTATGAACCTTGTACAGTAATGCAGTTTAAAGCTAGCATTACTAGAGTGAATTAAATGTCACCAATTTTTTTTATCGTAGCGACAGCCAATCACTTGGTCATTCCACTGATATCTTACCATAAAAACACAACCGTTTTCTTCTTTTAAACAAAATGATGAAAAATGCAAATGTTTATGTAAGAAATGCAAAAGTTTAAGGTTTAGTTGGAGAAGATTCCATTTTTGAAGTCTGAAACCAAGCAATTCTGCCATTTCTTCTGGAATTTCTAAATTGAGCACCAATTCATTTAAATCCACACAACCTAAAATATATGCGATATTTATCAGTTTCTATATCCCTAGTAAGTTCTTGAGATGATCCGTTCACTGTTATCGTTGCTAGTGGAACTGGTGGTCGATGATTTTCCTCATGTAGCGCTGATTTCATTGCTGATTATAAGTTTTTGTACGTGAGCTTTGATTTATTTTTATTTGGCAAACAAGAAATCTTTGTTAAAGAGTATGATCAATAGGTGAAGTGATTTTTCAGCTCGCGCTATACCATCTGAATTGAAAAAGGCAAAGCTTTTCTTCTACCATTTATCAAAGCTATTAAAATTTCCTTGCACTGTGCAGAGCTCAGTCCCTCTGTTAATCTTACTAGTGTTAGGTTTCAACATTGTGGCTTGGGTGCATATTGACCACTGGCAGAGAAGAAGTTTCCCTAGTGATTTACACAAGCACACCTATTTGAAACCCTTTTGAATTACCATACAATATATATATATATATATATATATATATATATATATATATATATATATATATATATATATATATAAACAATGTAGAAGGTAATTATTACGATATATAATATACTAAGGTATGCACACCGAAGTAATTTTACACAAATCACCATAGGCTGTCACCGTCTCATCAGCAGAGCTTCTACAATCATTCTACCTGGCTCTTATCTAGCGAATGACTGTTGTGCCGTTCTTACGAGGAGCGGTTAATAAGTTTTGCCATACGGATATAATGAAACGAGATATGAGAAAAAGTGTAACTTTCCTCCACTTTAATGCACTTGCGCCACTTGTCCCTGAGGCTTCAAATTTCAGACAACCAGAAATCTCCTGATTGCTCTTCAATCCACTCCTGGACAGTGAGCTGGACATCTTTATTGTTTCCAAACCGGCGTCCACGTAGTGCTGCCTTGAACTGGCGGAATAAAAAGTAGTCGCTAGTGGCCAGATCTGGGCTGTAGGGGTGATGGTTGAGCTCCTCGAATGTGCACTAGCGCAGGGCAGCTTGTGCAACTCTGGCCTTGTGGACGTTGACGACTTTGAAGTCAATCATTAGCGCGAGGTTTCTAGGGACCCAACGGGCAGAGACCTTGGTCATGGCTCAATTGTCGTGGATGATGTTGATAACACTTCTATGTGATATTCCAAGTTCTCGCTCGATTTCTTCACCCTTCCCCCTTCGATTTTCGAGGATCATCCTCTCCACACGGGCCACATTGTTCTCGTTGATCACGTCTGATGGGCGTCCTGGACGAGGGTCATCTTCAAGGGACTCATGACCATGGCGGAACTCCCTATTCCAGCGAGCAGTGGTTGCATAAGAAGGGGCGGTGTCGGTGTACACTGCAACCATGCGTTCATGGATCTCTTTTGCATTTTTGCCTTCCTTGGTCAAAAATTTGATGATTGCGCGGTGCTCAACCTTTTCTATTGTTGAAAAATTTGTGACTGACGATCTGCGATCAGCTACTGCTTCTTAAATAAACGAGGAAGGAGCGTGCGGCTGCAGGTCCTGACTTGGTATAACTTGTCCTAACACCCCCACAAACAGCATTTTCTTCCTCTGTTTTGCCCTGCCGATTCGCAAAACTTATTGACTGCCCCTCGTATTACAATACTCTTGCTTCTGCCTTACGAAGTCAAGATAAATTTTATTCATGAAAATTGTTCTAGTTTTTATATAATTCTAAAAAAAATGCTTTAACCTCAAAAAGCAAGTTTAATATTACTGGATTTAAAGCAGATTAAAATAAAAATCTCGGTGTGTTAGAAAATTTTAAAAGTAATTTGCATTTTACACAAAACATCTAAACGTGATGGAAAATTAGAATTATAGATTTAAAATGAGCATATTGCCATTAGTTAAGACCACTTTTTATTCTTCTGTAGCAAAAAATAGCAAAAAAAAGGTAACCTTTTCTATTCTCCTCTCTTGAATATCATATGAGAGCAATGTATAATCAACTAAATAGACAGCTCATTAATGAGCAACATATATTATTTTCACTTGC
This sequence comes from Ceratothoa steindachneri, assembly GCA_963969495.1. Classification (NCBI taxonomy): domain Eukaryota; kingdom Metazoa; phylum Arthropoda; class Malacostraca; order Isopoda; family Cymothoidae; genus Ceratothoa; species Ceratothoa steindachneri. The sequence goes on from OZ018328.1 coordinate 14,073,561, forward strand.
CTAAAGGAAAAGGTTAACGAGCATCCCATTGAAAAACATAAGGAAATATTTAGCGAAAAAGCTTTATCGGAAGAATAGCTGCTTTACACATATACACAGATATATATCTTATATAAAATGCATCCGTTAGCTAAACCGCCACTATGTGTAAATTAAAATTAATTGTCATGTGGTGGAGACAGAGGAGCTGATCTTATAATATTAAAAACTAAATACGTAGCCTGATATTTTATGCAGTAAATATTTTATAGACTTCGATATCAAGATAAATTATTAATATTTAAACTCTATTTAGATTTTTTATTGTATTAAGCTCGACAATATCAAAACAAAAGGTAATAGCGCAATATTTCATGTCATCCATTCAAGGAAAATTACTGGTAGTGTACAAATAGATAGATCATTATGGGTACCATGAATTTTTGGGAAAACGCTCACGTATCGATGAAAATAAATTTGTAGACTTGTTATCAAAACATAATTTCAGAGAGTCGGATAGTCGGAAATTAAAAAAGAATAAGGCAAACTTAGATATAACAATGAACGTAGAGAAGAATACATTTATGAAATAGTCATTTGCCTCTATTATCAATACATAATTAATATGCTCTCAACTTGTACGAATGCAAGGATAGGTTTTATTGGTATCTAACAGTCAAAGAGCAATGATGTTAATACCTTATATAAAAAGATAAAATAGAGTAAGAGAGAAGAAGAGAAAGAGAGTTAGGGAGAAGGAGAGGGGAAGAGGGAATATATAAGTGAATAAAGGGAAAATAGAGAGCGATATGGATATTAACAATGATTTTGCTACGGTGGTGAAAGTGTTTTTCTAGTATTTTTTTGTTTACTGTTTATAGAATGATCTTACTTTTCCCCCAAGTGATTTTATTTATTCGTGAGTTTTTTATGACTAATTAGTAAAATATTGAAAATCACCATACTGCTTATATGTGTTTGAAAATAATGTAATATCGGATTTTACATAGACGGAAATGCAAGAAGATATTTGCTAAGGGTATTGCATCAAATAGCACTGTCGAGGTATGCCTGTGTATACTAGTTCAGCGCTCAGAATCGTACACAAGCACGGGCATAGAGCTGACCACAGGCCGCTTGAGATATGTTCGGGGGCGATTAATAAATAGGGAAATTTTTGCTTGATCGGATTTGACTATTGACATGCCAGGTTGCAGTTCAAAGGATATATAAAGACAATACCCCAAAATATAATTTTAATATATATATATTATAAAGGGGGGAAAATTTATATATATATATATATATATATATATATATATATATATATATATATATACAAAAAAGGGAAATAAATTAATAAAGGTAGTTACATAAATTATGTGGAGATTAACGAAGTAATCTGGAGATGACCATACAAGATCGCTTTACCTTAGAGCGCAGGGGAATTAGGGGGAGTGGGGGGCAGGAGCCAATGGCGCAGGTCTTCAAGAAGATGCTCGTTATTCTGGGAGTCCTGACAAAGAGGACTTGAAGATGGAGTTGGATTACTTCGTGATGAAGAAGGAGATTTTCTCTGTCCCAGAGAGACGTAATCTCATTACGAGATGATCCTTAAGATCGGCATAAAGTTTCAGTCTCGAAAGAACGGGAATCTTGAAGAGGTGGGGAAGATTAGAAGGCCATAGAAGTCTCAGGGAACAAGGCGGCTCGATAGTGTTCCTCTGAAAAGGGGTCAAAGCTTAACGAAGGTAGATATGCTGGCGAGATCTTCGACGAAGTACGACGACGGGTTACAGGTGTTCACGCAGACAGACGGCAGACTGAACGGAGTCGATGGTACGCTTTCAATCTCCTCGAGTGATGGTGAGCGTCGGGTTAAATGCCTGGATGGCTGATCCGATAGACGCCTCAGGGCCTTGCGGTCTCTAGGGGATTCTTGGCGCCAGTCTATGCAAACACATTTCATGATATCGCGTTGTTCCAGACGATGAAACTTGTCTCGTGATATGGGGGTATGGTTAATATGGCTGCGCACGGTGTTATCGCATTGGAGGGATGGGGGAAGATTTCGGTTCGAAAGCAAACACAGCTGTGACAGGTGATTAAGCGAGGGACTGATTATCTTTCGAACTTTCTAAAATTCTTACACTAGTTGCACCTGGTCTTAAAAGAAGTGAGGGGTACTTGTGAGGGCGTCCCCTTACAAGTACCATCTATAAGATCAATAATTAATTCAAATTGAGTGTTTAAACTCCTGTGAAGAAGTCTTTTAGACATCCAAGTGCGTCGTATGAAGGCTCTGATTGCTACCTGGTAAGGTTCCAGCTCAAGGATCGGGTTACCTAAGGTGCACGCTTGCTGACGAATTGAAAAATGCCGGTGTGCACGCTTCAGCGCGCAGAGTGTGGAGGAGATATTTTGACAAACGTTATATTTGAGAAGGGGTGCGAAGAAGCCCAAGCTTACCAATAAAATCTTTATGAATTGGATTCAGTTTGGTATGAAATATAAAAAAATGGACGGTAATATTCTTTGATAAAGAGGTATTTCGCTTGTTTAGGGCTAGGGCAAGATTCTAAGAGAGGCGAAAAAGGGAGCACTTTCAGGCGTGCTGTGTAGTGCCTACAGTTATTTATACAAGATTTACTATGTCTGGGGTTACTTCTCATTTAAGGTAAATGAAGCACTAAAAAGTTTGCCAAATACACCACCATAAACTCAAAATTGTACCAAAATGTGCCTCATCAGTACCTTTTCCCAACAGTTCAGGAGAAATTTGGGATCATAGCTTTATTTGGCAGCATGTTGGTGCACCTTATCAGAAAAATACAAAAAAATCTTGTTTGAAAGTAACATTGGATTTGGGGGATATTGACTCGGGAATTCGCAGATTTAAATCAAATTTAGAATTCGTAGTCGACAAACAAACTGACAGTTGATAAACAGAAATCAACCAATTCTAAGGGGTTGCTACTGGTTATTGCAAGAAATGGATCAATATCAGTCAAGTTACGTATCATTACAAATTTAGTCATCAACATACCATAATTAATTGAAGATTTTAACTGAAAATAGTGACGCATTAATTGTCTATTTATTGAAAAATTGATTTGTGATCTATATTCTTTGTCTATATCACCTTCAATTTAAGATACAATTATTTCAATTAATCTTCAACATCATCATTAACTCTATAATTATATAGCGGGATTTTTGAAGATGGGTGAAAAAATAATTAATGTTTTTTGTACTTAGTGGACAAATGTTTTTTTATCAAAGTTATTTGACCTATTTCTAATCATTCTTTTATTATCATCATCATCATCATCATCACTCTCTCTATGATTTAAAAAGGGGATTTTTTTGACTATTTGAATAATAATTTCATCTTAGTTTTAGTTATGACATGGAAGTATATTATAAATTTTTATCGAGATAATTTCTATAAATTTCTTTAGAGTTTTAAAATACAAAATGGTTAAGTTCAGAAAAAAATATGATTATCCAATGATTTATAATGTTTTAAAAGAAAATGAATAAAAATTGGTGAAGTTCAGATAATTTATTAAAATTTAAGCAAGGCAGCATTTTATATTATCTTCTATAAGTATATTTTAGCAACGTGATATTTTAAAAGGGGGAAATAGTTTAAAGTTCTTTTTTAAAATTATTATAATTTGCGAAGTTCAGAAAATTTCAAAAAATGTAACTATAATTCAACCATGGCCGCTTTTTTAAAGATTTTAAATATTAATCTTAGTAGCGAATCGCAAGCCAAAACATTTCCCGGTTTTTCTATTTGAAAATTATAGTATTTTCGAATAAAGTAGCTGAAAATGATGATTGAAGCTTTTAAATGGTAATATGAGAAGAGTGGTCTTAAATTGACAGTGGAAAGGCCTAATTTAGGTGAAATGTGGGGTAGAGTTTGGTGAATTGTGAGATATGATATCGCCGTGTTACCTTTGCACAAGTATTAACTTTTAATCATCTTAGTTGCAATGTAATTAAATGTGATACAACTACAACTGAGGTGGAGTGCAAACACAAAATGTTGAATGGCAGGAAAGTCTTTGCTGCGATAGTAACCTCTAAATGTTTGATTGTAGAATGCTCAAGAAAGATACATGAGAGTATTCTGTTGACAACGGTCGTGTATGTGAGACTATAGTGTGAAACGGGAAGGAAATATCGCGAGAGAGTACATTGCAAATGGATACATAGAGAGGGATTCTTTGTGTGCCAAAGTTTGAAGAGAATTTGTAAGTGAAAAAGGTATCGCGAAACCCGGTTCACACCGCCCAAAGACAAAATACACACATAAAATTTATAGAAGACCAAGGATCTAAAGGCCTATTAGAAATTCACCAGAATTTATCAGGACGATGTTAAATTACGAGGGCGTTTACAGACAGAGAAACTTGATAGTAAGCCTTATACAGATAAAGTTCGATAGAGTATTTCGCAACGGAAAACATATGATCTTGTTCCATGCTGTAGGTAAGTTCGGTGTGCAACACTGTAACCGAATTAAGCTGACGAAAGTCGATGCCCATCCTAAAGGAACTTTCGGATTTTCTCACCATAACAGAAGGAGAACAGTGAGAGGATGAAGAATGCTGGATGATCCCTTGCTGGAAGAGGGTCTCTACCACCTTTTTAAAGGCAGGTCTAAGTTGAATGGGTACTAGTTCCTTTTATTCCTGTATATGATCTTTAAATTAAGGTCATGGGAGAGGGTGGATGTACAACCAGATTCATCAGAGAAAACAACCCGGTACCCAACTAAGAGTTCCTGGAGTTGGGATACCTGATCATGTTGCAGTGTTTCAAACTCGGGGTGTTCAGACGAAAGAGAATCAACACTACCATTGGGTGTCTAAGGTAGAAGGAAGTTGTCACAGTCTCCTTCCTCGACGATGCTTACTCCTTCCTTACCAGGAGCCATAAGTTTCTTAAGGGAGGAAGTTTCGTCTAGAACTTCCCTTCGCTTCACGAGGGCCCTGCGATGATATTTTTTAAAAAGGTTAGCATATAGCGATGGGGTCCACGAGGAACCTCGATGAGATAATCTACCTTATCCCGCCTCTTAAGTACCTTATACTGGCTATTCTAGGCTACCAGAAGTCTATTGGTGTCACTGGGCAGGAGCACCAAAACTAAATTGCCCGGTTTAAATTGACGGTCCTGTCACTTAAGGTCGAAATAAGTCTTGTACCGGGAGCTGCTGACTTCGGAATGTTGGGCAGCAATTTTAGAATATTCGGCCAACTTTTCCTGCAGCTCAATGACGTAATAAAAGCTGTTCCGTTCGTCGTCCTGGAGGGTTTGAACTTCCCACAGATCTCAGAGAAGTGTTAGTGGGCCACGGAATGAGCGGCCATATAACAACTCAAAGGCTGAAAACCCAGTTCGATCACTCGGAAGTTCCCTGAGGGCAAATAGGGTTGGAATGAGGTGCCTGTGCCACTCTCGAAGCTTTTCTGAACACAACTTACGGAGAATATCCTTCAAAGGGACATGAAGTCTCTTGATCCTTCCGTTTCCACTGGGGTGGAAAGGGGTGGCATAGATAGGTTTGAGACACAGCAGCTTGTGAAGTTCTTTCATAAGGTTGGATGTAAATTGAGTCCCACCGTCGGGTAGAATTTCCTGAGGGATTTACAATCGATAAAAGATGGTAAGTAAGGCTTCGGCAACGGACATAGAAACAATATCCTTCAAGGGCACAGCCTCTGAAAACCCTGCGGTAAAATCAATTAGGGTAAGAATGAACCTGTGACCGTCAGAAGATGATGAAGAAAGAGGTCCCACCAAATCAATGGCACTTTGGGCGAGAAGCTCAGTCACGATGGGCATTGGCTGAAGAGGCATTGGTCGCAAACGTCCTTTGGTAAAGATTTAGAAGCATAAAGTTCCCTAAATCTCGGAATGGTTCCAACCAGTATACTAGCGAATTTAATTGGTGCTCTAATGACGTCCGTCCATCCTTGAAAGTAAGGGCAACGAAGGTAGCAGGATACGAGGGGGAATGACTCAACTCGCCTCAAGTAGTCGGCCACGAAGAGTTTCTTGCAGGCGGTGACGTCATTGTCTGGAAAGACACGACTAAGCGAGAGCAAGCAGTGTCCCTGATAATGTTCAAAACGCAGGCAACGTTAATAGTACCAGGAGCCTGGAAATGAGGGACACTTCGGTCGGAAAGACAGAATCGCACTTTAAAGGGTTTCAACGAAGAGAAGCCATCCTTGAAGGCACGGGGGTTACTTGGGCACTGTGGACGAATGTGGCTAACCTCACCGCAGCCATGACACGTCAGGGTGGAGGATGAATTCTGGGAGATTCTCTTAGCGGTGGACAAAGTTGTCTTCCCCTTCCAAGACTGGTTGGATGGACGCGCGAACTTATTCGGATGAGAGCTAGAAGTTCTAGAAAGACTGGAGTGAACAGAAGTCCAATTATCCTCCAGCTGGATTGATTCCGATAGAGTAGAGGGTCTTCGTTCCTTGAAGAAGACGCGCAGGTCAGAATGGAGGGTAGAAAGAAATTTGGCCAAGATCTTAAATTCCTTGAGCCCCTCAAAAGTGTATAAAGCGCAAGAGGCTTCGAGCGATGCCTGAAATAATCGGGCTAGGTGAAATGAAAATTGGTGAAAGCTTTACCCCGGGGAAACCTTAGCACTGCGAAACTCGGTAGGGTAGCCCCCCGGAGTTTAGTTGAAGCCGGTAAGAAGGGCTCTTTTCAAAAGCTTATAGTCCCTGGTGACGTCCATTGGCAGAGAGGTATATAATTCAGCAGGCTTACCGGTGAGTAATCTTCCTAATTTCACCTCGTAGCTTTCTGGGTTCACTTAGAGCAATTCAACAACCCTCTCAAAGCTGTTGAAGTAGGAAGTAATATCTTCTCCATCCTGTAATAGAGGAAGTTTAGGTCGGCTCACCCGATCATTAAACTGAAAATGAGTAGGCTGCTGGGAGGCGGAGTTTCTAGGTAATTCAATCTCATTCTCTGCTTCTACTTGGATTTGGGCCAGCTGAAGCTTTCTATCTTCTTGATAAGCCTTCCCTTCTTCCTTCTCCTTTTTTAGCATGGCGCCCCCCACTCCAGCTCTTTTTTAGACTTTCTATCTTTATTCTCCCTGTGGACTTCCCTTATTGCTTACCGGTCTTTTTCATGTTCCTCATGTTCAAACGGTTGTTGTTTGAGGACATACTGAGCAACGTCCTTCCAGGTCAGGCCCAATTTAATTGCCTGAACCTTATGTTCTTTAATGTTGGACATAAGTACAGAAACAAGAGATTAAAAAATTAAAGTTAAGTCGATAATAAACGTTTTCAAATAGATTACAAACCCCATGTTATTGAATTAGGACTGTGGTATTGAATTAGGGCTGTGTTACTGAATTAGGCTGTGTTATTAAATTAAGATGTTATAAATTAGGCTGTATTATTAAATTAGGATTGGGACTGAAGATGGCTTTCTAAAAGTCTAAGTAGACCACATACACCGCCTTGTCCCGATCGTGCTCACTGAAGACGAAGTTAAAGAATTCCACAAGGTTCGTCAGGCATGACCGTTGCCTTTGGAAGCCATGCTGGGAACTTATCATTAGCAGGTTTGACTCTAAATGCGACGTCATTTTGTCCACCATGATGCTTTCCATGACTTTCCCGACTATCAAAGTCAGACTGATAGGTCAGTAGTACAACGGATGGCTACGGTCTTCTTTCTTAAAGATAGGAGTCACTTCCGCTTCACCCCAGTCTCTAGGAATGCATTCGGTCCGGATTGATACGTTGAAGATTGCGCTCAGGTGTCGTGGCACTTGATCGTGCACTTCTTACAACACTTTAGGTAGAAACCTATCCGGGCCAGGTGACTTACTAGTCATTAGGTCAGTGATCTTATTTTCTATTTCTCCTTCGGTGAAGTCCATATCCTCCAGCTTTTTCCCCCGAGTAGGAATCTGTTGGCTGCAGGGTTGGGATCACACTCTTCAGTAAACACTGTAGCGAAGTAGTCGTTGAGAAGGTAAGCATTTTCTGCAGCTGAGTGCTTTAATGTCCCCTCCTCATTCCTCAAAGGTCCAATCGTTCGACGGATTAGTTTACGGCTGTATACATATGCAAAGAACTCCTTGGAATTCTGTTTACAAAGCTCAGACCGCTTAGCTGCCCTTATGCTGGACTTCAATCTCCTGGCTAGCCTCCGGTATTCGTCAATGTGAATCGAGATCTTTGATTGCCAGTACACATTTATCTTCTTCCTAAGCGGTTGGCCGATTTCTCGATTAAACCACTTTAGTTGAACAGGAGACCAACGGGGACAATTCAGAGGGATGAAATGCGATTGAAGACACATGAATATGGTTCTGAAAGTGTTCCACGAGTCCTTAACAGGCTCGCACACTTCTAGCATCACGTCAGTCAGTCCAGCACGAAGACCTGTAAAGTATGCTCTTCTCAAATCAAGGTTCCGCGATTTACTAGTCACAGGCTCTGCCTTGAGGACGTTACCTACAAATCTAATTAGTTGTTGGTCACTGCCACCGAGCTGAAAACCAAGTTGAGGACATTTTCTCCCCTCATTAGTTACCGGCCCACAGCCGGCTACTCTTCCCACGCTTCTCCTCATGAGGGAGGGGTGGGGGGCTTTAATGTACCTTTACTCCTCCAGGATGCTTAATGTAGCCATTTCTCCACATTTATCTTCCTCCTTAAGAAATTAACGGGAGGTGGGGGGTTCCAACCCGACGCTTACAATAATATACATGGGTAACTTACGGAACATTATATTATACAATAAATTCTAGTTCACTCGGGCATGCCTCGATAACATTTCACCTGACCTTACATTAATTCCTATATTACTGTGCCAACTCAGGATCTTCATACCTACCACTAGGGGGTTACACGCCCCTACTTAATTACAATTCCAATGATTTACACTTAACTTTGCTATAATACAATAGTTTGGCTGCTCCTTAATCGTCGACAGGGGTCCGACTTAACGAGTCGGCCATACAATTGCTGGACCCTTTTATATAGTGAATGAAGTACTGGTACTCCATCAAGAGTAAACTCCATCTCAGGAGTCTTCCATTCTTACTCTTATTTTTCCCTAAGTATGTCAACGGCTTATGGTCGCATTCCAACTTAAACTCGCGCCCTATTAGATAATATTGGAATTTACCTATGGACCCTATTATGGCCAAAGCTTCGATTTCGATAGTAGCGTAGGCTTTTTCTTTACTCAACAGTTTCCTACTGACATAAGCTATGGGATAGGCTGTTTCGTCATCTTCGTAATGAAGCAATACTCCGCCTAACCCGTCTTGACTAGCGCCGGTGCGAAAGCCGAAGATCTTGTTGGGATTTGGTAAGCGAAGAATGGGCGCAGTTACGAGTTTTCCTTTTAGAACCTCCAACTGAGTTATTGCATGGGGGTTCCACGTGACAGGGTCTGACGCTGTCTTTTTTAACAAATCATTTAGTGGTGCCCCAATGGAAGCGAAGTGTGGTATAAAACGCCTATGGAACGAGGCCGCCCCCATAAACGATCGGAGTTGTTTCTTTTTTTTCGGCCGGGGCATCTTGACTATGGCGTCCACTTTTTCTTGCTGGGTAGTCAAGTGTTTTTGTCCTATTTTGAATCCCAGGTAGTCAATGGATTCGTAGGCAAAATAACACTTGGTTGGCCCGGTGGTTACACCTTGCTCCTTCAATTTCTCCAGCAATGAGCGTAAGGCGTGTAAGTGTGACTCCCATGTACGAGTAGCTACGTACATGTTGTTGAAGTAAAACGACACGTCACTTACTCCAGCGATAATTCGCCTCATCATCCTATTATAATTGCTACCGGCTGTAAGTAGTCTGAAGGGTAGCCTGGTGAACTGTAACAGACCTCTCTCGGTCGCAAAAGCCGTCAGTTTTTTGGACTCCTTAGCGAGAGGTATTTGATAGTACGCTTTACACAAATCCAATTCGGTGATGAATTTAGCGTCTTCAAATAAATGGAGATTTTGATCTATTAGTGGAATGGGCTCGGCGTCGAAAACGGTCACTACATTCAATTTACGGAAGTCCACGCACATCCGAAATGATTTATCAGGTTTCTTAACCATTACTATGGGGGAGCAATTATCGGACTCCGATGGCTCTAAAATTCCCAATTTTAGTAAAGTCCGGACTTCCTTATTGAGGGCTTCTCGTAGGTGGATCGGTAAAGGATATGGTTTACTGAACCACTAAATTAGTTTTTAGTTTTGTTTCATGGATAAAATCCTTGGCACATCCGGGGTTTTCAGAAATGAATTCTATGAATTCCATGAGCAATTTCAACATTTCCGCTTTTTGTTGAATCTCTAAGTGGGGATTTATCTTTAAATCCACCCGAGGGTCTTCCGTGGTAGGTGAGAGCGAGGGAAGTTCGTATTCCTCGTCTTGTTCCACACACACGGTGTGTACGACTTGCAGGGGCGTACCCGGGTAAACGGCATCCATCGGTTCTTCTTCGTCTAGAAGGGTAATATTCTTTATGCAGGCGCGTCGGTGATATTTTTTTAGCATGTTTATGTGATAGGTTCTTCGTCCTGTTGGGATATCTATCAAGTAATCGACTAGACCCCCTGCCTCGATTACTTCAAACGGTCCCTTCCACTCGGCCCATAACTTATTATTTTCAGTCGGGAGTCATAATAAGACTTTATCTCCTGCCTTTAATTTTCAAGCCTTTGATTTCGTATCGAAGTAGTCCCGGTATTTGGCTAAATTTTTGTTGGCGTTCTCTCGAGCTAAGCAAGGGCAGTATTCTAGGCGCTCGCGCATATCCATCACGTAGGCGTAAGACGATTTGATTTATTGGTCGAGCTTCGCGTTGGAAAATAATTCCTTAAGAATACTCATAGGACCTCGCACATTTCTCCCGTATAATAGCTCAAAGGGTGAGAATCCCAACGTCCGATGAGGGAATTTCTCGGCAGGCGAAAAGGGCTGCAGGCAGGTATCTGTGCCACTGCGTAGGATTGTTTTGACACAACTTCTTCAATATATTTTTGAGAGTCCCGTTTAATTTATCGCAGATTCCGTTAGCGGATGGATGAAATGGACTCGTAAAAATTGGCTTGAGTAACAGTAGTTTATTAAAATACTCCATCAATTCTGAGGTGAATTGGCGCCCTCTATCCGATAGAATTTCTTTAGGCAAGCCTACTCGTGTAGATATTGAAATTAATGCTTCAACGCTGGAAATAGTGTCAATCTTCCGTAGTGCCACGGCATCTGGGAACCGGGTGGCACAATCCACTAGGGTGAGGATGTAGGAGTGTCCTCCACTTGAAGGGGGGTGAATTGGTCCCACCAAATCAATAGTCACTCTAAAGAATGGTTCGGTTATAACGGGCACCTTTTGTAAGGGTGCGAGAGGTACCCGTCCTCTGAAGGGATCCTTCTGACACACGTCGCATGATCGGCAATAGGCCACAATTTCCCTGGCAGCCTGGGGCCAATAAAAGTGTCGGAATATTTGCTTCGCCGTTTTGTTGTGCCCAAAGTGTCCGGCTAATATTCCATCATGCGCGGTATTCAAAATTCTTTGCGTGTATTCTTGAGGTACACACTGTGCTTTCATGTTCTCCTTTTCTTTCTTGCTGATAGTACGGTAGAGAAGTGAGTCTTCTACGATATACTGGATAGGCTTCTTTCTTTTCACTTGGAGAGTTTCACCTTTAATAGTTTTCTCCCATGGAGGTTTAAGAGTGGGGCATTCCTTTTGAGCACTGGCGAAGGAAGTCAATTTGAACCCATTGTCTTCGAGGGTAATCCTCGCGCTCAACTTAGCAGGTTGCTCTTTTCTCTGTCCTTCTTGTGCCCGGGTGACTACTTGTTGGGACACTTCTTGCTGGGGAATTAGGAGGTTTTGTCTGATTAGTACTGCACAGAACTTATTCGGGGCTACTACCACGTCCGTCCAACCAGTGAAATATCTGCATTGTATATGACATCTCACGATGGGGAATCGATTGTCGCATCCTAAAAAGTCGTGGACGATTGCGAATTTCTTATGGTTAGGGTTTACTGGGGGCAGCAACTTGTCGGATACCACTATGCACGTACATCCGGTGTCTCTGACTAAAGTGGATACTCGGCACCCATTAAAAGTGCCCTCTTCAAATTGTAGGCCGCCTGGCGAACTTTTGTTGAATAGAAAGTTTACCTGTAACCGGGGCCCTTCGGATGTTGGCACGGGGACGTAGGACGAATCAGCTTGTGCTGCTGGGATCGCGGCAGTCAGGTTTTGCACCTGTTGTCTCGAGGTTTCCCTCAGTCGGGAGTTCTGTGGGCACTGGAAACTCAGGTGACCTATTATCCCGCAGGTACAACAAGTGACGGGCTTCCTGGGATACGTGCCAGTATTAGGGTATGATCCTTGAAGAATCCTAACTTCTTTTTTATTTTTTTCTCCTCCAAAATTTGGCTTATAAGTTCCTTTTGCTACTGAGAACTTAAAAGGCTTCTTCTGTAAATGCCTGGGTGGCGGCCCATTTTTCTATGGGGAGGGAGCATTCTCTTTCTTGTACTCCCTCGGGTATAACCGATGATTTACCGCGTGGAGGTCAGCCTCGTCCAGACACTCGTTGAAGGTAGAAGCTTTTCGGTCATTAACGAATGCACGGATTTCCTGGGGTAGTTTACTTAGTAACTGATCTCTAAGCATAAAGTCGACGACCGCAGTGTCTTTGTTCTCTACCCCTTCTGACTCCATCCAAAACTGTAGGCTTCGACGAAGCTCAAAGCAAAATGTTTGTATGTTTGTCCAGGTCTTATACGAGACTGCCTGAACTTCATCCTATATTCTTTGCGGGTTAAGGTTTGTTGCTGAGAGAAGTTCAGCTTTGAGAGTGGAATAGTCCACAGTCGCTTCTGAGGGTAAAGATACGAATATCTCTCTCATCCTACGATTGAGTAGCGGTAACAGTCTGGCGACCCCATCTTCTTCTAGGTCCCAATTATTGACTTCAAATATTTTCTCAAAATGGGAGAGATATGAGCATAAAATTCATCTTCCCTGTACTCCGGGAGTTTCATACTGGCCGCTGGTGACACTCCTGTTCTGGATGACACTGACTGCACCTCTAACTCGTCTTTGCTAAGAGCTCTTTTCTGGGCCTTTATCTTCTCCCTTTCATCAGCTTCCATTTTCGTCTTTTCTCTTCTTTCATCAGCTTCCATTTTCGTCTTTTCTCTTTTTTTCATCAGCTTCCATTTTCGCCTTTTCTCTTCTTTCATCAGCTTTCATTTTCATTTTACGTTCCTCTCTTCTTTCTTCTCTTTCGTTTTTCTCTTTCTCCTGAATAAACGAGTTCAGCTCGGTTCCTTCCAGTCCGAGGCTTTGACCTTGCTTCCGATAAAGGTCAAACAATGCCATCGCACTTATGTCAGTCATCTACCTTGTTTTTAACTAAGCCTGACCTACTCCACCACCGAAACTTACCACTTGGCCTAACAATTACCTTTAGATGGTATCCACCTCTAACTTTACAAATTTTCCCCTCGTCAAATATTCTATTATTCCTTGTGTTCCTTTTATGTGTTAGCTCTTCCTTAAATAGACACTGCTGGGTAGTTTCTAATATAAAAACCTATAGACCTGACACCAATTTTATAATATGTCATTGAATGACCCTTGGTTTTGATCACTATACTCTTTGACACCTTTTTAATAGCGGTATGCTTTAAGGGGCGTGAGTTACTTCTATGATGAAGTAGGTTTTGTTCTAAGAGTGATAATTCAGTAATTTTTTTTTTCTTAAGGAAGAGCTATTTTTAAACACATAAGGATAAGAGAAAACACCAGATATCTACCAAAATAAACATGTATTTGAAATGAAACACTTAACTATAACAAATCAACAGTTAATACATTTCTATCTTTGACATCTAAACCCTTTGCACGGTTACAACTGACAAAAATAAACAAATAGGCTTCCCGTAAACATACCAATTGCCAATTAGTATTTTTATCGCGACTCTATTTGATTAGCGTTAAACATTAAATTAACGTACTCTCGTCTACAAACACATATGACCTAGGTTCAAGAACAATGGTTTCTACTCCCCTTAAAAACGTGAGGCGTACTATACTTCTACTAACGCAATATGAATATAAATGATCTTTCTAACTCAAATGACAGAAGGTATTAGGGATTGCCAGATGTCGCTGGAGGACTTATCTCTCGCTTTGGAGTGTCGTGGCCGCTGGTGGAATTTTCGTCGAGGAAGGATAGCTTGTCGCCGGTGACGGGGGCTCATTCTTTAACGTAATTAAAGAACTGGAGCTCGTTGGGGCTGGTTTCTTCTTCTCTCACTCTTACGGAGCTTGATATGTGAGAGTCGCTCGAGGGTGAGCGGCTTTGCTTTTCTTTAGTCGGACTTCTTTGCAGACTGAACAGGCTTCTTAGTTATGGCACCGATATGAAGCTTGACTATTTAGGTTAATACGGCCCTGAAAGGGGGGATAGATTTTCTCAATCTGATCTTATCGTTTCTCACTGAAATAGTCTTGTATGGCTGAAGGATCGATCTTCACGAACTAACCTTTTTTCTGGCGTATCGACTTCTGATAATCTTCTTGTCTGGCTGAAAGATCTATCTTCACGAACTAATCTTTCTTCTGGCGAATCGACTTCTAATAATCTTCTTGTCTCGCCGATGGATTGATCTTCACGAACTAATCCTACTCTGGCGTATCGACTTCTGATAATCATCTTCTCTTTCTTTGCGGGGCTTATTTATAGGCAGATTGCCGCCCTATCTAAAGGGGGAAGTGACCAGGCCACAGAGGCAAAGGGGGGGAGGGCGAATGGTGAGTTAGCATCTGGGGAGAGCGAGAATTCCTGAGGTAGCACTGGGGTGCCCAAGTCAGCTCGCAACCGCACCGCTACTTGGCGTGCCTTCTGACTCGCACCACTTTTTTTCCATAACCACGGGTTTATTGGTCTCGTAGGTAATTGGATCGTTAGAGCGTGGTTTAAGGACTTTAGGTGTTCGCCTTAAAACAGATGTCAGCTCCAACGGACGGGAGCGGCGGGGAGATCACACATGGTAAGCAGTTTCGCCGGCTACCTTTATCACGCTTCTTATCATAAGGGAGGGGGGGGGGCTTTAATGTAACTATACTCCTCCAGGATGCTTAATGTAGCCATTTCTCCACAATAACTAAATCCACAAGTATGGAACTTATCGACCCAAAGCTTATATTATTCGAAAGGTCATCCAAAAGAAAATGGAGGTTTTAATTTCAGTGATTAAATAAAAAAAATGCAAATTTAAAATCGACGATTAAAACCGCAAAAATAAAATCCGAAAAAGCGATAACAGCGCCCATAATTGATGGCCGATTTGCGGCTAAAGTAAGGTATATATGCGATTTTACTATAGAAGAATTCTAAAGAGGAAAAGCCCCCTCTAAATGGGACCTTAATCATTAAAGGCCCTGCGAAATCATGAAAAACCCAACAAAAATTACCATTTTGGATGGTTTTACAAAAAAAAACAGTGGAAATAAGCCCGATAAGGACACTTTCTTATAGAAAAAGCTCATTACTACTCGAGGTTTTCTACTCGATACCGTTAACCCCCGTTTTTCCATCCCTTTGAGTTACGGAGATATTCGGAGGTAAATATGTCACCGAAAAATCAACTCGAGATCCTTGAACTATGTAGTGTGCACAAGACCGAAATCTGAGATAAAACACAGGATTTTCCAACGACTCTCTGGGGAGTTTATATTCTATAGAGAATTTCCTCCGCTTTCGAATAACGTTGGTTTTACGTCGATAAATATCAAATGAAACCTTACAGGTGTATAACCGAAGTCCCTCATCTATGGACATTCAAAGGGATTGAAATGCACTCACTTAAGATTTTGGGGCCATTATCTCAGGAACTTTCAGGTATTGAATCACGAGAGTTCCAACATTGGAAAACTAAATGAATTTGGCATCGAAAAAGGTGGTAGGCAGGACGGATTACAGTATATCTTAGGCTTGACTTGACCAAAACCAACCAAAACCCTTCTCCCATTCATGAATATTATAAGCTTAATAATAAAAATTAAATATGTGATTACTACATCCCCTTACTCTACAGCGACTAAAGCCTATAAATATCAAATAAGTAGTTACACGTTTATAGTCGATAAATACCTTTTATCTTCATCATCATCATCACTAACTTTATAATTTAAGAAGGGAATTTTTTAGGTATTAGAATAATAATTTAATCTTAGTTTAGTTAAGACTTATGTTGTTTTATCAAAGTTACGCATAATAATTCTTTTATAATATCAAAAGACAAAATCGGGTTTTTCAGAAATAAATATAAGTATCGAAATTTTGTGAATTATTTGAAAACTCAAGGAATTACAAATGCTGAAGTGCAGGAAATTTATTTTTTATGTTTATATCTTCTTCTTCTATAACTCTATATTTTAGGAACGTGATATTTTGAAAGGGGAAAAATTTAGCTTAGAGTTCCCTTTTAAAATTATTATAATTGGCGAAGTTCATAAAATTTATAGAAATTTAACTCTGGCTGCGTTTTTTAGATTTTAAATTTTAATGTTAGTAGCGAAGCGCAAGCTCCCGGGGAGAGAGGTGAAGCCATTGCCTTGTTGTACATTATGATAGAACTCAAGCCTATTTAAACCCTCGTGTGACTCTGTTTTTGCACCTACCATATATAAGGCGCTATTTAGTAATTTTCTAATTCTGGCGTGATTTTCGTCGTTTTGGCCGTATTTAGGCCGTGAAACGAATTTTCAGGCCATTTCTCCCATTGGAAGGCCACTTTTCGCGAAATGGCAAAAATGAACCTTTTAGGGGTATTTATGCGACCCCCTTAAATATTAGTTAAAATTTCAGTAGAAAAGGGGAAACAACCTAGTGGGGGTACCGTTTCCTCAGACGCCAGATTTGGAAAACTTTGATTTAGAAACACCTTAGTTTATTACTTGCCGGATTTTAATCTTTCGAAAACTAATAGTTTCCGGAGCGTAGAAAACGCTGGTATCCTTTTTTTTCTACCACCAAAATTTAGGGGGGGCTACCCTAGAAGCCCCCTTTTTTACTCATCGCGTTCCATAAGAAAACTTTTAACTTTTGAACATTTGTTATAAAACTTTAACCGTTAATGGTTTAAATAAATATTCTTCTTGATTTTGGTAGGTGGGTGTAGCATCTATCAGCTCCTCTCATAGCGCTAATTGAGCGGAATATTTCCATATAATTAGCTTCACCGCACGATATTAAATAAACTCGGAGTATACATTTGAAGTGGCCAAGTTTCCAACTGCACAAAAGTATTGACGTCCCCTATAATTTTTCCCGTAGGAAAATAAAATGGTTTTGTTCTCTCACTCCTCAATTTAGCTTTGGGAATCGACGTTTTAAAATATTCATTTTACGGTATTTAGTCTTAAGTCACTTTTTGTACCCTAGTCTTATTTATTTCGGAATCGGTAAGTTTTATCGGGCTGGGGCTTCAAACAAGGGGTGTAGCATCCCCAAACTCGGGGTATTTTAACTTCGTGTCAGTCTTTATCGTTAGAATTTGCCACCAAATTGGTCTTTTTGGTCAAGTTTTAATAGTTTCTCCAAATTAAGCGGAATATTATTACCTACAAAGTGATATATAACTCATTTTCATACGAAAATTAGTTTTTAATTTATATTCGCTTTCTCCGGTCATGTACTTGATTTTTGGGCCTCGAACGAGGGTTAAGCGACAATAACTGCGTATATCTGCGAAATCATTTTTTACCCAGACATTTTCCAGTCAAAAGGTACTCGTAGCTACAAAAGATTTTAGAATTTTCATTAATTTTCATAGGTCGATAATGCCTTAATAGTCGCTCGATTGATTTTCGCTCGATTTTTTGTTCACTCTTCCCAAATTCCCCCACCCGTATTTGAACTTTCTGTCTTGTGGGAAAATCGATATCACCCTTTAAAAAAAACAGATGCCCAGTTCGTTTACACCAGCATCAAGACGCAAAGCGGCATGTAAGCCGATACTTTAACCCCTCCTCCCTCTTTCATCTCGATCCGCTGGCAACCAGACGCGAAATTCATCGCCGAGAAAGTTAGAATCAACAGATTTCTTTGCCAGCTTGCATAAATAAATGAAGGGGAGAAGAGAAGGTGGAATAAAATTGTATAAACAGGCTTACTGTACCCCATATGATTTAAGATATAGTTTCGCCTAATAGACGAAATTGTAAGAGGTGCGACGAATGCCATAAGATGAATTTAGGGCTAAGTGACTACACTCTGGAAAGTGTCGCTATAGGAGAGAGGGGAAAACATAGCCCCCAGTGGCTAGTAGAAGTATATATATATATATATATATATATATATATATATATAGCTGGAAAATAACCAGGAGATCGAGTTAGATATCGAAACGACAAAGTCCGGCGGCATGGCCCGGCACAAACGGAATCGGTCAGAGACGAAGTTCATCCTGAGGCAGTTTCTGCTGGTCACACAGAAAAGTAGACCCTTTTATTGAGAATCACTCTCATACATCTCTCGTCAGAGACCTCCTTCCCCCCCTCCCATTCTTTAAAGGATTCACTTTTTGGTCATCGCTCGTCAGAGAGAAGCACCTCAATAGTAACCCGAAGATCAAAAGAAGCAGACCTCCACGGCCCCGTTACTTAAATCGTCAGATTAAAATACAGTGCTATTTGCCATCTGCACCTCCTATCCAACGCAGCCGTTTTCTCCTAGTCTGTCTCCCGGCCAGACGATCAGCTGGGTGTCCGAGCCCTTACACACACGCTTCGCACCTCAAACCCCTCCCCTCGCCTTAATAAGATCCCCTGTTGACGTCGTTCCTCATCTAGAATCGCTTGTTTTTAAAGGTAAAGCTATTCTTATTTAATTATATGTCTCAATTAGCGCTCAGTATTAAAGTGAGCTTGGAGGTCAACCATCGCTTAATATTCATTTTTAAAGTAGTAATTGTCAATTAAACTCTTTTTTTAGACTCATTGTAGATGTAGTTTGTTTGTAATATTTCTTCTTTTTTTTAATTAAAAGTATATTTTGATAAAAGTTGTTTAACTAAATCCTTGAAACGCTTGCACATAGCAATAGATAACCCACCTGATTAAAGAAGCAAAGCAAAAGATTAAATAAAGTAAAGAATTATCGCACTCTTAGAGAAAACGAAGTAACGGAGTTATTTAAGTACGTAACAAAGCTACGTACACTCTCGGCCCCTTATACCACGACAAATCTATCTATTTGATTTATACAGTTTATCCCCGAATATGGGTTTTTCCGCTCTTTCCAACCATATACGTCGTTTGCGGGTCAGTTAGGTCGACACAAGGTCGCTTTTGCGCTTTATGGTTAAAATTTGCCCTAAATTGTTTTAGGGGGGCCGAAAATTATGGATCTACATTCGTTTTCTAGAATTCTATAGGGTAGACACAAATTCTAATAGGTTTTATCAACGCAACGTAGTATTAGCTACAAAATGATATATTACTTGTTTTTGTACAAAAATTAATGGATGTTTTATCTTCGATTTTCTCCTGTCATTTACTCGATTTTCGGGCCACGAACGATGGTTAAGCGGTAATAACTTTGTTGGTTTTTGGGAAGGGCTGATTATCCTTCAACGCCATAAAGAACGTGAAAACTGCAGTCAAAAAAATATAATACTTTAATCATTTAGTCCTTTTATAGGAAAACTATCGTCTGATACTTGCTTACCCTTGTCCCTTATTTGAAAAAAAAGAGTTATACATCTTACAGCGTCGGGCTGAGACTCGACCGTTATTTATCGATTAAGCGGAAAAAAGTGGTGACTAGGTGTAGGTAAAAGTATTTTTGAGATTCCTAGCCGGGAATCTCTTTTTAGACTTTGTGAGATTTTAAAGGTGTAGATCTCGGTAATTACGGCACCAATTTTTGAACAAACATCTTTGGAAAGAGGAAATATTTATCTATAACAGATTAACTGTCCAGTAACCGTGTTTTCATTCAAAGATTTAAGCTTTTGATGTTTTTTCTAGGATATCCTGCAAACTATTATAGATGGATATATGAGAGTTGCACTTAGCGAACGAGTATAGGATCACGGATTAAATTGGTGATTTTTCAAAAATTGAAAGCGATAAAGATGAGAAAATACCCCAAAATAATCAAACCATAAAACCAAAGCATTAATACAACCTCTGGTTGGGAGGCGAGCGCAATAGTATATAGAAAGACTGATAAAGAACTTTCTCATCTTTTGAACGACCTTAGTCCGGACAAAGTCAGCTCAGTAGTTCTCGAGAAATTTGCAAAGGAAAAGAAATTGTAATTTTTTATTTACCTCATCCTCTACAATAGTATTTTAAACCCCGTAAATAAATTATTTGCAAATATCTCAGCAATTACTTGACTGGTTTGCACAAAGAAAACGTCATCTGAAAGAGGGTGCAATGTACAGTACGAATCCATATATAAAATTGTAAAAAGAAATAGTATATTAGTAGATAGTAAAAATCAGTGAATTGGGGTTTGCCGGGTAGTTCTATTTTCAACTTCTAAGAAAAACAACCCTAAACCTATACCATTGGAAGCTTTAGCGATTGTAATTCATATGTACATTCTAAATTGTATTATGTATCTCAAGGATTTTCCATAAATCTAAACTTCAAAAATACATATCGTCTACTCTTTGGAGGGCATTTAATGTTTTTGCATCATAAATATGATTTATTTAGCCATTAAATAGATAAAATTAATAATAGAAAGTGTTTGTAGGACATTATTGACCTATTATAGAGGCAAAATAAATGTCAATTCTATCTATCCTGACGAAGGATAAGAATAAATAAATATAAGGCGACCTCGGACTTGATTGTAAAACGTCGAAAGTAGCTTGTTCTCCGAATTGCAATTATAATGAAAACCATGGTTATTGGGCGATTCTAATTAACAGTCGATATGTTATAGACCGATTTTTTCTCTTTCGAATAACGTTGGTGTCATCAACTTATTTTACCCAACTGATTTTTACCCGCTTAATCGATTCCTCACTGTATACTTTTGTCACTTTATTATTTAAACTAACATCACCATTATTTTTTTCCCTAGATTTTTTTTAGAAATTATTATTCAAGGAGGATAGACGGTTGCATGTACTTTGGTTTTAATCAATTACACTAGCCAACAAATTAAACTTTGTCTATGCTACGTTAATAAATGTTGCAACTAACTAATTTTGGCACGATGATTCAAAATATGTTGTCAGATTTGTCCTAGCACATAAGGTTCCTGAGTTATGCAACTAGACTATATGACTCACTTTGTCACCTTGGATCAATTAATGATATAATTATTACGGGTTGAGAAAAATGAGACGTTTCTGAGCAAAGGTTTGGAATCAGGGCACCCTATTTGGCATTATGTACGTCCATTTGCAGAACCAGACAAGATAAGTATTACATATAAAAGAGGTAGTACTCACCTAACTATAAATTTCTTCCAAAATGTTTGAGACTCCTTCAGGAACCACCAGTAGTCATAAATAATGTTTTAGTTGAAGCGGCCTTGATACCTGATTTCCATAATAGCGATATCTCGGTGGAACCTTTTCCCATGTTCCTAACTAATATCACCCATATTAGATGGAAAGAAATCTAGATGCGAATGCAAGAAATGCATCTTAAGAAACATTCGACACCCCATTCGGTAGATATGCCTTTAGCATGTTGTCTACTAGTTCTTCATAGTTTTCAGCCCTATGTTACTAAGAAAGTTCTGCACTACATGGGCAAATGAATCCCAAGCTGCCAATTAAAGTGGAGTTAGTTTATTTCTAAACTCCCTGTCACGTATCAATTCGCTGATCTCCGGCCCTACAAAAATGCCAGCTTTAAGTTTAGCATCGGTTTTCTTTGCACCAAATTTCTCTTTGAGATATTGGAATCCGTCAGAATCATGGGCATTTGCTTTGAAAAAATTCGTGATAAGGCCATTTTGATATGAAGTGGTGGAAGGTAGATCTTCTCTGGATGTACCAAAGGCATGTGCTTTATATTGTATCGGCCAACTATGTGTTCTTCTCTTTAGGCCACCTTTTGACAATATAATGATTCCTGTTGTCACGGCAGTTCCATAGGCATAAGAAGTACATATTCTTTGTATATCTTAGCTGCAGTCTAAGAAGTAAATAAATTACCTTTAGATACCACAGTTATTCCACTTATAAATCGAGTAATGAACACCTTCCAAAATAAATTTTATTTAGTCATATGTCTCTATCATCACAACAACAAGTGCAAGAGGAATTGAAGGTTTTTCGTTACCATTGTTTAGCAACACATCTTTGAGGCTCGCAGTGCTTGCATCAATGAATAGTCTACATTCATCAGATAAATGCTTGTTTTCTAGCTGATTCCTGAGGTCATTCACATCAGCACGAAAAGAAGCATCATCTTCTTCTTCTTAATAGAAGATAGCTAAAGCCTCATCGCGTATAAGGAAAGTAGATATTTTTGCACGCTCCTCTAGAAGATTTCATTGCTGTTGTATGGAGCCCAAGAGTTCTGCGTTCTCCTTTAACAATAACAAATCCCCCCACTTAATTATTCAATCTTTCTTGATTTATCGACTGGATCTTCTTTATCCTTAGAATCATCCTCATACATTTCATCGTCATTGTTATTCTCCTCTTCAGGCTATTAAACTTTTGTGGTTTGCCCTCTATTTTCTCAATATACTTAGGTGATATGTATTCACCTGGGATAATTTTGACAAACCTAAGAGATTGGTCGGCATTTATTAAATAATCGACATGATTTAAAAGGACTACACTTTTTTATAAGGTAGAAAAGAAACTGAAAATCTTTAAATTGAAAACTGGATTAAAATTACTGAAGCAATTCCACTTGTATTAAAAGTTATTAGACAATCGTTTTATTTAATTAAACAATTTGGGAGTAGATTTATATGTTGAAAAAATATTGAGTTATTGATAAAATTCATTTCAAAGTCATGGAAATTAGGAAATAATTGCTGGAGGCCAGAAATTATGTCCTAAACATATGCTGCTTTTGTACTGGAGAAAACACTTAATCGTAAAATTTGAAAATGACTTCATCTATACAACTATTGAAATTTTAAATTAAGACCTAGGTAACTAAGTTTACAGTTTAAACTATTTCAGGCAGTGGAAGAGGAATGTTTATCGACTTGACATGGTATAAAACCATTTAAACGATAAAATATAAATGAAAAGGAGAATATTACATTGATAAAGACGTGTGAGATAAATCAGTAGAGGGTTGATATACAACTCTTGTTTACGATTAATTTCTTTTGAAGGAAGTTTAATGGTTCAAGTTTTATAAAGATCACGCTGCATAAAAGATGCTCTTAAAAGTTTGAAGCAGGGAAACTGAGAGACGTAGTTATAGCTCTTGTAAGTGATAAAAATTGAATGTCAAGTTTAGGTTTCTCTAGGGTTTTGAAGTTGATTCCAATGCACAGTATCGTCTAACAGTGTCTTCATTGTATATTCTGCTAATAGTACTTGTAATGGATATTTTCCTTATGAATATGATTCATATCAGGACTATAAGGTTCATGTAATGGCTCTAAATATTTATTGGGCGGACGTTTCGCACCTCAGATTTCCGTAAAGTTAGGATATTGGTAAAAATAGTTCAACTTTAGCACCTCCAATCTTACTTCAAGACCCACTAGAGGGTAGGAAATGAAAAATCACATTGCGACGATCGTCGTGGAGCGACTCATACATATTTAGTTAAAATGCTCCAAATTGTTTGCTTGAACATTTTATAGTCATGTTTTGCATTGCCTAAAGTTATAGAGAAATAATTGTTATTTAAGTTACTTTAGATCTTTGGTTTTCTTCAATCATATTGATAAAGCGAGAATTCAGACTATAACTTTGTGTTCCTTTATTTCGTTGAGGAGCATTTAATTCGCTATTCTACCTTACATATATTTTAATCCACTTACCGAGCGAATTTCCCCCAAATACTGATGGTTTCATTTATTTGGAATACGGAACTTCAATTCTGTTTACGCTTTTTAATTCACAATATTACGGGTTTTTTTCATACCATCTACATACCTTTAATAAAGTTTAGAACGTTTGTTTTCATTTATTCATTTGCAGAAATTTAATTAATTCCCGTATCCTGATTTTCTATCAAATCCCTTCCGTATTATTTTCTTATATATCATTTACAGAGCTATTTCCTTTATGTACATAGGTTTGTTTTCTTCAAGTTTGTTTACACCAAATTATTTTAATCTCTTCTTTATCATTTTCCACATTTTTCCCTCAAAATTTGTGGTTAAGATAGTAAGAATATTTATACATCCCAAATTATAAGGTGCATTTCAAAATTGCTAAAATACCTTACAACACAAAAACTATAATAGAAAAAGGGCAAACATTGTATTCTATGCGTTTGTCGAGTTCTGCACCATGTGGCCAACACTTTAGTAGACGTTATTGGTTAATAAAGACAATGTAGAAATCCAAAATTCGTAGGGATTTCCTAAAGAGATGCGATGGCGAACTTGTTTGAGACAAAATCTTAGAAACGCTCTTGCCTATACATCACAACTTCATAGCAAAGTAGACGAGTGGTTATGTATCAGCAACTTGTCGCTTCTTATTTTTAACTGTATCCCTACCGCAAAGAGATCTCAAAATTGGTGGTCTAAAAAATAAATTATATGGAAAACTGGAGATGAGGTTAAGAAATAATGTTATGAGGAAGATTAGGGCTTGGTCTACCGTGAGAGAATCAAATTTCCTCCTAAATAAGCTGATAAGGTGGATAAATCAGCCTCGTGTGGTCTAAGAAGGCGCCAATTCTATCTAGCATTTTTAGGGTTAGGGCATAGTAGCGGGAGAAAATTTGAAAGTGGTCCATCCCAAATCCTTATGAAATTAAAGCTTTTCAAAGATCTTACTCAATTAGCGACATCTTGCAAGCATATCGCTTACATACCCGCATATAACATCTAGTTTATAACCTTAAAGATAATGAAATTTTAATTCGCTTCCTTATCATGAATGCCTACACTATACCAAGCTTATTAAGAATCTCACCATCGAATTTTCACCTTGACAGTGTTCATTACTTCTTTGGCAGTTTTATCCTTAATGTTTATGTAACTTTTGTTATTTTTATTTTTGGTCTAGAAGAGCTTACCTTTCCCAGTCTGATCCTCATCCACCTTTAATTTACTTCCGATCTTCTAATCTTAAGCATGTTTTCGTCCTCTTCCCTCTTTTTTTCTATTAATTATCCTATCCTGTCTGCCTAGTCCACAGCTACCAATTTATGTAACTGTACACATCGCAATCCTGTCGAATAGCTCTTTGCTGGTTCCTCCTAGATCTTTTCCATCAAATATGTCATACAGCATAGTCATTCCTATTAAGAACACAAACATATCAAGCATAGTTTTACATATATACTTTCTCTTTATTTAGCCCGACCAAAGTGTATTTCTGTATACGCTTATAATGAAAGAGCTTGTTTACTATACATATCTTTCTTACAGCGCAGAAATGAATCACCTATAGAGAAGGGTGTGTTTTGGTTAAAAATTTTGGGAGGATGTGTGCCCTAATTATATGAAGGTGAATTACGTATCTGACTCCACGGATAATTTCTTCACTGTCTTCCTATTTTGGCTGGGCTTACCGAAGGTTTTAGGTGTGGCCCAATTAACAGGGCAAGCGGCACGTCACGAAGTGACTTTGCCCGTGACTAGCAGTCTATATAAATGCAACGCTTAGTATAAAATTCTTGAGCGACACCACATGGTGATATTGAAAGGGGGAACATGAAAGAGATAATCTTCTTAATGATATTAATCTAATACTCTTACTATTAAATTATCTAACTGAGCTTTTATGACTATACATATGCTTATTTTCTAAGGGGCGTGGCCTAGAATTATCCGTGAGATCAGCTTCAGTTATCGATTCCATTGTTCTTTATCCCTAGGGTGGAGCTACCGAAAGCTGTGTATGTCGAATTACTTACATATCCTAAGTTTTATCTCTATAACAGGATATTTTTGTCGCAGCTTTGTGATACAATTCTTTTTGGTCAACGCGTGTATTTACTCAGGTAGTTCGTAGACTTCTGTCCTTTTAGAAATATATTCTGGGATGAAAATTGTTTGTTTATGCGTTGTCTTATTGATACAGGTGTCTCCCCTACCTTTCACATTTTCGTACATTCGAGTGTCCACCGCGCACCTTCTATCAGCCGCTTCCCTTATATATATATATATATATATCTATATATATATATATATATATATATATATATATATATATATATATATATATATATATATATTATATATATATATATATACATTCCTTATTTTTTGTATTCAGATCCATAGATGAAAATTAATCTATACATTCTCATTTCCTTATTCCAATTTTAGACATATTATTTTATGAGTGTGGAGTATGCCGGGATTTAATAAGATCACCGCGCTCCATTTTGTGACGGTATTCGCTGGCCTATTGAATTCTGCAATTTGGTGCCAGTAGCCTACCTAATACATAATCCGATCACCACACACCATCCATACATTTTCTTTATCTTCTGTCGAAACAGACGCTCTAGTCAGCCTATGGCTCTTCTTTTCATCTATTCATACTTTTATCTTTCATACATTTATCAATAAACCAACATAAATTCTCTCCACCATATGTCATAAGTATTTTTAGAACCTATTTTCCTCTACTTTCTTTATATCAACACAAACTTCTATAATTCTTGACCTGATTAAGTCATCCTCGATCATACGATAATTGCTACAATTTTTCTAAAACCAATGCTTTAATCCCTTTTTCTCTATCCGCCTGATTTACTCTTGATCGCACTTCGTTTTATCCATCCTACAGAAAAACTATCCTTCAGGTTTGTCTTAAATATACTAAGTATCTTCATTCTACCTCTTCTAAACACATTCACTACCTCTTAACTCTTTCCTCATCAGATAGACCACTCATATTTTACATTCTCCCTCAATTCACAGAATGACGCGGCCTGAGTGGATAGTGCCCGCGAGACCCACGCTCATTACCACCATTGCCAATTGCCCTTGCAGGAACAATATGTTGATTTTTGGCTTCTATAGACTATCGATCCTATCAATGCTTATTTTGAAGGAGGTTTCTTATAGCTGCGTCTTTAAATATGCTATTTTGTCCATATCGTGTTAGCAATATAGTTATATGAGTAAAAATGGAAGTTTAAAATTGAATATTCTTAGAAGACATTTAAAAGGCATTCTCGCTATTCCTCCCTCAGAACTGCCCTATTGAAGCATTTCCATGATATCCGTCTTTAAACTTGAGCCCAACTTTTCTCATAACGGTGATTTGATCTTCCAGCTTTTTAAGAGCTTTCCGAGATCGCTAAGTTACGGCAGCTAAAGAGCATTCACTGTGAAATGAAACAATGCTCCCAGAAGCGTGTGGAGCGATTGAGCCAGCCAAGTGAGAGATGAGTTTTGGGAATAATTTAAAAGCGCAAACTGCTATCTACAATTGTGATGGGAGGACTTTTGCTGAGGAAATATTTCATATCATACTTTGATAAGGTACTTCCTTACTAATTGTTGTGACCCCTTATATATTTATAGTTGGAATATGGATATTATTTCTTTGGTTATATGTAGGGGCTGATTATAGAAATATTCGTTAGACGGCTAATGATACTGATCTTATACTATCTGTTTAGCTCTGTTATCCTTTGATTTATTGCAAAAAAAAACCCTTGTCTCTCATGGACCAGTCGTGACAATGAATTTGCAATGGCTTGTTGAATCTCAAATTTGAAGGAAACTTGAATATATTTAACTGTGAGCTATGTCTGTAATAACATCAAACTCACTCTAATGAAATTGAGTGGTTTACTCATTTTCAGGAAATATTATTTTTAATTTCGAAGACTTCCTTTCAGTAGTCTCGTAATTACAAGTTTTTTTTCTCCACATTGCTTCAAAATCCGTTAACTGATTAACATATAAATGCCTAAAGTATGTCTGTTTATGAATTTCTGAAATCTTTCACAGAGTTACAACACTTAATTGAATTTAAAATTTGTGAAACGCAAATCAATAGCATTTTGCTTGATTGGCTCTTCATCTACGATTTACGGTATGAAATTGGTTATCTTGACTCTTGCTGACTAACTGTTAAAGTGGCAAGTTAAGATTAGTCATATTCATAAAGTTCTCACAAAAATGTTTTCGGTAGTGTGTTAACATGTCACAAGCCTCTGATTATTATTCTAATGATCTTATTGCAAACTTATAGTCTACATATATCATACTTTACAAAAAAATAGTCCAATATATTCCACATCGTCGAGACGATAGTTCATACCACCCTATATCCTAAACCGAGCCAATATGTAAACCTCAGGCTTTCTTCTTCGTCACGCTATAACTTATTATGTTTAATATTAGGATATCGCATAAAAAATGAGGCATTTTTGTTCATGTTAATCAAGATTATGTGGGTAAAAAATCAACAACTCTTGAAGTTCTTTTATATTACAATAATTATTTAATTATAAATTCAATGAATCATAAAATTTTTGGCTTGTGTCCATATTTTTACTAATTTGAAAAATTTAGTAGCTAAACATCGTTTAAGATAGTAATCTGATGGAGCTTATTCGGTTCTGCATGAAGTATGAATCATTATTTAACAAGCTAAATTGTTAATCTCTTTTTGATTTCTCTCGCGATATGAGGTCGCACGTTTTTATGATGAAAGAGCACTTTTCTTTTAATTAATACTGTTTTTTTCTTCAAGTGCTGTAGAATAACGCTCCTACTGAGCGCAGCAAACCTCTCTGGTGATAGTTAAATTTATGAACAGATGTTCAAAATGGATTCTGCTATTCATATACTATCAAACGCAAAGGAAATTATTCCGTTAGTGAGGCCCCTGTTTCGTCTAAATTATTATTGTCATGAAGAATAATCCATTTTGAAGAAAGTATAATATTATTTTTCATAATCCACTTTTGATTTTATTGCAGTACTCTTGCTAAAAATGGGTCTTTATTAGTCGATAAAGTAGAAAAAAACAAATATTGACTTTTGTTTATGTGGTTCCTTGGCTAGTTGTGAGGAAAACATTGTCTTAATCGTTTTAATTACATGCTGAGTAAAATTTTTTGAATGTAGTTTTTCATCTATAAGTCCAACAATTATAATTAGATTTTCCTACACTGTTATTTTTAAAAGGTCTTAATCAGATTCTAGTAGTCGTCATGAACGAGATTTATAGTGGAGACTATTAAAGTTTTCAGAGCGAAAGTTCTTAAGCCGTCTATGCCATTGGCTTACACTAACTGTGCCTTTATCGTATACTTGATACAAACTTTCACCAGTTAGTTTAGCATTGTTGATTTAAAAAAAAAACCCAAATCAGAATTTTGCGTGTGAGCTTTATAAACAGTTCCATAATATAGATCATGTAAACGTAGAGACATTAAAACTTAGACATAATAGAAAATTTATAGACCAAATAATGAAAACTATAGCAAGTAAAAATGTAAGTTTAGGGTGAGGATAAAAAATAGTATTACTTACATGTAAGCGTTGAATTTAGTAGACTCTGCTAGGAGACATAGAAACAAACCTGATTTCAATCATTTCTAGCCCAAAAATAATGAGTGGCATTAAAAAAATATTGTATTAACCATTGAATAACCTCATACAACAAACGTATCGTTGAGAATTACTAAAATAGTTACCATACCTAAGATTATTTTTATATCTGTAAGGCAGCTTATGCCTAAGTAAGCAGTCGCCAGAGGGTTGAAGATTTATATATATTGTAGAAGTCTAAATACTGCGTACATAAGTGTACGCAAAAATACTCCGACACAAGCTGCGTACCCTCTCGTAACTCTAAATGCACCTCTCGCCCTTTTTCGCGCCATCGTAAACTCCGAGATAGCTCGAAGGCGTGAAAGACATACTGTCTGCCCAAAGATGAAAAAAGGTCTTTCGCGCGACGATACGGATTTTACGAGAATTCGAATCTCTTTCTCGATTTCTGCTCAAGAGGGAAATAGAAGGAAAACTTCTCTCTGGATTCTGGCAGAATATCTTGGAGCTACTTCAAGTTTCTGTGGAGCCCGATCTACAAAAGAAACCGTTCGCCCGCTGCAAGGAAGGAACTTCTCGGGGAATTGGTTGTTACCGTCGCCGTACTTGTAGGTGCCTAACTTCTCGCAGCTCCATCCCCACCCACAGAGTCTGAAGTTACACAAGACCTCCCTCTGCGGATTACCGTAGACGTAGCTAGTTAATCTGTTTTGGCTACCCACTAGAAGAGCAGAATAATCGGACAGGAAATTCGAGGAAGAAGTCCGATTTAAGTCACTGTTTGGCTCACCTTCGTGATCCGGCATAGGATCAGTATATCACCAGTCTAGGATTGCCCTCTCATTCGCTAACCTTGGACGACCGGACTAGGTGCGATGATCTTCACCAAAAGAAGATCTTCACCGTCCTTTTCAAAAATAATTACGATCTCAAAGGTATCTTTAATTGAATTATCCCCTCCCCTAGCTTAACCAGTTTATTTGCGAAATAGAATTCCCATCCCAAGCCCGTAACCTCGAGTATTAGAAGTGCTTACTTAATTCAGTGTTTAATTCAATAATACTATTCCATTGATGCTGTCGGGTGTCATAAAGACGAAAGCATCCTAGTGAGTAATTTTCAAGTAATCCCTACGACATTTTTTTAGACTTATTTATTCAGTGCAAGATTAATTCTATTAATATTTATAGACGCTGTTGCTTATTTCAAATTCATGTACATTAAAGATTATTTTTGTATCGGTGTGTTTAACTATTTTGGACGATCCTTTGGCAATTATTAAGTGATCCACTCGGATTAAATCTTAATATTACACCGATCCACCGATGGTTGGCTTTTACTGAGTGGGGACACACTCAGGGGATCATCATCTTAGTTTTGATCAAAAAGGTACACACCGGGGTTATTCTTATTAACCGGTAGGGGCTAAGGTAGGTGTATTGGATAGGCTTTTCCTCCGCTTCTCTTCGGTGCGGTAATTTAATATATGTCTAGGAAGTGGGACTAAGATTACCCACTAAATAAACCTCGACCTTTATTTATATAATTAACTGAGTAATGGTTTCGCCACTTTCTCCTACGCGGAGAGCTTGCGCTTCGCTACCTAAAGTTAAAATTTAAAATCCCCCAAAACAGCAGACATTGTTAAAAATTTTCTGACTTCGCAAATTATTTATGTCTTTTTCAAAGTAACGCTAAAGTTTAAAATATAGTTATAGAAGAAGATATATTAAAATAAATTTTTGGAACTGCACCATTTGTAATTCTTTCGGTTTTAAAAAATTCACAAAATCTCGATACTTATATTTATTTCTGAACTTCACCATTTTGTTTTTTTTATTATATAAGAATTATTAGGAATAACTTTGATAAAAAACATGAATTATAACCATACCAAGATGAAATCATTATTCAAATACTCCCCAAAATCCCGTTAAATTATAGAGTTAATTATAGTTTAAAAAAGAAAAATGGAAGCAATGGCAATTTCAACTAACTCGAAACGTCCACACTTAGGTTGTCCATATTCATTAGAACGATGCGACTAAACAGGAAGTGAGACAAACTAGTTACAAAATATGTCCCAAGAGTTTCCGGATTCTTCTTTGCAATATAATTCTATCTTCTTAGTCTTGCCGATTCTATCACATTTGTGTATCTAAAATTTGGAATATTTACAAAGTTGAAAAGCAAAGGAACTTTACAAGCAAAAATAGAGACTAATAGTTTTGCTGAAGATGGAGCCAATGGTATATATGATCAAATTGTAGAATACATAGAAGAATTAGCTAATTTAGATAGGTTGCATGTAAAGAAATACAAGAGGATGAGATAATCGTGAAAGAAATCTTAGTTAACGAATATCATAAAAAATAAGACACTTGAAATTGAATTGAAGGTAATTCTTGATCAAGCGCCTCTGTGTAATTTCACTGTGTTATATTTCAATCATTTTATATCATGTGCAATATTGGTTCTTGCTTCTTATATTAACCATAGAACACTTTCATGGGTATCTGTTTAACCATTGCTTTTGCTGGGCGAATTTTAGTAACAAAGGAAATTAATAAAAATCACTTTCACCCACTTTTTATTAAATTTAACAATAGAGTAATGAAAGGCAGGGAATTACTTCCTTGTAATATAAACAAAGTTAACAAATGTGGCTAAATAAAAAAACGAAAATCCTTTAAAAACATTGACTTTAAAATCTAGAACTTAAAATCTATGGGCTCCATGGACACTGGCCTGAGTTGCCACCTCCTTTGGTCGCTGGAGTCTCAAGCTGGGTAGGTAGCTTTTCTTACCAATAAATCACCCTTGCCGTAATTAAAAGCAATAAATAAAGGTAAGTATTTTGGTAAGCTTTGATGTAAACAAAAATAAAGCTAAGTGTTTGTATCTGTTTTACGTTTCGATACTTTAATTATTACCTTTCCGGTATACACAAGCAGAGCAGATTGAATGGTAGTGCCGAGGGCAGATAGCTCTGTGACAAACATAAAATCTGTAGCGTGTCCTCCTTTCTGCTCGTCCTTTGCAGAAGGGGCACATTGTTTTGGCTGTGGTGGCCTCTGTATTCACTGGGTATCCAGGTCCGGCATGAGCAGCAGCATCAGCGACAGGAGTTGACAGATTGAACGTGTTTGAGATAAGCAGCTTGATACCATGAGATAAATTTGGCTTATTCATTCTTCTGACTACCCCATGCCTGATAAGCTCCACAACTAGTGCCTACATTTAATTACTCCTAACCAGGGTTTTTTTCTTCAGTCCTCTCTTTTCTTCAGTGTAGATAATAAATGATTTTAGTTAGCATTTTTGCGTTGAGTATGCCATATAATAGGAAAAGCGGCCACCTATTAGTTTTGCTGGATTTGGAGTATGTGGCACCTTATGATCAAAGGTGTCCACCCCACTTTTGGTACAGTTTTAGAACTGAATTATTTCCAGCTTGCCTCACTTCTCCATAATAGTTCTCACAATATTTCTGCTTGGGCATATTTGAAACATATGTCTGTTCCTTCGTGTACTGGTATGCCCAAGTCCCTGTTTTCTTGGTTTATTTATGTTTCATACAATTTGGTATTTCCCACTCCATGTCTTTGATTGTTCCAACAATATATCATACCCCCCCTTTTGTATGAGGTCTAGTGCCAAAGGCACTGACCTGAACCAATTAACTATTGTTACGTTGCGATTAATGTGGTCGAATAGCCTAGTCAGCTCTTTATATAGTAATGGCAGAGGCTAATCTTTTTCTTTTTGTTTAGGTCCCCCTTTCCGTAGATTGCATCAACCATGTACATGCTCTTATAATTACAGAAAATCATCAGTTTCAATCCATACTTTGCTGGTTTGCTCCGGGTATACGTCCTAAAATAACACCTTCCCCTAAACGCCAGAAGTTCTCCATCTACATCAGGTTTTCCCTTGGCGCATGCATGTCTCTGCTCTTCTTAATTAATGTATCTCCGAATTTGCGGATCGGTGTCACGCCGTCTGACACCACCTGACACTGGTCTTTTGTCTCCCGCCGAGTGTCGGGGTCATCGAGCGGGGGACAATTTAGGAGAAATTCCAACATTTGCCGTGATATTACTGCACGGTACAGATAAGCTCCTATTACTGTGTACCGCATTTTCACACTAGACAGGTGGTAATTTCGTTGGCACTCACTGAATATCAATATTTCTAGCAGATCCCTCAGATCAGCAGGCCCCAAAACACACCACATAAAAATTTCATAACTGTTTCTGCCGGGTAAAACACACTTCATTCGCAATTTTCGTAGAGAAATAAGCGGAACAGAAATACGGAACTAATTCCACCTCCTAAGAGCCAGGGTTGTCTGAGGGTACATGAAAGTACAGCGGCGACGCTGTTATTGTACCGGAATAAGTAAGTCTTGTCAAGCCGATGGGATAAATTCTCCCACCGAAAGAATTCTACGGTTAAATCTAAATAAATATTAATGGAAAGAGAATAAGTAAAGGAGAAGAAGGAGTAATATTCTGATGTTAACTCTCAGCATACTTTTACAGCAATCATTAAGATGATACACAGGCTCTTGGCATTGCTGAGAAAATGAACTGAAATAAAAGGTGGAGAAGAAAACCAGGGAAGTTTTAGCTGAGCCACCCCTCGCCCTTTCCGCTATCCCTCCCACCAGCCTGTGCTGAAGACCCGGCCCACTTTAACGTCCTCACTACCACCCAAGCGCACTTGGGGGCTACGTTTAGAGGGGCGGGGAAGGCGTCAGACAGAGAGACGAAGCGGAAGAGTAGAGAGAAGACCTGGCAATAGAGGAGAAGAGATGATAGCTCATAAAAGAAAGCGGTGAGCCTACAGCATTCCGTGGGTTCAGAAACAGGCTGTATAGTATATCCTTACCTTTTCATCATTTATTTTATTTCTTCTGTCCCTCCCTAGAGTTTAGAACATTTATTATGTGAAAGATACTAGAAAAGTGTCGGAAACTAAGAGATTTGCGAATGACTAAAAGGCTGCAGGAGCTCAGGCTAAACCATATTATTCTTAAAAACACTATTAAAAAAATGTGATTCTCAGAGAATCCAGAATCATCGGACATATTAGAAATTAATATGCCGAAAAAGTGACAGAAATAGATAGAGATGAAGAAAATAGAAATCATCGTCAAGCGCTACGGAAGAAAACCTCAAAATAGACATACATAAAAAGAAGGAATGGTGTGTTAACCAAAGAATCTAAATAGGAAGATATACGCTAGCAACGCTATATCAATCCAACGTATATTCAAACAAAAACCTGTGCTACAGAGAGTCACGTAAAAGAAATGCAAATGAGCATATAAGGGAGGCGATAAAGAAAGTACTGATTCTTTCAAGATAGAATTCCTACATCGCAAAAAATGTGAAATTCAACGCCGACGTAAAAAACATAAGGAGAGTCCCTAGACAGATCATCCTCAGATAAATCTGAATAAACTATCCATACATCTAATTATATTGAAGTATTTTTTGATACAAATCGGAAGCGATAGGCAGAGAAAAATAGAAATTATGCAATTACCTTTTAAACGAGATAAATCGGAAAAGGACGATGATCCAAACAAAATGTACTTTCAAAAAAAAAATAATGATATTTAACTACACCATAATAGTAAATAATCTAACAAATGAAACAAATGACGGAGTGGCTCTAGTAATGAAAAGAGGCCTCAGGTATAAATAAATAACAAATATCGAAAAAAATATCTAGCCATAAAAAACAAACTAAAAGTAACATCTCTAGTTATAGAAATACGATAACAACCCTCAAGAATAAATTTTGAGCAGTTCAAAACTTTATAATGTTATTCGTTTAAGGACACCCAGCAATAATAATGAATAAATTACCAGCACGCTATCGAGTCGCAAGGCAGTTAACATGAATTAACGTTGGCAAAAACCTAGAAATTATACTTAAACAAACATCGTCAAGATTACCACAGCTATATTACAGCCAACGCTGCTAGGATTCAAATCATTATATTAACCACCTGTAATATGTCACTAAATATTCCCTTGATACCGGCACTAATTGCCTCTAACGATCTCTAATGGACATTGCTCCAACTGCATAGAAACCAGAAAAAGCAAGTACCAATACCTATTAGGAAGCAATATCAAAGCGCTGACCCGCAAATCTATTCAGAAGCACTTATTAAATACAGATCAAGTGACCAGCCAACACTTAACTTGAAGAAATGGACGAGAATTTGAAGCATTTGATTGACACCCTCATTGAAGCAGATACTACAAATATTCCTAAGTCCAGAATCCATGTCATTCCAAAACAAGAATGACAGAAGGAAGTGAAAAGTAAGAACAGAAAGATCAAGACGATTTACCTGACCATATGGAGATAAGGGACAAATATAGAAAGAGGAAATAAACTAAAGGAAATGAAAAATTAAATGCCATGCCAAATTAGTTGTAATGACTTTTTTAAGAAAATAGATTAAATCTTTAGGCCAAATGAAACGGGGTGAAAAATAAAGTGGTCAAGAGGAACAACACCATATAAACGAACGAAAATAAAAGATATAAGTGGCCGGCCACACTTTTGTAAAAGACCAAGATATAGAGGAATGATTGTGCAGGAACTTAAAGTCAGTTTTGGCAATATCACCCGAGGAAAATGATGACTTCAGCAAAGAAACGGAAAAAACGGTACACAAATACCGAAGGATTATCATATATAATATAATTCCTGCCCATTCAGTTGACCCAGTCGGAGAAGAACAAATAGGACCGTGGCCTACCAATAACGGAAGAAAAAGTAGTAGACGAATTTCATTCATTCAAGCAAAAGGCGTCGTGACTAACATGATTTAAGAAGTCCAATCTCACACACTCCCAGAACAACAGCATGACCCCTTTTAAAACCATTTAAATACACGTTTAAACACTGATTACAACACTAATGCATTAAAGTCATGGAAATTAATATTCTTCAACCAGCCAAGTAAACCACCAATCCACCTAAATTTGTAGCTCCAGACCTATATTACTTTTAAATTAAACTGGTAAGAGTTCGAGACGATACTAACAAGAAGACTCGAAGAATATATGAAGAAAATAAAGTAAAATAGTTTCCAGTCTCTTTATTGATTTCTAATTGTTCTATCATTCCATTTGCTAGAGTGGCTTTCATTTCTTTCAAAGTTTCGTTACTTTATGAGCAAAAAAATATTCGTTCGTGTAATTTCCTCTTTGTCCAAACTCACTATTTGTAGTTCTCACATTCACTCATAGTATGTAGTTTATACCTAGCAAGATTGAGATAAGGTTTCTAGTTTGTTATTTTCGTTGAGGTTTATGAATCTCTGTAGTTTCTTTGCTTCGGTAATTGCTAACACAATTCTAGCCCTGACAAGTTTCAACCGAATAAGAGGAGGAAAATATAAGTGGGTAATAATATAAGGGAAGGATACATTAGTGGCATATATATCATTCCCCCTCCTCTCCCGAATGAGAGAGGGTAGAAAAGAGGTTGCCCTAGTCAACCCTCCATCTAACTATCTCTCCTATCCCAAAGGATCGAAGTGGATACAGATTGAAAATGGTCTGCTGGAGGCGATGAAAGTAGAGAGGAGTAGGAGAAGAAAAATATTTGAAATGAGAGAAGTAAGAAAATCGAAATGATCTATTTCGATGTTTTATTTAAAGTTGATGAATGAGTAAGATTAAACGACTCCATTTTGTGGACATACTGATTTTCGTGGATTCTCAACCACGCATCCCTCTATTTTTCAGTTCCTTCCATCGCGATAACTCTTTTATTCTACTTTTTCTCGTTCAACTTCATACATTTATCGGGAGCGGCACCTAATCTCTTACATTTTGCACTTCCGCTTTCATTTATGTTTCCATTGTAGTATTCATGCAGTTATATATATATTATGTTTTATGAGTTTATGTATATTGTTTCATTTATGTTGTGTATGTTGGCGCTTATTGTTGCGTTGGTCAATTTAGTCATATTAATTTGTGCTGTAATTTTTACCTTAGGATTCATTTTATTATATATTACATATATATTCGTTTAACTTTGATCATATCATTTCAGTTTTGTCTCTATATATTTGAATTTGATATTATTCCAATCATCACTCATCACTTACTGGTTATTGAACTTTTCTGTAATTTAGTACACCTCGGGATTAATTCTCCAGTATCTTAACGTTATTTATTTGGGGTATTCTTTGTCGTTCGTTACTGCATTGGTTGGGCTATATGTCTTTATCCTGCTCAGTTATTTCTTTGGATTAATGCCCAGTTTTGCGCTGCTTTATTTATTTTCATTTAAGTAAACAACGGTCCTTCTTCAACTACTAGCTGATGTATTTCGTGGGGGAAATTATATATTAAATAAGATTTATGCTTCGATAATGTTTTGCCTTGCAAAAAATGGGAGAAGTGGTTCTCTTTTCCTCAATATATTCTTTGCCTTTTTTTCAGAAGCTGATATTCATGCGTTATTTTACTGAGTGATGCTGCAGACTATGACTTCTTTGCTCGCTTCTCCGCGCTCTCGTATTGATAGATAACTTTCTTCTGTAACGTTTTAGAGAATGTTGTTATTTGTTTTGCTATTTAAATGTGGGGGAAGGGATGATGAATACTTCCATTCAGAGGGCTACTAAAATTTATTTTCATTTTTCAGGCATAACACCCTAATCGCTATAGAATGTTTAGCATTGATGTTGCCTTGTTTGTGCTTTTTACAATAAGATTTTTATAGCCACATACTTAATTATTATCTCAAAAATTTACCCTAAAAATGGTATATGTCGTTCTGGTCCTCTAAGTCGATACATGTTATCTTAATCCGCGAAACTGAGAATATTGTAAATTTTCTCCTGTTGGTTTTTATTTTCCAGTCGATGTAAAAATTGTTCACGATGATAATTTCTAGTTCTTACGACCTAGCCCGAAAGAATTCGTTGCCCTAAATTGTATGTTTAGGCAATCAGGGATTATTGGTGGTGACGGACCCGCGGTATAAAATAAATGTTTAATAGTTACTAATGGAGAGGCTTACATAATTTCAGGGCAAATGCAAACAGTCTGTGAAGGACTATTCTGACCACTGCATTAATCTGACCGTCCTCTATCTCTTGCCTGTTTCAGCTAGACTGCGGGTTTGTTACCATACCGAAGTCGCATGTGACGCAGAGAAGTGAGGTGACGTTACATACTGACACTGGATTTTAAAAAAAGAGTTTTGTCCCAATCTCACGGATCCCCATCAACATTTCTGCTATACGGCAATGTGATCCACCACCCATTGGTGCGATGATTTGTCAACAGCTGAGACCCTTTTCGTGCAGCGGGTGTATCAGATTTCTTTTATCCACGGTGTCGTGGAATGACTGGACTCTCTCTGTCTTTCTCTGTATATATATATATATATATATATATATATATATATATATATATATATATATATATATGACTTTGGGGGTTTAGTCTAAGTCTGTTTAAAAGTCGATCTAACTGGTTCGTGAATGGAAAATAGTTAAGAATTCAGTGGGAACAGTTTTCTCTTCAATTGCGCGGTCCTTTCAAATCAAATAATTCAGAGTGCAAGTTGGGCCAAGAATTAACAGGTATCTGGTACTCGTTCAGGGTTGCAACAAAAAGACGATAACAAAATATTCCTTTACTAACAAATAAATAGAATTGAATTATATAAAGATAGAGAGTTTAAAGGGAATGATCGTACATGTGAAATTAAATGTCTGCACGGGACAGAT
The DNA here is from genome assembly GCA_963969495.1 of Ceratothoa steindachneri. Classification (NCBI taxonomy): domain Eukaryota; kingdom Metazoa; phylum Arthropoda; class Malacostraca; order Isopoda; family Cymothoidae; genus Ceratothoa; species Ceratothoa steindachneri. The sequence continues at coordinate 14,113,040 of OZ018328.1, forward strand.
CACAGGAGGGTTAAATATAAAAAGAGTGTTCGGGTTCAGGTCGGAGATTAACAAAGGAGATTTTAATCCTGGTGATCATATAGAAGATGGGACTGTTTGGGTAGACCAGATTATAGAATAATCTGTAGGCTTCAACGACTGCAACTGCTTACGAGTTCGTTGGACGGAAGGGCCAGACGAGATCCGATAACCCCGATAGAAGCCTGGGTTAGCTCAAGGGGCTGATGACGGAGATGTGGTTTCTCGTCAGATTCTCGCTGAATGATTATGGCAGAGTTCGCGGATGTCAATTTAAACTCCCTCCTCGAATCGATCTCTCCGGTGTTTCCGATCGCGACTGGTGAGCGTATCTTTTGCTCGTACGCGGTTTCAGACGGAACAATACTGAGCTGGGCTGCTGTGCTCCGGTGCTACCCTACTACAGTGCTACAGTACTATCTGTTGAATCGAGTAGGGGGATTAGATGACGGTCCGCTGGTGGAGAGGATTGCCTGGGCGAGAGTCACCACGACTCGCGCAATCTTGGAGGAAAGCAGCGACTCCTTTGGGGAAACGAGATAACGTTGGCTTAGAATGTTCTAAGAGATTCGATCTATGTTGGATGGCAGGAGGCTGGCCTTAAGGGCATGCAAGACGACGAAAATGTCCCCCTAATAAATGCAGCTAAGGTGCAATCGAACGGCGTGGATCGCATCCTCGCCGTCATTTCCCAAGTTCCATTTACCGACCTCGAGACCACGCGTGTCTGAAGGCCACGAGGTCACCTTTCGACCTTATTCTTCTACACACGGTAATGGCGTAAACCTTGTTTACGACATTATCATATGATTTTCAGATCTTGTTAAAATGAATAATAATCATATTTATCAACAAATTTGATGTTATACATATTAAGGCATTTTGATTGTAACATCCCGCATAATCTTACCAGGATTTCTTATATTTCAATACCATCGTAATTTTAGATATTTACAAAAAGTTATAAGAAGGCTTGTACTTTTCTTTCTCTTTTGAGATCTTGCACACATACATGCAAATATACACCAGCCAAAATAATCAATGACATACCAAGAAAAAGAACATTTCCAGGTGTCCGAAATATTTGGACTCGGCTGTATGCTTATTTGTTTAAAATGCAATCGCCCAGAATTTGACAAGATTGCTATTTTTCTGTAGATTTAATATTTTATATTGACACAGACATTGCCAAAGACTTTCTTTACCCCTCTCAGGACCAGGACGATGTAGCTCTTCTCTGCTTAAACCTTGGCTATAGAGAGATTGCTGACATTTTATAGCTCGCGAACCTTGTGCATTGTAATGAAATTAAAGTTTTACGTCGTGATGATAATCATCATTGTTAAAAATGGGCATTTCAGGAAGCAGTGCGTTCATTCTGTCTGTATTTTCATATTTATAATCTCTATGGAGATTTAGACCTATCTTTTCTTTCCACACTTATATTAAAAGCCATTTTTGATCAAGACAAGAAGCTTTTCAACAAAGTCAGCTGACCATAAAGGCGGGTGCTCTCACTTATTCTAATTTATGATCTTACAACCTTCGAAATTTTCAATCATTCCTTGGCTAGCCTTGGAGTGACGTTGGAAATTCTATAATCGTAAGAGAAATTAAAATCATAAGGTTTCAAATTTCGTTAGAATCGGCCAAATAGTTATGATGTTATTTACAAAACAAAATAATTCCCGAGCTAAACTTTGGAGGACTTTGACAATTTTTTCATTTCAAAGAGAATGTTATACAACATAATGGATCAAATTTCGTTAGAATTGGCAGGAAAGTTACAATGTTATTACAAAAACAAAAAAAAATGAAAATGCGGACCGAACAACATAGATGTATAGTCGCTCGCAACTAGATTCGCACGCGACTAAAAATAGATACCAAGTAATTGGTCGTAAAATGTTGGTCAAGTTGAAACATGTTGACTTTTCCGTCTTATGTGACGTATATGGTATTTCCTCAAATTTCTTTGTTTCAACTTATGCAGTATGCCATTCTCTATAAATGTACCCAACTTAAGCTTTTTAATAATGAAATTAGTTATAATACGAACAAAGTCTACTGCCCCAAAAGTCACTTGCTCTCACTTATTCTGATTTATGACCATACCACCTTCGAAACTTTCAATAATTCTCTGATGACCTTGAGAGGACCTTGGCAATTCTATGATCGTAAGAGAATGTAAAATGATATAAGGGTTTCAGATTTCGTTAAAATAGGCCGAATAGTTGTCATCTTCATGCCAAAACAAAATAATTCTCGGGCTAACCTTGGGAGAACTTTGGTAATTATATTATTCCAAAGAAAATGTAAAACAACCTAGGAGTTTTAAATTTCGTTAGAATCAGCCGAAAAAGTATGATGTTATTGCCGAAACAAAATAATTCCCGAGTTTAACTTGGAAAGACGTTTGCAATTATATGATTCGAAAGAGAATGTAAAACAAATTTCGTTAGAATCAGACGAAGAGTTATGGTGTCATTACCAAAACAAAATTATTCCCAGGCTAAACTTGGGAGAACTTTGGCTATTATATCATTCCAAAGTGATTTTAAAACAACTTAAGGGTTTTAAATTTTGTTATAATCGGCTGATTAATTACAATATTATTACAAAAACAATAAAAAACAAAACGGGGACCGATCAACATCGTGAGATGTAGAGTCGCCCGCAACTAGACTCGCTCGCGACTAAAAATATACCTATTGTTACCACGTATATCTCAATTGCGTTTACCTATCACATTAATTTTATTGTCTTGATTGTGCGATAAATCTATTCCGGAATTTTCCGCTATAATTAAATCCAAACACGTGAACTACAGTAATAATATCTATAATCAAATTTGAACTGTGTTGCTCATAATTTACAGGTGAAAAGTTTCTCTAATTCTACATACAAGATTTTCTTGTTCCAATATTTAAGCCATTATATTGACAGTACATCCTTAGACTTTTTAAAAATAAAAAATAGGGTATCATTTAAGAACTCTTACAATTTTAAGCCATTTAGAATATTTTCCGCCATTATTTTCATATCCGATTTCTCAATCTTAAAGAAACCTGCCAATGGCAAATCCCTCATTATTTTCAAACCTGACGTGCTGTAGGTCTTTTATATAGAGAATCGTATCTCATCAAAATTTATCCTATTTTTCACCTTCTATTATTTTGAGAAATATTGCAATTTATGTAGAATCTTATACACTTAAAAAAGAAAACTAATAGGTTTCTCAGGAACTTTAAAAAATATAATGCAGTACATAAGGATGCCTCAAAAGCTTTATTTTGTTGTAGATCTTTGCGTCGGATTCCTTCTGGACTTCCTAAGACCCATAAACCTGGCTTACTTATAATGCCTATTTTTTAAAACGTATATGAACCCTTCCTTTTATCCACTAAAACTTTTATGACTTTTTTTATAATTTGCACTTGATTGTGAAATAGATTAAAACTTTTCAGATGCCATCAAATAAATTTTGCAGATTTTAAATTTCGAGAGTTTGTTCGCTAAGTTTCCTCTTTCTGATCGATTCAAATTTGCGTCAATTCTGTCAAAAAATCCTTCCAACCTCCTCGAAGTATTCTTTCAAAACTCTCGTTAAAATTGTTTGGGGTAATTAATTAATTTTGTTTATAGTGTCTTTGTATGAAAATGTGCACAAACTCCTATGAGTTTTACTATTTTCCTTCGTTAGAAAATATTTTATTTTTTATTGTGAAACTCTTTGGCTCGTTGATTGTCCCAACAGTTTTCGTCCTTTCTTTGATTGTCGGTACGTAGCTGATACGTTTACATTTTTCCGATATGTCACGTTCTATGCCATTTTTGAAATATTTATAATCAAGGTATTCTAATATTAAATTCAGTTCAAAGCTTGAATATAATAGAGGTAGTTTCTTTCTTGACATAATAAAAATTTCCTTTGTTTACCCTAAATCCCTCCTTCAGAGGGATAAAAAATATTCCGCTTTGGCTCGAATACAAATCATAAAAAAATTAAACAAACATTTTCCTATCCATATTTTAGTTTCCATTAAGATAAACTTAAAAATGAATCGTTAATAGTGTTGAATTCAACCTATTCTCAATTATTCTTATGTATTTTTCTAAATAGCGACTAAAATACAGATATTATTTTAATTTCCAAGATGCGAAATTATATGCGGTTTAAGTTTTGCGTGCAGTAGCACTGTATCATATGTGAGAGCAATAAGGCGCAAGATTTACTACTACTTTGTGCAGCATATATTTAGATTTTAAAGCACTAGCCTTAAAGTTAGCACGCTTGATAACTTCAGGACACTTGTTGACGTAAATAACTCTTGGTAAAAACACAATATATAAACACTTAAATATTGTCAAACATTAGCTACTATGTTAGATTTTAGTTACTCTTACGTTGTTTGTGGAAAATAACAGATCAGTGTTACATTTTTAGATTTTTTCGTATCCCCTGTCTTGTTTGTTTCCGTCTCTGGTTACATAATAAAGAATTGAATCTAAATTTAAGCTTCACTATTTACGATTTTTTTACATATTTATAAAGGTTTTATACGCCCATTTTAATGTTTTTATTGATTTCGTTCTCATTGATGTGGGTATAATTTAGGATCGGTTTACGTATGCAAAAATGCTACGAAGTGTTTTCCTGCTGTTCATGTTTTATATATATATATATATATATATATATATATATATATAGCCTTAGCCAAATTTATGGGGCAGGTATGAAAAAGTGAAGAATATGATTGAAACCCATTTATTTCATACTTGACATAATATAAATAAACATTTTTTCGTATATTCTATCAATAATATATATTTGATATGTCATCCTATTGCTTTTATTACCGTTTTTGCATACCTGATTCTACTTTGGCATAGGTAGTTGGTTCCATTTTCTGCCACTCTTTGTGAAGTTGGATGTTAATTCACTTTTTGTGGAACATTTGTGCACCCTCTCTCCTGTACCCAATTATGACCACAAATGTTCAAATGTGTTGAGGTCTGGAGATTGAGGGGTCAATTCCATCAACGTCACCCATTCCTTTTCAAACCAACGCTTTGAAACTCTAGAGCTGTCGAATGAGCATTATCTAGTTTGAAAGGTACACCATTTGGTGTGTCATGATTTAAAATCTTACTTAAGAAGGTTAATAAACCAAGTCTCACAGGGTTGTGTAAGTGTTGGTATTCATTCTGCATTCACAAGTAAACAACAAGACGGGACCTGAAGAGGAGATGCAACATACAAAATTACACTGCTACCTCCAAATTTAATCGTTGGGACCAAACAGCTCGGATCATAAGCTTCCCTAACTCTTCGACTAACATAAACAGCTGCAGAGATTCCAAGATTCCAGGGAGTAATACAGATTTTAATGATAATTTTTCGAATCCAATAAAAATTTTGGTTTAAATAAAAATGTGTACAAGCGTAATAAATTGGTAGAAATTAATGTGGAGAACCTACCTCAGAGTTACTTTCATCAGATCAAACAACTTTAGCCCAATAATCATCAGTCCAATTGCCTAAGACAATCGCTTACTCTTGATCACACGAGACAACAACGATTTCTTTCTACTTCAGCATCTAATAACCTTCTCCTAACTGTGTGCCTTAATATCTTTTTGTTTGTTGCTGCCCAAAACTCTGCAGCTACATCAAAGGACGTTTTTTTTCCTATCGGCTAGAGATATCTTTTTTAGCAACTGCTCTTCCCTCAGAGTGTTATAACTTCTGCGAACGTGACCATCACGGCATTTGAAATAATTGGTCTCATTGTATCTTTGAATGAGTGTTTGGTCCCCGTGTTTGGAGTACTTCAACTTTCTTGACATTCTTAGGGTGGTAATCCCTTCCTGGACAATGCAATGATTTGAGCTCTTTGAGCTTCAGAAAAATGTTTCTTCGGTAATATTTTTTTACAAAAAATTAACACTTGTAAGTTAACAATTAGTTAATACATGAAAAAATAGAAATAACCTTTAATATTTCACAGTGATTGGCAAAATATTTCCCAAACCACTTATGCACAATATACAATATCGCATTAAGATGATCATAAAAGCAAAGGGAGGACACATCAAATATTCATTTTTTGATAGAATATACGCAAAATATTTATCTTTATTTTCTCAAGTATGGAATAAATGAGTTCAATTATATTCTTCACATTTTCATACCTACCCCATAATTTTGGCCAAGGCCGTATATATAATATATTTATATATATATATATATATATATATATATATATATATATATATATATATATATATGCAGGGTGATGATAGCATTCCTTCATTATATTTGTTATAGAATGAAACCCAATACGTCGTTATCACACAGAATTTCCCTGGTCGAGATGGAGCAGTGCAGCTGTAGTTAATTTGGGTTGCTTTATTATCGTGTTCCCCCAGTTTGATAACGCTGTCCCGCTCTGAGGCTGAATAGATGTGTTTATCTTCCCCCTTTTCAGGTAGAAGGGAATCTTGCTTATTTTACTTTCACCTCGTCGATGCTCCGAAATTATCAAGGTCCATATATGCTTAAGTCACGTACGATATCCCTTGGGACGCTTTGCTGCGCACAGCCTATTGACAACTATGGCTGTGGCTCATATTTAAGGTGATGTATGCAAAGCCTCAGCAGATAGAGAGAGCCCGAGCTTATTGCCGTCCAGATCCGAGTATCTGTCCCCCGTGAAGTGGTCCCCTTGCCGTTGTAATCTCGTTAGCAATTCGTCTTCGCGTAATCCGCACTTTTCAGAGGAAGATTACAGAAAACCCGTTTACGCCCTGCAAGATTGCCCTGGGTTTTTCTTGTCTAACTACATTGGTTGAGACTTCCTGCCGTCCAGCATATGAATCTCGATTTCGTTATTACTTCTTCCTGAAGCCGAGGAAATCTCAACCCACTTCGAAGTCTCTCTGGACGCCTTCGCATCGATACCCCATCGACGAAGACCTGACCGTTGTTCTACCTCATCCCTAGTTCATCACTTATATATTTTTCCCGGACCTAATTTCCATACTTTTTGCCATCATAATATTCTTTTGTTGTACTAATTATTATATAGATTTACATATTTATCTGTGCACCTGTTCTTATTATTATTTATATTAATGTTTATTTTTTGTTAGGTGTTTATCTTTCGAATAACCATTGGGACGAACCAGGGAAACGTATTCCCATTCAAAGAGCCAACCTTAATAATATTGCACTCTAGTTGGAAAGTATATACCATCCCCAATTCAATTGTACCCGAGCACAGCACCGACCATCGCGGCCTGGCTTACAGACGTGTCTACCTTTTTAAGACTTTTGGGTAACAAGCGTTCGTCCCTCGGTAATATTCAACTGGGAATTTTACTCATATTATTTTTATCTTCATTGTAGGTATTTTTCTTCATATAAACAATAACCGTTTTCGCTCTCTTAATTTGGAAAATAATTGACTAATCTTATTCTCTAACCTCACAATTTGTTGAAGAGGATTGGACAAATTAGAATCCATAGCGGAAGGACAAACAAGTAGATTTGGCTTCAACAGGACGAGAAAAGCTTTCACCTAATCTCAAAAAAACATCTACCATGATCCCCGAAATTCGATGAGTGCCATTAAAAGGGAAATAAGTGTGGACGAAAAGCTTATCAAGGTGATGGTGAATAAGGACTTCCGCTAATTTGAATGCAATATGAAAAAGAAACACTTTCTTTCTAATGCAATCCAAATAAAGCTACTCAGGTGACTATTAATTTTAACTCGAAGAGATGAAAAAGGCTCACTATCGCATACAAGGATGTCCCTAAATTCAAGAGAAAAAAATTCAATTTCCAAAGGATATTATGGCCTTCAGTGTCTCCATATGTGCATGTTACGTCATACCAACCAACTTCTTCCTTGAAATCCTCAAAATAAAGAAATACGGCGACTTCCGTATTATGCACGATGAGATGAAGCCCTAAATTGATGGATTAGCTGCGCGCTGCCACACCAACTGCAAGTTCCAGGCCTGGCTGTCATGGAATTTAGTTTATCACACAGAAACCTAACATTTGTCATCCCATCTCGCCTGACTTTAAACCCCCTTATACTTCTTTAAGGGGGGCGCGGTGGAAAGAGATTTAAAAAATCTACCTAATTCAAGAAGGAAGAGATGAGGTTCAGTATTACTAGGGCATCCAGGAAAATAGAATAAGAGATAGTAAAGAAAGAATTAAGCCGGTTTCTTTCGAAGTGCTTGGAGGCTTGCACCCAGGTTACAGTCGGGTTTTTCGATTGAGATTAACAATCCATGGCATATAAACAAACTGATCTAAAGTGCACTAATATATCTAAATACAACGAAACTAATATTTTTTTTTCCTAGAGTGTCATTGTGCGAATGATTAACGTCTTTACCCTATATATATATATATATATATATATATATATATATATATATATATATATATATATATATATATATATATTTATAAATATGTACCACGGAAGCAAACTGAATAAAAGACGGATTGGAGTTAGTACTTTCGTCTATTCGACCTTTTCAAACTCACAATGGTAGGAAAAAATAAAACACAGTATTTATACTAAGCACGTTTCTCTATGAGGTTAACTTTTCAATGCTATCAGATAAGTCAGATTTTAAAAAAAGTTATAAAATTGGATGTAGCGATAACAGCCCTGGGCTAATCTTGAGATTTACTCTCCTTTGAGTGGGAGATTAAAAATGATTCCAGGATATTTCTATTTATAAAATCATTGCTATGCATTATTGTTTGAGTTTTTGACCAGTTAATTCTGTGTTCCATCTTGGAATTGTGGACAGATAAGGCATTATTCAGATATCCCTTAATTAGTGGATTTTTGTGTTGTTGGGTCCTTATGGAAACATTTTCGGAAGTTTGGCCTACATAGAATAAATTACAATCTAAACATGGGATTCGGTATATAAAATTATTATCATTATTGGGTCTATGCTTTATTAAGAGATTTTTTAATGTATGATTGTATTTAAAGGCTACCTTTATATTAACTTGTTTTAGAATGGGCACTACAGACATAAAATTATCATGATAGCGTAAAATTACTAGTTTTTTTACTAGGTTCTATTGTCTCTAATTTACAATTATAAAATGTTTTGGGGTCTATATTCACACATTTTTCTAGAAAGTTCTTGGGTAGCATAAATTGGTAGCAATATCTCCAATTTTTGTGTATTCTTTATCTATATAGTCGGAACTACATATTCGATGAGCCGTAACATACAAGGAGGAAAAAACAGCTGATTTTATATTTTTGGCCTGACTTGAATAAAAATGGACATAAGATAAATATTTGCCGGTTTCCTATTAACAGTAAATTTAAATTATGTTGTTTTCTAATTATTAGGAAATCCAAAAATGGAAGGCCCTTATTTACTTCCTTCTCTACGGTAAATTTAATTGATGGAACCAATGAGTTGATAATTAAAAAAGCTATCAATATCAACCCTGTTGTTAAAATTACTAGGATTTCGTCAACAAAATGAAACCAAACAATTTCAGTTGACCAAAAAGGGGGGATCAATCTAGTTCTTAAAAATTCCATATATAATTTGCCGTTGAACCTAAATTTACATTTTGAATACATAAACAAATAAGCTCAATGGTCGTATTGGTTGGTAATGGCAGGTCAACTACATAATTTAAATTTACTGTTTATAAGAAAACGACAAATAATTTATCTTATGTCTATTTTTATTCAAGTCATGCTCAAAACATAAAATCGGCTGTTTTATAACTCCATGTATCTTAAGGCTCTTCGAATATGTAGTCCCGACTATATAGATAAAGAATACACAAAAATGGAAGATATTGCTACCAATCATGCTACCCAAAGTCCCTTCTAAAAAAGTATGAATATAGCCTCAAATTTACATTTTTTAATACATAAACAAATAAGCTCAATGGTCGTATTGGTTGGTAAAGTGAGGTCAAAAGTATTTAGAATATAGGCTAGGAAGTCTAATAAATCATCAATGAGCACTTTTGTACACATTGCCGCTGCTTTTGCTAAATTGGAAAAAATAAGAACATAACTCAAAACCACATAGACATTGCAAAAGGTATTGTTTATTCAGTAGTGAGTAATATGCATAAAAACCTACACAATTTTCCGAAAAGATTTAGATAAGCACTTAAATCATTAAAAATGGACAAAATTTGCACATTACAAAAGCTGATTAATCTAACACGTTTGTTAAAATGAACAAAACATCGTATTTAGAAAAAGTGTCCACCTTATTATCTGATAGGTCTGCATACCTTACATTAAGTAAGGATCCCTTAGATGACGTAATTAATTGTTTTAATAGAGACGTAAAAACCACTTTGAAAAACACAAATCAATTATGGATTCTGTCTCTTCCAATGGCTCTTCTTTACCCTATTTGTATGGCCTAATAAAAACCCATAAACCAAGAAACCCAATAAGACTAATCATAAGTGCAACTGGTTTAATTTAATATAAACTTTAAAAATACTTAGTGAATTTACTTTCCCCTATCTTAGGAAATATATTCCCCTCGCATATAAAAAATTCCCTTGGCCTTTGCAATAAATTAAACAATATGAGGGTAACATCAGTTCTGAGACTAGTCAGTTTTGATGTAACCTCATTATTCACCAAAGTGCTCATTGATGACTTATTAGACTTCCTAGCCTCTATTCTAAATGCTTATGATCTCCCTTTACCAACCAATACGATCTTTGAGCTTATTTGTTTATGTATTAAAAAATGTAAATTTAGTTTCAACGGCAAATTCTATGAACAAGGGTTTGGTATGGCTATGTTTAATCCCTTATCTCCTTTATTATCAAATATATATATGGAATTTTTCGGAACTAGGTAGATCCCCCCTTTTTGGTCTACTCATATTGTTTAGGTTTCGGTATGTTAAGGACATCCTTGTAATTTTAAACAACAGTTTTGACATCGATAGTTTTCTTTTAATTATCAACTCATTGGTTCCGTCGATTAAATTCACCGTAGAAAAGGAAGATAATAACAGCCTTCCATTTATGGATGTCCTAATAATTAGAGGACCACATGATTTGAATTTACTGTTTATACGAAACAGACAAATAATTTATCTTATGTCTATTTTTATTCAAGTCATGCCAAAAACAGAAAATCTGCTGTTTTTTTCCTCCATGTATCTTAGAGCTCTTTAAATATGTAGTTCCGTCTATATAGTTAAAGAATACACAAAAATTGATCATATTGGTACCAATTTATGCTACCCAAAGTTCTTTCTAGAAAAATATATGAATATAGCCCCCAAAATCTTTTATAATTGTAAATTAGAGACAATAGAACCTCGTAAAAAAATTATTAATTTTACCCTATCATGATAATTTTATAAGTGTAATGCCCATTCTAAAACAACTTAATATTAAGGTAGCCTTTAAATACAATCATACATTAAATAATCTCTTAAAAAGCATAGCCCATATAATGATAATAATTTTATTTACCGAATTCCATGTTTAGATTGTAATTTATTCTATGTAGGCCAAACTTCCGAAAATGTTTCCATAAAGACCCAACAACACAAAAATCCACTAATTAAGGGATATCTAAATAATGCCTTATCTGTCCACAATTCCAAGATGGGACACGGAATTAACTGGCACAAACTGAAACCATAATGCATAGTAATGATTTTATAAAGAGAAATATCCTGGAATCATTTTTAATCTCCCACACAAAGGAGAGTAATCTCAACATTAGACCAGGGCTTATTTTGCTACATCCAATTTTATCCCTTTTTCTAAAATTCGACTTATCTGATAGCATTAAAAAGTTGACCTCATAGAGAAACGTGCTTAGTATAAATACTGTGTGTCTTATTTTTTCTTACCATTGTAAATTTGAAAATGTCGAATAGACGAATGTACTAACTCCAATCCGTCTTTTATTTAGTTTCCTCCCCTGGTACATATTCATATTAATAGTTTTCACGCGCTAACTTTCGTGATATTTCCCATATATAAATATATATGAGTAGATTGGTCACGAAATAAAAAACTATCATTATACAACAATATATAAGTGCAGGATTAAAAAGTTATGCAAAGGACAATGTGAGATTATTATTCTTCAAAGTAAAAGTATACAAAGCAAATTAACGACATTAATGACGAATTAAATTAAAGGGATTTTAAAAATAGCAATGAGAGAAAATTCAGAGTAGGGCGTGCACAAAAGTTTTTTTTGGCATGCAAATTAAAATGCAATTAAATTCTCTTACAGAACTTTCAAGCCAGAGATTGCAAGGTAATTTAATCAATTAAAAGTTGTGTAATCGCTAATGGTAAATAGGTTGCGCTATTCGAAAGAATACATTCGTTATTCTTCCCATCTTTTAATTTTGCCTCTTTGAATATAAAAAAAAAACATACTGAAAGTTAAGGAATTTAATGATTGTTTGAAATAACAGGGAAAAACTATACGATCTCAGAGAAATACCTCTCCTTTATATCGTTAAAATAGTCAAGATTTTTGTTATAGATTTCTTGCGCTTTGCCAAAATTTTCTTCAGGGATAGCGACCTTCCGTCCCTCAGGCACGTGCCAAAAAACAAATGATTTATTATTTCGATTTATTGGAGAGGAAAAATTAGAAAAACATGTTTAACTCGTGAACTAAGAAATTTCAATATATGCTAATTAGAAATATTTGAGCCCTTAATCGTCTAAAATGGCGAAAAGGGTCGTTTTCCTCTGCTTGTGTCAAATGTGTAAATATTTGTATTCCATGTCTTATCTTTGTAACTAGTTTCCTCAATCAATGTAATGGCACTTCATGATATTAGGAAAACCAAACGTCGTGGTACAACCACTATATTCCATACACTACTCCTATATTATGTGGAAGGGGGGACTCAATCCCATACTACAACACCAACAGCTGAAAGATTGTTCGCAGGGATTAAAGAACGACTAGAATCTCACACTTGAGGAGTTGGAATTCAAAGCCTTAATAATGAGACAGAGTGCAGAAATAGTTGGCAAGATTTACTTGAATAGGCCGAGAGTATCGTTCAAGGTTAGTTAAAGATGTAAAAATAAAACATAATTTGATTTACACAGATGAAAATAATAATAATAGGGAAAGGGTAATTAATTCAAATAAAAGCGTCTCTTGATAATTAAGATGAGAAGGAATTGTCATGGTCAATCTCGACGATGAACTCTTTCCCTATTAAATACATGCTAAACTTGGTATAAGCTGAAGCTAGCTTGTCCTTGAGCACCTTGAATCTGGCAGTAGCTTAGGTATTCCATAATAGAGGATCTGGAGATCTCTTCTGAAGGAGGGCCTTTAAAGTGGCGGAAATAGACGCGAAGTTAGGAATAAATCTACGGTAAAGGAGGCCGATCCCTTGAATGACCTCAGCTGTTTCTTCGTGCGAGCAAGGGGCATCTTGACAATGGAGCTGACCGGTTCGTCCTGGGAGCGGATCTGATTTTTGAGCAAGCAGGCTCTTTAGTAGTAGGAGGATTTTATGCTCGAATTTATTGGAGCAACCGGGAGTCTCGGAGGTGATATTTTCGAATCGAATTTGCAATTGCTGCAGCTGAAGTTTTGAAGAGGGGTTAGTCTGTGGGAGACATCTAGTACGGGGGATAATGATTCGCGGGGTATAGGTAAAGATGGGATAGGGTAATGACCATCTTTTTCAATGCATACAACTTGCACGACATTGAGAGGGTCAGTGGGATATACCACTACCAAAGGGGACTCTTCATCGAGGGCCACAATATTGCTGATACACGCACGGCGGTGATATTTTTTTAATATATGGATGTGGAAAACTTTACCAACTGAGGGGTCCGATTCAAGCTATCCCCTGGTCTTTTTCCATCTAGAACGGAAAAGGGGCCCTTCCACTGGCTCAAGAGTTTGTTACTATACGTGGAAAGTAGCAACAGCACCTCCTCGCCAGGATTAAATCTTCTTTCCTTCGCCTTTATATCAAATAAGTTCGAAACTTCTTCAATTTTGCTCAGCATTTTGGTACGGGATGTCGGCACAATGCTCGAGGCGCTTTCGGAGGTTCAGGAGCTACGAATAGGAGGATTGGATTTCGTTATCCAGACGTGGATTGGTGAAAAGTTTTTTTAAAATAGCAAGGGTGCCTCGAACATAACGGCCATACAATAATTCTAAATGAGGTAAACCCTAGGGTTTTATGGGGGATTTCACGAAACGTAAGCAGTGACATTCTCGGGGCTGCTCGATACACAATTTTCTGAGGATTGCTTCCAACGTGCCATTTAGCTTTTCGCAAACTAAGTTTGCTGCGGCCTGGTGGTATAGGGTGGTAAACAAAGGTTTTACCCTGTGGAGCCTTCCGACACACTCTTTTAGCTCGGAGGTAAATTGTCTTTCTCGATCCAACAATACCCCTTTAGAAATTTCTACCCGAGAAAAAGGGAAATGAGGGCTTCGGCGCACGAAATCACGTTAATGCGCTTAAGGGGAACTGCCTCAGGAAAACGCCGAGCGAAGTTAACCAAAGTGAGGACGTGAATGTGTCATTCACTAGACAAGGTATGAATGAGGCCAATAAGATTATTGGCCACATGAGAAAAAGGTTCCGAGATAATCGGGCTTTTCTGAATGGGGTCTGGCTTGACGCGCCATTTTGCGGATGTCCTTTGGCAGGTATCGCATGATTTGAAGTACTCTGCAATTTCTCTGGCTGCAGCTTGCCAATAAAAATACTTAAAAACCCTCTGAGAGGTTTTATTATGACCCAAATGACCGGTGAATAAACTATTGTGAAAAATCTGCAGGACTTGGGCGATGTGGGAGCGGGGAACACACAAGGTGTGTGTTTCAGGTTCGGTTCCGTCGGAACATTTACGACGTAACAGCTCATCCTTGACAAGCTATGAGATGCTTTTTCCACCATGGGACGACCCCTGTGCTGAGTCCTGACTTTCTCCTAAATGGGGAGGAGAGTTGTGCACCCCTTCTGGGCACTGGCAAAATCCTCATTCCGGAGGGTCTCCATCTCGGGATCGACGGGGTTTTCTAAAGGAGCGGGTTCCAGTCCAGAGAAGCCAAGGTGGCCTGGGCAGGGGTTACCACAGGTTGTGCTACTGGGTTACTTGTAGCCTGGAGCTCTGACCAATCGATTCAGAGCAAATCTTGATTGATACTGCTACTACTTCGACCAAACCAGTCAAATAATGACATTCGATGTGTCATTTTACAATAGGGAAACGATTCAGTCAACCGATGTAATCATAGACTACAGCTAACATTTGGTGGCTAGAACCAACTAAAGGAAGTAAATTCACGGATATCACGATGCATCTGCACCTAGTGCCACGTGCAAGGGTGGACACACCCTTGTGTTGATCGACGAAAGAGCCATAGTGGTATCTTGAAGATACTGGGGAGGAGCAGGAGTGGCACTAACTTAGTGTACATAATGGGACGAAATGCTTTTAAATTAAGAATTTTGAGGATAGTTCGTGCGTACGTGACCTTCTATTCCGCACGTGAAACAGATTATCTGTCTTCTGAGGAATAATCATACGGGAGAGTGGTAATTATGGGCTTAATGTCTCTTGATTCCGAAGAAGGGAGGTTCCTGGGTTTCGAGGGACCTTGTACTTTCACGAATTTACTGGTATTTCTGGGATGGAGCGTGGAGTTATTAATTTTAAATTTGGGAGGAGACGGGAAAGGTTTCTTATTAACCTTGGCATGAAAGTTATGGCTGGTTGCGTAAATATCAGCCTCTTCTAGACATTCCTTGAACGTAGAGCATTGCATGTCTATAAGGAAGGCTCAGATTTCGGGGGTCACGAAAGCTAAGAATTGATCTTTTAGGACCATATCCAGAAGGGACTTGTAATCTTGGGGGACTTTACAAGCATCTACCATAAATAAGAAGTGTTTCTGGAGGATATACCTAAAATAGCGAAAGGTCTGACCAGGCGGATCTTTTCGTGATAGAAACGGGCAAAATAGAAGTCTAGGGTCATATTTACGGCAGCTATGAGTTCAAACTTGATGGTAGAGTAATCCCCAGTGGACTCTGGAGCAAGGGAACTGAATATGTATCTTAATTGTGAGTTTAAGAGGGTAAGCAATTTGGCGACACCATCTACCTCAATGTCCCAATTGTTGATTTCATAACTCTTCTCGAAATGAAGAAGATATGATCCAGTTTCTTCTCCTTCTTTAAAGACGGGTAATCTTACTGACGAGGATTGTGAAGTTTTGGTCTGCGAGTTACCTGACATTAATCTCAATTGATTACGACCTAATTCCAGTTCATAATGCCCTATTCTCTCACGCTATTCCATTTCTGCTTTGTTCTTTTCCATCTCTCGTCGTTCCTTTCTCTCTTCAGCTTCTCTTAGTTCTTTTGATCTTCTCTTTTCAGCTTCTCTTAGTTCTTGTTCCTTTGCTGTTCTCTCTTCTCTTACATTTATCTCATCACCCTGAATATAAGTTAATAATTTTAACGTTAAAACGTCAAGAGAAGAGGACATCTTGTTCGCTTACTAGAGGGAACGTAACGCGCGAACGGGGATATTAACGTTAAGTAATGTCTCGGCAATATACGTGAAGCCTAACTTTTTACAAAAATAAATATTAGAAAATTATCGCACTAAAATAACACTAAATCTCTTCCTCCACGGTTAGGAATGGTTAATCTTTTTAATCCGGCTGGGGATTACTGAAATATTCTGGTAAATGGAATACATAAACACAAAGAACGGGTCCCAACTAATAATATGAATTTTAAATAGTTAATAGACTAAATTTCCACTGATCTAGAACTGACTTGGACGTACTTCGGCCCAAAATAGAAAAATAAACAAACTTCAATAATGAGAGGGAACTACTAAAACTCAAAGGGGATGTGAATTTACTAAATTGATTTACTATGTAATAGACCTCGCACAATTGACAACAGTTTTTGTAATATAGCAGTAATATATATAATATGTATCGTGGTACAACCACTCTATACCATACACTACTATATTATGCGGGCAGGTTACTTAATCACCTATTGCAACGTGAACCGTTGTAGGAGATCAAACTTGATGTGTTGGGTTTAAAATCCTTAAAAATCAAACAGAGTGCATAAATAGTTAACGAGATTTACTTGAATAGGCTGAGAGTATCGTTCAAGGTTAGTTAAAGATTAAAAAAAATATATAACTTCATTTACACAGAAGAAAATAATAATAGGCAAAGGGGAATTATTTCAAATGAAAGAGTCACTTCACTATTATTATGAGAAGGGATTCTCAAATGGAATTAAATGAATAATGGAACTAGGCTCAGATCAAAAGGGGAAACTTGACAATACTAATAATGGAAAGGGTTTCAGTCTTACGGGTCGATGACTTTGAAGAAGATCGTACTTGCGTTGAAGCGAGTGGGGAACGATCCAATAAGGTCAGTGGGGCAATATCCGAATGAGGCAGGTGGAGCACGATCCGAATGAGTCAGGTGGGGCCCCTTCCAAACCAACCTTTCGATGAAGATAGTCAAACTTCAAAGATGATGCTCGACAGGGAATGTAGGAATTCTCGTAATTCTTGATTACCTTTCCCTTAAAGGTATTCGATGGAGATTTTCTTCGTTTCGATTAAACGAAGAGAGACTGATGCTACAGTGAAAGGCTTGCCGTTCACAAGAGCTTCCAATTGACTTGAGTAGACACGGCTGAAGAGGTCTTGCTGTCTGACGAACGCTAATAAGACGAGACGATAAGGGCGGCCTTGAGGTTCGTGCTTGACTCTTCGAACTATAGAATAACCCGAATATTTGTATGCCTGATTCTGGAGGGGCAGGAGTAGTTTGGAGAAAGGAGTCACAAGCTCCAGACATCTTAATCTGGAGGCGGACTTGATTTATCTTTTAGCAGCGAGGTGCAAAATCGCTGAGCTCTTTCTCCCCTCGTCCCCTTGGAGGATACAGAGGCTTGGGAAATATTTTCCCAAAGTGCTTAGGAGTCGATAATTCAAGAATGTTCGAACAGGAATTTACGTCGTCCATGGTGGGATACCAACAGCACGTTGTCTTCGATAAATAGGGTATAAAAGCTGTGTATTTTCACATCTTAAATTCACGTTTTAATTCCTTTATTTTAGGTCTGAGTTTCCTAAATTATTTGGAGTAAAATTTAATTAGATGTGAAATAAGACAAAACTATTATATTGCTTAAATTTTAAAGAGTTATAAAGTGTAATTCGTTATAAAATTTAAGTATAACTCTTAAGAGAGGAAGTGAAAATCTATAGCATAACAAACAATACTAAGACATGCATAATTTTGTCTCATTTAAAACATTTACGGCATGTTATTACACTTAGGATCTTAAAAGCAATAAGAAAATAACTATTGTCCATCAAATTCTTCAGACTGCATCGCTAATATATGTACACCTTAAGCAAATACTCTATTTCAATTTGTTCTAATCGTAAGAGCTCTGTAGAGTTAAATCAACGAATGTTTAGAAAATATTTACAGGTTTGTTTTAAAATGTTACATCTTTTCAAATCGCTTTAGTTTAATTATTACCTTTGATTTAATATCGGTAGAAAGGTCTTTACTTTGAGGAATATATATAATTAAAGATTTACTTGACTTTGACATGTGTTGGTATAAAAATGTGCTTTGAGAGATATAGGGAATTAATCCTTGGCCTCATATGTTTATTATGGAGATCAATTAATTTTGAGCATATTACCTTTCAAAATTTATGTTTAACAAAAAGTGAAATTTGTTAATAACAACTATACTTAATGGTAATTAAGCTCTTACTTATATAAATAATGCTCTGACATAAATTGAGCGAGAGCTGAAAGATGGAGCGTAATATTCCGAAGCATGCTCTGTACCAATGTAAACGTGCATCATTTACATATGAAAAAATTTTAGTAGAACACTTTTGATGCTATGAAACAGTGATTAATTAAGAAGTGATAAATTTTAATTCATAATTCAATAATGGAGAAAAATATTGAAGTAATGAGATGAACTCAATTTTGGCATTGTATTACGCAAGTGCCTGCATTTCCCCTTATATATATATATATATATATATATATATAGTAAAAGAGAAAGAAGAATTGGACGCACGCGAATGAGCAAATGAGAAAAGAAACGGGAGTTTTTTAAAGGCAAGAGAAAGGGACATTAGAAGAATCAAAGAAACCAGAGGGCGGAACAGTGAAGGCGATCCTCTACCGAGAATACAGAAATAACGCCAGGGCAAAAGGTTTTTGAAAATTCCTGGCCAAAACTTGAACCCTGGGCTGCTGATTGCCGGTCAGATGCTTTACCGATAAGCTACCAGGCACAGTAAATATATTTCGCCCAAAGCCTTACCCCATTAAACCCAGTATCTCCCTAAGCTAGGAACCTCCAATTAATTTTTATACTACATCCTCTTACCCGCTCATAATTTAAAGGCTCATTGTCCATGTGACATGCAAAGAAAAAGCAAATACAGGTTATAATGGTGATAATACAACTACCACAGGGCTACGCTATTTTTATTTTCCGTCTTTCAAATAAATTTGAAGGCAGAAAGAAAGATGCAGAAACCTTGCATAGCTGACTAAAAATATGTACATATATTACAAGAGAAAGAAGAATTGGACGCGAATGAGCAAATGAGGCAAGAAACTGGAGATTCATAGCTTAGGGAGATACTAGGTTTGATGAGGTAACGCTTTGCCCTTCACTGTGTCGCCCTCTGCTCTCTTTGATACTGGGTTCTTCTAATGTCCCTTTCTCTTGCTTTTAAAAAACTGCGGTTCCTTGTATCATTTGCTCATTCGCGTCCAATTCTTCTTTCTCTTGTACTATATGTATTTAGAGTCTGCTATCCAAGGTTTCTGAATCCTTCTTTCTGTCTTCAAATTTATTTGAAAGACACAGAATAAAAATGGCGTAACCCTGTGGTGGTTGTATTATCACCCGCAGAATCTGTATTTTCTCTTTTTTTGTATATATATATATATAAATATAATAATCTAAAATTACATGACACCGTGATATATAAACAAAAAATCCGTGCCCTCCCCTACTAGAAAAACACTTTTCTTGACTCTCACTGGATAAAAACCTACACTTCGTTATTCAAAAGGCATCTTGAATCAATCCTTTTTGAGGCTTGAGGATGGTAGGTCTGGCGATGAGCGTCGTGGTTTTTTAGCAAATAGCGCTTTATGACACTGGTTCAAATCCAACCCCTTTATTCATTTTCATATATCGGTTAAAATAGTTTGTCCTATAAGTATGTTTCCATATCTCCCATTTTCTTTCTTAAGCTTCAATGGTCACGTAATCATTTCCTTAGCGTTTTTTCCTGTTTGTGTGACCAGTTTTCAATTCCTTGGGCCTAAAATATATGTATATATATATATATATATATATATATATATATATATATATATATATATATATATATATATATATATATTTATATATATATATGTTAATAGGTGTCTTTGACAATAAATGGAGGGAAAGAATAGGAGAACCCACAAGTGCTACAAGGTTTCGCTCTTGATGAGCGAACTTCAGTAATAAAGAACCTCGTACCACTTGTGGTTACTCTTATTCTTCCTCTCCATATACCGGGTTTCCCCCCAAAATGTATAGACACTTTCAATTAATTGTAAAGTAGATGTTTATTAATATAGATTTCATTTTATAATTTAATAGAAAGAACAAACATTATTTTATTGTTTTTTTCAATAAAATAAAAATATATACAAAGTTTAAATAGTTGTAAATTAGGTGTTTTTTAAATAAGTTTTTTTCTTTGCTTACTTAATGACGGTAGTCAGATTAAACATTGAAGAAAGGAAGTTCATTCTAAAATGCTACTGGAAATGTGAAAACGCAGTTGAATTAGAAAGACAATTTAGGAGTGTTAAAAAAAAACACAACCGTGCCTTATCATCAGTCGAATTAGAGATAAATTTGAAGCTGAAGAAACTATTCCAAACGTCCACGAGAAGCGTTCCGGAGAACCACGAACATTGCCATCCCCTACAAAGTAAGATAGTTTGTTGGAAATCTATCACCGAAGTCCAAGAAAATCTGTGCGACAAGCCAGTCGTGAGGTAAGCATTTCAAAGTCGTCTGTCCATGGCATTATGAAGCGTTGTTAATGTAACAGTTACATTCCAAGATTAGTTCATGCTCATAATGACGATGATCCAGACCAAAGAGTGCAGTATTGCGAGTGGTACTTGGAACGATGTGTCAAAAATGCAAACTTTCAAGCAAAGATTATGTGGAGTGATGAGGCCACAGTCAAATTAAATGGTTCAAGTTACCGCTACAATTGCACCTACTGCGGATCTGAGAATCCGCATGTTATGGTCGAACTCCATGTTAATTTACCAGGAGTTACCGTGTTGTGTGGCTTATTATCAAGACGATTAATTGCACTATTTTTTTAAGCTATTGTAAATAGTCCCGTTTACTTTAACTTGCTGCAACAGGCCGTCATGCCAAGTATTAGGGATAACTTTGAAGATGAGGAGTTTTATTTTCAGCAAGATGGGACTCCCCACACTACCATCACAATGGTAGACGGAGGGGTTTCGTTGAATACCCTCCACGTTCACCAGAACTCAAACCACTAGACTTTTGTATGGGGATATCTAAAAGCCGAGGTCTACGTTATGAAAGATGCAACAGACACTGAAATGAAAGCAGCCATTAAACGTGAATGCACGCAAATATTAAACGAATTATTTCTTGATGTTTGCGATTCCATTGCTTCGCGAAGTCATCAGTGTCTGGACCAGAACGGAGGTTAGTTTGAGAAGAGGCGTTGACAAAACAATAAAATAATATTTGTAGATTCTATTAAATTTTGAAAATGTAATATATTTTAATAAACACCTACTTTACAATTATTTAAGTTGTGTATAGATTACCCTTTTTAGATGTCGTCATTAATAAAGATCACCATGAATTAAAACTTGACGTGTATAGGAAACCAACCTACTAAAATGCCTATATACATTATTTTTCGTTTCACGATAATACTGTCAAAAAATTGGTAATTTCTAACCTTTTCCTTAGAGCATACAAAATATGTCATCCTTCCTATTTAGATGAAGAAATTGTCATTATCAGGACCATTTTTTCTAATTTGTATTACCCCGATTGGTTTATATCGTCTGCCCATTTTGCAGCTAGTAAAACATTCTATGGTAATAAGCCTTCCCGCACTAACGACTGTAACAAATGTATAACATTGCCATTTAATAATAAATTAAATAGTTTAAAGGACATATTTGGAAAAGCGGGTATTAATCTAGCCTTTAAATATAATAATTCCTTAAACCAATTGATGATGGCCAGGAAACCCAAAGAACATGATAACATAGGAGTATATGCAGTACCAGGCAACGATTGCCATAAAGTTTATATAGGGGAAACGGGAAGAAATCTAGACAAGAGATTGTACGAACACAAAAGAGATATTAGAGTGGGCAGCGAAAGTAGTTGAATATTTTGCCATGTTAGAGACAAGAATCATACGATCGATTTCATTTAAAGTAAAATGTTATTTAAATCGGCTAACTATGTTAAGAGAAGAATCGTAGAATCGAGCTTGATATCGTCAGTTCCTAATTTAAATCTATCTGAGAGTCATTTTTTTTTTAATCCTGTAATAAGATCGCAAATAAACAAAAAAGTAAAATGCCAGCCCTTCAATATGTTTAGGCCTACCCCCCCTCCAGATTTGCCACAAGTAGGGGATTGAGGGAAAATAGAGGGGATCTTGTGTTATGCTAATATGCATTTCTCTTATATTTTCTGCCCAGTGTCAGTTGAAAAAGGGTGTGAGATACACCGAAACTGTTCTGAAATAAATTGTCTTTGGAGAATGTGGTTAAATTGCTCATATATAAATATATATATATATATATATATATATATATATATATATATATATATATATAAATATAACGGCTGTACCGCTAACTTGGACCGATTTTAAATGTGAGTTAAGTTTAAGCTTTTAATGATTTTTTTCTTTTTCTTTCAGATCTAACAACTTCAGTCTTTGGCAATTTCAATCTTGAAAAGATTAACAATCCCACAACTTGATAAAGTTATCAAACCTATTACGAACATGGACTTTCAAACAGAAAAGCATTTCGGGCACTTCACTTTTTTTTGGGTCAACATAATCGACCAACCGAGAGTGCAATTGGCAAAATTGTCCGTAAATTCAAACAAACTGGGTCGGTGGCATATATGAAAACGCCATTGCGTGCTCTTTTACGCTGTTCAGCTGAAAACATTGCTGCAGTGCGCGATAATGTGGTCTTAGATCCAGACACCTTACCACAACAATGTTACATCGAATTTTGACAAAAGCTTTGTCCCTACACGCTTGCAAAATTCAATTTACACAAGAACTGAAGCATGTTGACCATTTGAAGCGCCGTACATTCGCCAATTGGGTGCACGAGCAAAGACAAGCCTATGATGATTTTCCGCTAAAAAGCATGTTTAGTGATGAAGCTCATTTTTATGTTGGTGGATTCGTTAATAAGCAGAATTGTCACATTTGGGCTAATG
Organism: Ceratothoa steindachneri; assembly: GCA_963969495.1. NCBI lineage: Eukaryota > Metazoa > Arthropoda > Malacostraca > Isopoda > Cymothoidae > Ceratothoa > Ceratothoa steindachneri. The sequence goes on from OZ018328.1 coordinate 14,136,724, forward strand.
AAAATCCCAGGAAGATTTCGGAAAAGCCATTGCATCCACAAAAGGTCACTCTTTGGTGTGCATTTTAGCTAGCGGAATCATTGGGCCGTATTTCTACGAAAATGATGTCGGGAATTCTGTTACGGTAACAGGCGAGTGATACCGTGCCATGATAACCAACTTTTTATGGCCTGAATTGAATTCTGTGGATGTCGAAGATTTGTAGTTTCAACAGGGTGGCGCGACATGCCACACAGCTAATGCAACAATGGCTTTATTAAAAGAGACGTTCCTAAGGCACATTATCTCTTGAAACAGCGAGGTCAATTAGACACCACAATCGTGTGACTTGACGCGTTTAGATTTCTTTCTTTGGGGTTATGTCAAAAGTAAGGTCTATGTGAACAAGCCAATAACAATTCAACAGCTGAAGGTTAAGATAATTAGGCATATTGGTGAGATAGAGAGGCAACTATGCAGAGACGTTCTAAAAAATTTGACCATCGATTGGAGGTATGCCGCAGAAGCCTTGCCGGACATTTAAGCGATATTATTTTTCACCCATAATTGCATGACTTAAATAACATGATCCAATAGTGAAATCAATAAATTTTCAGCAATAACACTGTTTTATTTACTGCTAACTTCGATCCGTCTTAATGGAACACCCTTTATATATTCGACTGGGTGTTCGGAGAGTGCCTATTTAGCGAAATTCCAATCATTAAGGTTCCGATACCCAGCATGCCAGGTGACTCTTTTTTTAAAGTTTGACTTGAAAGCGTTCCTTGAGTAAGTCGTGTCCAGAATAATACATATCTTTGATGCTTGAGTGTGAATATGCCCACCTCAGATACTGGGCCGACCATTCTAATTTAAAAATCTTTGGCCTAACTTTTCAAGTGGCTTGAGATCTGGATAACCTCAGGCTCTTTACTGTAAAATACCATATAGATCGACTTGAACTCTAGTTTAAGCATCTCTATTTCCGGAAAATAATTTAATATTCTACAATGTTCTTTGTAAAATTTACTCTCCTGTTCGAAGCTATTCAAAGGCTGACACATTATAAAATTTATCTTTTAAGATTGGACCCGTGAAGTTTGGTCAGACCTTAATTCTTTCCTTCTACATTCTCTTTTAACCTTGCACTTAGAACACTATCTAGTTTAAGCAGTGCTTTCCCCTGCCTAACTATATTTAGCAGATTTAACCTGGTGACGTTAGGCAAGATTTGATACTGCTACGCTGTGCCAAAAATAATTGCTACAGAAAGTAGATTCCCTTTTGTTGCCTTCAAAAAAATCAGTTGCTCCAACCACTGTTGAGTCACAACACTATAAACAATTAACCTTCAACATAATTTGACCTAAGGAAGTAGTCCACCCATCAACGATCTCCCTTCGTGCTCTACACACCAATACAATCAAATAGCCTTATTAGTGATTAGGCTAAATAAGCTCTTAAAGTGTGGCGTGATTACCAAGGGTGATTTGTCACCGAATTTTGGTACCACTCTTGGGGCAGCTAAATGGATTTCTTGATTCAGCTTGGCGACTGCCACTTTGCTTCTGCTGAGAGTGCTTAGTATTCACGGTGCACTGACTTTAAAATGGTAGAAAGCTATCTTCTTGTTCTATTGTAGGCTGGAATAAGGTGATCAATTTTTTCCAGAGGTAAAAGGAATCTTGGAACTGAAATCAATATTCTTAATTGGGCGGAAATTTGGAAGGTCTTTAGATGTTTTTTCTGAATAGAGAATTCACCCTCAAGCGCATTCAAGCTCTCTTTTACATACACAGTCCCGCATACATTCGGCCTTTTAACATACACAAATAGAATTTCTTTTTTTAGACTAAATTATTTCCTATAATATTAAATTTATTCACTCTACTTACATTAAATTAGTTTACAAATTCGTACAATATTATTAAGTCTTATAATTGCTATTCATTAGTATAGAAGAAATTTATCTAATCTAACAATTGTCTCTTCATCGCATATAAGTTTCCTTTAACATAATTCTGTGATATGAGTGGAGTAAATATAGGACGTTTAAAAAGTATTAAAAGAAATATTTGGAGATTAATTCATAGTATTTTATTCTTATTTTCCTCAGAGATATCTTAATCGTACAAATGCAAAACAAACCCATTATATTGTTTTCTAAAGGTATACGTTGTATGGTTGTAAAATGTAACTAATTCTCTCATTACAGCGCTTTAAATCAAATATCCTAATTTTGTCGTGTATTAAACCCAATTTTTATTAAATACAGGATGATTCCCCCAACACGGGCTGGCACACATTTTTTGTGATATATGCTTCATTCTTTCACTACTCACCCTTATTTTGCAAGACATTACAGAAGCAACACCTGTGATCACAACTAGTTTCCAAACATTACTACAAGAGAAGCTTGTTCAAGAAAGTGCAGGATACTTTCGTGCATGACCTCGAATATTAAAAAGCCCAATCCAACAGCAGAATTCAGGACTGGCTGAACCACTTTGAAAACTGGGTGACAGTGGAGAGCCTCAATGCAGCCAACGACAACCATCCAAGCCATTCAGGACGCCCCAGGCAGCGTATAGCTGAGCTGGTCGGGAGCTTGAGAGAGTGACGAAAGTAGAGTCAAAAACGCTTGGTGTCCAAGCGAAGTCAGTCCCTGGGTATATCCCGTGAGACTTGCAGGAGAGTACTAGAAAGGAATGTAAAGGCGTACCTATACAGAAAACATACGAAGCAGATCCTTACAGCCTGAGGCAAGGAACAGAGAATGGCTATGGTAGCCAAGATACTGGAGAAGATCCAGGGAACCCCAACTTTCCTTAACCTCCTTCGAAGCTCAGTTCCATCAAGAAGGAAAGTCAAACTAAAAACAAAATGTGTTCTGGGTGAGCTCCATACCAAATGAGTTAGCCACCAAGCACCTACACTCCCCTAGGTGCACAATAGGGACGGCAATCTCAGCCAGATGCATCATCGGACCTACAAGAGGAAACTGCAGACCCTGTTCCCGTCGCTTATGGCGAAATTCTGGTTTCAGCAAAATGTAACAAGCTCTCACACGTTAAACCTGTCCCGAGATTGGCTGAAAGAGAACTTTGTTGGGGGTGTGATCAGTCTCAAGACTGATTTTAAGTGGGCACCTCACAGCCCAGAACTTAGACCGCCAGATTTCTTTCTCTGGGGCTATTTTAAAGACACAGCGTTAGTAGGGAGACCGATGACCATCATGGAACTCAAGAAAGCCATCAGGGAAGAGATCAGAGCCATTAGGCGGTCGGTTTGTAAGGACGTCATGGACGACTTTGCGCTTCGCATCAAGAAATGCACAGAGCTAAATGGAGGTAATCTCGAACACGTTCTCTAAAATAAAGAAAATAGTCCAAAGACTCTTATGTTTTGATATGATGTTTTCAAACACAATAAATTAGTTATCACCAAAGTTCCATTCAATCTTTGAAGAAACTTAAGATATGAGGCCTACCGAAAGTTAGGGCCCGTTTTTTGAGGTTGACCCTATATATAGAAGAAATGAAGTTGTAATTATCACCTATAGACTTTTACACTAAGCTTATATATACTAAACCAAAAATATTATATTCATCTCATTCGTTTCTTTCTTAAGATCGTTTAATGTATGGATGATCACGAGTTTTGGGGTTAAAATGGGTTACCAGTGTACGGGAGTCAGGCTAAGGTTATCGCGGTCTTACAGTCGAGTTTGTTCTGACTCAAAAGTGTTCGTTCAGTGAATCCACTTGTAGGCTGAGTTCGAATGGTAACCTGGTTTTTGCTTGGCAGAAGGAAGGACTGGGAAGAAAAAGGTGGTTTTGTAGGCTTTAATCACGGCTTAGGGCTACTTCAGGTTGAGCAAGCGAAATAGATGAGGTTATAAGGTTCCCATGTTTCCTTTGTCCACTCGCGCCTTTAGGCGTCAGATTGTTTGGAATTTAGACGGATCTATTGAGGACGAGAAACGGAGACGCAATGCTAATAATAAGAACGTTGCTAATATACAAATCAGAATAAGAATAATAATAATGTTTTTGCCCTTCTATTCATACCAATGACACTTAAGGGGGCGTGACTTCTCTTTTCTTTATCTGAACGCAGGATGGAGCTTATGGATGCATGTGTTCTCTACTAAGACTGCAGGGCGGATTCAAAGGTTGTGTGCATGTTAAGTGTAGGCACGTGTGCACTAAGAGATTATTTACAGTTGATCACCTGATCGGGTTTTTCAAACCGACATCCATTGCAAGATTGACTTCGTCTTTTCACAAGTTCATGTACACTCTAGCTGGTTAGAACAATTTCTGTTCTATGCGTGTCCAGCTGTATTTCACTGCCTCCGTTGGCTCACATCTGTTTCCTAATATGTTTATGTTAGTATATTCGCGTGAAAACCCAACGATTTCGCTTGCATTATTTCAACATATATTGTTTTGCATTGGTACATATTAAATTGCGATTTACCATTATGTAAGAGTATTTGGTTTGTTCTACATTAGTTCATTTTTCTCCGTTTCATCTTTTTCCTCATGGCCTGAACTGAAAAAGGTCGTTTTCTTATCTGTTGCATGAGTCTTCGGTTGGTCGCTTATCATTCAGTACATTGCCATTATACGATAGAGGCAGTTTTGCCGGTTTCAACCTGTCTAGTGAGACAGCATCTTGTTTGCCATTAGGGAATTACAACTTTTAGATCTTATCGTCGAGTTTGACCAGCATATAATGCATTGAAGGATTTGCGAACATGATCGTTTTCGACCCACACATGCGTCACCTGGCGAAGGGCTCTGAGCACCGAGTGCAGGTGACCTATGAATGCCTGTGTGAAGTTGAGTCGACTTGTGCCATGGTTGTGGCTTACTCCTTTATGAAGTTTGAATCTGTTCCGACGAAGATGATGAAGTCAAGAGCTTTGGACCCAGTAACTGCTATGAAAGCCAAAACACTTGATTCATTAGGCAGGGAGTGAATGCACAAAAGGATAATTGCAAAGGCCATTACACACTGGCGGGCTGATAACTAGCAACAGGCCATTATGGAGAACTTCAGTCTGTGTGTTCTTTCCACCATCCCGATCATGAATGGCCGATATGCCATGGTGCGGAGACGATAAAAACTAACTAGGGCTGATCATTCTCTGAACAATTCGGACTAATTGGGGCTCCTATGTGGGTTACCACTTATAACTGGACTGCAAATATTGAAATCCATTCATCTAAGAAGGCTAAAGCAACCTTTGCTGCATTGATTGCCTGAATAGGTAATGCCTCGATTCATCTAGTAGCCTGGTCATTGCACGATAGAATAGACTAGTTATGCGACGTGTAGGTGTGCCTAGGCAATGTGTTCTGTTGTGATCATCAGATGATACCAATGTGCACGGTTTTGAATCTTGACGAGGGAGTATTAATGGGCGGGATTGGATATTTTGTGTGGCGATCGATTTTGGAGGCCTGACATGAGAGCCACTCCCGTGCCCAGGAGCGAATGTCCCTGTCCATATTAGGTCAAAAATATCAATCTTAACTGATTGATGATAGTCCTCCTGCATGGTGTAGGGACGAACCATCGTGAGTATCTTGATGTTAAATCACACCATAGTCGAGTTTCCATTGTAAAAGGGAAAGATTTGGGTTGTGGCTATAGCTCTTCTGTTTCTCCATCGTTATCCTGCGCTGCCACCAAAACTTAAATGTCAAATGAGTCAATTTGGACTAAATCGAAGTTCCTCGATAATCAAACAGGAAGAACGTTCTCCTGATCACGCGCGTATCCGATGTCGCTGATGTAGTCCAAAATTGCCGTCTAATGACGTTGTTGCCTGTCAGTTTTGCCACATAATTGTTAGAATTTTTTTTTTAATTTTAGGAGCTTATCTGGCGACTACCCACTTGGGCTCAAGTCACCATAATGGGTAGGAAAAAGCCAAAACTAACTGTAGTGCTGTGTGCATAAGTTAACATGGGGATCCTCAATCATGTGCTTGAAGTGGAGCACAGCAAGTTACGCTGCTAGATTTTCCTGTCTTATGTAAAGTATGCTTGCTGTGTCCTGTTTAGTTTGCTCGAAAGAAATGCCATTAGTTGCGGTGATCTATTCTTCATCTGGTAAATGGCAGCTTGACGGTGTTAGTCAAAGCTACTTTTGTATTATTGAATGCTTATCGCCTACTTTTGTTCCATTCGAGCTCATGAGGCTTGAGTTACAGATGTGGGAGCTCTCTCAGCGGGGATGCAATTAGGGCAAAATTTAGAATCATCCTTGGATAGTTGCCCAACATGCCCAAGCTTCGGTGTAGTTCCCTATAGTCTTTTGGTAAGGGCATGCCTCCAATTTCCTTCATTTTCTTAACCGGTGAGCAAATTCACATTTTTCCAGGGATATCCGTAGACTATTCTAGACCTGGATTTTTAATACTTGATTAAAATTATCCAAATGGTCCGACAAAATCAGGATGTCTTCTATATATACATAAACGAATTCTAATCCCAGAAACAGGTTATCATGGGATATTGGAATGTACAGTGTGCATTCTTGAGGCCAAAAAGTAATTTCATAGAGTCACATAATCCCATTGGAGTTCCCACCGCAGTCTTTTCTACATTTATCTGCCGGATCATCCGGATCTGATTGTAGGCATGAACCAGATACGATCAAGAGATAATTATTTTACCTTGAAGGTGGCTTACTATACATTGTATTCTTAGTAATGGATATCTGTCGGGCTTCGTGATTGATTTTTAAGTGCGCCAAAATCTCCGACAACCCAATACCCTCCCGGCTACTTCTTCGGAACCATGTGAATTGGCGAAGCCCACTGCTATTATGATGAGCGCACCATCCCCTCATTCAAGGGAATGTTGGTAGTGTACTACTGGTCGCAATTGTGTTTTTCAAGGGGTTAGGGGATAGCGGACCGGTAATACTGGGCGCTGGGCTGTACAAAGCTTCATACTTCTCTAATATGACCTTGAAATTAGGCAGTAGATGCTGGAAGTCATTAATAATTACAGCTAATGCAGCCTTCCAGAATTGTTTTACTTTTGATTTACGTAATTCCCTCATTTGCACTAAATTACTCGGTATTATTGACACACTTCCCCTCTATCAAGTAAAAATTCACACTTTATTTTATCTACTTCCGAGGTGACGGTGAATACTGACGATATGCTATCAGTCGCACTTACAATGGCACGCCGTGCTATTTTTACGATGGGGCTGGTGGAGATTGTCAGGAGGACGATTGCATTTGAACGTGTTTCGCTCTTTTCCGCCATCTACACCAGGGCTTGCAGAATTTAGCACTTTTTCCGAAAAACAAATGCAATTCACATACCACAGGCCTTTGGTTTCTGCGAACAAACTACACCATATTCTATACTACGCTGTACAAAGTTAGAACGGTTTCTATTAGGGTACACAATCATAGGCACTGAGCGCGCACTTCCCTATTTTGCACATTATTATATGATTATTACTCTTATAATTTAAATCAAGAACATTTGTATCGGGAAAAGATGTGGCAATACTTTCAATTGTATCTCTGTTATTATTCACGCTAAGACACTGGGCTCTATTAAATGGCTTTAGTTCGTCTCCAACTTTACATAGCTCCACCAAAGTTAGATCCTTCTGGGCGGCGATTATGGGCACGAAGTTTGATGAGGGTATTGAGTATATTTGTGACTCACGAGTTCATCCCCAACTCCTACTTGTAGAGCTGTTCTCTGCAGTTCCTCCGGGTTTATGGAAGGTAGACCAGCGAGTGTGGAGGAGGAAATGAGCCTCTCGAAGAGCTCCCTTTTGAGTCTCTCAAAGAGCTCGATTACTTCTATCCTTGAGAATTGTTAATTTGGGGCAGGAAAGACTGTAGCTGGGAGTCGGTCGACAGACTCGGGGATAGTACAGTCAGGTCGTGAGAAATATTTGTTTCCTGATATTGCTGTCTTGTTAAAGATGGGTGTCTTGTTGATGAGGGCGTTGACGATTTAAGATTCTCCTTCTCCGATGCGCTCATATCTTTATTTTTGGTTACCTTTAGGTTTGGTTGAATGGGTCACTAGTTTATGGATGGTGCCACTTTTGGTGTGATGATGGGTTCCCGGTGTATGGGTGTTGGGCGATGGTGGTTTAGGCGGCCTTGGTGTCGAGTTTGATGTAACTCAAAAGTGTTTCTTCCGGTCAACCGCTTGTAGGCTAGGTTCAAATGGTAACCTAGTTATTGCTTGGTAGAAGAAAGGATTCGCAGAAAAATGGCAGTTTTGTATTCTTTAATTTTGGCTTAGGGATACTTCAGTTACGACAAGCGAAATAATTAAGGTTGTTCCTGTTTCGTTTGTGCGCTCCGCCTTTAGGCTGACTATCAGTGCTAATGTTCAGTATTTCTAGTAAATCTCCTTTTGCGTCAGAATGTTGGGACTAGGGACGGTTGGATTGAGTACGAGGAAGGAACTCGTGATGCTAATAATAAGGACGCTACTAATATACAAATCAGAATGAGTATAATATTAAGAATGTTTCTCCCTGCTATTTATACCAAATCAAATTAGGCGGGGTAACTTCTAATTTCTTTAGTGCTCTGTACTAAGACCACTAGACGTAGACAAAGTGTGTGTGCATGTTAAGTGTAGGTACGTGTGTAATAAGAGAGTATTTGCATTTGGCCACCTTACCGGGCTTATCAAGCGAACATCCATAGCGAGATTGATCGCATCTTTTCACAGGTTGATGTAAAATTTGTCTGGTCAGATCAGATTCCGTTCTAATTGTGTCCAGCTGTTTTCCACGGCCTTCATTATCTGTTTCCGTACCTTCTTCTTACATCAATTTCCTAATGGTTGTACATTTCAGTGAAACACAACGATTTCACTTGAGTCATTATAACATATACTGTCTTGTATTGAAACAAATTAAATTGCGATTCAACATTATTTACAAGTATTTGCTTAGCTCTACATTTGTTCCTTGTTACACGATGACATATTATTTCAGTGTTCGAATTTTGCGCTCAATTTTTTTATTTCCTAGGGCGACGAGGTGCTCATTTGTGAAGATACTTGTTGCGTCTAGTCCACTTGCAATTGGCGCCACAAAAGTTTCTTTAATTTTCGGAAAGAAAAATTTAGTTAGTTACTGGTACAAATGAAAACTTATTAAGGAAAATAAGAGATATTTAAAGTGTTTTAACTGAGCTGTTTAAATTATGTAACGTTAGGAGTTATTTAAATTTCACGGTGACGGAATTTGCTCTTTTAATTTTAATTTATTACATTCTAGGTCGGTCATAAAAAATCAGTAAGCGAAGATTTTACTACCCCCGAAAATTCGGAACAAACACACTTTATGTCTCTAAGCTACTTGATGGGAGACTTTGAGTGTTTGTTTTAGACCTTGTAGTTTTGTATACTTAATTTGCATGTTTGCCCTCTTGCCCAGATCCCCCAGCTTAGGAACTAAAAAATTCTGATCTTTTGACCAAGCGTCCCTCCACACTTTCATAAAGGAGAGGTAATAATACTTTAAAGAACCAGTGGTCTTCACAGAGCACTCATTCAAATTCCCTTCCGTCAAATTCTTTTTAGTTCAAAGTGTGAACCCATTATAAGATTTCATAAGACTTCAAGGTGCTGATTTTCGAGGTATCTTTGATTATCTCATTCAATCTTGCAATGTGAGCACTACAATTAATCAACGTTATCGTTCGTTGCTACATATCTTACAATCGCATTCCTTTTAATTCCCCTGAGTTATTCACCTGTAAACCTCGTAGCTATAGAAAAAAAGGACTGGTGTAAAGATGAAGATATCAAAATTCAATATCCACAAACATAAATAAATTTTTTAAAAAGAGATACACTGTAATAAGGCTAAATTTAAGTGATAACTTTGTTATCACTTTGTTATCATTCCTCTAAATCAATTGATGAATAAAGATTTATAAAATGTGGGTTTTTTCCAAAACATGTAAGCACTGACTTTGGCGCGTAAATGATGCAAAAATAATTGCCGTCATTTTCGAAAGTACTTTGTTGAAGGAAAACCTATAAGATTAAGTATCTAAAATTGGCGAATTTCTCCCACCATGAATGGTATGACGGTAAGAAAAACCACAATTTTCTGGATGCAGAGTAAACCCTTCGTAATTTAGATCCATGACCCCAAAGCTTTGTTAGTTGAAAATCACCCTAAAATTAATATCTAACTTTGCTAATTATTTTAGGAGCTTTGGTCATTTTCTTACTAGAAAGGTTGTCTCAGCTTCGAATACAGTCAGACTGATTCCGCCAAAATAAGTGTCCCCTTATTTTCAAAAATGATTGAAAAAAATGCCAACACAGCCAATTTATTCCTTTAATATGAGTAGTTTCTTAGCAGCGGAACACGGGAAGTTTCTGCCTCTGTCAAACGACGTGAGGTAGTCTGGCGAGATCCAATCAGGTTTACTTTCTCTGCAAACTAAAACTCAGGGAAAATATCGGCGCTGTCTCAAGTTGCTTATTCATCGCCATTCGCCACATCTTCGGTGGGTTTTTTTTCTTCGTCACCTCGCTGTGCCTGGTATCCTCGTGAAGAGTGAATCTTCGTCAAATTACATGTTTTACGTAAATAAAAGGCATTAAAAATTTCAGACAATGAGATTCTAGGATACTTTGATTGTAAAATATTCTCTATGAACGATATGTTGGCCTTGACAATTCTCAGAATCATCATAAATAAATATTCCATCAGTATTAGTCTTTAATACACGCGAGACAGTGTTTCTAGCCATAGTTCTTTACGCATGGACTGTAAGTTAGAAGTTATCGTTCGCTAATTTTGGACACACCTATACTTCAATTACAGATTACTTTCCCCTTAACTTTGTTTATTTGCATTTCCTTGAAATAAAATTTTAAATTACCATAGGTAAATTTCCAAAAGAGTATAATTTTTTAGTAAATAAATGTAATTTGAAAGGTTATTTTTAAGAAAAAAAGAGATTCGGGTATCTTGTTCTCACGTTTTGGACGACACTGTAGCCTAAATGAATTAATCACTTCAATAAAGTAGCCATGTTTTAAAATATATTAGTTTGACATATGTAGTATACAAAAGAAATGCTACAAACCATTCCTCTAAGTATGATTTAGGTTTACCCATAGCTTCAATGAGTTCCTGCCATGAATTAATACCAGGGTTCTTTGCAAAAGACAAGTTCTCTCAAAGTCTTCCTCGTTTGCACTTATCCTTCTAATATCCACGTTTGAGACATTAGAGAAATTTGATTAGTTAATATAAAAGTTGTTTAATTTAAAAAAATATCTTTTCACCTTTGTTTTAATTATAAGTACATTGAATGAAAACATTGAAACAAAATGGATACTTGATGGGTTCAAAGCCAAAGTTAATCCTACTTCCCATTCAATGTCAGGTACGAAGAAAGTGACGCATCATAATAGATATTTTCTTTTTAAAAATTGAGATTGTCAAAGTCTAAAAATGTATTATTAAGAAACAAATTCATCGATGAAATAAAATCACAGCACTTTTATATGAGTAGAATAGCGGTGTATTAGCAAAGTTTACAGGTGGCAATAATATAGAATACCGCATTGGACATAGAGGAAAATCAACCCAAGTAATCTGGGTAAAGGCTAAAATAAACCTCAAAGCCATTGGTAAGTAGAGAGTGGTGGATTTTCTTAAAAAAATTGGTCTCGAAATAACCAATTCACAGTGATGCAACGAAATCGTATTCGATGAGAATGGAGCTGCCATATCTTGCAATATTTTTCATTGGGAGAGAATATTTGAGTTATTATTCAAGGAGAAAAATGGATTAGTTTGACCCCACTGAGGGCATAAAACCTTTCGCCGACACCATTATCTGAAGCATGACTTCGAGTGGAATCAGAGGGTTAAAAAATATTTCACTTTGCTTCGTCCACACTTTCCTTGATTGGCTTCAATGTCATTTATTGGAATGCGATGTGATGATAAGATGCTGTCTCGCCGGAAACTATCTTCGATATTAGTAGTGATATTACTTCCATAAAAAATATACCTTTTCACACTCTCTTGCAGAAAAATAAAAATTTAGAGGAGAAATTACGGCATGATATTTGCAGTGACAATTAAACTCTTTGCTGATCTTGTTTCTCTCTTCATCTGCCAGTGGTTCAAAGGCTAAGAAAAGAGTGAGGGATTGTAGCACTCTATAACTCTTAAAAGTTGCGAGTGTTCACGGGCTCACCTTTCACTTAGGGTTGAGATAAGATTTTTAGTGAAGTTGGTTACTCAAGGAAAGTGAAAATACATGAATGATAAAATTTTAGGTTAAGGAATAAGTTATTGCGTTTTTTTTAATGTTGTGTTGATTTAAGTTTTGTTACCGTGATTTGTGCACATATTAAGAAACAATAATAAATAATGAGAGCAAAATATGGCACGGTTAAGCTACGTCTCTAGAAAAGCGTAGACTATTAGGCTTTTGCTTAGGCTACGTCTTGAAGTTGAATAATAAGTCATTGCGATTTATTTAAAAGTTGTGTTAATTTAATTCTTGTTCTGTACCCTCAAAATGGAATGTCGAGTTGAAAGAACGGCGCATTTTCGACACTTGTTGTTATTCATTTTTAATCGAGACAGAGACACTGCAAACGCAGCCAAAGCTTGTCGCGATATTTGTGCTGTGTACGGAAAAAATGCTTTATCATAAAGGACAGCTCAATCGTGGTTTTCACGTTTCAAAAACGGTCATTTCAATCTTAATGACAAGGAACGTTCTGGGCGCCCCATTAAGTGGGATGAAGATAGATTGAACGACCTTTTTTATAAAAATCCTCGTCAATCGACTAGTTAATTGGCTGTACAATTGGCGTGTGTTTAGAAAATTGTTTTGAATCACCTTCATTCGATGGGAAAAGTTCAAAAACTCGGTGTCGTAGAATAGACTCTCCACGATATACCATATATAACTATTTGTTGAGGAAATTATTCAAATATTTCGAGTGCGTGGTAATCTGATTGGCCGAGGGTATTGATCTTCAATATGCTTAAGAAGTGGAACTGAGCTCAAGGATAATAATATGACTATCATTAATAAAATAGAGTTGTATTAATTAAACTATCAAAAACACACAAAAAGAAAATGTTTACATAAACGGAGAATGGAACCAGTCGTGGGAAAATCCAACTAATCCGAGTATTAAGATTTGGAGAGATATAAAAAGGTAAACAAATGAAAATTAAAGGGATGGGATGGTTCACTAAGCCATTTAAAGCACCAGGTAGGGTCTACAAAAGGTTAGACAATTAAAGGTAATGCTCAGCTTACGTAATTACAAAGTTGTTGTGCAGAGGAAGATGATGCGTAGGAATCTTCGGTCCACTGGCGAGTTTAAGCAGAAGGGTTCTTCGGGGGTTGTCCTTCGCCAAGGGAAAGGACTGTCTTCGAAAAGTGAGAGCAAAGTGGCACTCGGTGAAACGAGCGATATTTGTGACAGCAAATTGGGGGATTGCTCCGGTCGCGCCTGGGAAAATACCTTATCTGCCCGTAAGCCTAACTCAATCTGGCGAGATCGACGAATCGATGCGAAACGGGGTGGAAATGACCTCCTTGTTTAAATAGTGACTCAGATAACGATAAAGCGCCCTGCTTGCTCTCGAAGATGCACGTGGGTAGCAATGTTTCTAACCATGTTATAGTGGCTGAATTTAAGCGGCCTCAGACTGTTCTATCACACCCCTCCATTCCAAGGGAAGTTGTCACTTCGAAAAAAAAGAGAGAAGGGATAAACATAGAGCTCCGTTGTGAAGTGCTTGCTTTCTTGCACCGACCGTACCTTCATGCACTTAGCTATTATTACCTCAATACATATGATTATGTTGATCTTTTTATTATAGGGGAAACTAACCTTTAATACAAACTTAACCATAAAAGAGACATGGAACAATGAAATAATATAAAATTAGTACATATGGGACAAAATAATTTATACGTAATTTAATGTATACAAATATATACACATACGAAAAAAAAATAAACATTGAGCCACAAAATTCATCCAAATACGTTAACTGATTATATTACAGGAGAATCTAATTTAAGTCGTACAAGACGGTATATACATACATAGAGATGCTAATCCTACGAATTTCAAACTAATCTACACTATTTGGTAACGCATTCCTACTGAGTGCGTCAGCGACCTGATTATCGAAACCTTTTATATAATTTATCTTAAATTAGTACTCTTGCAAGAGTAGACTCGAGCGCATATTTCGGCCGTTGGAGTGTCGTACATTCCAAATATAAGCCAACGGGCGGTGGTCAGATCCTATCTGAAATTATTTTCCTATCAAGTACATTTTAAACTTGTCAATAAACCATATAATTGCTAGAGCTTCCTTATCTTTAGTGGCATATCTCTTTTCGCCTTGTAAAAACTGGCGACTAACATATGCAACTGGATGACTTGTTCTGTCATCCTCATATTGAAAGAGTACACATCCAATGTCCTCGTTGCTCGCGTCGGTCTTAATCCCAAAGGATTTTTCAGGGTTGTGCAACTTTAAAATAGGGGCAGAAATGAGCTTACTCTTGAGCTGATTAAAATGAGAAATAGCAACATCATTCCAACGTAGACGATCGGGGGAATTCTTTTTTAAAAGGGTGCTAAGGGGTGCCGAAATTGCAGGGAAATTCGGGACAAATCTCCGATAGTAAGAAGCTGATCCAAGAAATGATCTTAATTGCTTCTTAGTATTCGGGAGGGGCATGTCGGCGATTGCCTTAATCTTGTCCTCCTGTGGACCTAACTGGTTTTGTCCTATTTTAAAACCCAAGTATTTTATAGTTTCGTGGGCAAAATGGCATTTGCTGGGGCCAATGGTGAGGCCATTTTCGCGCAGTCGCTCGAAGCTAGCTAATAGGGTGGTTAACTGATGACTCCATTCACGAATAGGGACGTAGACGTTATCGAAGTAAAAGGAGACATTCGGAAGTTCGTCTAACAACCTTCTCATTAGACGGTTATAGTTACTACAAGCGGTCACGAGGCCAAAAGAAAGGCGCTTAAACTGCATTAGGCCTTTCTCAGTTGCAAAGGCGGTATATTCTTTCACATCGGGCCGGAGGGGAATTTGGTAATACGCCTTGCACAAATCAAGTTCTGAGGTCACTTGGCGTTTTCAAAAGGGTGGAGGTTTTGGTCTACCAACGGGATGGGCTCGGCGTCGAACACAGTTACCGAATTTAACTTCCGGAAGTCAATGCACATCCGATATAAGCCATTAGGTTTGTGAACCATGACGATTGGGGAACAAGAACTGGTGGTAAAAGGTTCTATTATGTCTAAACTAATCAAATCATCGACTTCGGCGTTAAAAGCTTGGCGTAATGAATTGGCATGGGATAGGGTTTTGAACGAAAGGGTTCTAAGGTCGTTAATTTAATATCATGCTCGAAACTAGTAGCGCATCCAAGCTTGTCTGAAATAACATTGTCAAACTGACAAAATAGTTCTTGTGCTGACTCTTTTGATGTGGTGTCAGCTGCGCGTCAATATCCAGGTCAGAGGGTTCAAAAGACTTGCCTGGCAGGGAAGGAAGAGGGTAATCGGCATCAGGTTGGATGCACACTGACTGTATGACATTAAGGGACTTCGTGGGGTAATCCTCTTCAAGCGCCGATGTTTCGTCCAGTGCTACGAACGTATCTTCATGGGCGCGTCAGTGGTACTTTTTTACTTTGGTTCCACGGACATCCTCCGTGTCCTTGTTTTGGGCCTTATCCCATAAGAGTGTTAGTGCTTCACACTCCTTTTGTGCCGACCTAAAGTCCTGGTTAAGGATCTCCGAGAATTCGGACGGTATCAGGGTTCTGAGGGGGACGGGCTCCTCGGCTTCTTTCTTATCTCGGCCTCGAAGAATGGCGGCCTGGGACACAGGTTCGGAGCTTACTTAAGGGCTCTGTCCTACAAGTACGAAACAGAATTTTATGGGTGCGGAAATGACTTCAGCCCAACCATCATAATACTGACACTGCAGGTAACATCTAACGACGGGGAATCGGTTTGCCCGCATAAGGTAGTTATGTACCACCGCAAGTTTTTCGTGGTTAGGGTCCACTGGAGGAAGGAGCTCGTCGGACACGATGAAACACGTGCACCCTGTGTCCCTGACGAGAGTCGATACACGGCAGCCGTTCACGCTGCCCTCCTCAAATTTCAAAGTTCCCGGTGAACTTTTATCAAAAATAAAACTTACCTGGTGGCCTGACGGAGGGGGAGAAGATGCTGCTTGGGTCTGTACCACCGGGAAAACTGGGGTGGCATTAATCTGGTGAACTTGTTGGGCTGGTCAACTTTTAAGCTTAGAATTTGAGGGGCAATTTTAGCTCATGTGGTTTTCCACACCGCAGGTGAAGCATATGATTGGTCGCTTCGGGAAGAGTGATTGAGGAGAAATATTAACAGGAGGTTTGGTGTCCCGTTGTTGGTTTGGGGGGAAGAAGTTTTGGGGTTTTACGGAGCCCGGATACTTCGTCGGCTTTTCTGGATAGGTGCGCGAATCATTCCTTTTTTCCTGGTAGCGGGATTGGTGAGAAGTTCGATTCTCCTTGGGGTAGAAATTATGGCTTGCGGCGTAGACATCCGCTTCTTCGGTACACTCTTTAAAGGCCTGGCACCGACGATCCTTGACGAACGCGTAAATCTCCGTCAGGAGAGACGCCAAAAATTGATCCCGCAACACGAAGTCTGTTAAGGACTCGTAGTTAGGATCAACCTTTGAGGATTCTACCTAGAATTTAAAATTCCTCTAAAGAAGGTATCCGAATTGACGGAACATCTGTCCGAGTTTAATACGACCTCCTCGAAATTCTTGTCGCTAGAAATCGGGAGTCATATTATGAGCGGCAAATAACTCAGCTTTTAAGGTGCTGTAGTTAATTGTACATGCAGATGGTAAAGATATGAAAATCTCGCGCAATTTACAATTTAACAGGGAAAGTAATCTGACTACACCTTCAGCCTCCAGATTCGGGTTATTGATCTCGAGGATCTTTTCGAAGTGGGCTAAAAAGGCTCTGAAATCCTCTCCATCCCTGAAATTGGGGAGCTTAAGTGGGAGTTTGGGCGGGTTTTTTGAATGTGAACCGACTGATTGTATTTTGTCCTGGACTTTAGCTATTTAAGCTGATGGTGAAGCTCAGCTTGTCTTTTCCGTTCCTCTCTTTCTCTTTCTTCTCGTTGGATTTCTCTTTCTCTTTCTCTTCCTTCTCGTTTGATTTCTTTTTAGCTTTCTTCACGTTGGATTTCTCTTTCTCTTTCTCTTCCTTCTCGTTTGATTTCTTTTTAGCTTTCTTCTCGTTGGATTTCTCTTTCTCCTTCTTCTCGTTGAACTTCACTTTCTCTTTGCCTTTCTTCTCTCAACTTTTCTCATTCTGTTCTTTGCTCCTCTTGAACGTACTCAATCAATTCTCTTCCAGAAAGTCCAAAGGATTCTTCTTGCGATTTGAAGATTTCGAACTGAGTCATATTTGCACTTGAAGGCGCAATAGTCAACCAACTAAATTCCTTGCAATAAGAATTATGCCTCTAGGGAATTAGCCTACCTAAATATGGGCACTGACCTATTCGAAATTGGTTTCTCGACCTAGATAACCAATGATTAAAATAACACACACAAAAAAAAAACAAATTAATATAACAGTTCCTTGAGCTACTCCAGTTTCTTAAGTTTCCAAAAAAGGGGATAGCAATCGTTAAACAGAAGGGAACTACTATACTCTATTCTTATAATGAATAACACAATGCTTTACGTGAATGAGACTAGTGTTTGCAAAGATATAGCGTTAAACCTTACACACTTGTTACCAAATTTAAATAGTATATATATATATATATATATATGTAGTAGAATAGACTCTCGACGATATACCATATATAACTGTTCGTTGAGGGAATTATTTAAATATTTCGAGTGCGTGGTAATCTGATTGACCGAGGTTATTTATCTTTAATATGCTTAAGAAGTGGAACTGAGCTCAAGGATAATAATATGGCTATCATTAATAAAATAGAGTTGTATTAATTAAACTATCAACAACACACAAAAATAAAATGTTTACATAAACGGAGAATGTAAAGGGTCGTGGGAAAATCTACCTAATCCGAGGATTAAGACTTGAAGAGATATAAAAAGGTGAACAAATAAAAATTAAAGGGATGGGATGGTTCGCTAAACCATTTAAAGCACCGGGTAGGGTCGGCACAAAATTAGATAATTGAAGGTAATGCTAAGCTTACGTAATGACAAAGTTGTTGTGCAAAGGAAGACGATGCGTAGGAATCTTCGGTCCACTGGCGAGTTCCAGCAGAAGGGTTCTTTGGTGGTTGTCCTTCGCGACGGGAAAGGACTGTCTTCGAAGATTGAGAGCGAAGTGGGACTTGGAGAAACAAGCGATATTTGGGACAGCAAATAAGGGATGTTCTAGATGAACAATGGAGGTTATCGTTGAAACCAATCGTCCTCTTGAAGAAAGTTGAAAATAGGGAATTAAATTATCCTGACGTGATGTCTTGGGAATGAGAATCGTTTCTTGTCGAACGGGCTTGAAGAACAATGGCTGTTCTAACATTGTTCTCTCTCTGAACAACAGGGGGGGAAGGTGAGAACCGTTTCTTGTCAACGGGCTTAAAGAACAATGGCTGTTTTAACGTTGTTTTCTTTCTGAACAACAGGGGGGGCCTGATTGACTTGGCGTCTTGAAGGCACAAACCTTGGCACTCAAGAGATATTGTCCTCTTTTGGACAATAATGGTGGATCCTGAGGTGCACAAGGTTGAGACCGGATCGGCGTGATGCCTCGCGAAGATTATCTCGATTTGATTTGATCTTATTGGGAAATGCTCTTGTATAAGTACCCGGAGCCATCTCCTTGGCGTAGGGGACAATTGAGTGGGAGGCCCGGGGCAATACTCCGGTCGCGCCCGGGAAAATACCTTATCTGCCCGTAAGCCTAACTTAATCTGACGAGATCGACGAATGGAGGCAAAACGAGGGTGGGAGGTAATTACCTCCTTGGTTAAATATTGACTCAGGTATCAAAAACGCGCCCTGCTTGCTCTCGAAGATGCACGTGGGTAGCAATCTTTTTAACCATGTGACAGCGGCTGAATTTAAGCAGCCTCAGACCATTCTATCACACCTGGTGCATGGGTTCCGCACGCTTTACGGCAAAAGCAACAAACTTCAAAGCTCCACGTTTGCCGCAGGTTTGATGCTCGTCACAAGGCTACTCGTGGATATAAAGACATATTTCTCTACCGCATCATCACTGGCGACGAAATGTGGTGTGTTTATGTCAACATGAGCCATTGAAAACAATGGCTTAGCCCCAATAAAAACCATTTCCGCGATTAAAGGAAGGACTTCCTTCACGAAGAGACCATGCTGTATGTGTAGGGGGATTGTGAAGGCATTATTCTATATGAGCGCTTTGCGAACAACGAGATTGTCAATGAAGAACACTACGTTCCACAAATGTATCGACTCGCCGAAGTTATTCGTGAAAAGCGACCTCATCTACGTTATGGATTCCTTCTGCAACACGACAATGCTCTTCCTTAGATTGCTAATATCACAAAAGACGCCATCCAAACGCTTAAGTTGGAAATCATGCCACATCCTCCATATTCGCCAGACTTGTCTCCATCGGATATCCATCTGTTTCGATCGCTCTCCAACAATTTTCGCGGCGTTTCGTTCAATACTCATGTGAAATTAAGAACCTGGTTAGACGAATTCTTCGAGTCAAAATGCAGAGATTTTTATTGCAGAGGCATCGAAAAACTAGTTGAACGTTCGGAAGAAGTCGTAAATAACAACGGAGAATACATTATTGATTAAATTGCATATTGTTATTAATTAAAAATGAAGTTTTTCTAAAATTGTTAATGATAATGAATAAATTTGATAAAACCGCAAGAACTTATTCCTCAACACAATATTATCCCTAAAAAGAAATTTTCCGTCTTGAGGGAAGCTTAATTTCTGATAAGTTAAATAAATGCAGATATGAAAAATCGTTAACCAAATTAATTAATTCGCTCTCACCTACCTACACTCTTCCTTGTGGCGATTACTTCAGTTTTCTAAACGGAAACTTGTTCCATTTTATTTCTCTATTCGACAATTTTTGATGGCTTATGACTAAAAAATATATTATATAATGTCGACAAAGCCAAAGTTTGGCAAAATATTTACGTAAGTGTAGTTTTATAAACGACATGGCCTATTGAGGCTAATAGGTTCTGATGCGGTAAATTTCCTCTAAAACATTTTAATGAGTGCAAAAGTGTAAATTTATTCCATGAATTTACATACTCCTGTATCCGTAAATTTTCTTATCCCAGGCGACTGCATTAAATCATGTATTCCTTTGGCTTCCAGAAGATTTTCTTAGATGGATTATTGATATTATGTTAATTTTGAATCTCCTCTATCACTTTAATATTCAAGAGACATGGTAATGAAATTCACCTGGTACCTTAAATTTCATTCAAAGTACATAAGCTTCTATGTAATTTTTTGGAGATTGGAAATTTTGGATATTTCTTTCTGAATTCCTATAGGAAGGTTTTAAATTTACCTTCAACCAATTATCTGCCTAGAGCCATTTTCAGTGTTCTCCGATGCTGATTTGATATTGCCATGTCGCTTTAATAAGTCTTATTTTTCTTCTTGATAAATCACAGCAGAAAATTGACCAAATATATAATGAATCTATTTTCAATTTCAACCACATGTTCCGTTTTCACCTCTCGACTAAACTATTCTATTGATTCCGTTACAGTGAATTATAGTTAAGAAGGAAATATGTATATTAGGATATATGGGCACGAACAGATGTTCGCAAGAATAATTGATAAGATCCGAAAACAAGATGACTCGACATTATCACTGTTGTTAATAATTTACTTATTCTTTTATTAATATTTGGAAATATATCTAAAGAAGAACACAAATATTTGAGGTATCTAGCGTGATTACCCTTACTCTGCCGAAAAATAAGTGATGAGATCCAACGTTGATTTTACTTACTGCTTACATATGGAGGTAGCTAATAGGCATAAAAAAGGAGGATTATGTAGTAACATAATGATATATACTTAAATAATAAGAGAGTAATATATGAGAGCTTATATTTCTGCGTAAGAATCTATTCTTCGAATATATTTGAAAAAGTTTAAGATAGGGGGAGATTGAATACAAGGAAAACGACATTTCGTCCCAAACCTGTCAGGAATCTGGATACAATTTTACCACATGATGTCTCGCCAATGTCTGGCACTCTAAAAATTTCCCCTTTTCAATTTTCCTCAAAAATTAAGACTATAAATATCCTTGTTTCTTCCATATTACTATTACCAAAAGAGATGTTTAAAACCAGATTAGAATTTGATCCTAATTTGTCACATATTTAGATTCCGCGTGACTCAGCTTGACTCGATGCTTAAGTGTTTCATTTTATGTATCTCCGATTTCTGTAATGAATCTAACCTTCGTTTTCTACTCTCCAATCTTCGCTGCCTCACTTTAGTTATGTGAAAAGGTTAGCAGAAATTTAATTTTCCCGCCCTAAGAACTCACTCAACATGCGATCTTTTCTAATCATTTTTATTTTTTTTATTTTTTTTAAGAGCTCATCTGGCGACTGCCAACATGGCTAATCATTTACAGACATATGAATGATGAGGTTCTCGAAGATCCGAAAAAATAAATGATTATAATCTAATGAGTAGCGATACGCGATTGTTTTAAAATTATTGTAGCTCTGGAATGCCTAGAAGCATTAATATAACTTGTCGATCTAATTAATATTTTAATTGACTAATAGTTTCACACCTTCCTGGAAAAGGCAAATGACAATCTACTCAAA
Organism: Ceratothoa steindachneri; assembly: GCA_963969495.1. Classification (NCBI taxonomy): domain Eukaryota; kingdom Metazoa; phylum Arthropoda; class Malacostraca; order Isopoda; family Cymothoidae; genus Ceratothoa; species Ceratothoa steindachneri. The sequence goes on from OZ018328.1 coordinate 14,158,649, forward strand.
TCTATTTAGGGTGAAATCAACTAGTTATTGAAAGAAGATTAAAGAAGCTAAAAACTTTAGCAACTAACCCCACTAAATTGAAAGAAAATAGGGATAGGATGTCGTGTGAAAGGAAATAAAAGTGTTTAAATTTGGTATTAAAAATTGATATTTTGGTGCTGCATTCCATATTACAATATTTTGAAGCTAGAACTAATTTATCCGAATCAAATCTTAAGAGTATGACATCACTGAGTTCATATTTTCACTCAATAGTTAGGTAGATGGGCTAGTATAGGTGATTTATATCAGTACAAATCTGAGTCTAGTGCATAAAAAGAATTATATTTCTATAAAATATTGTGGTAAAATGTTGTTAAAAAGTTAATATTGATAAAATAATAAGAAAAAATTCCCACGGAAGATAAAATATTTTTGAAAGGCGAGTGATTTGATTAAAGTTTTGCCCAAAGAACAAATTTGGAGATTAATTTAAAAGTAGGTATTGATGGGATTTCTGTGTACGACTTTAATTTGTGAATATAGTGCGAAGATCAAACTGTTCATCAATACATATACTAATCAGGGAACCATGAAGGAATAAAAATTGTTTAACTCTTTTCCGTGAAAAGCTTACAATTTCTTAGATAGGAGTTTTAACACAAGTTATGTACTAAACAAAAGTTTGTTTGAATAAAATTAGAAGGCTAAAATTGTTAAAAGTTTCATTAATATCTATGGCAACATTGTCATCATAATATTTTATACCAAAGTGCAAGCATGGTTCGTATCTTTGAAATGTTTCACTTTATAATTCAATCTATACATTTACCACCAAATCTCTAATCGTTTTTGATAAATGATGAGCAACTGAAACTCTTTTGTTAAGAGAGGGAATAATAGAGATATATCTGAAATAAATTTACTCTGACCAAGTAAACAGAGGGAATTTGGTTCGAATCTCAACGGACGATTTTAAAATCTTGAAAACCCTCCCTGATCCCATATCATTAAGGATTCTTGAATCCATGTATATTAAATACCTTTCTCCTTCCTTAAATTCTGATTCCTATTCTCACCCACTACTTCTGCTCTAAACAAATATATTACCAACCTCTTAACCTTCTCTTTCTTCTTACGCTCCTCGCCCTTTCTCCTCAGTTATCCTCTAACGGCTGATTGTTTAAGGTTGGTTTATCCTGATGTGTTTCCTGTGTTTCCCCAATCGTTAATTTTTAACTCTTATATAATAATCCAGAAATTATCAATTGTCTGTAAATTTATCGCTACCCCCCTCCTTAATTAACATTAAATACGTTCCATAAATTCGTCATTTTGATTATCTGTTTGGTTCCTAACAGCAAGAAACAGAGAAACGTGTTATTTTTTCTTCGGAAATGTTATTTCCTAATTCACAAAAATTCCGTACAGGAATGGGATTCGAACTGTGCATACAGGCAACGGGCAATCGCTTTGATCTCAATTAAACCGTTCCTTATGAAATAACATGTCCGAAGAAAAATAATCCTGTCTTTCCATTTTTTGCGGTTTGCTGGATTCATTTCATCATTCTTTCGGGTTCATTAAAAATGTATATATATATATATATATATATATAGATATATATATATATATATATATATATATATATATATATATATATATATATATATATATATATATATATAAAGAGTGTTCCAGTAACTTGAACCGATTTTAAGTTTAAGCCTTTTTGATTTTTTTTAACAATCGATCAACGAAGCCTATTACGAGAATAGATGTACAAACAGAAACGCATTCCGGGCACTTCGCGATTTTGGGGGTCAACATAATCGACTATCCGAGAGTGCAATTGGAAAAATTATTCGTAAATCCAAACAAACGAGGTCGGTAGCAGATATGAAAATGCCATTGCGTGCTCGTTACGCTGTTTAGCTGAAAACATTGCTGCAGTGCGCGAGACTGTGGCCCAAGATCCAGACACCTCTATTCGTAATCGCCTGAAGGAATTGAACCTCTCCACAACAATGTTACATCGAATTCTTCACAAAAGATTTGTCTCTACAAGCTTACAAAATTCAATTGACACAAGAACTAAAGACTGATGACCGTATGAAGCGCCGTACTTTCATCAATTTGCTGCACGAGAAAAGACAAGCCGATGATGATTTTTCGCAAAAAGTAATCTTTAGTGATGAAGCTCATTTTCATCTTGGTGGATTCGTTAATAAGCTTAATTGTGGCATGTAGGCTGATGAAAATCCCGCAAAGATTGTTGAAAAGCCACTGCATCCACAAAAGGTCACTGTTTGGTGTGCATCTTTTGCTAGCTGAATCATTGGTCCGTATTTGTTCGAAGATGATGCCGGGAATTCTGTTACGGTGACAGGTGAGCGATACCAACTTTTTTTGGCCTGAATTGAACTCTATGGATGTCGAAGATTTGTCGGTTTAACAGGACTGCGCCACATGCCACATAGTCAATGCAACAATGATTTTATTGAATGAGAAGTTCCAAGGTCGCATCATCTGGCGAAACAGTGGGGTCAATTGGCCACCACGATCGTGTGATTTGACGCCTTCAGATTTCTTCCATGGGTTTATTTCAAAAGTAAGGTCTATGCAAACAAGCCAACAACAATTCGACAGCTGAAGGATGAGATAATAAGGCGTATTGGTGAGATCGCGGAGGAACTATGCAGAGACGTTATCAAAAGTTTTGACCATCGAGTGGAGTTGTACCCCTGAAGCCTTGGCGGAAATTTAGGCGATATTATTTTTCACACATAAGTGCCATGACTTAAGTAACATGATCCAATGGTGAAATCAATAAACTATAACCAATAACACTGTTTTATTTCCTGCTAACTTCAATCTTTCTTAATGGAACACCCTTTAAATATATATATATATATATATATATGTATATATATATAAATATATATATATATATATATATATATATATATATATATATATATATATATATATATATATATATATATATATATATATATATATATATAAATTATATTTATTTATATAAAATTTATATTTATATTTATATAGTTAACTAAAATTTTATTCAGTGTGTAGGGTTGATAATTATCGGGAACTACACTAATACACCACGCAATTTTATATTTACATATTATGTGTTTTAAATTACCCAACCTTCTAAATACATATGCAAGTTATTCTGTTTAATTTCATTAAAACTAAATTATTTTCTACATAAGTACCCGTTTTTCCTAATATTGTACATTTCTGTTGTTCAAACTAAGTTTGGCGTCAATCTAGAACGCCAATAACACAGGGGAATAGATTTCAACTTTTTTGTTACAGTCAGGTTAAATACTGGTTCGTACTAAAGAGCTGATGCAGATTTTAGACCTGATGTACAAATTTCTCTATCACGTCCAGATTTTGGGCCCCCAAACTTCCTAACTTCCTTCTGTTTGTCATTCGCTTCTATTAAGAAAGGCCCCTAAGCTAATTTTCTTTTCAGGTTTTATGTTAAGCAAACTTTATTCTCACTGACGAGATCGAAATTCCGCTGGCGGATATCACCCCTGCGCCCAAACATCAAACACAAGCTCCTTTGTATCCTGTTGTTACTCCTAAAATTTAGTTTTACTTAACCTTTCTTACTTGTAGGACGAGCAGCTCTCCTTTTGTGTGAATCAACAATAATCTCCCATCATATTTGGCTTGTAATATCCTTGCAATCTGTTTGATGATTCATAAGTCTCATTAATACCTGTGGCAAGTGCTACAGGTATTCAAGTTTCTCATTCTTAATATATACCCTAAAATCAGACATTAATTTCCTTACAGTCTGATATATCTAGCTCTAAATGTTAGCATAATCTTCGGAAAATATAAATTTGAATATTTTTATTAAATTTTCACTCATATTTTTTCCATTATTAATGCTTTCTGTTATAAGTCTCATCTTGCAGATCTCTCTGCAGAGTCCGGCAAAAGTCAACTAAAATTTCCAAGCTCTATTTCTATATTTTATATAGTATCAATGTCTTGTTGAATTATTTGACCCTTTATATCCGTGAATTCTTGGGTATTCTCTCTAAAGAAGTACAGATGCGAATTTTAGCAATGAAATTTAAGTGACATGAACTCATCATTTATTCGAACGAGAATTTTATTTATCGTCCGTGTGGTTTCCAAAGAGCTCATTATACCCGACCTTAAAACTTTTCAAAGCCTTTTATTCTAACTCGTTTCTAATAGTTCAAATTAAATGTTTACCATGATTTGACAAATTTTATGGGCCAACAATAATCTCTTCCTTAACTTTCGCTTCAGTAAGTTTTAATTTTATATAAATAGGGGGAAATATTTATTTTTTAGTAACGAGTAGTTCACGAATAATGATAAGTAGGCAGGCTTCGACTCTTTCATAGGTGGTCATTGAGAGCGTGTGTAAAGTTCCGCTCGAGCAAGACTGCCCAACTTGCATAAAAAACATGAAATTATTATAACCCGTCTGGATAGCATTTAATACCACTACTACTTTTAAATCTGCAGATATTAGCAGGTATTGCTCATTGTCGAGGTATACCTGTGTAGACTAGCTCTGCGCTCAGTCTTACAAGAGCAGGGGCAGACAGCTGACCACAGGCCGCTGGAGCGATTAATAAAGAGTGCGAATTATGGTTGACCTGGTTTAGATTAATGGCTTGCTAAGTTGCAGTTCAAAGGATATATGAAGACAATAACACAAAATATAATTTTAATATATATGTAAAAAAGTGGCAATATATATATATATATATATATATATATATATATAAGAAGGAACAAATTATTATGGTAGTTAAATGAATTAAGGGAAGATTAACGAGGTAATCTGGGGATGACCATACAGAATCGCTTTACATTCAATCGCGGGCGAATTGGATGGGTAGTGGAAGATAATGACGCAGTTCTTTAAGAAGATACCTCGGGGAGTTCTAACTAGGAGATCTCGAAGATGAGGTTGGATTACTTCGTGAAGAAAAATGATATTTTTTCTCCTCCAGACAGACGTAACCTCCACTCGAGACTATTTTCCTAATTGGCAGGCAGTCTCATTCTCGAAAGACGAGAATGTGGATTGGGTGGTGAAGATAAGAGGGCCGCTCAACTCTTCGAGAAGAAGGGGGCTCTATAGCTTTCCTCTGAACAGGGGCCAACGCTTAACGAAGGTAGATCTGCTGACGAGATCTTTGACGATTTACGGCGATGATTTACGGGGGGTCACGGGAAACAGACGGCAGTCTAGACGGAGTGAAGGGCGGGATTTCAATCTCCTCGAGAGATGGTGAGCTTCGGGTTACTTAGACTGGTGACTGCTCTGATAGCCGCCTTAGGGCCTTGCGGTCCCCAATGGATTATTGATTGCCGCCAGTATAAGCAAACACAATTGATAATAACCCGTTGTTCCAGATGAACAAACTCGCCTTGCCAAATGGGGGTATAGTTAACATGTCCGCGCACGGCGCTATCGCAGAGGAGGGAGGGAGGAAATTGGCTTCTGAAAACAAACACAGCTGGGATGTGTGATTAAGCAAGTGAGGGATTCTTCCTCGACTTCTAAAATTCTTACGCTGGCTCACGTTGTCTTAAAAGAATAGAGACGTATATCCAAGCGGCTTCATCTCACGGTGGTCCTTCGAGGGCATTCCCTCACACTCCTTATATTTAATAATTTCGATAATAAAAGTTATATTTTCTTTATTTGCTTTAAAACAAGAAGAGGAGCAATGAAAACTCTCCATTGTCTTGGAACATAAGAAAAATCCTATTTTTACAAGAATAAGAATTGTCATTGGAAAAACATAAATTGTTTAACGTAGAAAATTATTGTTTTAAATTGTCATAACGACTTCGAAAATTCGATAATCGAACAACTTTAACTAATAATTTTTTTTTCATACGCCACGAGGTTACAAGCTTTCTCTATTGTTTTATCAAACCTAAGTCACGAACTAAATCATTTGGCTAAAATATGATGTATTATATTGTGATATTTAGACGGTACCATACACCCTACTGATCGATTTCACAAATCTTAATAGTATCGCCATCATAGATATTTCCTAAAAAGTTATACAGCTGCACTTACTTTTGTTTTGCTTGTGAGATGTATTAGACACATGCATGCTAACCTACATAAACATAGCCATATATATATACCAAAGGAATAGGAGCAATTCCTGATCCAGAAATCTTTTTGGCCGTTTTTTTATGCGCCTGAATAGATTATTAATTATATTAAATTAGCACCATTTTTCTAAGGCAAATGGTTATATGTGTACACTATTTAGGTTAACTACAACATCAAATACTTAATTAAAGTGTCTACTAATTAAAAATAATAGTTAGTGATATGATCTTGTGGTTCATGACAAACCATCGACACTCCAAATTTTAAATTCTTCAATTTTCCTTATACCATTTTGACAAACAATTACAACATGTAGTATGTACAACATATTATATGCGATGTCCTACTTTATATGATCGCTAAGTTTGCAATGTTTTTTATAGAAGTAGTGATTATATTTTAGTTGTGTAAATGTTAACAAGCCGCATATATAAATCAAAAAATTCTGAAGGATTCTTATATTAACTTAGCATATTTTAATACTAATTAAATTTTAAAATTTTATGTCAAATAGTAATCATTCTGAAGAAAAAATATGGATTTACGACCAATTAAGAGTATTACAATGTAAAGTGAATTTGAGGGGCAATTTACTAAAACCTGCAACCATTTCGTGAAAAACGAACCTCATTTTTGGATTTAAGGACAGATATACCAAAGAGCATATACATCTCTCAAGCATTTTGAAGGCTGAAAATTGTAAGACGTTGATAAATAGAAGAAACAGAAAACAAAGAGAAATGGAAGACTAAATAAAAGGTACAGAAAGAATGAAAGAAATAATATTATTATTTGTAGTAAGTCTATAAAGCATTATTATTATTAGATTCAACCTTTTTGATTTCGCAAAACCTTTAGTTTGGGAGTATAAAAGTAAGGGTATAAATTTTAGTGATAAATGTGATGTATGAATTATCTTGTTATCTAGTAGTTATCTGTTAAAATAGCATTGTTTTTTGGAATACAATAATTGCAATTTTTATTCGACAACTTGGTGTTATTACTCATATAAATATTGTTCAGCAACACGGCTAAAACCTGTTAGTTGTCACCGATTCTTTAAATTTGTTTAAAAAACAAATTTGAAGAGTTTAATTAAATATGTTTTGCCTATACTTATGGAAAAACTTGAGATCAATTTACCTAGAACTTTGGAAACTTTATGTGACGAAAATCTAAAGAGAAGCCTATTAGCTTTATGATACTATAGTTTGAAATACACATTAACACTATGAGCACAGTTATCTAATACAGGCGATTTGAGTGGAGATATTATGAAGTAAACAGAGCAACGAGTTACAAGAAGATTAATCCGTTACCATAACTAGGTGTTTGGTGGTAATAAATCAATCTGTCCGTCTTTTTCCATTAATTATAGCAATTATCTCTCTCTGTACTTAGTCGATAGTAAAGTGGCATATGGAGCATATAATATAGTGTTTTTATGTTTTCCTTCCCAATCTACCTTAGGTAAATTCTAAAACTTGCGCAATAATCAATTCTAAATTATTATTTTATCTAACCATTGAATCTTTGGGAAAAGACGTTCTTCTCTTAGACCTTTCTGAGCAAGCATTAATCTTTTCTACTCACTCCGAAGATCGGAAATACGTCATATACCCATTGGCAGGGGGTAGAGTAATAAGCTGTCCCACGGGGCACGGGGGAAAAAGCAGCGATCATATCAATTTTTATGCCTGCTTTAATTCGAAGTCAGACTTCTACATTAATCTACTTCAAAGATTTTTAGAGACTCCAGTCTCGAACTTTTAGTAGCTCACCGATCAACAACGAGCAAAAAAAGATACTGGACCTAACAAGAAAGAACAAATGTTAGTTGTTCTCATTGGCCAATAATTTTAAAATAGAGAAATCAATACAAAATATTAGGCAAAAAACACCATTAACACACCAGATTGACTTAAAGTCCTGCAAAAGAAACCAATATATTCAATGAAACAAAAAAGTAAAAATAATATCCTGGATGGTAAAAAATAAAAGAAAAGTGTTTGTTTTATTTGGGACGAAATACAAACACGAAACTGAGCCTTTGCAAAATTTAGTCACGCCCTAAATGGGAAGATTTACATATATCATGATGATTCAAATTGTACCTAACTATTATTCGGTAGTAAACATAATGCACTGTAAATTTGAATATAATCTTTAAAAATATTATCATATTTGCATAGGATCATTTTTGAAGGCTGTTGGTTAAAAAATCCTGTCGTTTGTGTATATGTACAATTATGATTAAACCAGTACGAAACACTGATGCTTTTCACAATATCAAGAGGAGAAACCATTAAAAAATAAGCTTTAGGAGTGTGATAGAACAGGTTGAGGCAGCGTTACTTTCAACTCCTATCACATATTATTTAAAACCACGATGCTCCCACGTGCATCTTCGCTTCGAAGCTTGGCGCCTTATCACAGCCACCGGATGTCAATGTTTAAACAAGGAGGTTATCGTCCCCCCGTTCGCCCTCATACGCCGACCTCGCCAGATTGAGTTAGGCTTATGTGAAGATAAGGCATTGTTTCCAGGCTCGGCTGTGCATTCGCTCGAAGCTCTCACTCCATTGTAACCCACTCCAAGGGAGTGTCTCGACTATTTAGATGGAAACTTTACCACTAAGATCAGATTGGAGATCCAGATTTTCGTCGCTAAACATCAACACGACCCTCTCTTCCTTTGTGCGCCAAGGGACCTCGACCTCGAGATTCACCATCACTTGTCCAGAAGGAAGACAATATCCCTTGAGTGCCAAAGGTTCGAGCCTTTCGTGACGCCAAGTCCTCAAGGCTTCCCCCCTCGTTATTAAGAAAGAGAACAACGTTAGAACAGCCATTGTTCTTGAGCCCGTAGACAAGAAACAGGTCTCACCCCCCCCCCCCCCCGTCCTGTTGTTCAGAAGAGAACAACGTAGAACAGCCATTGTTCTTTTGAGCCCTTCGCCAAGAAATGGTTCTCATGCTTCCCCCTTGTTGTTCAGAGGAGAACAACATTAAAACAGCCATTGTTCTTGAGCCCGTAGACAAGAGACGGTTCTCACGCCCCCCTCCCTCGGTTGTTCAGAAGAGAAGAACGTAGAACAGCAATTGTTCTTCAAGCCGTTCGTCGAGAAACGGTTCTCATTCCCAAGACGCCACGTCAGGATCATCTTATCCCCCCCTTCGGCTAGAACTCGCCAGCGGACCGAAAATTCCTTCACGTCGCCTTCCACTGCATTACTAGCATAAAGTTACGTAAGCCAAACGTCACCTTTGAGTACTTAACCCTTTTTGTCAATTCTATCCTGTGCTTTAAATGGTAGCGAACCATCCCATCTCTTTAACTCTATATTTGTTTCATCTTTTTAAATCCTTTAATCCTTGGATTAGCCCGAGTCTCCACGACCCTTCCCATTCTCTGTTTATGTCAATATTTTCCGTCTTGTGTGTGTTGATAGTTATTATTAATAAAACTCTATTTTATTAATGATAGCAATATTATTATCCTTGAGCTCAGTTGCACTTCTTAAGCATATCAAAAATACCTAATATCAGCCCGCCAGACATCAACACACTCTAAAGATAATTAAAGAAGTTCCCTCAACGAATAGTTATATATGGTATATCGTCGGGATTCCATTCTACGACATATATATATATATATACTATTTAAATTTGGTATCAGGTGTGTAAGGTTTAACGCTATATATTTGCAAACACTGGTCTCAGTCGAGTAAAGCATAGTGTTATTCGTTATAAGAATAGACTATAGTAGTTCCCTTTTGTTTTAACGATTGCTACCGCCTTTTTTTGAAACTTAAGAAGCTGGAGTAGCTCAAGGAACTGTTATAATAATTTGTTTGTGTTTTTTTTTGAGATTTTAGTCATTGGATATTTATTTCGAGAAACCAAGTACGAATAGGTCAGTGCCCATTTTTAGGTTGGCTAATTTCTCTAGAAGGCATAATTCTTGTTGCAAGGAATTTTAGTTGGTTGACTAGTGCGCCCCCAAGTGCAAAGATGACTCAGTTCGAAATCTTTAAAGCGCAAGGAGAATCCTTGGGACTCTCCTGAAAAGAACTAATTAAGTACATTCAAGAGGAGCAAAGAAAAGAGCGTAAAGAAAAAGAAAAAGCAAGAGGAAGAGAAATCTAACGAAAAGAACGAGAAAGAGAAAGGGAAAGAGAAATCCAACGAGAATAAAGAGAAAGAGAGGAACGGATAAGACAAGCTGAACTTCACCATCAGATTGAATTAGCTCGTGTTAAAGCAGAGATACAGTCCGCCAGTTTCCGTTCCGAAGCACCCCCAAATCTCTCACTTAAGCTCCCCAATTTCAAGGATGGAGAGGATTTCAGAGCCTTTTTAGCCCACTTCGAAAAGATCCTCGAAATCAATAACATGGATCTGGAGGCTGAAGGTGTAGTCAGATTACTTCCCTTGTTAAATTGTAAATTGCGCGAAATATCTTTACCATCTGAGTGTACAATTAACTACATTACCTTAAAAGCTGAGTTAGTGGCCGCTCATAATATGACTCCCGATTTCTACCGACAAGAATTTCGAGAAGGTCGTATTAAACCCAGACAGACGTTCCATCAATTCGGATACATTCTTTAGAGGAATTTTAAATTTTGGTTAGAATCCTCAAAGGTTGATCCGAACTACGAGTCCTTAACAGACTTTGTGTTGCGAGATCAATTTTAGGCGTCTCTCCCGACGGAGATCCACGCGTTCGTCAAGGATCGTCGGTGCCAGTCCTTTAAAGAATGTACCGAAGAAGCGGATGTCCATGCCGCAAGCCATAATTTATACCTAAAGGAGAATCGAACTTCTCACCAATCCCCCTACAAGGAAAGAAGGAAGGATTTGTGCCCCTTCACATGAAAGCCGACGAAGTTTCCGAGCCCCGTAAAACCCCAAAACCTAATTCCCCAAAACCAACAACGGGGCTCCAAACCTCCCGTTAAGATTTCTCCTCCATCTCTCTTCCCGAAGCGACCAATCATATGCTTCACCTGTGCTGTAGAAAATACATGAGATGGAATTGCCCCCAATATTTTAGGCTTAAAAGCGGACCAGCCCACCAAGTTGACCAGATTAAAGCCACCCCGGCTCCCCCGGTGGTGCAGACCCAAGCAGAAACTTCTCCCCCTCCAAGAGGCCACCAGGTAAATTTTGTTTTTGATAAAAGTTCATCGGGAACTTCGAAATTTGAGGAGGGCAGCATGAACGGCTGTCGAGTATCGACTCTCGTCAGGGACACAGCATGTACGTGTTTTATCGTGTCCGACGAACTCCTCCCCCCAGTGGACCCTAACCACGAAAGATTAGCGGTGGGACATGACTACCTTGGGCGGGCGAACCAATTTCCCGTTGTTAAATGTTACCTGCAGTGTCAATATTATGATGGCTGGGCTGAAGTCATTTCAGCACCCATTCAATTCTGTTTCGTACTTATAGGACAGAGCCCCCAAGTAAGCTTCGACCCTGTGTCCCAGGCCGCCCTTACTCGAGGCCGAGATAAGAAAGGAGCCCAGGAGCCCGTCCCCATCAGAACTCCTATACCGTCCGATTTCTCGGAAACCCTTAACCAGGACTTTAGGACGGCACAAAAGGAGTGTGAATCACTAACACCCTTAGGTGATAAGGCCCGAGACAAGGACAAAGATACCTTCGTAGAACTGGACGAAACATCGGCGCTTGAAGAGGATTACCCCGCGGAGTCCCTTAATGTAATAATGTCGCTATTTCCCATTTTAATCAGCTCAAGAGTAAGCTCATTTCTGCTCCCAATTTTAAAGTTGCCCAACCCGGAAAAATCCTTTGGGATTAAGACAGACGCGTCCAACGAGGACATTGGAGGTGTACTCCTTCAATACGAGGATGACGGCACGAGTCATCCAGTTGCATATGGTAGTCGTCAATTATTACCAGGCGAAAAGAGATATGCCACTATAGAAAAGGAAGCTCTATCAATTATTTGGAACATAGACAAATTCAAGATGTACTTGATAGGTAAAGAATTTCAGATAGGAACCGACCACCGTCCGTTAGCCTATATTAGGAATGTGCGACACTTCAACGGCCGCATCATTCGCTGGGGTTTACTCTTGCAAGAGTATCAGTTTAAAATAAATTATATAAAAGGTTCCGATAACCAGGTTACTGACGCACTCAGTAGGAATGCGTTACCGAATAGCGTAGAATAATTGTATTCATAGGATTAGTATCTATATGTAGGTATATACCGTCTTGTACAACTTAAATTAAGATTCTTTTGTAATATAATTAGTTAATGTATATGTCTGAATTTTGTAACGCTCAATGTCTATTTTTTTTGTATGTATATATTTGTACCCATTAAATTACGTATGAATTATTGTGTCCCATATGTACTAATTTTATATCATTTCATTGTTCCATGCCTTTTTTTTTATTAAGTTTGTATTAAAGGTTATTTTCCCTTTTAATCAAAAGATCAAAATAATCATATGTATTGAGGTAATACTAGTTAGGTGCATGAAGGTACGGTTGGTACAAGAAAACGAGTTCCCCACAACGGAGCTCTATTGTTGTCCCTTCTCTCTTTTTTTCGAAGTGAAAACTTCCCCCCCAGAATGGAGGGGTGTGATAGAACGGGTTGAGGCAGCGTTACTTTCAACTCCTATCACATATTATTTAAAACCACGATGCTCCCACGTGCATCTTCGCTTCGAAGCTTGGCGCCTTATCGCAGCCACCGGATGTCAATGTTTAAACAAGGAGGTTATCGTCCCCCCGTTCGCCCCCATACGCCGACCTCGTCAGATTGAGTTAGGCTTATAGGAAGATAAGGCATTGTTTCCAGGCTCGGCTGTGAATTCCATCGAAGCTCCCACTCCATTGTAACCCACGCCAAGGGAGTGTCTCAACTATTTAGATGGAAACTTTACCACTAAGATCAGATTGAAGATCCAGATTTTCGTCGCTAAACATCAACACGACCCTCTCTCCCTTTGTGCGCCAAGGGACCTTGACCTCGAGATTCACCATCACTTGTCCAGAAGAAGGACAATATCTTTTAAGTGCCAAAAGTTCGAGCCTTTCGTGACGCCAAGTCCTCAAGGCTTCCCTCCTCGTTGTTCAGAAAGAGAACAACGTTAGAACAGCCATTGTTCTTGAGCCCGTAGACAAGAAACGGTTGTCCCCCCCCCCTGTTGTTCAGAAGAGAACAACGTAGAACGACCATTGTTCTTTTGAGCCCTTCGCCAAGAAACGGTTCTTACCTCAGTGGAGAACAACATTAGAACAGCCATTGTTCTTGAGCCCGTAGACAAGAGACGGTTCTCACCCCCACCCCCCGGCTGTTCAAAAGCCAACAACGTATAACAGCTATGTTCTTGAAGCAGTTCGTCGAGAACGGTTCTCATTCCCAAGACGCCACGTCAAGATCATCTTATCCCCCCCCTTTGGCTGGAACTCACCAGCGAAACGAAAATTCCTTCACGTCGCCTTCCACTGCATCACTAGTATAAAGTTACGTAAGCCAAACGTCACCTTTGAGTACTTAACCTTTTTGTCAATTCTATCCGGTGCTTTAAATGGTTTATCGAACCATCCCATCTCTTTAACTCTATATTTGTTTTACCTTTTTAAATCATTTAATCCTCGGATTAGCCCGAGTCTCCCCGACTTTTTCTATTCTCTGTTTATGTCAATTTTTTCCGTTTTTTTTTGTATTGTTGATAGTTATTATTAATAAAACTCTATTTTATTAATGATAGCGATATTATTATCCTTGAGCTCAGTTCCACTTCTTAAGCATATTGAAGATACATAATATCGGCAGGCCAGACATCAACGCACACTAAAGATAATAAAAGAAGTTCCCTCAACGAATAGTTATATATGGTATATCGTCGGGAGTCCATTCTACGACAAGGGGAATAATTCACTAGTTGAAATTCCTGAAGTAGTATTTGCTTAAACTCTCTGTTCGAATTCTCCATCTGAATATTCACTGTCTCCTTTTTCTCTACGAAGAAGGCTGAGATTTGGTCAACAGAATTAGCAGTTGTGAATACAACCTTGGATTATTGATTTTAAGGGATGGACTCACAACTTATTAGACTTGTATCATATTTAATCTTGTTTCACCTAAAGATAAGCGCAAGAATTGTTTCATGAAAGTATTAATGCATAAATTACCATTTAACTTCACCAAAGGAATAACCATAAATTCGTAGACGAAAATCTCATAGATTTATTTTCAATTTAAATTTTGCGCTTTGCATACAAAATATCAAACGTTGGACGTCTTGTTTTGAAAGAAAAAAGAGAATTTTATATGCACCGGAAAATTTTGGTGAGCTGAGCTGAGAAATATATTGGATTAACTCATCTTAGACCATTAGAGGAGGAAAGAAAATTTAATGTTGGCCTTAATTCTATGATGAGTTGAACTTTAAAAATCGATTAAATTAACTCATCTTTAAAAACTTGACAAAATACGGACGTTTTCACTGGATAATAACACTATAAAACAATGAAAAGAAACGGAAATAAGAATAACCTTTTCTAGTGCTTTCTTTTGCCTAAATCACGAATATAACATTGGACTCTTTCTAAGACCCTGCAGATTCTCGTAGCTTACCATCTTACTTAAGTTAAATACACTGATAGTTCCATAGGGATCGAATGCAAACAGGATTGGGCAGAAACTGACAACACTAAAAGTTATCAACTGATTTTGATATAAATTTAATTGGGAATTTTTAAGGTACTTGTCAACCTAACCTAGGAAGTATATGAATTTATAATGAATATTCATTTAGTTATATGTGTTCAAGTCCGTGGTAATTCTTACGTAGGGCTTGATAATTTTGTAACATACTATAAATGCTTCCTATTTTTATTTTTATTTTAATATTAGTTGCTGTGACTATTTATATTATTCTAAAGTACTAGTCGTTTTTTTTAGAGAGTCAAATCTAAAATGCGTAGAGAATGCAAAAATCACCTGACAGTTTTGGCTATATATGTAGATCTGTTACATTAAGACACTTGAGTAAACATGTAAAGAAGCTTTATGAGCTGTACATTGGCTGTAAAGTGGCTGATCACGGCAAACGCTGGGCACCTCTCAAATGTGCCAGGTGTACAACTTCCCTTTCTGCCTAGCTGAGAGGTAAAGTGAGTGGCCTCATGTTTGAGGTATCAATAGTCTGGAGGGAGCTAAAAGACCATTCAACGGATTTATACTTCCGCTTAAGAGATATTAAAGGTGAGTATTCATAAAATTTTGTACTCCCACTATTTCTGTAAGTAATTACATTTTATTTTAGTTCATTGAAGGTCGTAACAAAAAAGGCAAGAAATCTATCATGTCTCCAGATCCTTAGTCTGCTATTCGTCCAGTTTGACATTGGAGTGCTATTCCTATACCAGAGCCGCCCTGTGAACTACAGGGCGATGATACGAGCAACGCAGATGATACAGAATCTCGGGATACACCATATGTGGTACAGTTTGAATCTGACAAGAAACCACACCTCATCTCCCAACCGGAATTCAATGATCCAGTGCGTGAGCTAAGAATTTCTAATAAACACAGTGAATTTTGGCCTCTCATCTGCAATAATGGAACCTGTTCGATGGAAACGCTCGAATTAGAGTATTTAGTAAGCATTCTGCAGATCTACAGCAATTATTCACATTTGAAAACAAGTGGAATTATTGTAATGATATCAGTGGCCTATTAAATGCCCTTCAGCTGGTAGCCTATCAACCAGATGAGTGGAGGATATTCAAAGATGCATCCCTTTACGGAATAAAAGTGCTTCTGTTGCATTTTAGAAACAGCATGCAGTTGCTCACTTAGTCATTATAACAAAGATATAGTAGAACCTTGTTTTTATTCTAGAACGCATAATTTACAAGGAGCATAAGTACCTACTTTGTGCGGAATTTAAAGTAGTAGCCCTACTTAATCTGCTACAAACTGGATTCACCAGGTTTATATGCTTCCTTTGCAAGTTGGAGAGTTGGGCCACATCAGAACATTTCGTACGCTCAGAATAGTGATCTTGGGAAACTATGACGCCTGGATGCCATAATGTAATTCTAGAGCCACTAGTTATGAAGGAGTAAATCCTAATTAAGCAAATTACCAAACCACTTAAACATAACAGGCCATGTTTCTTGTACCTCTAAGTGATCTTCCCTAAAATAATTGATGCCAAGATTAAAGAAGTCATGTTCGTAGGTCCTCAGATAGATTCGTCAACTTATGGCTGATGCGGAAGTCGAGGCGATAATCAGTGACAGTGAGCTAGCGGCCTGGCATGCATTCAAAGATGTATGCAAAGGCCTTTTAGGAAAGCACCAACGGGCCCAGTGACAGCGTATAGTGGAGAGCCTAATCAGGTGCTACCAAGATCTCGGATGCACTATGACACTGCAGATACACTTTCGTGATTCTTATCTGTCCCTCTTCCCAGAGAATGCAGGAGATGTAAGTGCTGAACACGGAGCGATTCCATCAAAATATAGCCTCAATGAAAAATAGATATTAGGGAAAATGGAGCCCTGCAATGAAGGCTCACTTCTGCTGGAACTTGAAATGTACCACATATGAGAAGTCTTACCACCGAAGAAAAAATTCGAAAATGTAAGTTGATACATTATATAATGCTAACAAACACTCTGATTCATTATATATTCATGAAATAAGTACAATGGACATATTTAATCTGAATTTGGAAGACAAATACATTTATGGTATCGTGGAAATCGGTTAGATTACATAATTATTAAATCAGCAATTTACAAGAAGATGTTACGTGATGAGAAATATTTTTGATCAAATTCGATTTCAGCACATTCAGCTTCATTAAAAATGCACATGAGAACTATGTCTTTTTCTTGGCACTGAAATTTTTTGTACATTGTATATGATATGGCAATTAACTCCGAGAATAGACAAAGCAAATCATGTTTAAAGCTACAATTTTGCTCTATTTGATATCAAATAGTGACTAGAATCTAACTTAAATTATATTCCAAATCTTGATTTGCACAGTAAATAATGATAGATTATTTAACCTTTCTTCTTATAAAAGGAATTTCCCATTAATTTTTCCCTGTAATGGCAAGGTAATCTTTAAACAAACTACCTCACTGTGAGGGGAAATTGACACTGAATCTCTGAAATTTGAAGGAAGTAATTAAAAAATAGATAAAAAAGATATAATTACACCTGTTCCAGCTTAAGACGATCAGAAATGTGCAAGCTACGCTTCTTGTCATATAGGAATAAAATGGGGTATAATTTTGCAACGATACTGATTATACAAACACTACCTCAATTTTCCAGAAAATTAATTGGAAAAAAATGATTAAAATAGTCCTCTTTAATTAAAGTGATAATGTTCGAAAATTTTTACAAAATAACAATTTGTCTTGTAATTTTTTAGATAGATACGATGTTCTTCTGGTATTTGAGAACCCAACCTTAGAAGAGGCCTTTATGACTTAAACATTTTCTTAAATCTTCAGCAGTATTCAGTAGTTGAAAACAAAGGTTTAGCAAGAAATAGAAGCCGATGAAAACTTATTTTCTATCTCAGTCCATAAAATTCCCTGCTACCTTTTTTAATATTTAACTCGATAAAACCCCCTCTATCTTCGTTTTATATTTCAGTTGTTAAAAGCACATATTACCTTTTTTTTAACTTTTAGTCTATAAAAACGATATCAAACTCCTTTTCTCTTTCAGTCAATAAAACCCCAGCTATCTTGATATTCTATTTCCCTTCTTAAAGTCTCCTGCTGCCTTCCTTTTCAATTACAGTCCATTGAAGCCACTGCTGCTATCTATTTATTTTCCATAGAGTAGAAAGCCATGCCAACTTCTTTTTCTCTTTTAATGATTAGCCCCTGCTTTTTTTTAAAAATTTCAATATACTAAAGCCCCTGCTACCTTATTTTTCAAGCTGAATTCATTTGCTATTTCAGTCCATAAAAGCCTCTGATACCTCTTTTTGTTTTGGAGCCAATAAAAGTTCCTGCCACATTCTTTTACCTTTTTCAGTTCATAAAAGCTTCAGTTACATGATTTTAAATTACAGCTTATAAAAACAATGCTATGTTCCTTTTCTATTTCAATCCCTTAAAGCCCCTGCTGCTTTTCTTTTGTATTTTAATTTAAAAAATCTTCTTCAACTTCCTTTTCTCTTTGGTCCATCAAAGCTCAGGCTTGCTTTATTTTCTACCTCAGTGTATAAAAGCTATTGCTATTTTCTTCTCCTCTCTTTTTCTATAAAAGGCCATGATGCCATCCTTAAGGAAAACGATGCCTCTAACTCTCTTCCTAACTGTCTCGATTCCACTCTCTAAGCCGTAGAATCTCATCCTGTACCCCTACTTCTCATTACTTATAGTTGTCACTGCTATACTGTAATCGTGCTGTTTCTCTTTTTACCTTGAAATTGTGGAATAATCTGTTTGCTGAAATATTTAAATCTACATCCGGTAGTGCCTTGATCTTTTCTTGAAGACAATCCTCTTCTCTCATACTTCTGTTCTGTTAATAACTTACCCTCGGGATGATTCCTTTACCATATAAAGCAAGAAATTTTTATTTAGAAACTTTAACAAAAGTTATCTTCTCTATCTGCTATTTCATTTTCTTATTCTCACTAGAAAAGTTAAGTCTGCAGAAATTACTGACTGTTTATCCGTAACTAAATCCAAAATATTTGAAACATCTGTCCGTCTTCGAATTTTGTTTGACCCAGTGGTGTATGACCAATACACAAACATTGTATAATCATTGTTTCAAACATTAATTTCAACTTAAAAGATATCCAAATTGATGTTTAAATCGATTTTTGTAATGAAGGGTTTAAGTTATTATTGTTATATCAAAGAACTTTTTTTCTTAATTCATAGCTTTTATTAAACATTTTGTAATGTTTTATTTGGAATTCTCGGATGAATTATATATTTAAGACATTTCTCCATCTTTGGGTAATCGTGATGCTCTAAATAGGCCCTACAAATTGGCGAAATAAAAAAAGTCAGACTATCTATCTCTCTTCAAATACAAGTCCAACATAATTTACAAAGCATTATACTTTACTAAAAGTCTCAGATTAAATAATAAATATAAATAATTTACTTAATCATCTATAAAATATAACATTTTTACTGGTCTAATAATATTTTGAATGTAACGTTAATCTTGCAAAGGAGTAATTACATTCTGAAGAATGACGCAATAAGGGTCGTGGGGTAAATTAGGTCTGGAATGAATGGATTAGGTAATAGAATGGGATCAAAAGGTCTATTGTTTCTTTTGTTTCGTTTTTTAATTCGGCCATATGGCGACTGCCTTGAATGGCATTAGGCACTGCAATTAAAATTATAGCCTAGTATTAGACTATTCTAAAATTTCCCAATCCACCCAAATCCCCCCCAAAAGATACAAAAACAAACAATCAAATGGAACATTAGGGAGCAACTTCCGGTTTCGAGGAGGGCCCACCTCCCCTGGGCGAGGAAAATGCGACCTACCACCACGAGAGTACAAGGGACAAGCGGTGGCGAACCTGCTCGTATCTCCCTTTACTCAAACAGTTATAGTCCGGAAAGATCACCCAGGATTGGTCATTCAACAAGAATGTGCCGCACTTTTTATACGATTATTCGGACCCAGGCTAAGCCTTGCATCTAGGCGCCTCTCATCCATGACGCGTTGACCTACGTTTCTGTCATTTATATGAAACGTGGTAGTATTACTGAAGGTGTCCTCCTTATTCGCGATCAAGCACTATTTACTAGTTTCGGCTAAACTATAATGTTAGTGTTGAAAAGGAGCCTTTTCTCGTTGGTCTACGAATGTAGTTATAATGGTGTTGAGAGGTGTTACGGCACGGATGATCTAGCTGGTTGCTACCATGGAAAGGAGTTCAAAAACATTATAACAACAATACATAATGAGAATAAGAAAGGAATGGATCCTCTTGGTGATATTTTTTAATTTATATCCTCTCTCTTCACTTTGTAAATCACCTCCCAGCCAGAACCCTTATCCTTTTGCCTCTGTGCCCTTGTTTATAACAAATATTCTGTCACTACCCTTTCTATATATATCACTAGTAGTTTGCTTGCTTGTCTATGTATGCTAGTTAGTCTCTTTGCCTGCCTGTATTGTTGTCTGACTGTTTTATCTAGTTGTCTTTCTCAGCCTGATTCTGCCTATTTCTCAACCTTCTCACATATCTATCAACTCGCCTATAAGATGTAGGTATTATTGCCGGAAATAAATAGTTAGTTACTGGCTTCGGAACTACAAGTAAATTACTGTAAAATAGGCGGAAATTGTGCATTAATTTTTGAATATAAACGGGACTAGAGTTTGTTCAGCTCCCTTAATCTCATGCGGGTGATAAAGGATCAGTGGTGTATAAGGAAAGATTTGGTTGATATTGTAAGAGAGGAAGAGAAGGAAGGACGCATTATTAAAAAAACAATTAGGTAGAAATAAAATGAATGTATATACTAAGAAAGACGCAAGTTGAACAAAAATAAGGAGAAACGACTGAGAAATAAAATACTGGAAAAACGAAAGATCCAATATAAGAAAAATAAACAAACAAGACCGAAATTTGAACTCAAAATTATAAAAGATTCGTGTAACAAAAAGAGAGAGATCGAAAGAGAATGATATGGACAGAAAAAATAAAAAGTCAGCAATGAATGGTGAATAGCAATCCTTCCAAACAACATATTTGAATGCCAAACGGACATGGTAAACCCCTCCTGAACCAAATTCTAGGAGAAGAAATATTGCGACATAAAACCTTAAGCAAAGTTTATCATGATTAATTAGGGAGGGTTTAGACAGTGTACCTTCTTTTAGTGTCTAAATGTTAGTTTCCCGCCTAACATAAAAATGTGACAGAATGGAAGCCATTTAACATAGAGTTTCCGATCTGTTGGACAAATGTAAGGATCCTCATGACGGAGCTCACTTCGCACTTAGAAAGTTTCTCAAAGTGTCAACTTTGCAAACTTCTTCCTTCCGTCTTCGAATCGAACGGCGCCCATTTAGATCCCTAAAAGATGACTGGGAAGAAAGGAAGGAAAGAGATTTTGAGGACAAAGTCTCTACAACTTTTTAGATCTCGGAAGAGGCATTTTCCTGTTTACCTTAAGGGGTTAAAAATTTGGGAGGAAATTTTCATGATTCGAGTTTTGGTGGTCAGGGGGCGTCTCGAAGGGAGGATGAGTTGTACTGAATCTTATGTAAAGTTTTCTAGAAATAATGATTTAATTTGGGATTGCATTCCTTTCGCACATCTTTTGGCTTTAATGTAAATTACTCATGCAATATACATACATAAAGATACGCAAGTTGCTGGAAAGGCAAAACATAAGCAAGAAAGAAAAGAAGGAAAAAGAAAGAATGCCAGAGTTGAAAAGGAAGGTAAGCAGTAAAATAAAAAGAAAGTAAGAAAGATTATATTACAGAATGACGGAATAGAAAGCAAAAATAAGAGAGAAAAATAAATATTAAAAATAAATAAACAACGAATGAAAAGGAAAGAAGGAAAAGCAATTACTAAGTAAAATGAAAGAAAGAAAGGATAATGAAGCACTAAAAGCTTAGAAAGAAGGATAAGTAAAACATAAGGAAAAGTAAACAAGGAAAAAGAGAAAACGTATGAAAAATAAACAACGAAAGAAACAATGAAAATAAAGAAAGATATATTTAAAGGCCCCAGGAAATGGGAATTAGTAACACAACCTGGAAAAACGCTAAGGAGAATATTATATGAACCAATGAAAGCTTAAAAAGGGAAATGGGAGATGTAGAGAACGGAAGCATAGGGAAAACTATTTTAACCGTTATATGAAAATGAATAAAGAAGTTCGATCTAAACCTGTGTCCTCAAGAGCTCATCGCTTATATGACCACGACGCTCATCGCCAGAGCTCCCTTCCTTAACCCCCAAAAGGTTGACTCAAGAAGCCTTTTGAATAACAAGGTGTAAGTTTTTATCCAGTGAGAGACAAGACAAGTATTTTGATAGTAGAAAGGAGCACGGAATTTTTTGTTTGTAATAATTGAAAATCACATGACGCATGATTATTACAAACAGCAAAGCCCGTACCCCCTTCTACTTTCCCCAGGAGACCCATAATTTGTTTTTTTTCCTGCGGTGTGGAGGGTCACCAGAAAACTACCTGCCCCATAACTTTTATTTAGGAAATAACTCTTCTCATCAGGTACACCTGATCTTTGCCACGTCTGCGCCTCCGTCGATACCATCGGAATCTTCTCCCACGAGCATCTCAACTCCCTGCGACCACAAGGTAAATTTCTTGTTTGATAAGAATACCACTAGAAGCCTTAAGTTTGAATCCGGAACGATTAATGGCTGCCATATCTCTACTCCTGTGAGAGATACCAGGTGCACCTGCATAGTGGTGTCGGACAAGCTGCTTCCCCCATTAGCATCGGACCATAATACATTCGCCGTCGTGCACGAATACTTGGGGTACGCCAATCGATTTTGCATCGTTAAGTGCTACATCGATTGTGCGTAATTCACTGGTTGGGTAGAAATAGTAGCAGACACTTTTATATTCTGCACCATCCTCATTGGCCTGTGCCCACGGATCACCCCCAACTCCTTAGCCCAAACCCTGGTTACCAGTTCACAAGTGGTAAAAAACTCCAAGATGCTCTCGCCTCTATTTATTTAAGGGGCTATCAGTTGGCAGTCGCCAGATAGCCCCTTAAATAAATAAATAAAATGCCCTCACCTCTAGAAACTTCACGTTCTTCAGAATTCGCAAAAGAACTGCGAATCTCTCCGCTCTCTGTGGGCTAAGGCCTAGTTAAAAGAGCAAGAAGCCACCAAAGGAGAAAAGGTGATTTACTACCAAGTTACGGACAGCTTACTTTACCGTGCGTGCTCAGAAAACGGAAAACCCCCGATGCTAGTAGTATTGTGTCCCACATTCACGCTGTTCACATTTTAACAACTGCCCATGATAGCCTATTTGCAGGCCATTTTTTTCACACGAAGATCAACCAGAAGATCTTCAAATATTTTTTATGTGTCAGGCGCCCATGAAGAAATTCTCTGCTACTGCAGGTCTTACGACATCTGCCAAAAGACTGCCGTCAAAGGACAAGTTCAGCCCGCAGCGTTGCAGAGAAGACCCTAAATCTCAGGTCCATTTTCCCGTGTCGCAATTAATCACATCGGTCAGATTCACCCCCCCATCGAGTAAAGGACTCAGTCACGTGCTAACTTCAGTGGATTTTGCCCCCCGGTTCCCCGATGGCATATCGTTGAAGAATAATTGGATTACTTTTGTATATATTCCACAGAATTCTTGTAGATTTGTGTAATGGCTTATAAAAATATGTACCATTATTCTTATTTTATTATTGTGTATATATTTTGGATGAGTTTCCCTTTTGGTATGTACCTTTATTTGTATATTATGGGATCTTCTTTTAGGGGGTAATATTCTTGTATATAAGCCCCTGGTTAACGAGACTATTTTCACTCCAGTTATTAATAATTATTATGTCTGTCTTATCGTATTATTAGTGTTATTATTTTATGTGTTCGGTAATCTAAATACCGAGCATTTTTCATGTCCCCTATATTTGAATTATTTTTGTGCAGAGTACCCGGTACCATCCCTTTTGTAATTGTGTCGCTAAGGGAAATTTAGCCGTGTAATTACCCTATATTAGTTTGGTGTCACTTCCTTCGGAAGCTCCATCTTGGAAGAGAAGGAGATATCAAAGCGAGAAAGTTTCCACCCACCCCTAGAACCTAACTTCTACCTGTGGCACGTAAAAGATGCACCTGCACAGTCAGACAGCATCAAGGAAGCATTGAGACTTCGCGCGGTCGGTTGACCCAGGTTGGCTTTTCTTTATCTTCCTGTCTCATCGTCTGATTGACGCCAGACCCATGGCGCCAAGGACCTTTGCGCAAAGCTTTCCGACCCCCGATACTATTCTCCCTCCTGTCGCGCCATATCTAATGAGTTTCCCATAACCCCCTTTTGGGGGGCTCCCAGCGACCTGCCTCCGCAGAGGCAGTATAAATACTTCGAGAAAAGCTTTAAGAACCAGAAAGAAGAACCATAAAGTCCCGTTTTGTTTAGCATCACGTAGAGTCTCGTAGGCCCTGCTCCACCTCTCAACGGCTTCCAGCTACGAACCCGATACGTAACTTCTCTACTCGCCTTTGCTCGTACCCAAGACCAGATTCCTCGCCGTCAGACGATAGACACGGACAGGCATCTATCTCTCGGTTATCGAGTTCATTCATAGACTGGAGTACTACCTCACTCAGCGAGGTAAAAGAAGTAGGAATCTTGCAAGCTCAACTCGCCGTATTTAAGCTTCCAGTCAATTATGCTTTACGTGACTCTCCGTAATAATTTCACTTTCCCATTTTCTCCGGAATCAATCATCGTTCATTCTCTCTCGGACTCTCGAACCAGTCCACTCATTTGTATTTCCCTTTCCCCCGTTCGATACCCCCTCCCCCCGTTTGATACCCCGGGTCTCATTTTATTTATTGTCATTTATTTAGTTGTGCTATTAATATTTTCTTTGTATATAGTAAAGTTATATATTTTTCTATCATTAGTTTCTCTAATCCCAGAACCTCTAAGAATTGATTATTTAGGCCAACCGCACTGGAATCTGTATCCCGATTCTCTGGCGTGCCCTCTCACGGTCACCCTATGACAAGAATAATTGAAAACTTCGTAGCAACTGGGTTGCGGTCTAGCTAAAATCAGAACCTGCATTCAGAGGCATCCTGAAATGGGAATCAGTTACAATCTTTAGAACGGTAAATCCTCCTCTTCTGGCGTCCAATTAATAAACATAGACTGACGAAGTCGAACAACAACATAACCTATCACCAAAATAGTGCCAACGATACCATAATAATAGTCACCAACCAAACTCACGTTAAGCCGACTTAGTCTGATTGACTTGTTTTACACCGAGGGTTAAAGTCCACCCTTCGCTGCATTAAAATGAGATGATGGCCATAATACGGCCAGCTTGAGGTGACCTGACATCACGGAAAAGTGTGCTGCCTCTTCTACAGAACGCAACTAGTTCACCAAACCACACCAGAATCACTAATTCCACTATCTAAACGCCACAGCAACATTTGCCCTGCTCCCAGCGCCCCATGTGTCCGAAAAACCCCCATAAGCACATACACGTACGCACTTTAATCTTACCTTTTACTAACCTCACTCTAAAAAACACAAAAACTCAACTACCCTGTGCTCTCCACGGTAGATAGAAACATGTACAGGCGACCCATGCGTATACAAAACTGTACTAAATCTACTTTATGCAGCAAATGGACTAAGGAAAATCTACTTTCCAGAGATGGTATTTGCTTTAATACAGGAACAAAGGAAAACAAAACATGCACTTCCCCTCTCAGCTGGGTGCACCAACTTGCTCTTACCTCTCCATCTTTCTCCTGATCCTCCTCCTCCATCACCACAACCTCTAGATACTACCTTCTATTCCCCACTTGCCTGGCCCCAGCCTCTGCACCAGCAGCACCCTCCCTCCTCCTTCCTTCCGTTATCCTAACGTCTCTTTCCGCTCTCTACATCCTTATTTCAACTGCTCCCCCGTCCCAATGTTTAACCTGCCATCACTTCCCGGATGTCTGTCCACCCAGCGACTCTTAACGCATATGCCCATATTCACTCAAAACACCCGCCACAGCACCTACACAATATAAAAAACACACAGTCTCTTTTTCTTTAACCATTCCTTTGCTTCCATTCACAACACACGTAAAGGTCACCGCGTCAGCCTCTAGCTCTCTGGAGCAATGTCAAGAGATAAGGACACCAAAGTGCCCCTGACAAACACAGAGACTATGCTCTCAGGCATAGGTCAGCCTAGTATGGTGCAATTAAACGTACGCAGTTGTCATGGTATTCAGTACACCATCTCTAACTCGGTACTAAAAACTCAAAGAATTTACACCCGAATTTTGAACTTTACCAGTCTACACCATCCAAACACTACACTGCATTCTTGGCTATCATAAATATCTTAACTAACAGACGCCACACTTGGTATTATCGATCCTAGTTAAGTGCTGCATACATCATGCGCTTTTAAAGACAAAACATTTTCTAGTAGCAAGTATACAGCGACACTAGCCTAACTATTGGAAATCTGCTACAGTCCATCAACAATAGCTACACATAAAAGTTCCACTACGAGTTCTAACCAACTGCAAGCTTCCACTCTTATTTGTTAGGTACATAAAAGTAGCTTGCAGCGATTAGGTGCAAGCACATCAGTGCAACCTCCTTTAGCTTATTTTGCAACAACTGAGGGAACTCGTCCACGGATATAGCCCTACGCCTTAACCATGCCACATTCCCATAGCGTCAAGTCCAAACGTTCTATCTGACCACATCCCAGTATGCCTCATACTATCCTCTTCACCTCTATCCATACCTAGACAACTCCTCTTCTACTACACAAGCACAAACTAGGAGTTCAAAAGACAAATTGACCACGATTGACCACACAACCTCACTCTCCTCCTAAGTATTGCGTTTCTTTTTATCTGCCCCCCCCCTCTATTTTACCAGCCCTACCAGCCTCCTAGTCAAATATCATTAAGTACATATACAAAGAGACGGTGCATCGGTTTCTAGCCTCCAACATTTAACTCTTCTTTTCTCCTCATAAGTTTTTTCCGAAAACAATTTCCTCTCTTACTGCTCGTTCTCTGTAGCTCATCCCAGCCATTTGTTTGCTTTTATTTCTATTCAATTCCATGTCTCATTCCAAGGAAAGACACCGAATCTTGCGACACACTACGCTCTTGCTGCAAACCTCGCTTCAAGCCAAGTGGCTGCTTTGAATTCAAACTTCCAAGAAGCTCTCTATTCCCCCGTACTGCAAGCCTCGTGACTTGAGGCAGGAAGAAGAATTCTAAACTGACCTTGATAGGAAATAATATTAATTATGAGTTGTTTTTTATAACCAATCGCTCCATATAGCTCGTTGTGCGACTGTCTCCATTGAAAAAATATTCAAGTAACTGTATATATTTGGATCTTTGCAAAGATAATTACAATCTTAGAACCTTAGGATGGAAAAGATAATCCTTCAAAGATAAGCAAGAATGAAATGAAAAGATATAGTCACCATTCCAATATATTACGTGAATACCATTACTACAATGTTCAGAATTGCAACGCAGATCTTCAGCCCTATAAATTCATAGAAAAGAGTCCAAATTATGAGAATAAATTAGTTATTCATATTCAAGGAGTTTTACCTAGTTTACAAAGAGATTCTAATCAATTATTTTATCATCATTAGTATGAAAGTATACTTGAACTCTGAGAAACATCGAATATTATAGGATAAAACTGGCGCAAAATGTATGTATATTCTTAACTGATAAAGCAATCATAAAATTAATAGGACAAAAAACAGTTACAGAATTCATGTCAGTAAGTGAATTTATGAAATGGGTACAATTATGGCAATTTATCCATCGGTAGGTTGATATCATCAAAACAAAGTTACAATTCAACCGAAAACTACTCAATCTCAAACCAGAATCTTCCCTTGCTGTGATCTGCGTTAAAATCTCAACTGAATATTAAATTTCTTATACATTTATTGGATATTAGTTCATTTAAGCTAGCAAAAGACACTCTATAGGAAGCTATGGACGCTTAAGAAACGTCAAGGTAAGATATACAGATTACACAAATTCTGGGTGACAAAATACTCAAACATTCAGTCAAATTCATGCAGAAAACCTGCATTCTTTCGCAAGTAAAATATTGTCTGCAGGAAAAGTAAGTCGCAATATACTAACAACTTTGGAATTACGTCAGCATATTCACGTACGCAATTGTTTTTAACAAGGCTATTTTAAGTTTTACATTGTATAAAAAATTATAAGCTAAACAATTTCTTTAAAATATCGAAGATTTAGATAGATCTTTCATTATAAGAAGTTTTGTGGCCGTAGATGAGCACCTGATACTTTAATTTAGTTCTAATGCTTAATATTATATTTTGATTTTAGTTCAACGTAACTAATCCCGATTACAGGGAAAATAATCTTAAACTAAAATGTGTCTAGAGATTATATTATATAGCTCTCTAAAATCTTAATATTTTTTTTTATAAAATTTGAATGCAAACTTTTGGGTTTCAGATGCGTCTATGAGTGTAATAAACATATTTTATTAGGCTTTCACAACACTATATATCGGTGTATTACATACTTTTTATTCTAGTTTCCTAAATTAGATTACAAATGCCGCTAAGATCTCTTTTGTTAAAGAACCTTTTGATAGAATGGACAGGAAAATTTAACTTTCAAAACACGAATAATATAATAAAGTAATTAGGTAAGGAAAACCCTTCTTTGCAAATTTCCTAATATTTAATGGGTATTTATTGCACTTTGAATAAAATTGTAAAAACTAATAGTCCTCCCCATAACAAACGGGTTGAATTGAAATTTTAAACTCTTAACGCTAGAAATCTTTCTTAAATCAAATAATAAGGGGCTAATAACCCTCATGCTAGCAGTAAAGCTGCGTTCTATTCTGCCAAAACTCCTTTTAACTCAAAAAATAAGATGTATAGATCCAGTAAATTTGTTTTTGTTTGTAATTTCCCTAAAGAACCGTCCAATGGTAGAAAAATATTGATTTTAGCATGGTTATCTCCACTGCTGAATCCAGAGTAATCAGATGGACCCAAGGGTCGTGCAAGAAGCTGAATTTGCGATGAAATTCAGAAAAAGTAACTCAACAAGCTACCAAAGGACGAGAATTGATTTTGCCGGCAATTATGTAGACAGCTTTGTAGCACTTTTAAAACTGGAAAACTGATTCAAATACGTAGTGAGATTTCTTGGAGAAAACTTCGTACTTTGCTCTCAGAACAGCCAGTGAGAACTTGTCATCATATGGGATAATAATCCTAGGTGTGATAGAAGGGGTTGAGGCCGCCTAATTTCAACCTTTCTCACATGTTATTTACAAACACGATGCTACCCAGTTGCATCTTCGCTTTAAGGCAGGGCGCCTTGTCGCAGCCACCTGAGTCAATGTTTAAACAAGGAGGTTTATCTTCCCCCCGTTCGCCCCATGTGCCGACCTCGCCAGATTGAGTTAGGCTTATGGGCAGATAAGGTATTGTTCTCAGGCTCGGCTGTGCATTTCCTTGAAGCCCCCACTCCTTTGTCCTCCACGCCAAGGGGATGTCCCGACTATTTATATGAAAACTTAACCACTAAGATAGAGATTCGAGATCAAGATATTCTTTGCGAGACATCACTACGGTCCAGTCTCACCTAGTGCACCTAAGGGCCCTCGACCTCAAGATCCACCATCACTTGTCCAGAAGAAGGGCAATATCACTTGAGTGCCAAAGTTCGATCTTTCGTGAGGCCAAGTCCACTAGGCTTCCCCTGTTGTTCAAAAAGAGAACAACGTTAGAACAGCCATTGTTCTTTTGAGCTCGTTGACAAGAAACGGTTCTCACCCCCCCCCCCCCCCGTGTTGTTCAGAAGAGAACAACGTAGAACAACCATTGTTCTTTCAGCCCGTTCGCCAAGAAACGGTTCTCACTCTTCCCCCTTGTTGTTCAGAAGAGAACAACATTAGAACAGCCATTGTTCTCGAGCCCGTAGATAAGAGACGGTTCTAACCCCCCTGTTGTTGAAAAGAGAAGGAACGTAGAACAGCCATTGTTCTTTAAACCCGTTCGTCAAGAAACGGTTCTCATTCCCAAGACGCCACGTCAGGATCATTTAATTCTTCCCCCTTCGGCTAGAACTCGCCAGCAGACCGAAAATTCCTTTACGTTGCCTTCCTCTGCACAACAAGTGTATTTACGTAAGCTGAACGTTACCTTTGAGTATTTAACCATTTTGTTAACCCTATCCTGTGCTTTAAATGGTTTAGCGAACCATCCCATCCCTTTGAACTTTATATTTGTTTTACCTTTTTAAATCTCTTAATCCTCGGATTAGCTAGATTTTCCACGACCCTTTCCAATTCTCTGTTTATGTCAATATTTTCCGTTTTGTGTGTTGTTGATAGTTTTTATTGATAAAACTCTATTATATTAATGATAGCCAAATTATTATCCTTGAGCTCAGTTCCACTTCTTAAGCATATCGAAGATACATAATATCGGTCAACCCAGACATCCACGCACTCTAAAGATAATTAAATAAGTTCCCTAAACGAATTGTTATATATGGTATATCGTCGAGAGTCCATTCTACGACACTAGGCAAGCGTTTAAGATTGAAAGAATTGTTTGGTGTTGAACTGATTTGAAGGAGAACCAATCTTTGAGTGATGTTTTCCCATAAGTTGCAATATAAGTCTAATATAAATCCTGCAAGCCACACGAGTAGATCGTTTCAGCAGATGGTAATTTAAAAACTAACTGAACTATTTAATATTATTTTTGATAATTTTCGTTTATTGTGTTTCTTGAAATTACTTCATATCAGGCGTTTTAACTCTCTATACTTTGTTATTAATTGATTGTTCAAATATATAGTTTAAACCTTATAAAGAAAGTAGAGGGAGAGGTGACGCCCCCTTGTCGCGGGAAGAGAGCTTGTGTGTACCTTTGACTTTTCGAGCTATGTCAGCGGGGATACATCTTCTCGGCACCCCTGGTAGGGCTTTCCTTGTCGATTTGGTCGAAAACGAGATTCCAGACTAAGTGCGTCATTCTATCCTTTTTCTACTCTATCATTCTCCTTTTTCCCTTTCATTCTATCTCTCATACTTATACAAAAAGAAAAAAAAACAAAAAAAGGCCTACTCCTATCATGTCACTCTTACCCTTTTTTCCCTCTATCTTCCTTTAAAGGACCTGGCAGCTACCTCACGCGTCAGAAGAGAGGCTTTGGAACCTCCATAAACAATGCCAATCGACGCTCACTGGTTGCGAGAGACTAGGACTAGAGGTGTCCTAGGCGTTGGGGCACGATGAATGGGATGAGGGTAGTGCCGCGTTAACCCCTTTCCTGGCGCGTAATTATTGACCGTTCCCAGTGCACGTTGACGGGTGCCTCTGGTAGCATTGTTCCGAGGTGAAGGCCCTTTAGTCCCAGGTTGGTTGAGAGGCCAATACAAAGCCTTGGTTCGAGTCTCTTGGTGGGGCGGGATATCCATTGAACGCTGCTCCGAGATCCTGGCCGTTGTGATGGGAACTATTAGGAGTTTTGTAAGGGGCGTGCTTCCAGGTTGTTCACCTGGTGACAAATCGATGGCCCATTTCGGGGACCGTCTGTACTGCTTGGTTGGGAGCCACGGCACGCCGAGGCTTGACGAATCGGCCGGACGAACAGCAGCACATGGAGCGTGCCTTCTGGAAGACTACGAAACGACTCCGATCTATAGGCGGGAGCGACTCACGCCAGCAGAACTCACCAACCCCCCTTTTTATCAGTGATTGGTCGCAAAGTATTGAAAGAGAAAGTGTTCGCAATGACCGGCAAGAAAGGACCAGGAGCTCTAAAATACACGTGTGCAATATGCCACATAGATAAGTGGTGCGTGGACTTTCCGGAGGGGTGTTTTTCAAAATGATACCCAGCCAGTTCGTGCACCGACTGTATTTTAAAAGGCCAAATCAAGGAGCTAAAAGAATCATGCAGGGCTTCCGAGGAAAGATCCAAGAAGTTGGAGGAGAAAATAAACAGCCTCAAATTCGAACACGCCGGACTGATTCGCAGGCTAGAGGTCAGAATAGCAGAGCTAACGTCAAGCCCTATACTAAACACTGTATCTGCAGTATTACCCCCAGAGCTAGGTCCGCATGCTACGGATAAACCCTCAAAGAAAAAGAAAAGGAAGGGAAAGAAACATGAAGAAGAGAAAGTTGAAACAGAAGATAAAGTAGAAGCTGAAAAAGAGAAAGTTGAAGCAGAAGAAGAAAAGATAAAAACAGAAAAGTATGTATCAAAGGAAGATAGGGGGAAAAAGATGAATAAGAAAAAGAAGAAAAAAAAATAAGATGGAGAAGAAAGAAAGAACCAAGAGTTCGCTTCCGCAAGGAAAGCCTGAAACCTCTGCACGGAAAAGTTCGAGGGTTACCCTTGTGGCGATTCACAAGCACAAGGTTTGCAGCCCCTACTGGCGGCCCGCCTTCGCACTAGTGTAGAGGTATGCTGCCAGCCAGGACGGGGAAACCACCACATCAGGGTAGAGGCTGAGAAATCTCAAATCTACGAGAATTCAGTCGTTACCCTGATGGTGAGTGGGAATGACCTCTACCTCTGAGGAGGCAAAGTAGGCCCCAGCGAGAAAATTCTCAACACGGTCATGGGAGCCGTGGATGACTGCGGATTGAGAACTCGCAAACGAGTCGTTGTAGGGATGCTCTCAAGAAGAGGTCTTAGCCGGACTGCTCACTCAAGCAACGTGACCCTGAACGAGCGCCTGTCCGACCTTTGTACGGCGGAAGGGGTCTTCTTTCTGGACTCTTACCGCACCTTTTACGGTCGAAACGACCTTTACCAAAGGGACGGAGTGCACCTTTCATTCAAGGGAAAGGCTTAACTCTGTAACTTAATCC
Organism: Ceratothoa steindachneri; assembly: GCA_963969495.1. Lineage (NCBI taxonomy): Eukaryota > Metazoa > Arthropoda > Malacostraca > Isopoda > Cymothoidae > Ceratothoa > Ceratothoa steindachneri. Next base: position 14,191,459 of record OZ018328.1, read on the forward strand.
AGGATGTCGTAGATTGGACGCAGAGGAGCGTCCGACCCAGAGTGAAAGAGGACATAAGACAGTATGCCCGTGTCACTCCTGGAACGACGTTCTTAGATGTGGCAAAGAGGGGTACTGCCACACAAAAGAAGCCGGGAAACGGAAGAACGTAGGGAGTCCTACACTAGGAGACTCCCTGAAAATTCTTCTGTTCAACGCGAGGTCAATTAGAAATAAGTTTCTTGAGCTCCGGGGCCTCGTAGCAACAGAGAAACCATAGATGGTGGCCATAACGGAGACGTGGATTAAAACCTCAAGCCGAGATTTTGAAGGTGAATTCACGATTCCTGGTTACCAGCTCTTCCAGAAAGATAGGCCAGACAGAGAGGGTGGCAGTGTGATGTTGTATGTCAAGAGTACTCTCAACTCAACGGATTGCAACATCGTTTTCAACCATGAACTACTAGGTGTTGACCAAGAGATAGATCCTGCCAAAGGCAGGACCCTAGTGCTTCATAGACCTCCTGCCCAACTCGTTGAAAAGGACAGAGATCTGTACCAGCTACTAGGAGAACTTGTCTAAGACAGAGTGTGTATCGTCATGGGTGATTTTAACACACAAGTTGACTGGAAAACCAGAGAACCCTGTGGCGAGAACGCACTACTCCTGGAGTTCACGAACAACGAGTTCCTGACTCAATGTGTAAGAGAGCCAACGAGAGATAACAATATCCTCAACTTGGTTTTCACCTTTGAAGATGACATCGTTGAGGACCTTTCTGTTGGCAAAGAGCTCGGTGGCAGTGACCACCGACTAATTAGATGTGTAGTCAAAGTCCCAAAGGCAGAGCCTGCAACTAGTAAATCAAGGAAACTCGATTTGAGAATAGCAGACTTTGCAGGTCTACGCGCGGGACTGACTGACGCGAAGCTAGAAGAGTGCGAGGCTTTTGTAGACTCTTGGAACAGTTTTAAAACCACATTCATGAGTCTTCAATCGCGTTTTATCCCTCTGAAATGCCCCCGTCGGTCCTCTGTTCAACCAAAGTGGTTTAATCGAGAAATCGGGCAACTGCTTAGGGAGAAGAGAAAGGCGTACACGCAATCGAAGATCTCGGGTGTCTTTGACGAATACCAGAGGCTAGCCAGGAGAGTGAAGTCCAGCATAAGAGCGGGCAAGCGGTCTGAGGAACTCCAAGTGGCGAGAGTCTGTAAAGAGAATCCCAAGGAGTTCTTTGGATATGTAAACAGCCGTAAACAAATCCGTCGAACGATTGGCCCTTTGAGGAATAAGGAGGGGACATTAAAGCTTCGAGATGCTACTACTACTATTCATCATCTACGTCAACGAAATGGACGGTGACATGGTTGCCAAGATTTTCGAATTTGCCGACTATACCAAGCTTGGTATGAACGTTGCAAAGGATGGAAATACTGCCCGCCTGCAGGAAGATCTTAGAAAGATTGGGGAGTGATCGGACACGTGGCAAATGCCTTTCAACGTGAACAAATGCAAAGTGATGCATATCGGCCAGAGAAACCCCCAATCTCAGTATAACCTTAAGGGCACTGCTATTGAATCCACCAACACTAAGAAGGACTTGGGGGTAACCATAACTAGTGACCTCAAGTTCTCGAAAAAGTGCATTGAGGCGGAGAAAAAGGCCCAAAGAATGCTAGGCTATATTAAGCACCAGTTTGGTTATCGAAACCAGGAGATTGTACTGTGCTTGTACAACTCACTTGTCCGACCGCACCTGGAGTATGCCGTACAATTTTGGAGTCCTTCATTGCGAAAGGACATCGCAAGGTTGGAACACGTACAAGCCAGGGCAACCAAACTGATTCCCTCTATCCGACATAAAAATTATGAGGATAGACTAAGGGAATTAGATCTGTTCTCGCTGAAAACCCGTAGACTGCGTGGTCAGCTCATCGAAGTTTTCAAAATTCTTCGAGGGTTAGACAATGTCGACTCCAGGGATATGTTCACACTGAGTGAGAACAGAACGCGCAGTCACGGCTTCAAACTTGAACTGAAGCGTTACAACTGCAGTCTGTGTGGAAACTTTTCCACCTACAGTATCTGCGGTAAGTGGAACGCACTTCCAGTGGAAGTTGTCAACAGTGAATCTATTGACCAGTTAAAGTCAAGGCTAGACAAAGTCTTAAAAAGTGGCCATTTAGGGACGCAAAACAATTGAACAGCCATGTGCCTGCTCGATGGCTAGTCCAAAGGTACCCTCCTTGAATGGACCGTGAGGTCTCCTAGGCTACCTTCTTTCCTTGTTGTTACTCTTTGTTGTTATTTCTATTAATTTAAAAGTTCATTTGAGCCATTATCGGGCAAATATTCCATTAACATAATTTATCTCATTTTCCTCAAAAAGAAATTACACTTAAATTCAAATCTCTTAAGAAAGCTTTGACTATTTTTCATATTTGCATATAATCCCTAGAAAACATATATTCTTTAATAAGTTCCGTCGTAAGATTAAGTTCCAACTAGACACATAGGTGTAATAATTTGGGAAATGACATCCTGTCGCTCATTTTTTACACGATTACCTTTTTCCTCATTGCAAGGTCTAATGAGGGAATCAAATGCACATGACGGCAATAGCACTTATGGAGCCTTCTATGGGGGGGATGCATTACTTCAAGATTGAAGAACATAAGATACGAGTACCTTAGTGCGGCGTGATCATGGTGATGATTTGGAGTGGCAAGAGTTTAAATTCCACCCTTTCGTGAGGAAACGGTGGAATTTACCTCCTTCTTCTGGGTCTAGCGTGATTTGGATGAATTAGCCATTAGAAATGTGTTCCAGGTGAGCTAATTCCCTTTTAATGTCTATGATTATTCTGCAAGTTCTTGTTTTTTTAAAAATTAAATCTCCCGTGTAAGAGAATTAATTTCTTTTGATAATGCTACAATCTTATCACCAAGTATTTTTAAAGCCCACGAGGGTAATGTGGTATCAAAACCGTCACTCACAAAATTGTGTCCATGAATTGGATTTGATATCTTTCACTAGTTCTCTCTCATACAAAATGTCATCCTGGTACGATAAGAACACTACTTAGGATCATTTGCGAATGATTTAAAAAAATACCAAATAAATAGATTTGGAGACAAAATTGGAGGCCTGAGAGAGAAGTCTCGAAGCAGCATTGGTGAAAGTGGCTAAAAGATCAAACATATTTTTGGCAGCGAGGATTTTCGTGTTAAATTTAAATGTTTGACAATTTTGTCTTTCCCTTCGATTTCTTTCACAACTTTTCTGAAACTGGCTTTTCTCATTTCTCTGAATCCTGAAAAAAATTCTGCTCAAATTGAGGCGACCATATATTTCGAGACAATCAAACCAATCGACGGAAACTCCACGAATGCTTTTTATGATGTCACTGGCCAATTAAACTTTATATATAACTGTATTCCCTCCAGTGCTTTGTCGTTATATTTAAGATTCTTTTCCTGCATAAACTTTGCTGTTTTGGAAGCTTACTACTTGCCACTGGTGCACCAAATACGGCAGATAGAAGATAGATTGAATAGAAGAATTTTTGTTATAACTGAATGTATTAGTAATGCCAAAGTTTGAAACGACAAACATGCCAGAAGTAAATTTTATTAACCATTCATAATCAATGTATGATTTCAGAGCTCTGTCTGAATACCTGTAGAGAATAATTCTCAAAATAAAAAAATCGCGGGTGTAAGTTTAATTATAAGCAAACTCTTGTATAGATGAATGAATATGAAAGATGAATGCAATCAGTATCAAATCAATAAATCTCGGGAAAGTCACGTTAAATTCCAGTAAATTTGCTCTGATTGGGAGTATTACAATACAACAACTCTGAGAAACGTGAGAATTTTGACGCGAAATCTCAGAGATAATAAAAGATTTAAACCCAAAGATTCACTGAACAATTATCCGAGATAATTTATAGCAATTAACTTTTCTCCACACTAATTAAAAACTGAATTTCTTTTTCCCCTACTTTTATGTGACCGTCAGCTTTTTAATTTTGAACTTAGCTGAAATTCAATTAGGTTCGTTTTATAGCCTTTTTATAGCACGACAATCGCTCGCAAGCGAATAAAGATGAGCTAAGTTGCAGTGAGTGTGCTGCAAAATGATTTAACAATTGGTTGTCTCTTGCCCTTCATCCGTTTTACCCTTATTATAAGGGGCGGTCAATAAGTTTTGCGAATCGGTAGGGCAAAACAGAGAAAGGGGGATGGCTGTTTGTGGGGGTGTAAGGAAAAGTTATGACGAGTCAGGACCTACAGCCTGACGCTCCTGCCTCTTTTATGTAAGAAGCAGTAGCTAATCGCAGATCGTCAGTCACAAATTTTTCAACAATGGAGACGGTTGAGCACCGCGAACTGATCAAATTTTTGACCAAAGACGGCCAGAATGCAAAAGAGATCCATGAACGCATTGGTGCAGGGTATACTGACACCGCCCCTTCCTATGCAACCATTGTTCGCTGAAATAGGGAGTTCCGCCATGGTCGTGAGTCCCTTGAAGATGACCCCTGTTCAGGACACCCGTCAGACGTGACCAACGAGGACAATGTGGCCCGTGTGGAGAGGATGATCCACTAAAATCGATGGGTGAAGGTCGAAGAAATCGAGCGAGAACTTGGAATATCACATGGAAGTGCTATAAACATCATCTAAGATAATTTGGACATGGCCAAGGTCTCTGCCCTTTGGGTCCCTAGAAACCTGACGCCCTATGATTGACTTCAACGTCCTCAAAAGTCCGGAGGAGCTGCTGCTCTTGTACAACCAAGACCCGGCAGGATTCTAGTCACGCATAGTGACAGGTGATGAAACGTGGGTTCATCACTGGGATCTCGAGAACAAGCTTGAAAGCATGGCTTGGAAGCACAGGGGCTCTCCGACCCCCATCAAGTTCCGCACCCAACCCTCAGCCGGGAAGATCATGGCCACCATCTTCTATGATTTTGAGGGAGCGTTGATGGTGGACTATGCGCCTCATGGAAGGACCATCACAGGCCAATATTACGCTGATGAACTGGCTGAGTTGAAGAAGTGCATCTACCAGAAGCGGCGCGGCAAGTTGACACGCGGTTTTCTTCTCCTCCACGACAATGCCCCTGTCCACAAGGCCAGAGTTGCACACGTTGCCCTGCACGAGTGCGGATTCAAGGAGCTCAAGCATATCCACTACAGTCCAGATCGGGACCCTAGTGACTACATTTTATTCCGCGAGCTCAAGGCTGCACTGCGTGGACGTTGGTTTGGGAACGATGAAGATGTCCAGCTCGCCATCCAGAAGTGGATTGAACAGCAGTCGGGAGATTTCTAGTTGTCGGGAATTCGAAGCCTCAGGGACAAGTGGCGCAAGTGCATAAGAAGTCGAGGTAGTTATATTGAAAAATACTAAAACACTTTACCTCATATCTCATTTCCTCATATCCGACTTGCAAAACTTATTGACGGCTCCTCGTATTCTTTACACAAATCTACCTCAAAACTTCCCACAGTTGTTTTTGTTGATTGAGGGCTTTGGGAATAATATTGAGAGTTTTTAGGGTCAGAGGTTTACTCTACCTTCCCCTCTTCTCTTTTTACGTTTGGTTACATTATTTTTTTGTTTCATTTTCATCAGTCATCATTTTAGCCGTTTTCTGCCTCCTATCGTGGAAATAAAACATCCTGCTTCCCCACCACCTTCACAATAAACTTCCTTAATTACAGAGGCACGCAATTAGTACTAGTTACATGCATATATAACAAAATCTCATATTATACATGAATGCTAGCACACAGTTAAAATAAATACGCTAACATCCCATTTAGAATCACATTCATGTATTTTCGCTCAGAAAAGTAGCCATACCTTGCTCTTTGTGAAAACCTTAATCGGTCAAATTCGTCGTGTTTGAGGAAATCTTTAATACTCATACGACGTTGTCCCACATGCTCGGCTTTGTTTGATCTGGCTTACGTATTTAGACTTAACGACGGTTTCGTATAACAACATTTGTCACCTCGGATGTTCATTCATTTGGGTGAACTACAATACCGTTTAATAAAATCAGAACAAATTCTATCAAATTCGCTTCCATAACTTTTGCCACAAAAAATCCAAGGTTCCAAATTTAGTGCACGATAGCCTAAATATATAATTTAAGTATTGGTAAAGATGATGAAAATTTGGAAGAATAAAACGGAAGTTATCAGCAAATTAGGAAATTAACAGCTTACATAAAGCAAAAACAACCACAGAAAATTCATGATAGTATAGGTAAGGTGTAATAAGTATTTATAAAAGCAAAAGAAGCTAGGGTTTTAGTAGAGCCAAAAAGTTAAAGAATGTATATACTTTAGATATTTTTGAAAAAGTAAACCCTGAATGTTGAAGGAAAGAATTTTACAGAGTATTACCTTTATTTCAATGTGAATAGAAGATGACCTCACAGAATTGAATAGACTACTGCAATTCGAAAAAGTGATATCGTCGTACATCCGTGTAATTATGTACCTTCAATCTTAGGCAAATCAACTAACCATAATAATTTTGCTGAAATCCTCCATTATCTTATATATTTGGTTTAAATTAACAATAAAGTTCACGTCTAAAAGCCAAATAAGTTTGGTGGAAAAGTGTTACATGTCGATAGTGGTAACTTTTTAAATATATAATCAGCAATATTTGAATATTCATTCCACTGTTAATACAGAAATCCGAAGTCTTACTGATCCCAAAAGAATTTATTACACCAACTCTATAAAATTAAACACAGAGCAAAGGTTGATAAATTTGCCATAGTTTAATACGATAAGCCACATATTTACTATAAATTTTTCCCTATTCTTTCAGAGAGTAAATCTACAATTATTCCTTATTGCCATGCGGTTTTGGTAAATCGCATTTTTAAAAAACAAGATATATTCAAGGATGTTCAGCTGTTTGCTATGAGCTGTTCATTTCTCAACATTTCTCCTAAAAATTTAATTAAGCCATATTTTCAATAAGCTGATTGGATCTTTTCGAAAATCCTCCGGTTTGAAGTAAATGTACCTACTCATTTTTATTTTGCTGTTTCAGGTTTCTTTTGTTATTGTTGCTTTGATCTTATTAGGTGTGTTTTTACCATTAGCAGCAGAAGAACCGCACATATATTACATATTCTTCCTCTATCGTATATAAAGGTAATATGATGTTTATTGGAATCAGCGTTATACCAGATCTCCGCCAATTATGTTTTCTAAAAGTATTGTTGAATAGTACTACTTTATTTTGTCCCTCCATAATACGTGTCGAGGAATTGTCTTCCCTATTTGGTCAAAGAATTATTCTTCCACTGTTGGCCATTTAATATTTACTTCGATACAAAACCTTTTTGCCAAGGTATTTATTTACTTACAAACTTTAGCTAGCCAGTCTGACACCACTTAGGAAAGGAAATAATTTCTCTATTGGTTTGGCTGAGTGGTCTCCGGATTCGTCTGCAGGAGTCTAATTCCTGAATTATGAGAGTACCACAGCGTTTAATCAGTTTTAAGGAAAAAGCCGTCCAGCACGTAAGAATCCAGTAAAACACCAAGAATTAACAAAAATATACGAGTATATCTTTTAATTTACCATTTAAATCGAATATTTATATTTACAAGAAATTCTCTCCGTTTAACATATTCTGAGAAAACAATTATTATTGGCCTACTCTTGGCGCGAGCTCTGATCAAAACATTGTAGGCCTCACGTAAACAAACCACTTGCCAGATAGCTAATTTGTGGAGGTCTCTCGGTTACAGAGTTGAACCACCATTTATTCTCCCTAATCTAAGTAAAATATTACAGAGGTCAGAGAATACTATTTCTCCCTTAGTTAGCTTGGAACAGTTTGAAATATCCTAATTAACCCCCCAAAATCTATATATAGTCATTCGAACTTACATGACCTTGATGGGAACAGGGATTGACGGATGTCGCTATACTAGGTGTTTCAGCGTGTCTTCGGAGACACAAGACTTCACGACGAAGGAGAAATTCAGGTGTCCTGTTATAACGATGGGGGAAAAGGGGGTAAGCGGGTTGTCAAGGTGACAGTAGAAACTGATGTCGATCTCTTTTTAGGATTTTATCGACCCAGTTATAAGTCTAAAAGACGACCTTAGACTTCTCAGCTTACAAGCACTTGCTGCAATTATTTGATGAAAATGAAAGTCATGGCATTCGTTGGTGAGAGGGGTTGTTTTATCTGGTTAAAGGAGTACTCTTCTTTGTAGATCTTGGGTTCTTCTTGTACCTTCTTCGTCTACTTCGCAGAGTTCAAAACTGGGTTTTGTTATATGGGGCTGATCCCGAAAGTAATTAAAGTGAACTTACTCTGGAATCAATTCTTCTTCATTCAAAATTAATGAGATTTTGACTTGAGAGTCCCTCGAGGGTGAGTTGATAACTTCATTTATCTTGCTCCCGAAATTCCTGTTTGAGAATTAGGAATTTTGATTCAGCCAGACCTCTTGCTAAGTCTGCGAAGGATGAATCGGTAGAGCACTGATACGAAGACGAGACGAACTTCGAAATCTTAGAAGTCAAGTCCGGAACAGTGCGAGGTACTGTGTGGAAAGTACGTGTTTGCAAACACAACTTCCTACCAGCACAAACCACTACTGCCTTTTTATATTTATAATGATTTTGTAGTGTAATAAAATCGCCACTTATCATATTTCTTACCGTCAAATATTCGTTTATTTCTATCTCTTGCAACTATCATCTGCTACCTATTCCCATGCGATTCTCTAGTGTTCAAATTTAACGTACATGGCCTCGTTCTCACCTGCACTATCATGATTACAGAGTCTATACAATATAACCATGCAAAATGTCTCTTTAGAAAAAAAAAGTTCACCGACAGAATTCTCTAGATTCCAAATTCATTCCCAAACACTGCCATGCTACTGTTTACACAAAACACTACCACAGCTATTTTTTACTTCTACCCTAGGTTACTCCCCTTCCCTATCAGGGCTTCTCACCTTTTACTACACTTTCGGTACCACAATATGTGTATTGTCGATATATATATATATATATATATGAATATATATATATATATACATATATATATATATATATATATATATATATATATATATATATATATATATTAGTATAGTTGGGTAGCAGTCTTTCTTGAATGCAAATTTTGTTGAAGACCATTGTGTATTTTGCCCTAATTAATTTCCATGGGCAACTTTATCTTTTGCTAACTATCTTTTTTGATCCCTCTTGTAGAGGGTGAATCACTTGTCCAGTATTTATCTCTTATTTAAATGAATGTGTTTGGTAAAAACCAAACTAAATTACTAAGCTTTCAAAACGTTTCGAAGGTGATTGTGATAGAACGAGTTAATTTCAACTCCTATCCCATATTATTTAAAACCACGATGCTGCCCACGTGCATCTTCGATTCGAGGCTTGGAGTCTTATCTCAGCTACCGGATGCCAATGTTTAAACAAGGAGGTTATCGTCTTCCCGTTCGCCCCCATACGCCGACCTCGCCAGTTCGAGTTAGGCTTATGAACAGATAAGGCATTGTTCCCCGGCCCGGCTGTGCGTTCCCTCCAAGCTTTCACTCCATTTTCCCCCACGCCAAGGAGATGTCCTGGCTATTTATATGGAAACTTTACCACTAAGATCAGATTGGAGATCCAGATTTTCGTCGCGAAACATCACCACGACCCTCTCTCCCTTTGTGCGCCAAGGGACCTCGACCTCGAGATTCACCATCACTTGTCCAGAAGGAGGACAATATTCCTTGAGTGCTAAAGGTTCGAGCCTTTCCGACGTCAAGTTTCCAAGGCTTCCCCCCCTGTTGTTCAAAGGAGAACAACACTAGAACAGCCATTGTTCGTTTTGAGCCCTTCGCCAAGAAACGGTTCTCATCCCCCCCTGTTGTTCAAAGGAGAACAGCATTAGAACAGCCATTGTTCGTTTTGAGCCCTTCGCCAAGAAACGGTTCTCATCCTCCCCTGTTGTTCAAGGAGAACAACATTAGAACAGCCATTGTTCGTTTTGAGCCCTTCGCCAATAAACGGTTCTCTTCCCCTCCCCCTATTGTTCAAGGGAGAACAGCATTAGAACAGCCATTGTTCGTTTTGAGCCCCTCGCCAAGAAACGGATCTCACCCCCCCTGTTGTTCAAAGGAGAACAACATTAGAACAGCCATTGTTCTTGAGCCCGTAGACAAGAGACGGTTCTCATCCCCCCTTTGTTCAGAAGAGAACAAACTAGAACAGCCATTGTTCTTCAAGCCGTTTGTCGAGTAACGGTTCTCCTTTCCAAGACCCCTCGTCAGGATCCTTTTTTCCCCCCCCCCTTCGGCTGGAACTCGCCAGCGGACCGAATATTCCTTCAAGTACCTTCCACTGCACCCTAATGAAAAGTTACGTAAGCCAAACTTCACCTTTGAGTATTGATCCCTTTTGTCAATTCTATCCTGTGCTTTAAATTGTTTATCGAACCATCCCATCTCTTTAACTCTATATTTGTTTTACCTTTTTTAATCCCTTAAATCCTTGGATTAGCCCGAGTCTCCACGACCCTTTCCATTCTGTTTATGTCAATATTTTCCGTTTTTGTGTATTGTTTATAGTTATTATTAATAAAACTCTATTTTATTAATGATAGCAATATCATTATCCTTGAGCTCAGTTCCACTTCTTAAGCATTTTGAAGATACATAATATCGGCCGCCAGACAGTAAACGCACTCTAAAGATAATTAAGGAAGTTCCCTCAACGAATAGTGTTATATATATGGTATCATCGGGAGTCATTCTACGACAGTGATCGAATAAGATCGAAAGCTTCGCAATTTTGTTTGTTTTTTACCAAACTCATTGAGTTAAAAAGAGATGAATACTGGACAAGTAATCCACCATCTACAAGATGGAATAAAAAAGATAGTTAAAAGAAGAGAAAGTTGCCAAAGGAAATTAATTAAGGCAAAATACACAATGGTCATCAACAATAAATATATAAGTATATATATATTATTTTTTTAAATACAAAAATCTTCAACAATTGTTAAAATTTTCATCTTAAATAGTACTTTTCCATCTACTTCGAATAATTATAATAAATTGGGGTTGCTGTCTTTAGGTCTATATTAATTCGTCTCATGAAATTTAAGGAAACCTCTATGATTAAATATATTTCCACCCAATATTAAAATCTGGTAAATTAAAAATATATAATTTTTCAATGAGATACTGAGAGAATCCTATAACTTTTCAACCATAAAGATAACTCGTTTCAATCAAAATGTCTGTTTTGGTAAGGCAAATAAATCTTTCTATACAAAATAGAAAGTTTCATCCAATAAGTTTATCAATCGCTGTTTCTTAGGGACTATAAAAAGATTTTATACTCAGTAAAATATTAAAAATACCAAACTTTTTTTATGTATTCTTGTAGAATTTTTAAAAAAATGAAACTTGCTAACTAAATTTTCCTCCCGGACTTTTCTATTATTATCATGATTACCGCATTCTCACATTGACTAGCGTCTCGGTGAAGAGTTAGAGTAAAGTTAAAAGACGTAATCTTTCCAGTGGCAATACTAATGATTCATATATTCAACGACATTTTTTGCAATTGATTGTGCTGGTTATTTAGTACCATATCGGAGAATGGATTAGCATATTGTTTCATTCACTGATAATTTTTCCATGGATTTTCATGGAGAAATGGATATTTCGTATTTGATATTTATTAGGATTGAGTTTATAGGAATGTCCCCACTTTTGGGGTGACGATGGGTTATCAGTGTATAGGGATAGGGCTAAAGCGCTTTAGGCTGCCTTACAGTCGAATTTTTTACTCCAAAGTGTTCTTGCTGGTAATCCGCTTGTAGGTTGGGTTCCAATTGTAATCTGGATATTACTTGACAAAAGGAAGGACTCGGAAGAAAAAAAGCGTGTTTTAGGTTTTAATATCGGCTTATGGCTACCTCAGTTCCCTGAAGCGAATTAGTTGAGTCGTCCATGATTGTTATGTGCGCTCACGACTCTGGGCTGACAATAGGTGATAAGGTTCAGTGTTTCTGGTGAGTTTCCTTCTGCGTCAGATTGTTCAGACTATGGACGTATGGATTGAGGACGAGCAACGGACTCGTGATGATTATATTAAATAAAACTACTAATATACGTATAGTATGGAATAATAATGTTTCGGACCGTCTATTTATACCAACGCCAATTAAAGGGGAGCGGCTTCTTCTCTCTTAATCTCAACGCGTGCTGGAACTTAACAGGTGTATGTGTCTTCTACTAAGACTGATGGGGGGGGAGTCAAAGTGTGTATGCATGTTCAGTGTAGGCAAATATGCACTAAAGGAATATTTGCATTTGGTCATCTGCCTGAACTTATTAAGCTGGACTTATAACAAGATCAATTTCGTCGTTTCACAGGTTAATATAAAATTAGGCTGGTCAGATAAGATTCCGTTCTATGTGTTTCCAGCTCTTTTTCCCTGCCTCCGTTATTTGTATACAGACCTTTGGCTCATATCTGTCTCTTCATGTATGTATGTTTGTACATTTGCCTGGGAACCCCAAGATCTTGCTTTCAGTCTTACAGCATAAGCTGGGATGTTAAGTATTTAAGAATTATCTAACTTCTCCCCAATATTATAATACCTAAATCAAGGGCAAATTTGGGACTGAAATGATCCTCATCTGCTGTTTGCATCGATTTACCATTTCTAATTTGTGCTAAAATTTTAAAATTTTATTCTTATTTCACTCACCTCATATCAAGATGCGGCGAATTTGCAATCTGTCTGAAAATAAAGAAACGTAACATTCAAAGGAGTAAATGGCAAGTATCTTTCCTAATCGATTCCGCGGGAAGATTCAAAATGTATGTGCCTCTTTAAATTCATACCAAATATAATCATCGGAGAATTTTAAGAGTACTCTAACATTACAGCATATAGACTCGATATCTAATATTAGGAAAATAAAGTGTTATCTTTAATGAAGTTGGATTATTACCACTTGGTTACCTTTCAGTATGCTTCTATTTAAGTGTCTCTTCTAATATTCTGAAAATCAATTTATTTTTATATAAAACAATCTTTTTTCTCTCTTTTTCTCAACTTAAATACAAAAAACACTGACAAACCTCCTCTTTAACTTGTCATAATGTGCCTTGTCCATTGAATTGTGACTAAACCAAACTGTCACAATGTAAATTTTCCTAAAATATCAAGAGCTTTTTCTTTGCAAGATATTCTATACACTGAGCAATTTAAAAAACAACATGATAATAATAAAAAAGGTTTTCTGACAAATCTAGGAATAAGTGGTATCCAGGCAATGGCAAAGGCTCGGTTCATGAGCGTGACCTGAATTCAATGGTCTCCATTTTCTACAGGCAAACAAGTTCTTTAAAGAAGGAAAAAAATGTCTAAATGGAAGCTGTTCCACAGAAGTCAAAAAGCAGAGTGACACGTTTTTTATTATAGTCAAAAGAGTCGAGAGAAACTTTGGTTTAGTGAACTTTAAGAAGAATTCTAAATTCTTGGATTAATATTGATTTAGTGTTAGGGACGAAAAAAGAGTGCTGTTTTCTTGAAAGAGAGATGTAGAGAGAGAAATAAATTGAGTGAAAAAGAGGGAGAAAGAGAGATAGAGAAAAGATAGAACAAGAAAGAGAGAAAGCGAAAAACAGAGAATATAAGTCAGATAAAAGTAAAGAGAAAGTGAGAAGTAGAGAGAAAATATAAGTGACAAAAAGAGAGAGATATAAAGAAAGAATATGGAAGAGAAAAATGTGATTTTTATTTTTTCCCTATATTCACCCCCTGGGGACTACTAACAAGGGCATCAGTAACATATATCAGTTTTAGACTAATACTAGGGTACAATAAAATTAATCATTATAACACCAAACAAAAACCTTTAAAGCAAACAAAAGCAAAACTAAAGTTCCCCTAAAATATGAAACAAAAAAGCAAGCGCATACCGCGTCAGATGGAAGCCCGACCACTCACCCTTTCCCCCCAAGCGCTAGAGAATATGTCTAACACAAAAGAGACTCAGATAAAATAGAGGAGGCTCAACTTCGCCAAATAGTCTGATAGTCAACCATTCTGTGTGCACACACCTATTTCTAGCACAAGAGACTGGCGGTAGTGCCCGCCTTACCTGGCCAAAAAAGGACCACGAAGATTTCCGACTTGGACTCAGAGCCAGTTCTTCAACGCGGTATTTGAAGTTATCTAGAGGGCAGCACTCGGCATCAAATGGCGGTGCGTCCCGCGAATGTGAACACTTCGAAAAGTAGTGCAGAGGGCGACAGGATTTCGTCACGGCATGGAGAGTTAGGTCCACGGGAACAGTCCTAGCGCGATGGTACTAAATTTAAGGTTGACATCAGCCTATCCCATCTTCTTTGCAAGACAGCTTTGATGGTGACCTGATTTCTGCCATGTAGTCATTGTGAAGAAGAGGGAAACGATTTCTTGGTCTCACAGTCTTCGCAGACTCATTGGATTCCTCATCGGCCCCTTCATTCCCCGCAATCTATAGATGTCAAAGAACTCAAAAAGATATTCCTTACATCAGCAAGGCTCGCCTCAACCGTCGCTTAACAGATGTCAAGAAACCTGGTATCCGGCAATTTTATGCCCCTAAAGCACTCCAGGTGATTTGTGAGTCGGTAAAAATCATAATCTGCTTTCGGAACCGGGCATGACGCAAGATTTGTCCTGAATGCTGGTGGAAACGGCACGGGACCTGTACGTTCCCGCCGCCTACGCAAAGGCAGAGGAACCCCTAGTCTTGTTTGATTTTCATAACCCATCAGGGGGTCTCTAGGGTCAGATGGAGCGGTCTCAGAAAGATCCATCCTGAAAATAGAAAAGGTCCTTGGTGTCAATTGGGCAACAGGCGGAGGGAGAGGTCCCTATTCTACTTGCGTGTAACATGAGGGGGACATAGCACAGGGTGGAACTCAGGTTTTGTGTCTGGCAACAAGCTAAAGTTTACCCGCATGGAAGACTCTGCCATCTGTTACTTATGCAACAGAGGGCAGAGAGAGAAACGGCAAAAGAGAGAAAAAGATGGAAATAGAGAAAAGGCATCAATAAGAGAAAATTCTAAAACTTATATATATATATATATATATATATATATATATATATATATATATATATATATATATATATATATATATATATAAATAGAGAGATATAAATGAGAAAACGAGAGAAGTGAAAAAAGAGAAAAGAGGAGGGTGAGACCGAAAAAGATAGCATAGAACCACACAAGGCCACCTAAGTTACCACACAACGTCATCAGATATCGTATCACATTCATAGCTAAATTTTCAGTTTGTAACACAAAAGAGAGAAAAAAGATAGAAATAGGGAAAAGGGAACCAATGAGAAAAAATTCTAAAAAGTTATATATACATATATATAGATATATAAATAGAGAGATATAAATGAGAAAACGAGAAAAGGGAAAAAAGATAAAAGGGGGGAGTGAGACCGAAAAAGATAGTTAATTGAGTAAACTCCATAACGACTTCACAAAGAGTAGCAAAGAATTACACAAGGCCACCTAAGTTACCATACAACCTCATCAGATATCGGATCACATTCATAGCCTAATTTTCAGTTTATAACACATGTGTGATTTATTTTTTTCACGTATTAATTTAAATGTAGGTAGACACTTAGCTTTGACTCGATTATACCTTAATATTACTCATTTAAAGTCTTGTTTGTTTTACTGCTTCCTAATTCTACCTTCTATTTTCACTTTTCTATTTTTTTAAAATTTCCATATTACTTTTTTTACTTGAATACTTTCTTAATATCTGCTATTCAAATAGTAAATGTTCCTAATTTTATCTTTGGCTTTATCAGTCAATTTTCGTCAGCGATCAAAGTAACTTTAGAAATTTAACTAAAAAGAAAGATAAGTGAAAAAGACGAAAACTTGGTAGATAAAAGCCTCTTTATAGATAAGGTAATTTAATAAAGGGTATCCTTTCGTTGAGTGTGAGAGAGAGATGGGTAAAATAAGCATGTTGAAATCACGAGTCTACTGTTAAAGTGTAGTATAACGATAGACATATGCTAACTTTATTTTATTATCTACGGGCTAATTTCCAATGTGATAAACACATTTAAATGTCATTTTACGACATTTTAAGCCATTAAAACTGCCATAACAGCAGAATATTACAACGAACAAAGGCTAGAACATCAAATTCCTGGAATTGCATTAATTGTGGGATTGAGAAACCGGGTATCGTTAGTGATATAACTTTGCTCACCATCTGGACTGAGACTCAATGGAAATATTTACTACACCTATTCTCAACTCTTAAAAATGCCTGTTCAAGCTTAAAGCACGAAGGGCTGATTCAATATCTTGGTAGAGCGCTGGCCATAGTCTTAAAACTGGGTCTCACGAAAGAGAGATGACCTACAGTAATGCGGATGTAGAATACCAAGATTGCACAAAAATGTACAGATAAAGGAATAAACAAATTTAGACAACCCGTAATAAGTTGTGGCTTGTAGGTAAGATTCTTTTTAAGGAGAAAGTTGGATGTAGAAATTCTTTCTAAAAATTTTAATGAAAGATTATATTTTTTTATTAAAGAAAAGAAATGAAACAACTATTACTAAAAAGGCCAATTTATTGGAAATACGAAAGTAAGAAGAACGAAAGTAAAGACCAATAAAGTATATGCTTGATAAGGAATGAGTTATAAACCCTCATAGAAGCTTTTTACAAAAATTATATCCAGAAAAAAAACAATTTTGAATTTAATTTGAATACAGTAGACAAGAAAATATATAATTGATAAATCACATATTTAAACATATAGTAAGGTTTATGTTATTTGACTTTCATCTTGCAGCTTTCAATTTCTGGTGGTTTGTCGGTGAGCGATTGTGGCTATGTGGCTATCTGATTAAGCTTTCATAATAAATTATCTTATTTGCACTCATTACCTGAAATTTTGGTGTACCTGGGCATCGTAGAATAAAGATTAAAAATTCATTTACTGAGAGCCTATATGAGCGGTTAGTTATACATACGCGCTCAGCGTTTATATTATTTATGTACAAGGTCAAGTTGGAATTCTTCTTGGTCTACCTCAAATCAAACAGTTCGTAGCTAGTGTGGATAAAGAGATTTTGGGACAGTGATGAAAGTGTCAATTGGCGTGAAGCGAGTATGGCAGCGAGCGTGTATGTAGGACTTTTAATTATTTTCCTTCTACGTGCTTGTAGGTAAGTTTGCCTCGAACGGCTTGAGGTTGCCAGTTGTATCCCTCATTTGGTTACCAGAGGGCACTGGCTGCGAAATTACCACACATTCTCTTTTCTCACCCCATTTAACATTTCTCTTCCATAATTTTCTCTCCTGCCTCCCTCATTTAAATATATCAGATCAGAGTTCTTCTTATTAACAGGTGAGTATGCATATATATCTAATCTCTGTATTCTATACAAGGTATAGAGAGAAACTGTTAAAAAATTTTGTACGGCAAACAAAAGAAATACAAAACAATAAATCACGGAGAGGATCGTTAAACAAGTAAGAATATAAATAAACCCGTCACATCCGGTGAACAATGCAGCCTTCTTGAAATGGTTTCATAGAAATTATTTCAAGAAGATTGAAATTGAAGAAATAAAGAAAATGAAAGAAAGTAAGAAAAATAGTTCAGGAAGAAAAATTGTAGTGTAGAATAATTGAAAAAGTAAGATTCACCATGGGATATCTCATTAAATTCTTGCAAATAATAAAAGCTTTGAAACTGAATTTGATCTCTCTGCTATGGAGAGAAAAATATATTATTATTTTCTTATTATTAGGCGGTTACGATGGAAAGAAAGAAATTTACCTATACAAAAAGGTAGATCTTCCTCCGCCGCTAGGGCATGCATTTTATTTTCTTCTATGTTTAGGGCATAGCTGCTAGGTTTTTTGGGTTTTTTTACAGATACGGTGTTTTGAGTTTTGTTAGTTTTCTTTTTGATGTAGCTTAATTAATAGTCTAAATTAAATTTGCCGGCTGGGGTCTTTAATGACAGTTGGCAGATTAAACAAGCTTAAAAAAACAAAACTAACGTTGCACATTTTGGGCGCATTTATGTGTCTCATCCCGAACACTAGTTGGAAATAAATGCGTCTTGTGTAAAGCCTATATATTGTGAGCGATACTTTGGTCTTGTATTTGACCGATGCCACATATTGGA
This sequence comes from Ceratothoa steindachneri, assembly GCA_963969495.1. NCBI lineage: Eukaryota > Metazoa > Arthropoda > Malacostraca > Isopoda > Cymothoidae > Ceratothoa > Ceratothoa steindachneri. The sequence goes on from OZ018328.1 coordinate 14,209,725, forward strand.
GGCGCACATCACTAGGCTTAAGATGTTTTGTACCTTCGTTATAGAAATTATTGTTTTCTGGTGTTCAGTCAATGCAGTGTCGATAGAGCGGCTCTTCTACTCTTTAATATTGGAGACGCACATCAGTAGGCTTAAGATGTGTTGTACCTTCGTTATAGAAATTATTGTTTTCTGGTGTTCAGTCAATGCAGTGTTCATAGAGCAGCTCTTCTACTCTTTAACTATTTCTGTGTTTACTCAAATACCAACTAAGGATGAAAACTGCATCCTTCTCATTCGAGTATTGACTGCGTCAGGTGAATTTGATGTATCTCACTTTTTTCCGCTTGGCCTTCAATTCCTTCAGAGGCCCTCCTATATAAAGCCTCTTAGTCGATGGAGGAGAAATGCCAGTCGCTTTATCGCGTGGATTCAACATTGTCCCCATTCTTCATCGGCCTTTATTTCTTCTGTGGTTAAATCTACGGTCCCGCGCTGATGAGATAGGCCAATTATGCAATAAGCCTTTCGGATTTTTTATTAGGAAACCGTTCAAGAATTTAATGTAACTATTGGATGGGCTCTCCAGTTAATTTTACTTCGAGATCTACCATGGATGCTACCACTTTTGAACGTCTTTCGCCGCCCCTCCGGTTCCAAAACTGCTAGATCAAATGGAGTATTGCGTTTTTATGTCGTTTAGCAAAGCACATCTGAGATTCCGCGGGAGAATTTAACGTTGTGCGTCATCGCGCTCGGATATTTCCCATTCGCTTACCCTTGATTTTCTTGATCGTATTAGGTCATTTTTTGTTTAACTCGAAGAAAGAGGCTGTGAGATGTAAAGAGGTTTTGGTTTCTCGGGCGGAGAGAAACATTTAGGTTAAATGTCCAAGTCTGAGCGTTACCCATTACGTGTCCCTGAGAGCGAATGATGAACACCGTGCTCTAGAGGGGTTGGGTTGTAGGAGGAGGTGGGCATCATCCATAGTATTTAGATATTTTGCTGCTATTTCATACCGCTGAACGAGACGGGCTTTCTACTCTTTCTAATTGTGTCTGGTTGATATTTATTTGATCATTTATGTTATTGTTTCTTTTTGGGCCTTTTTATTTGTTAGTTAAGATTTAGATTAAACTTGCCTAAAAAAGTTTTTAGGACATTTCCTCCAGTATGTTCTCGCTTTTGTCCGCCAGCAAAGAATTAAAATAAATAAATATCCTGCATCTACCTTTTTAATTTTTTCATTCTCACAGGGATCAAGGAAGGAGTCACTATTGTAATTCAAAAGGGGGCATTCCTTACTTCCTAAAACGAATTACATCCAAATTACAGCTCAAGGAAAAAATCATTTATTTATGTACGTATGTATCCGTATGCATTTCGGTGTCATGGCGCTTATGGCGAATAATCTTCAATGTGGAACTTTAAGTTTGTCATTGTGTGACCATTCCACAAATCAACGCTTCAATATATTCACAAAATCTCTTCAAGCATATTCTATTGGACAGAATTTTGGTGATCTTTAGGACGTATTTATAATATTAGTAGTGATAATAGTGTAGAATATGTTCGAATGCCTCAATTCAGCTCTATGTCACACAAATAAATGGGATGCAAACTTACAAGGTGAACACTTTCTTTATGTGAAATAAAAATTCTCATTTTATCATCCATTATATAAAGTTTCAAAAGAAATTCTCAAAGCGAAAGGGTCCAGGCTAAAAGCTTTACCACCATCTATCTACTCTCTACATTCATATACACCAAAGAGTTCACTAGCAAAATTCATAAGGTTACACAGAATACATGCGGAATTCTACCACACTTGCAAAATGAATTTTAGAAATGCATACAGACTTCTCCCTCACATTTCAAAGAGCTGATATCAAATATATAATAGAAGACATTCACTAAGGAAAGAACCTCTTTGGCATGACTTGCCTTTGAACATTCATTTTAGGTAAACGTCCTTTTGAACTGCATGCTAAAGGGAAATGATATACCTAATTTTCATGTTTTTCTTCCCACCTTTGTGAAAGGATGCATTTAATATTATATTCTTCACAAAATTGCCAAGAACATGCTAGGCTACTTTTTAATGGTTTACCTAAATTTAGTACGAATCTCTCTAGTATCATTTTATATTGTTTCACTGTTTGAATTTTGAAGAAATTCGGTGTTCGTTTTTTCGCTGTTTTATTTACGTGCCTATATTCTCACATATGCTTCGATTTTCTCTTTTCTCAAATTGTTCTTTCCTTGGTTTAAAACTTCATTGTGGAGATATTGCAATTATCTCCTGAGCTAAAAAACAATATAAACCTTTCTCAAAATTTGAAGCAAGCAAATGATGTTGAGGCATTTTGAGGTTTCGAGTCCTCTGTTTATTGATTTCTTCTAGAAAATTGTGTCCATTTTTAGCTCGATACAATTAGAAAAAAAAATTTATTGGAGGCATTGAATGAATATACACTCGAATAAATTGGGTGAGGCTAGGATGATGATGTTGAAAATAGAACTCTGGATGTAATGTAAGCAAAAGTTAGGGAAGAAGGAGCAAATTAATAAAAACAGTATAATTCGACAGATTAAAACATATATTGATAAAAAGCTAGGGTCAATAATAGGTTTCATTATGATATAGTATTTCAAGATTTTTGCCGAATGATTCAGTCAAAAACTAGTTTTTCCTCAAACATCTAGAGTGTATGTTATTTTAGTACTAAGAATTTTGGTGAGCTAGGGATGGAACTTAAAACCAGTGGATAAATATTGATTGAAGTTAATGGAAAATACAATAAGTAAAAGCAATGGCGGAACAATATAGAGTGGGTCTTTGACTGGTTTTATATAGAGAGCAATATCGGCAGAAGCATTTAAATTCGACCAAAGGGGATTTTTCAAAATGTGACCTTCTGTACTAAATGCCCCCTTAAGATGAACGTTCCTACATTATAATTTTTACACCAAATATGTATGTAAAAAGCTTGAAGTTAGCGCTACTATCTTTGAAAATAAAAAGTTAATACACAGATATATTAAGGAAAATATTTAAAATTGCTCATTTTCAAGATTTCATGAGGTACAAATGATAAGAAGAAATAATATATGAATATTGTAAATTATATTATACTGAAGAGGTATGAATACTATGAATTATTTAGTAAATTTAATAAATATCTGAAAAGAGCAATAATACAAATATACATATCTTAAAAAAATATTAATTACATCGACGAATTGTACGTCCTCGCATAGGCACTATTGTTTTTCATTGTACATGGCGTCTCTAAAGTCTGGACACAGGGGTATATCACAATGGACTCTTTGTTCTCCCTTCCCCTGGCATCTTAATTGGTGTATGCTAAAGGAGAAAGTATAATGAATGAAATAGGAATAAGAGACACCTAAGGGATAGGAGCAGAAAATAATGTGATCAATTTAGGGAATCTCGCAAAGCGCATTGAATTTTGAATTATAAAATGGTGAAAATCCCATTGAAGATGTTATTTATGATATTCCAATTAAATAAAATATGGAAGAATAAGGAGAGAGAAAAGGAATCCCCCCTCCCTAACCTGCCCAGTTCGCCATTAACCGCTCTAAATTCGTCTGCTTTATATACTTCAAAAATTAAAAAAATAAAAAGACCAGTAAGGGGGCATCGCAACTTCTCGCTAGGGACCCTTATCGCGACCCAAGTCAATTAAGAGTGTCTGTTGGCGATGAATCTCTCTCCAAGTCTAGATAATTTCGGAGCATATATTTGACACTTCGTAGTTCTAAAGCAGATTGTGCTTGAAGCTGCCGTCCATTACGTTAGCCGTTAACCTTATCGTTAGTCGAGAGGGAATCGACAACATTCTCGTCCAGAAAAGAATTAAGTGATGCCAAAGAACCAAGGAAGAGCTAGTCGTCACTTAGTGTTGTTCGTGGAGATAGTTTTAGGCGCGTTTTAACCATTCTCACCACGTCTTTGGACTTAAAGGGAAGGAAAAGCAATCTCCGAAGCACCCTCCGTTGGCCTCTTAAAGATAAGAGGCCTCCAAATTCAGTTTCCCGAAGTTTGATTGATTGTCTCGAGAGACGCCCACAAGTTCAAAGTCGAACTTACCTACCTAGGCCTTACACGCCGCACATCAAAAGAAAAAGGCTTTAACCCCCGCTTCGTCACGCTCTCCCCAGCTTTAACCCCTCAAACCTCAAGGATCCCCGTTGCTCTAGAACTTGCATAATTTTACAAATCATTTCTTAATTAATTATCCCTCAGGTTAAACTTAATTGATAGTGTTAATCATCTTAGCCGTGAACCGTCAATATTTAATTGCATTGCCATTTAACTTGCCCTATATGTAATTTTTAGTCCTATTAAAGTATATTTTTGTAGACGTGTTTGAATATTCTTTGGCCTAGCAACTCTATATTTAAGGCCCTCTTAGAACCATCAACCAGTAGGCCATTGTGCGTATAAGCGCGTACACTTGGTCATATCACGACATAAATCTAGCGTCAGGTCTTTGAGTTTGTAAAAGATTCCTCCCTAACTGATCTTTTGCTATTTCCTTAAAGATCATTATTTTCACTCTATACAGTTGCAAGTGTCAAGAATATTCAAGAAAAATGAGTAGGACAATTTTTTTCTTTTAATAGGCATTTATATATGTTTAGCGTATTTACTTCAGTCAAGATACTACTAATTTAAAGGCAAAAATAGCCGCCAATTTTTTTTATCTGTGGTAAAATTACCAGAAGATTCAGTCCTGAGTCAGGTTCACTCGTTAGTTATTTGATTTTTCTGGTGTGCATAATTAATTGGAACCTGTAGTAAGTTGTTTGGGAGTCAATTAAACATTTTAGAATGTACCTTAACGGGAACTGAGTTCCTAATTGAGAGTAACCATAATCCATTTTCGTACCTTTGTATTTTCAAGAGTCAAAATGGATGATTAATGCGATGGGGTCTGTTGCTCATGGAATATTAATTCCGTATTGTGTATATCAACGGTACTTAAAATTGTTTAGTGGATAGTTTGAGTAGAAATCCTCTAGACAACCCTATTGCCATAAATTAAAGATACAATAAGCATCTCTCCTTCTAATTATGTTTGCTGATTTGTTTTATATATAGGTTAATTGTTTGAAGTGTTGTATAATTATTCTCTGTTGTAATATGTGTTTAGTAATGGCTAATTTTTTCTTTTATTTACACACTCAATGTGCTGTATGGCTTAATTTTAATTTTGGTTTCTTGTTTTTTTTGTATATGGGCGTATAATCTGAATTAATTATTATTATTTGCTAACCCCGCTAGTTTCCGAATTTTGTTTTATTTCGTTTCAATAATTTAATTATTATAGCATTTCGCCCTTAAAGAAAAATTAGTTCGAGAAATATTTTTTCGCATCCGACTTGTGGAAAAAAATGTCTTCCTAAAAAGGGAAGAGTGTGGAAGAACAAGGAGATTGAAAATGAATTCCCCCCTGGATTTCTCCAGATCGCCGTTGACCACTCTAAATTCAACAGACCATACATTTCCTGCAAAAATTAGAACAATGGAAAGATCATTACGGGAGCATTGCAACTTCTCGCTATGGACCCTAATCACGTCCCAAGGCAATTAAAGAAGTCTTATAGCGATAAATCTCTCTCCCCGTCAAAAAATCTCGGAGTATATATTCGACACTTCAGACTTCCCAAGCAGATTGTGTTTGAAGCCGCCGTCCAGTACATTAGCCATTAACGTCTTCGTTAGTCGAGAGGTAATCTACTACATTCTCGTACATAGAAGAAATTAAGTGATTGTCGAATAGTAAATGAAGATCTAGCCGTAACTCTGTGTTGTTCGTAGAGATAGTAAATTTTAGGCGCACTTCAACCTTTCTCACAAAGTCTTCGGACTTTAAGGTTGAGAAAAGTCCTCCCTGAAGCTTCGTCCGTTTGCCTCTTATGGATAAGAGTCCCCCATCTTCAACTTCCCGAAGTTGGATTGAACGTCTTCTGAGCCGCCCACAAGTTCAAGGTCGAACTTACCTACCTGGTCTTAAACGCCGCACATCAGGGTAAAATGGATTTAACCTTGGCTTCGTACGCTCCTGCCACCTTTAGCACGTCGAGCCAGCCTCAAGGACCCCCGTTGCTCTAGAACTTGCATAACTTTTAAAAAATGTCTTAATTAATTATCCCTCTTTTCAAACTTATTTGATAGTGTTAATCATCCTAGCCCTAAACCGTCAATATTTAATTGCATTGCCATTTAACTTGCTCTATATGTAATCTTTAGTCCTATTGAAGTATATTTTTGTAGACGTGCTTGAATATTCCTTGGCCTAGCAACTGTCTATTTAAAGCAAGCTTAGAACCATCCTTCGGCGGAGCCTTATTTTTGGTCGACCAGTAGGCCAGTTTGCGTATAAAAGCGTACACCTTGTCATATCACGACATAAAATATAGTTAAATTTTTGTCAAAAATATGCATTTTGCCTATATATCCCTAATTTAGGGACACTTTGTATCATATTGAAAATCTAAAGTAGAAAAAAGCAATTAAACACAACAACAAAACGAATAGTGCACAATTTGTCCTAATAACATGGTATCTATCCCTTGCCCTCCTACATCTTTTAGCACAAGTATCAGTCTTCTTTGGTCTATATTATTTCAAAAATACTCATTTTATCCTAATTCTTTTCTTAATTTCTTATTTCTTCGCCTGCAAACACTCAAAACAGAAGTACCTTTGTTAATTTTTTAATAGAAAATGCTGAAGTACAAGAATAAATTTTTAACCTAGAGGATTATGGAGACGGAATTATTTAGTCGTGCGACCAACAGCTTAACGTCGTATCCAAACCAAAAGTTGTTCCAGGAATCTAGACAGTGGCCATTTTTGTGACCTTTGCCCCACCTGGCTGCTGCGAAATATGCCTGGAGATCAGGCTTATCTAAGTCGATTGTTTGTAGTTAAATTTAGTATGATTAAGTTAAAACGTTAATTCGTGGGATAAACCCTCTTTTCTTTTTTGTATTTGTTTTTCCTTGTATCTTTGTCAGTCTTAGGTTTCTTTATATAATGCGTTCACTTCATCCTGGGTAATTATACTTACTAGCATAAGTGTAGTTTTATATCACTCTAACTATTCTTTTCTAATCAAATTCTGCTTAGCCCTAAGTATATTTTATTTTCTGCCAATGCCTCTTGATCAGGTCGGTCCATCTCCCCTAGGGGCTCATTTATGCAGTGGAAAAAAGCGGGTTCATTCTCCACCTGCCTCTCCTCAAAATATAAAGGAAATAAAAAAAAGATCGTCCCTCCACGGGGGCCTCCGGGGCGGACTGGTCTACCGCTGTCTTGGCTAGTAACCAGGTTGAAATAGGTACCTTCGGGTGGGGATGGAGGGCGATATGACTAAGACCAGAGTTGAAAGTCCACTGAGTGGAGCCTAGATTACGTCGGGGGCCCTCAATGAGGGACTACCTAGCGTTTTAGAGCCCGCTGGCTTCAAACACTTTTTGGTTATTCTCTCTACTGATGACAGCATGATTGCCAAGGGCAAGATGATCCATCAAAGCAAAGCATTAGATAGCTTGAGTGGTAGAGAGCCGAAGGTGACGTGTATATCGAACAGAAACCTTCTGGTAAATGCATTAGATTGCTCTGAGGCGGCCATGATTAGTGCTTTCTTGACGCTTAATGGTTCGCTGGCGAGTGTTTCAACACTTTCTACCATGAGCTTCATGAAAGAAGTAGTTTACACCAAGGAACTCGTGGACTACTCCATAGAAGAATTTAATCTAGATCTGGTCCACCATGGAGTGGTCATAGTGGTTACAGTGTTCAAGGCCGTCAAAGAGAAGAGCAGCAAAAGCCCTTCCCTCTCTGGGATCTTTTCTTCAGGGGTTGTTCCCAGATAGGCTCTGGCCTTCTCTTAGAGAGGGGAGTCAGCCCTGGGCCCCTTAGAGCTCCCATGGTAACGTTACTGTTCTCGTTAGTGATAAGCTCTCAAGAATGGTTCTCAGAAGTGGAAAGGATGCCACTGTTATGGAGAGAGGCTAGTTCTGCTACTAATTTCAGGTCCTTGTTCTTATAAGGTTCTAATCGCTTTTAAAGGGTATTATTTCGTCGTTATTTCTCCCGCTATTTCCTGGTTATTTGAATGAAAAGTCTTTCTGTCTTTCTCATTTTGCAACTATCCTTGAGCTTTAGTGCGTCAAAGCACCACCTCAGTGGAAACACTATTTCGACCTTTTTTTCACTGTTCGATGGTCGGTTTTTATTTATGCCTGAACGACGAAACGCGCACTTACGAGTATGCCTAGATTTTCATCTGAGATTAGGGCACCTTATGCACCCGGGTCGCTACTTGCTATATTATTTAATTTTCTGCCTTATGAGGCCATTATCCGGGGCTCTCCTTGAATGTTTAAAAGTTAATTATTTATTGTCTTGATTCTCTTGACACTGAATTGAGTGGATGCTCTCGGAACAATTAAACTTGTTTTACCTAGTCGCGTCCTTAACCTACGGTAGACGCCTTCAGAAGAATAGCAGGTGGACTTATTGTAGAATTCAGGAGATAATAAACAGAGTGCTCTAGCTGTAAGTTTAAAAATAATAAATTGCTAACCGTTTTCCCACAAATCTTCGCTCGTTTTTAGCCTTTTTTGAAGTTTTGTGAGACGAATATAATAGTGAATGAAAAGATCGAGTTGATGTAGTACCCTAACAACCAGTACATTGTTACATGACGTTCAGCACTTGGGGTGCTAAATGTGGCCTCTCTCCATATATCAATAACCTATCCTCTATATGTGTCTCCGTTCCCTGTCTCTTCATTTATCCGACCTTTCACTTCTTTAACTATCTGTACCTACTTTTTCTCTCTATCCGTCAATTCTCTGTTTCTCTCTCTCCTTCAGTTCCCTCCCTCCATTCCTCCCACCCTTTTCTCTTGTTTGAATAACTTTGCTCCTTTCTTTCTCTATCTATGTTCTGTAGGTTTCTTCTCTCCTTCCGTTACTCGTTTCTTATCTTTCAACTCTTCTTTCTCTATCTGTGCTCCCTTTCTTTCCCTATCTATCATCTCTATTTCTCTCTCTCGCCTTCCGTTACCTCTTTGACTCTATTCATCTTCACCTATATATCTAGTTAATTATTCATTTGCATATCTCTCTTTTCGCTTTTTTTCTATCTCTCTCCTTCCTTTGCTCTTTACCTCCCCCCTCCACTTTTTTTAAATACGGTACTCTGCGCAAAAATTTGTACGATGCCGCTAATTCCAAATTGATACTCCTTCTAAATCGTACAAAAAATTCGGCGGAAGTAGTGAAGCAGACAAGTTAATTCCCCATCAACTTAAGGACCATCAACATTTATGACGAACGTTTTACCTCAACTACCCCGACCATCCACCTCTTATAATTCTGTCTATTTATTTCCCTACCTATTCTTGATTCTTTATTTCTTTATCTATTTCTTTCTTTAGCTCTTTGCTCATTCCTCACCTCAAATTGTTTCATTCTATTATTCTTTTTTTCTTTTTTACCATTCTCGTGTCTTTCTTTTTCTTACTCAATGGCTTCAGGGATAGTTTGTTGTGTGAGAGTCTTTGATTTACCCGACGATCAATTCCATTCTCAAAGGTCATGATTGCCTTCTCTTCCCTGTAAACTTTCTTTACACTCGCTACACAACCTGCGCTCTGGTGAGGGAGGGGGGCTAACAACCCTGAAGGGCGCATTATATATACCTATTATTATTATTATTATTAATATTGCGAATATCATTGGTAAGGTTAGTTATAATTTTTATGTTCTCAGCTATACTCTTTGGGCCTTTTGGTTGTTTAGATCAAAGCCTATTTCGATCTGTGTCTTTTCGAGGATATTAATAGCTCTTCCTGCATTTATTGTGTTAACTAGATTTATCTTTGCCTCCCTAATAAGGTCTCGATTTCTTTCGTCGCTTCGTTTGTTATTTGTGATCAGTACATAGTTTTATCGGCACTCTTTGGAGTATTAGTACGTTGGTCCTTAGATAAGCTTTATCACTAAGGTTAGATAAGTTATCACGATTTGTATTATTGACTAGTAAATCTTTTTCTTCTTCTTCCTGTAATGTTTTCCAACTTGGATATTAATAACAGTACTACTTTTCCACCTTATATTCTTTCAGTAACCTGTATGGTATTTGCATGTAATAGTTAACTCAATCTCGTTACAAACTTTGACATATCAATAGCGGTTTCCTTCTACATATAATTCTGACATCCACCTTCTTCAACAAGAAGAGTCTTAAATTTACCCCTATTGATTATACTCGTGCCTTTCCATTTTTTTAATCACCAATTGATCCCACGTTTCTCTTTTACCTTATTCTATCTTGCATCTTCCCTTTCCTATGACGGCAAAATATAATTTGTCTGATATCTCGGCAAATTGGATGTTTAGGCAGCCCTAATTTCTCGGTTGCAATATATCTGCGGTGTAGATGGAAAAGAACGTTATGCTCAGACATCTACCCTTGGTCGAATTTGTCTCCTGGGTGCCGTCTAATTTTAATATTATCGCATCTATTCTTGATATCTAGAAAGGTCGCAGTGGGAGTGGGACAAATTTTCGCTTCGATGGCTTAAGAACCTTCCCGCCATAGTGCTAAAAGGTAGAGAATATTCTCGCCTGCCGATGTGTCAGACCCTGAAACCCTCCCCTTCGAACAAAGGGGGAAAAACCTCATTCGATCCGACTATAAATCCTCCGGCGTCAGAGTTGGAAGGCAGTATCTGCCGCCCACCCTGACTCGTCAGTATCTGCCGTCTGCCCGCCTCCCTCCAGTGCCCGCTATACGCAACCGTCCTCGCCAAGTCTCCTTCCCCTTTCAACTAATGAGACTCGTGTACTTTTAATATGTATATGGCTTGTTTTAAAACTCCTTTTAACCTCGTAAATGAATATGTATTTGCATACGAGTAAAGTTAGTTTGTACCCGTTTTTGTATTATCCCGGAACCTCCAACATAGTCGAGTGTTTGGCCAACCTTCATTTAGTTAGTTCGCATTCTGCTTGTAATATAAAACTCACACCCACATAGCCGTTAGACCTTGGCTGAGAAAGCAGAAAGGGTTAACTTGACCGTATTCTACGACAGATATAGTGAGGTCTCCACTACCTTTCTACGGTGACTGGTCGATAAGCACTTTTGATGACTGACTTGCCATAAGCTGTATCACCCACCTAGTTCTGACATTTACACTGCCGCAGACTTTTTTAGTATAGCTGGCATTGCTTAACACCACAGTTTGAAGTTGTGGGGCACCCTCACCTGCTTTAGCCAATCAGCTAATATGGTTGCCCGGGATGTGGTCGTTATTCTAAGCTAACAACTACTTGGAGCCACAGTTGAGAGTTTGTCGTGAGTATCAAAGGTAGGGTAACTGTCCATGCTCTGCAGATATGAGAAACGACTGCTTCGGTCTTTCTTCTTTCTCGTGCCTCTGTGACAGATGAACATTACTCTTCTTCAAAGCAGTTATGGGCCATATTTATCAGAGCACGCCAGTAGATGCTGTCCTGGGCACATTTCTCCAGTTATTTTGCTGCGATTATAACGAGGGCTGTGTTCGCCTTAACACAGTCTAATAATTACATTTTGCTTTACTAGTTTTTAGTGGTCGGTAGCTTTTTCATCCTGATAAAAATTAAAACTAAAAATCTATTTTAGGTATAACTTCGATAGATCTTCCTAATATAATTTTAATAAAGTTTCTGTACTTCATCATTTGTTTTTAAAAATTCCAAAACATTCGATAATCATATTTACATATTATTTCTGAACTTCATTATTTTGTCTTTTCAAAATCTAAATAAATTCTAAGAATGAACTTAGATAAAAGCTTAAAATATACCGAAGTCGTAACCGAACTAATAGAAAAATCTGTTCTTTTTTCCAAATCTACAAAAAGCCTTTCTTAAAATATAGTTTTATGGATAACTCAATAAATTAATATAAAAATTCTCTATCTAAAACAAAGAGAAAGTTCTTCGCTACTAAACAAGTCTCTTCATTATTAAAAAATATTTCCAAGATATAAGATATTTTGGTAACACTTCAGTTTTGGGGTGCACGCTAGGTGGCTCTGTTCATAGGCTACAATTTTTGGCTAAAATATATGTCTTATGACGTCAGATGGTAGCGTCAGATGTCAACAATTACGGCGTTATATTTTTTTTGCATATGAGTATATACTGGGGGGCTGCGCCCCCCAGAACCCCCGCAATGGATTAAACTCAGGATCATCGCAGGGTGGTCTCCTCGCAGTGATATTTCACCCACGAGCATTCTCCTTGAATTTACTGTTTTTTTCACCAATAGCTTTTTACTGGCAGAAAAACCTAACCTAATGACAAACAATACTCACATTTATAGGTTTCTTGATTAGTTTATGCGCCTAAAAATAATCTAAAAGTTTTAGGCGGTCAGGCAAAATAAACATGAATTCGAATAACGAAGAAACACAACTATAGCACGAAAAAGCCATAACGAAAGTGAAACAAATGCTAAACGGGTTCTATTTATAGCTAGGACGTTGCCAGTAAGAAGCTGTTATCGTTCACTGCGAAACAAAAAATACGAAAAAACAAAAGACAATAAAAGACATGAAGAAACCTTACCAAACTTAGAAAAAACTATAAACGAGCAGAAGCGTAGATATTTAGTAAATAATACAGACTAAAAGTTAAAAATCCTCCAAAACAACAAAAAAATATAACGCCATAATTGGTCACATCTGAAGCTACCGTCTGACGTCATAAGAGATATATTGTAGCCCAAAATTGTAGCCAACTAATAGCGCCACCTACTGTGTGCCTCAACTCTGAAGTATTACCGATATTTTTATAGTGACAAAGTTATTTAGATCATAATGAAACGTTAGTTCTAAGTAATAAATATGAATAAAGAGAAAATATTCGAGAGCAGCTGTTTATTTCTGTCTACGTCCTTTTAAACCAATTAAGGTTATATGCTAAGATAATATATCGATCATATCGCATGTATTTAAGATGCCCTCCGTTAGGTTATTCATATCTGCTAGTTTCATTGAGTGCTTCTCCACCTTCATCTGGCAAAGGGATAGATGGTCTATCAGAAGTGATTCCCCTCCTTGACCTGAAACATGTAGGAATGGCCGAACCTCCTGACACTAGCACCAGAAAGTAAAACGTGCCGATCCTCGATAACGTCGGGGCTCCTCATTCAGAGGCTATCTGGCCTTTTCGAGCCCGCTGGCTTCAAGCGCTTCCTAGTTATTCGCTCCACTGAGGAAAGCATATTGGCCAAGAGCAACATGATCAATCAGAGGATGGCATTAGCTACTGTAATTGGTAGAGAGCCGAAGGTGACCCGTTTCTCGGACGGGAGCCTTCTGGCAAATAAGGCGAATCCCGCAGATGTGGCCAAGATAAGTGCTCTTCGGACACTTGATGGCACCCCGGTGAGTGTGACCCCGTACGCTACCATGAACTTTTTGAAAGGAGTAGTTTATGCGAGGGAACTCGTTGACTACTTCATAGAGGGCATCAATTTAGAGCTGGCCGACCATAGGGCGGTCAAGGTCTAACGTGTGATGAGAAAACAGGGAGGGGCCTCGAGACTTACCCCTACACTCTTTGTCACGTTCGACTGTGACAAGCTCCCTGAGTCGGTGCATTTCGATTGGTACCGCTACCGCGTAAAGGCATTCTTGCCACTGCCGCGGCGGTGCTATTACTGTCACCACTTCGGCCATAAGAATCGTTCTTGTAGAGGTGCAAAGTCGGGGTCACCCAAAGTCTGTGTAAATGGCTCTAAAGTTGCACATGATAAGTCTAACTCGTGTCTGAGCAAGTGTATCAATTGCGGAAAGCCGCAATCCGCTTCTTCGAAGCAATGTGGTGCATATCTCTTTGAGAAAGAAAACCAGGCCGTTCAGGCCCAGGATCGACTCTCATTCCGCGAAGCTAAGGACTTGGTACTGGCGCGCCCAGCTGTGCTTGGGACGTCCTATGCCTTAATAGTTAGAAAGGAACCCTCTGCTCCTGGCCCATCCAGGCCAACGAGCATGGTTGTTTCCGCGCCCATTCGGAGCACTTTTGCGGGTTCTACTCAACCCTGACACTCTCCAGGGAAAGCTGGTAGCAAAAAGGGTTCACACCCAGCCCCGGTTAAACCCAGTGCACCCATCCCCCTTCCCACAGCGTGCCGTTTCCCGTAAGGCGAAACGGCCAAGCGTCTCCACCGAGTCATTAGACTTACAGGAGGACACACCCCTGAAGTTGGTCGCCAGGCCATCTTTCGGAGTTTCTAAAGCTGTCCCCCCAGAGGAGGACAGCAATTAAGGAGTTTGCAGATACTTCGCCCACGCCTAGTGGTGGGCTGAGTGGCTCAGGGACAGTGGTTCCTCGAAAAAAGGGCCCCCTGCCTCCGAAGCCGCAACGCGCATCTAAGGTTTCGAGTCGGAGGAAGGAAAAGACTCCCATGGCGAGCCAAACCTCCCCAAATATGTCCGCGAAAGCGATAGCTCTTTCAGCACTTTGTCCGGTCAACAGCATCCGGGGTTCTGCCTCCTGGAAGCGTAAGGCCATTCTCGTGAAGTTATTCTGTTTAAAGAGAGCCCCTGCTTCTCAACCGTACAAGGCCTGGAGTGCATATTCCTTTAATCGAATTGCCGTGGACTCCGGGCCAACTGGGAGGAGCTGCGGAGGATCTCCCCGTCCCATTGCCCGTTAGTTATTTTTCTGTAGGACACCATGCTAGGCGCGTGCCCCCTGCCCGCCGTCCCGGGGTATAAGGGTCTTGCGACCCCACCACCACGGGATAACCGGGCTAGGGGATGCGCTGTTTACACCCGGAATGATGTCTTCGTTCTTCCTTTCACTTAAGATACCTCTTTTCAGGCAGTGGCTTTGCAGCTGCACCTGGATAGGAGGTATACTATCATTTCTGCGTACATTCCACCGTCAGCTGACTTCGACGTGGAGGACTTCCGCAGCGTCGTAGCACGGTTGCAGAGGCCCTTTGTCTTGCTTGGAGATTTGAATGGCAGGAATCCTCTCTGGAGAGATTACTCAGTAAATATCAGGGGACAAGTCCTTGCCCATGTAATCGAAGAGCTTGAGATAGGTGTCCTAAATGTGGATGAGTTTACGCATCACTGTCTGAGAACCACTTCATTTTCTTGGCTTGACCCATCTTTGTGCTCTTCGGATGCACAGCCTGATTTTGATTGAGGGGTGGTCAATGACCTCCATGGTAGTGATCACTTTCCCATTCAAATATCATTTTCAGGGTAACTGCTGCCTGAGAGCCCACCTCGGTGGTGCTTGGCGCGGGCGCGGTTGCCTGCATTTCAGGAAATGACTGAATTCTTTATCCTAGTCGAAGAGTTTAGGTTGGTAGATGAGGCCGTTGAGTCTTCTCCGGCAACCTCATCGCCACGGGCCTAAGTACTATTTCTATAAAGTCTCGCCGTTTTGCACATCGAACACTCCCACGGTGGTCGGCCGAGTGTGAGACGGCCCTCAAACAAAAGCATTATGCCTACAAGCGCTATAAGCGTCGCCCAAACGATTTCACTGTCGCTGAATTTCGTCGGGCTAGGGCTAGGTTAAGGTATATTTCGAAGCACGCCCACTGCTCTTCATGGTGGGTATACGTGTCTTCACTTAACGAGAAGACCCCTATAGCAGAGGTGTGGAATCGAGTCAAAAGGATTCGGGGCAAGTTCTCGCAGGACCCCCCTCCCGTTCTAAAGGAGAATGATACCGTGTCTCTCGCTATGCCGAAGGCACAGGCTTCGGTTTTCTTTGGCCCAGACTGAGGTGGTGCACTTCTGCCGCCATCCATGGCTCCACCCCGACCCAGATTTGTTTCTTAATAGGGTACGCCTGGATGTGGTTGAATCGCACCCTTTCCTTGGTCTTGTATTCGACCGACGACTCACCTGGGAGTCTCATATTCGCAGCCTTAGGGTCTCTTGTACCCACGCCATGGACATTTTCCGTTCCCTAACGTTCAGCGCTTGGAGCGCTGATAGGGCTACTGCCTAACTTTTTTATCGACCCTTTGTTCGTTCGAAGCTCGACTACGGATGTGAGTTTTAAGCATCCGCAGCCGAGCGTTTATTGCGCAAGGTGACTCGATCCACTACACGGGCCTTCGCCTTGCGACCGGTGCATTTCGCACTTCCCCCTTTGAGAGCCTGTTGGTCAATGCTGGGGAGATGCCACTTGCTCTACGCCACGTGCAGTGCATCACTTGCCTATATGCGCGAGCTTGGCGCCTCCCTCAGTCGCCAAAAGCTCTCACTGCATCCGCAGCTGATTTCGACGGTGCCTATTCCGCCGAGAGACGCCAGTCATACCCTAAGCCTTTTGGGTTTTGGGCCAGGAAACTCCTTCAAGAGCTAGGTATAGCTCTGCTGCCGGCAATGCCTCTGGTTCTGCCAGGACACTACCCTGGAGGGTACCACATTTTGCTATTTTTCGCTACGCCTCTGCTCACAAAGCTCGTACAGCGCAGGGATTATTGCTTTCGACCTTTTTAAAGCACACCTCGCGTCACCCTGGAACCATGCCAGTGTATCCGGATGGCTCTAAGTCCGAAGAGGGGATAGGCTTCGACGCCATATCCACTCAGTTTGAAGTCAGTGGTGCTCTGCCAGGCACTGCGTCTGTCATTACGGCCGAGCTGGTGGCAATACACCACTCGGTACGGAAGATTACGCGATGTGCCCAGTTTAGAGACCAGATTGTGATCTATAGTGACTCACAAAGCACCCTAAGTGCTCTCGGGGCATTTCATCCCCTGGTTTGCGATATCCGTGACGCCACGGTTTCGGCGAGCCAGGCGGATGTCGAGATTATCTTCTGCTGGGTTCCTGGACATGTAGGAATTGCGGGGAATGAGCGCGCCGATGATCGTGCCAAAGAGTCCGCGAGGACTTGCGACCAATCTAGCGTTTCGCTATTCCTCACACCGACTACATGGCAGGAATACGAGCAGCTCTTCGCACTGCTTGGTAAATATGATGGGAGACGGTAGAAGGGAACTTAAAGTTGCGTGCCATTGTGCCGCGACTGTTCTCATGGACCTATCCCCCAATGCCGCGACGGCTTCAGGTGGCTTTCTTCCGTCTCCGAATCGGATATACTCATGTGACGATCGCTATTTGATGGAGTGCTCGCCTGCGCCTTATATTTGACGACTGCGTCGTCCCCCAGAAGGTTCGGCACATTCTTGTCAAATGTCGCAGTCTGGGTGATCTTTGCGCACGATACCTGTCCCGATACTGGGATAGGCGGGGTCGCTATCACCTGTCCTTTGTACTCTAGACGAGTACGTGCACACTGTCTGGTAGACTTGTTGACTTTTGTGGGGAGGCCGTCTTTCTTCCTTTTATTTAAGCAGGGTTTTTTGTGTTTTGCATTGTTTTTCTGCTTTTTTTTTTGCCCTTATAGGTTGCACGCTCCTGCGCTCGAGGGACCTCCCCCCGACGCAGGAGCTTGCTAACTGCTCGCTTTCTCCTCCCTTTTTTGACGGGGCGGTTGTTTTTTGTCCTAGTACTAGGAGAGTTTTTAATACATCAACTCATGTCCAAGTAGGCAGTCTCCAGATGAGCTCTTTAAAAAAAAAATAATAGTTCTTTAGTTTTCTGGTCTTGGACTACGCAGAAGTTTAGATGCCATATTTGTTCGTTTGTGCTTTAAATTCAATTATTTTACCATAGACATAAAAACTAAACTTTTTTATGCTACTTGTAGACATCCACTTCTTATACTTCTTTGTCTTCAAGCTTAAATCATGTATTTTTCCAACCATTGTTTTTTATCTCTTTTAATTTTAATATAGAACTACATGCATAAGATCATGCATAGGTATTACCTATACTTCAATAACGTATACAAAGGTATTACCTTAGCTTCCTACTCCGTTGAGACTAAATACCGATGCAAAATGGTAAAATAAAATCAGTTGTAACAATAAGAATGATTTCCTTATTCAAAAATAGGAAATTCATAAATACTGGCATCATTAAATTAATTTCTTATATGACCCACTTTAGCATGAATAAAAAGCGTAACGTTTCTCTCATAAGCAAGAGTTTCAAGAAAATTACTCGAGGAATTATATTCGATCCTTCTTTAACCAACCTTTCTTTACCTCGATGCTGTTCAGGCTTATATTCCGGTCAGGCATCCTCAGCTCGATCCACAGATTTTCTTAGAGGTTCAAATCTATTTGGAGAAGGTCATTTGGGTAGGGAAATGTAGTATTGCGATAGGTATTACTGAACTTTTTGGCTCTTATATGTGTGATTTTGCTTTGGGAAAGATTAAATGCCTTCTGTCGAGAATAGAGGCTTATTGCGCCAATGTGTCCCCTCAAAACTACGATATCAGTCCACGTGAGCAAGGACCGTGAGAACAGTCAGAATATCGAACTACTTTCGGCGATGCGCGAGGGATTGGAATCCTAAACGCACCCTTCTGTTGTCTCTCAGGGTTTTATCAAGTAACCACACCGAGAGTACTTCCCATACCCCCAAGCACCGTGTAAGTTCGAGGGGAGATTTTCCTACATTCCTCCCTTGGCGGAGGCAGTAACAACTCTGGCTGGTCCCTATATATTTTTGATCCCAATAAAGCATCGACAGTCTAGGCCTGTCTCTTACAAAGAAACACGTCAGTCACGATCGCAATCCATTTCTTGACGAGCTAAAGGCTAGAATTATACCAAAGGATCTGAGCCCCAATCAATTGGCCCATCTTTGGTTTCAGTACATTTCGTTTGGCACGAATATTCTCTCCAGTTAGTGTTACTCCTCGAGGTTAAACTCAATGTGGTTAAAGCTCCAAGAATAACTATCCCATCTCCCGTTTCATCTATTAAAGACTCCAACCCAAGTCAGGCTGAGACGAATCATTTGTGGCTATTGCGGCCAGTCCTCCCTGTGTGTGTTTGTACAGAGGCTAGTATCGCCTCTTGAACCTCTTCCTCCTGCGTAGAGCTCGCTCCGAGTAGCTATGATACGTTTGGTCCTCGTACACATAGATTATCTATTGCCATTATTTCATTTAATCTATTTATTGTGTATAACTGTATATATATATATATATATAAATTAAAGTTGATATTTATTCCTACTTGTTAATGAGCCTCATAGTCGAAGCCTTCATTAGTTTATATCGGCCACCTCATTCACTCATATGAAATTAAAAATCCTTCACAAAACGTTCCCCCTCCCCTCTTACTTCTACTCCCCATCTGTGTCGTGACCAGAGTAAAATCAAGGTCACGCGTTGACCTTGCGAGTCGACGCCTATTTGGGAGGAGTGACGTATATGTCATTCTACGACACCTTCTAAGTACCAATTTCTTTGCCAATTGCTTCACATTTACATCATGTATGCGCTGAGAGATTTCAGAGTGTGATCCCGCTTATCACTTTTAATGTGCCGCTGCTAACATCACTGAAATTTCCTCAAAACATAATCGAATCTCTTCTATATTTGAGAGTAGGCAGGGTCCAGCGGCGATCCACAGGGTAGGGCTGAGCTAGCTGAATCACCCTTTAATATGTCCTATCGCTGAAATTCCCGCACAATGACACAACTCATTTAATGTTTATTAAATTCCTCCTGGTTATTGCTATCTTCCACGAAGATGAGAGTATTTCGAACGATGTGGGGGAACTCCAACTGATCGCAATCCCAGAGTCGCACTTTTTGATTTGCCTCTTCTTCTGTGAATAGATTCTAGCTTGCAAAGTGGAGCCGAGACCTACAAGTTAAACTACCTGATTAATAAAATCTGAATCAAAGGGAATTCTCATCCAGCAAATGGTTATTGACGATGGTTCTTTTTACTTTTTCAATAACCAAAAGTCAATATAGCTAGTAAAAAGCATGTTTTCTCCTTTCCTCTGAGGTTTAGTGATGAATAATTTTCTAAAATTAAACTATCATGCGGCCATCTTCTCTCCTATTAAATGAGATTCCCACCTTCCATTAGAAGCTTGAATCTACTCTCATATTTGCAAACAACAATGCTATTGACCATAAATTTCTTCATTATTAAATTGCTAAATATTTTTGGCTTCTGTATCACATCCTTTTTCCTAAAGAATGTGCAAATATTGTTCAGTTTGAACTAATATGCTCTTCCTTTTTTTCAGTCTATGACCACTAAGAGACTTATGACCACCCCCTCTCTCATAATTGAGGGTATACGAGACTGGTTTTGATGCAACTTTAATTCTATATTTATTAAAATTCTTGTTTTCTACTTCTTTGCTCTTCTACATATAAATCTAAATGGTACATACCTACGCTGTATAAGGGGAGGTTATGGACTATTGTCCATTGGAATGAGCTTTACCGAAAAATAGGGTATATGAAATGTCAGATATGTAGTTGATGATAGAAACCTTTAATATTTATTTCATTTGACTTCGAAAAATGAGTCGGATAAAAATAGTGGAAGTGATTTAGTTTGGTTGCCGAAAATAAGAAACTATGAGAGAAATGAGGCATAAAAAAGGTAAACGAGATGTTTTTTTCTGATATCTCAACTAAATACCTTTCACACCTTTCGAGCGATGATACAAATGACCTTTGGTCAACTCTTTATGTACTCGTACCTTATGCGGTCAATAGCACCTTTATTTGCATAATACTTACAACGCCGCGCTAGATTGAGAAAAAATGATCTGTAAACTACATGCAAGCGACCTTAAACAAACCCAACATTAAAGTGAAACCCCTAAGTAACAACTTTACTTTCCTCCGTCCTCCCTTTACCGCTCTCAGTTTTTTCCTGTTCTCCTTCTGATGTTTCAGAAGTCTTTTGGTTTGAATGATTGGGGATTTATGGGTAGACTCTCCAGGGTGTTTACTTTCGAGCTGACACTGTAAAAAGCAAGTATCCGCTTAGTTCAGTTTTTAGTAACATCCTCCCAATAATGGGTCCTCTTCAATTATACTCTGTCTATTCATTATTAATTAATTGTTTATTGTTAATTTATTTTTCAGGTGAGAAACAATATGGTGGCTAGTAATCTTTCTCTAGTGTTTAAGACTAAATTGAAATCCGATGGAAAGTTCGAGAGGAATAAGGAGATAAGTTGACTTTTTCTTTTTTCCATTATTTAGTGTTATCTACCCTACCTATATTGCCCATTTTGCATCTTTCCTTTCTTATACATTCTTACCTAGATGTATTACTCCTAATTTCTTTTTCTTCAAATGTTTTTAAATAATTACTATTAATTTTTAGTTTTCACCTTAAGAAGTCTCTCGTTGTCCATCATTTTCTATCTTTTACTGATCCTAACTCATACAACTCCTCTTTTACATTTCAGTTAAGCCATTTATCTCCATATCCCCCTTTCTTTAAATGCTGACCTCTTCAAAGTCCCACTAAGTTTAGCTATCCTAGAACTCTCCAGCAATAAAATTTCTAGTTCGAACAAGCACAATTCGAAGGAGGGGTGCATCTAGCTTTTTCGGGTCAAAAAATGTGTTGTAATTGCTTCTCTCTGGTATAAAAAGACATTTAGTTAACTGTACAATGAGATTTTTCAGCCTCCTCTTTTATTTTTGTTTGCTCACCTGTCAATTTCAGTTGGGGAATATAATACTGAAAAGTATACATACTTATATTGAGGGCAACAACTTTTTCCCATCTGCCTCGGGCTGATGTCGCTTCCATTTCTCTTATATGTGGTTCACGGGAAGGATAAATATTCGATGAATTGAATGAATAAATGATAGTTTATTATATGAAGAAATTTCTTTCACATGTTTCCCAAGGTCTTGCTTGGCTCATCTTCGTTCATTGGCTTGTCTCAAATTTGTTTGTTTGCCTCTTTCCTCGCTCATTAGACAAACCTTTTATATCGTAGGACAGACTGTTATGATTTGATCTCGTATTCATCCTCTCATGATTAATTATATATACGTTATTTTGTTTTATTATCGAGAAATTATTTGTTTGATTTCATGAACATATCAGATTCATTTGATATTGAATTTTCTAGATTCATTTACTCTTTGAAATACTGCCATGCAAATTTGCAGGTCACTTAGAATCAAGCAAAGAGACTTTTTAGAAATAACGTAATTTTGAATTTTTAACTTGGCTACAAGAGTATCGAGTCAGTTACGTTTGTATCCAATTGAACGCCAAATTCAATTTCTGAAATTTTATTAGAATAGAGTAGTTTTCAGGTTTGTGGAGACAAACTCGACTTTATATTGACTTAATGCGAATTATTTAATAGCTGAAAGTAGTGGTAATAAACTAATTTTGGTTTGTCTTAATTTGATTTTGTAAGCGACATTGATGTCCAGAATGGAATTAAGCAAATTGTTTAAGGTTAAAATCAACATTTTTTCCTTATGGGGCGGTTGGATTACCTTTGCAACAAATTATTTAATCGATATAGGTCCTTAAACGATTAAATATATTTGGAATAGGTTGAACAAGACTCATTTATAAAAGATTATCAAATATGTATTTTAAATATTAAACAACTATAAAAGCTTTGCCCTTAGTGGATGTAATAAAAGATAGATGGTTTTTGAGAAATTCTAAACTAAATAATTGTAATTACATTTTTATTATCACTAAGATTCTTTTTTCAAGTTGTCCTGATATTTTAAGGGGAAATCCAATTTGGAACTGGAAGTAATTAAGTTTATTTTGCATTCCACCGTCTCTCTCGATGTTATTTTACTAGTTTTATAATATCAATTCAAATTTATTTTGTTGAAAAATAAATATACCCAAATTATAAACGTTTCTAGGAACATAAACAGCTTACAAGATAGCGCTGAAAGAGATTCCTTTCCATTGAAAGAAGACATGAATGCACTCCATTAAGAGCGTCGAGCGTGTGTTTAAAGGAAAGAGAATCTAACCTTGCTTTAGAGAAATTGACAAAAGGGTAATGTCACAGGATGCCGTTTATATCTTTGTAGTCATATATGTAGGTTCAAATTAACAGACATATTACACTTTGTCAAGAACAAAAAAAGCGTGTAGTGGCAAGACATTCAAGCACTTGAAGGATTGGAACCTTAATTGCTCAACATAAATAGAGATCTTATATCTTTCTCTGAATGCAGTACAACGTGATCAATCCAAACTTTAACGAAGATGCCTCTCATGGTACGGGGTCCTCCTACAAACAAATCAAGAAAGCAATATAAGATATGCCTTCCCTTTGGAACATAAGGTAAGTGCTAAAGATATAAAACTAATCAAATAGAATTGAGGAGGCACACCTCACTCATCTCTCTATGGCAGCACGATCTGGCGCGCATGAATTATCCCCAACACAGGTGCAAGTGGTAGCACAATTCTTGTCAAAGTGATATTTAACCTAAATGTGCCCTACAGACATTTATATTCCATCGTACCTTCTCTCATCTACTCTCTGATGGCGACTTGGTAGAGAATGTCGAGATCAGCTAAACAAGGGTCCGGCTACTTAGGCGTGCAGACGGCCTGATCTTTTCCTCATCCAGCTCACACGTTCTAGTAACTGTTAAATTTCCAAGATCCAGCAGAATAAAATTTCGACATCCTCCAGACTCTCATTAGGCCCATTAGGCATGGCGTTAATGATAGTAAAGACCACGCGAAGTCGATATTACAAGGACTTAAAGGCATTTCACGTTACATTGAGACGGTATGGTTAAAAAAAATATTTCACTGCACCTGACTCGTTGCATAATTTCATCTACCCATTGTTTTTTTTTCAAGCAACTCAGCTAAAAAGAAAAACAGCGCAAAGAAAATCTCATGTGGCTTCAAAAAGGGAAAGTTAGCTTCAGTTCAATTTTCCAGTTTGGTCTTTTATTTCGGTCATTACCTTAATATCTTCAGATTAAAAATACTTGTGTCCATTAAATACAAAGAAACAACTCCAGATTCTGGCAAAATTTAGGGTTTAGAGTCGTTGCAACAAATGTTTGAAGGTGATATTTTATACGGTTCCATCTCGTGCACTACCATCTGTACCAACGAACGCACAGTTTAACCAAACTCTTAAAGGAATCTTTTGCCTTAATCCGAAAGGCTTACGGCAGGATTAATGTTCCTCTTTGCTCTTGGTACCATCAAAATAAGTCATGAACGAAGTGAAAGCTGCTGATAAAGTAAAAGAGGACATTATACACGATGCAGGACATTATACACTTTGCACGGTGTCCTTATGTGTTTAGGAAGACAATCGACGAGCCGGTTCTTGAGTAAATTTCGCACGTCAGTGCAACTTTTCAATTAACAATGGAATGCCAATAACGCAATTTTTCAAATTATCAGTGCCCCAGATGCTGAAAACAGAAACATAAATGAGCTTTCATAGCGTGGATACAAAGGACACCCTAAGCAAATGTGCTTTGGATGATACAGGCAGAAAAAAACCGGGGGCGATGAACACGTCTACGCACAAGCCATATTTTCTCAGTTGCGAGTTGGGGGAGGGCCCTAAATAGTAAAAATAGTGCAGTACGGAGTTCAAAAATAAAAAAGCCGAGCGTAAAGGCTTTATTATTGAAAATGAAAAGTCAGAGGGCTTGTGGAATCGGATCTTGAGTGAGTAAATGTAAAACGCGCCCAAAGATCTACATCTCATCTATTTATGGCATCGCGAAAACATGATTAGTCAGTCCCCAAATCATGTTAATGTTCATGGAAAAGAAAGTAGCTTTAAGGATTTTTTGCAATGTGACGCTCTCTACTTGTCCACGCTTTATTGGATAAACGATGTTTTCAAATTATAAATAGTGAGAAACGCTCTAGATCCAATAGAATAAAGGCTCTCCATCATGTCTTATCGTCACAAGGAATCATAGGCCTTCGCCAAATCAAAAATTAAAATAAGAAACTATTTGCTAAGAAGGAATGCTTCGCACCTAGCACCATCCACCTAGAACAGACCATCCGACGTGGAGTATAACTTACAAAGGCCACACTGTAAATATGGCTTGTGCGTAGACGTGGTCATCCAACATAGATTTCTTCTACCTGCATCATCCGAAGCACATTTGCTTAGAGTGTCCCTTGTATTCACGCTATGAAAGCTCATTTATGTTCCTGTTTTCAGCATCTGGGCACTGATAATGAGAACAATTTCTTTATTAGCATTCCATTGTTAATTGAAAAGTTGCATAAACGTGCGAAACTTACCTCAAGAACCGGCTCGTCTATTGTCTGCCTAAACACATAAGGACACCGTGCACCGTGCACCGTGCTAGGTGACCCCCACTGGCGTGTATAAAAGCTACGCAAAATTCACCAATTCTCCATTAACGTGTACAAACAGATATTTTGATAAATTAGGCGGAAACCAGCCAGAGGGAAGTTATCTCAGCCCTAGCAAACAAGATAAGTTAACAAAACGTCGCCTGCTCTCACGTATTCTGATTTATGATATTATGCCCTTCAAAACATTCAATAATTCCCGGACAAATATTAAGAGTAACTTGGCAATTATGTCACACGAAAAAGAATGTAAAACAACATAAGGGTTTTAAGTATCGTAAGAATCGGCCGAATAATTATCATTTATGGATAAAATAAAATCATTCCCGGGCTAACATTGGAAGGACCTTGGTAATCATATCATTCAAAAGGGAATGTAAAACAACACAAGATTTTCAAATTTACTTAGAATCGGCTGAAGAGTTACAATAATATTAACAAAACCATAAAAGAAAAACGGGAATTGACCAACATAGTGAGCTATAGAGTTGCCAGCGACTAGACTCGCACGCCAGCACAAAGAAACAGCTTAGCCATTTCTTCCAAATCGGAAAAAATACGCACCTAGAAGTTCATATTAGACAAAGTTAAACTAAAAGTTTTATCTCTCTTATCTTGGTGTTGATGGCTGACAAATGGATAACGTATAGACAATAAGCAGTATCATGGCAAAAATTGAGAGTTAATTTAACTTTGTAGCTACAATAGGAAATAAATGCTCCTAAGTGGCATATGTGGGCAAATGTGACAGTACGATGAAACATCAAATAAAGCGTTCGAGATGGTGTCTTTTATTCCTGAAGATGTAAAAAAAGCACAAAATTGACTTAACCAATATTAATTAGGCAACTTTCGATACATCTGTAAATGGTCTTTCAATAAAGCAAATGCATTGTGACCTTCCACGAAATCCTGCGATAGTGCTTTGAATTAAGTCGGAATCTGTTACGGGCGCAGAAAAATTTACATCGTAAAAACACGCAAATGACGGTTTGCGTTGTTTCACATAATTTATTACTCTCCGAGACTTGGCAGAAATTAACGGAAGCTGTGGTCGTGAATATGGCCAGATATTTGACTAATAGATTCCAGGACTTGGTTATGCGATAGAGGTGCTGCTTTTCTGTAGAACGTAGGGAAGGCCTAGGTGAATTTACCTAGAATCAATTTAGCACGGTTTCGCAAATCTTCAGAGTCTCTACACAATTAATGTAGATATCTTTTTATTCGATGAAAAGTAACTATATAGATTCGAAAGAAATGGAACTGGCACTCTCGCAGCGAAATATACATCGGGGAAAATTGCACAAAATGGAGTTTTCATCTACAGAATGCTTCCCAATGCGGGGAACTCTTAGACTAGTGAGACTTGTTTGGAAGTTGTTACCGTATAAAACTTCAGACATTCGAGGAATAGAAGGAAGAGCACCGAAGAAGAGATTGCCGAAAAGAACTCAACGGTCTCATCCACTGATATAAGTCCTCGACAGTATGAGACGTATTAGTCGTTTCATCAATTATGAACCACATTGCTGATCCCAGGAAATCCAACGTGGCCTCTTGAACAGCAGCAGGTCATGATTTCCAGATCTGAATAGGAAAGTGATCGTTTTTATGGGAATCATATTCCATCTTTATCCAAATTCAACTTGTGTTTTAGGAGAGCACAGGCACATCTTATGGTAAGAAAAGTTAACTGTTCTTGGAAATAAATGTCTGAATTAATCAAAATAAGTGAACAACAATTCTTCAGTGCTTCAAATAAGCCCAGTAAGAATGTGCCACTGCAACTCACAGTGTAGACCCATCGTTGGGTAGCTTTCCTTTCCAATTCGGGAGAAGAAGTATGGGCTTTGGCAATAGGGCTACGTCCAAATTCTTCCCCTTTCAAATTCTCCTTCGTTTTGAGCTCCATACGCGAAGGCCAAGAAATAAGAGATGCATTATCTACATATTATAAATTGATAAGCCTCCAGCTCGCCCCCGCCCCATGCTAGAAATGATGGGGAACATTTATAGGCTGTGAGGGTTAGCAGAGCGGACAATTTCAACCTTATGTCCAGAAATCATACTGCTAAATTGGAAAAAAGTGAAGATGAACCATCCCAGCTCCTCGCAATTACTCCGGAGTATGTTCCATTGCATTCAGGGAAAATAGCCTCCATCTTTAGTTGCAGTAAACTTTTTGGGCTCCTCTTCAAGAATATGTACCTTCCTTGGATGGCTTTGGCCCAATTAGAACACGGAAGCCACGTTATTTTCAAGGGCTAACATGACAAAAATAACGAAGAGTTCGCTCACAAATTGACAGATAAGGGATGGAGCACTTATAGTTGGTAGCCACACAATGTTGTTTTACATTCTCTTTCAAATTATAAAATTACAAAGTCCTCCCCAGATTAGCCAGGTAATTATTTGGCAATAACATCATAATTATTCGGCCGATTCCAACGTAATTTAGAATCTTTGAGTTGTTTTACATTCTCTTTTGAATGATATAATTACCAACGTCATTCCAAGGTTACTCTGGAAATTATTGAAAGTTTTGAAGGTCGTAAGGTCATAAATAGAAGTGAGAACACTCGACTTTGTTTAACAGAACTTGTTTATACTTAAACGCAATTTGTTAGTTCTTGAACGCAGCCATACGTCAGAATTTATGATATCTGGCATCAAGATGTTTATTTCATACATCATTCATTCAGTCATTTTCACCCTTCAACTTCAGGTAAGTTTATATGTAGTATGATCAGGTATTCCTTCCTGACCTTGGCTATCCTCCCTCGACGTGGGGAAAGTAGGCAAAAAGCAAATATAGGGACTGTCTCCTTTTTAAATTCATAAGGATTATAGACGAGTCCCCCAAAACATTGCGGTAATGGTTGTAGCGACATATCGCTAAATAGTGTCTTTGGTTGAGTCTGAATTTGATATCGCTCAAGAAGTTTAGCGAATGGTTTCAATGGAATGTTTTTCGTCCGTGAGATACTCCTTTTGTCTTTATCTGCACAATTAGCTTTCTCTCTCTCTCAGACAATATACTATACACATATATCATTGGTTATTAGTAGACGTTTTCCATTGGAGGTATTTTTGTGTTGACCATTTTTGCACTAGTCTGGCTATATGGTATTTTTTCTATTTTTAGAACGTGATAAATAAGTAGAATAAAAGTGAAAATAAATCAATCAATTAAACAAGCAAATAAAATAAATGATTGCCAAAATACTCACTGTTGTATCTATATAAGAATCAGAATCAGACAATACTGGTGAGAAAAATGTTCCAGATAGAAACACGTTTCTTCGAAATCCAAATGCAACTGAGACTAGTCATCAATCTGAGAATTAAGATGAGTATGAAAATGATGCGACTCTAAGTAGAGATAATATCGTCAAAAATAAATCCAGGGGTATAATTACTCATGTCATGCCAGTAGAATGTAAAACGGTGAGTAGCGGTTTTGTCATAAAATTGAAATTGCTCCTATACAGAGGGCCCAAATTTGTTGGATCCTGTTTTGGATGCATCATGTGTTGTTATATTTAGAAATATTTTCTTCGATGTCATATATATATTTAATTTCTCAATATAATAAGGATAGTAAAGTTATTGATCAAAAGAAGGAAAACTTTATTAGACTACCAGGTTCTAATAATGACTGAATTCACAATGCAATTCCGAGAGATAGGACAATAGATCTACTGTGCATATTACATTAAAACAATCTTGCTAAGCCTGATTAACCATCTAACATAGCTTATATAGTTTCTCATGGTTATTTGCTAGAAAAAAACCTCATTTCATTAAACCTTGTCAGATAGTTGATAGATTTTTATTCTGTTCGGATTTTTAGATCAATTACCATTTCTGATGTAGGTATATAAATGAGAAACTATGTCTGAGTCTCGCCAATAAGTTACCAAACACTGAAAGTCAGTTTCCCTTTCATTTTCTATGGTAATTTAGTCGTAAAATCGGCTGAGAAAGAACGATGCAAAAAATCTATTCAACCTTTCACCCACCACAATAAAAAATGTTGAAAATATCACGTTCGGTTGCAATTACATTTTAGATTTATTTCATTATGCGTGTGGATGTATGTGACCAAATTTTTTGAAAGTATCATTTTGAAATAAATCTGGTAAAAAGTGGAAAATGATTTTAAAAACTCAAGACGACTGTTGTAAATGTTTGTGTAATCTACACTGAACTAAAGAAACGTGAATGTACTCTACTCACCTATTCTAATCTGGGCAAAATGCTTTGACCTAAATCATTAAGGCACAATAAATAATTATTTAATTATTAATTCCACCCATCATAGTTTCAACTCAATAAAATGATAAGCAAACTAATTTTTTATACACATTATTTTTTATTTTATTTATTTTGTATGATAGTGATATACAACTACGAGTGTAACAAATTGGAATCATTGCAAAATCCAATCGAAAAATTTTTACATTTTTTTACAATTAATAAAGATAAAAAATAGTAGTAATCCATCATAAGTAATGCTAAAATATCGATATATATAAAAGTGTTGGCCGAGATGATTATGAGCCCATAAGCTATCACAAACTAGGTCTGGTAGATCCAAGGGAGGTGTATCTTTTTCGTAGATGATAAGCACGCGAATTATCTGGTCGAAGAGGCAAAGACAACAATTTCTACTCACTCTTTATACCAGATACCATTCACACTCTTGACCACATGGACGAAACATATTTATCCTGGGTAGCCTTAGAATAAGTTAAGCAAATTAGGTATCGACCCTTCTCTGTACGGGATATGATTAACTCATTTTTAAAAATCAGTTGCAACGATAATAGCGCCACTTTAATGATACGAATGACCTATATGTGGTAGCGATATCCGCCAACATTTAATGACTAGCAGATCATCTATTGTTCATACGTCCGAAGAATATCCTCAAAGGTCTCGAAATCCATCAATTCAAGTCCCTTATATTATTCATTATAATTATTTATTTCTTTATGTTTATGTCATTTGATTAACACCATTAGAAGCGGATTGCTGTGAGGCGAGTTCTGGAACTTTAGGGACAAATGAATCCATTTCTTCCTTTAGTTTCAGGCAACACCGTTGATGTTGACTTAATAAACCATTAGACGCTTGTTTAAACTATATATTGAGATGATTTGATAAACTAAATCAATAAGATAGAAAATAATTTTAACGAACCCTCCCTCCCAAAATATTTTGCTTCCAAATTCCTATTGATATTGGGTAATGCATGACTAAGTAACTGATGTTATCTCAATTAAACCTATTAAGGTAATAATAATGTTTACCGTCTTTTTATCAAAGTTTTAAGGAATAGACAGTTACATTTTACCCTATAATTGGTTTGGTAAAAAAATCCTCTTGTCTCATAAGTTTACGATGGAAACTCGTTTTATAAAGGCGGTGCAATCTAATTTTGACACCAAATTAAGTGGTGAAAAGGCACAAATCTAACTAGTTACCCCAATATAGGTAGATCTATTGGATGCATGTAAAGTGCCCACATGACAGAGTGCTTGGGCATTTTTGACAAAATGAACTCGATTCTTCAGTTTTGTTGGAGGCGTTCCCTAGAAGATAAGGGCTTCGACTAGTAAAGGCTGCCTAAGTGTTAGTCGTTCGACCAAGGGATTGAATAGAAAAAAAAAACTTGAAATAGTTAGATCTCAGATCATGTCAAGAATAGTGAACCCAATACTTTTTGATTTGCTATTATTGACATAAGATATTTTGAGTTCTTTCTTGTTGACATAATAAATTTAGGTGACAAAACGTTCAAGACTAGTGTTCTTCATTTTTCATGTTGCAACACTCTCAGTTGAACTGAAAGAAACCTTAAAAAAGTTTGTTAAGAAATGCCAAAACTAAGTTGATAACTTAACCGAAAGCTTTGGAAAATAGAAAGCAATAACAAAGATTTAGAGAAATGACGTTAAAATGATGTCAGGATTAATGAAATTCCTAGTGTTGATAATTTTCCTTCTCTCTTATTCTAAATCTTATTTCCTCACTAAATTACATCTAACCACACAGTTTGAACCTGGTTTTCTCTTTGTTACCATTCTTCCTGGATAAAGCAAATATAAGATTCTGAGAATTATTTGGATACAAAAATAACAATAGGAAAGAAGTGAAAACCTTTTCTAACAGACCAGCCGCCTAAATATTAATATTTAAATCTATATTAAAATTCTTTTCGAGGTTTTACTCGAGAAATTAACACTTTTAGAAAGGCTCTGTAGTTTATAAACTGTAAGTGCTTAAAAGTTTTGAACAATATCACTGACACCATAATAACGGCCTTGAGATAACATTGCCACATCACTAAAGAAAATTGTATCTGATCTATCGCCTTTATAATTTCTAGAATTCAAAATTCTTAAATCTTCTCTAGCTATGGCAAAATATGTAAAAGCAATATCTAAGTTTCTGAAAGGCTGGGAAAAAATTCAAGTTTTCCTATATCCATTTTGATTGGATTATTTTGGAGTAAATATATGCAGATTCATATCCACATCTCAATACTCAAACAGATTTTATCAAAGTTTGCTCGATTCAGGAGAAGAGATAAAACTGCTTTTGCATCTTACCCTAAAAATCGTTATATGATTGTTTCATTGCAGCTCACCAAAGCTACCATAGAAAATAAGATGACATAAATTACAGGATTCTAGTGTGATATTAGAATCTATTTCAAAGTACACTATATTAAAATAAAGAAAACTTATTGCATATAAGCTAAATCAGGCAGAAATAACATAATGATAGAAGTGAAACAATAGAACTTTAATATAAAGTGTAAACATGGAAGCATTTGACCGAACACACATCCTCACAAATACGCTGTGAAAGAAGTAAGCTCCATGCATTATCTGAGGCACAAGACAAATCCCTATTTCATTACTGTTATCTTGGTTTCTAGAGAAATAAAATTCATAGATTAAAACTTATGCCTCCTTATTTCTATACTCGGCTACCCTGTAAAAGCATATTTGAAATATACTTGCTTACATTAGGTAGTTGTGGAGTAGTAAGAAATAGGAAAAAACTTCTAATTTAAACGCCTTGAATAAGGGATAATTGGTGGTTTCGTTTTAGCCTCGTTTTTTTCCAAATAACCTGCTTTATACTGCAATGCATTTTTTACTCCATTGATTCTTTCTAAATTGTACATAAACAAATAAAACAAAATCTCTCAATTCTTGGTTCAATAGATTAGATTTTAGAATTTTGCAAACTGATTAGTTTACGCGAAGAATATTTTTCGGTGAGCCTTTTGCTAAAAATATGAACAACGAATTATGCATTTGACGGATTTATAAAGGCATAATATTCTTTATATGAAATAAACTTTTGGTTCAGAGAAACATCTATGTCTGTCATACATTAAGTGTCAATCTTTCCTGAGTTAAGTTTCTACATATCCAATCAGACTTGATTGAAAAGATAAACGTTAGTCGTTTGTGAGTTGAGTTTCTACATATCTGTTCAAACTTGACCAAAGAGAAAAGCGTTATTCCTTGTTGATTGGGTGTCTACATCTCCGTTGAGAGCTGACTGACGAGATAAGGATTAGTCTAACCTGATTTGGGTTTCTACATATCCATTGAGATTTGACTGAAGAGTTTTGCTCTGAAATTCAAATCTATTCTCTTTTTAGAGATAGAGGGTATAGTGTAAAATAAAAAGGTGCCAAAGGTATGTAGGTGTAGCAAGCAATATGGTTGTATACATATGTAATTGTATATACAGCTTTTCAAAAATGGATATTTAAATCAAATTTCTTCTTTAGCGTGTATAAATGTGGTCGTGTACATTCTATTTGTATGGAATCTAAAGCGAGATGGCCTGAATATATAATTTTTGTATATACTCGTATCACTACAAACATTACATTTAACATAATTCGTTATTAGATTCCAAGCAAAGCAACCAGCCTTGTGGATTACGCCTCATCCTACCATTCTTTAATCCTCATTTATACTCATTTTAAATTTTCTATTTAACTTTCTGAGGAATTAATAACTTAGTACCTTGCTCAATGATATGAACAGTTAATAAGTTTTTCCAGCAGCATTAGCGTTTCTCTAACTATTTTCCCAATGACGCTCCAAAATATTGTGAGTTTTGTCAGATTTAATAAATATGGAGCGAACAGACTCAAAACCTTTCTCTTATACCTTTGTAATAATTTGACTCAGAACAAAATTCTTGCCTCTATGAAGACATCGTTCATTCTGCTGGATTTGAGAGTGTGATTTGGTTTCTTTATAAAAATTTTCGTTTTATAGAATTAACTTAAAAATGAAAACTTAATTTAACGACTCTAAGATCTTGAGAATGAATTTTAAATAAAAATAAGTAAGAAAGTTGTGAAGGTACACACGACAATTTTGTGATAAAAAGGGATAGGTACAGAAAGGACATGCATTTTTTATAAACCAGCCACCTTTTTCCAACGAAGTCAGTCTCGTTGAATAAGACACAAGTATCACCACACAAAATTACAAAAGTTGAGTTGGACTATAAAATTTACAAATTGAGTTTGAGTAGGAAGTTTGCTACCCAAAGTCCTTAGAAAGAAGATTGCAACCAATGTCCTTTAAAGAAAGGCTGCAATCCAATGTCATTCTCTCCAAAATTTCTACCCAGTTATACAAAGAAGGGTTTGTAACTAAAGTTATTAAAAGAAAGGTTGATACTCAATTTTCTTACAAAAAAAGAATACTAGCCAATATCATCAAGCTAATAGTTTCTACCCAAAGTCATTAGAAGGAAGGCTGCAAACCTAAGATATTAGAAGGAAGGTACACTCAATGTCATTAAAAGGAAGGTTCTAAACAATGTCATAAAATGGAAGGTTTTATCACTATCATAAACAGGAAGGTTCTAACCAATGCCATAAAAGATAGGTTAATACCTAGTGTCATGACGAGGAAAGTTGCTATGCAATGTAATTATAAGTACGATATCAAACCCATTGTCTTTAGAAGAAAGGTGCTATCCAATGACAGAAAAGGAAGGCTGCTACCCACAGTCATTATAAAGAAGTTTCTTAAACAATGTCAATGCAAAAACATTTTTATCTCTTGTCATAATAAGAAAAGTTGCTACCTAATATATTAACAAGAAAGGTTGTTACCCTCTGTTATTTCAAGGAAGGACGATACGCAAGTTTTAAAGGAAGTTTTTTTTTCAATGTCCTTACGAGGAAAGTTGCTTTTAAAGGTTATTTCAAGTAGGTTTGCTACCCAATGTCATTAGAATGACAGTTTTTAACCAAAGTCATTAGAAGGAAGCTTTTTTGCCTAATGTGTTTGGAGGAAAGGAGGCTGCTCAATTTTATTACAAGGAAGATGACTCTACAATGCCATTACAACGAAAGTTTCTACTCAATGTCATTACAAAGAAGGTTACTCCCCAGACGTAATTAAAAGAAGATGGCTACATATGTCATTACGAGGAAAATTGCTCACGAGACGTAATAACAAAGAAGGTTGCTACACAATGTCAAAAAGGAAGGTTGCTACCCAGCGTTATTACAACGAATTTGGTCTAATATCATTGCAAGGAAGGTTGATGATTCCCAGTGTCATTATAAGGAAGGTTGCTGTCAATTATATTCCACAGGAAAGGTTGTTTCCCAATGTTATTACAAGGAATGTTGCTATCCAATGTCATAGCAAGGAATGTTGCTACCAATATCAATACAAGGAAGGTTTCTATTCCTTCTCATTCTAAGGAGGTTGCTACCTAATGTCAATACAATAATGTTTGCTAGCGTATTTCATTACAAGTAATGAAGCTATCCAGTTTCATTACCAGGTAGGTTGCTACCAATTACAGAAAAATATAGTTTACCATCCTATTTCTTTAACGGAAGGATGCAATTCAATATAATTACAAGGTAAACGTTACCGAATGTCTTTCAATGTAATTTTGAAGCTAAATGTAAATAAAAGGAAGGGTACTATTGAATGGCATTAAAAGTAAGTGTGCTACCATTGTCATTAAAATGTCGTCTTTCCAAGGAAATTTGGCTACCTAGTGTCATTATAATGAAGTTCATTAACAAATGTTATTTCAAGCAAGCATGCTACCATGAAGCTTGCTACCCAACGGCATTGCAAGGAAGCTTGCTACACATTGCCATTACAAAGAAGGTCGCTACCCGATATCATTACATGGACGGTTGGTATTCAATGTCCATACAAGTAAGGCTGCTCCCCTATCATTTCAAGTAGACCGTCTAGATTGTAGGACGCTCGAGTAAGTCCGATCAACTGCAAACTGCAACTTACCCTCTTTCAATTCAGATTCAGAACACTATTCTGATTTTATGAAATATATTTGAGGTTACTGTAATCCAACGGGAGCCCTTTGTAGAGAGCTGAAAGATAGCAGATAAAAGAGAAACAGATTCTCTTCTAAAAGAACTACTGCCTGAATTTTAAGGTATTGAAATTTAAAATAGAGGAAAAATCAACAAATGTATCACCACCCATATTTTAAGGAAAGCAGTGTTGTTAATAAATTTAAGTAAGGATAAAAGTAAGGACAAAAAGATTTGGAAGGAAAAGAAGCGAATCTCTTGAGTTGTAATAAATTCAGAGTGCTCGGAAATCTCCTACACCTGCCTTTTTTGTACAATGGAGACCGATCCCGCTGTAAAGTTCGGTCTGGGAGAAGCACATATAAGCATTTGCAGGAGCCAAAACGTATATAATTACTACTTTGGCAGCACTCTCGAACTTGTTTAGCACTAAACTTTTAATGTTTTCTTTGTTTTTGAAAGCGATAAACATTTATAGCGTTTCTAAAGCACTTTTGGCTTCATCCATTCTCACCGTAAGGATCTCTCCGTTCCTCCATTTGGTTTTCTTCGCTCTCCTGTTCAGACGCCTTCAAGTTCGATAGAGCTGGGTTGATGACTCTCTGTACAGTTCCAGTCTCAAGTGGCTCCATCGTCCTAATCGACGCCATTTGCTTTTTCCACATTTTTTTCCCTCACTTTTAATAGTTATGTTCTGTTTTTCTCATTCTGATTGAATGAACCCTCATAGGCTTAGGTCTTTTCGTGATTCATATTCTCTCATAATTAATTACATCCATATAACCCAACCTGGCTCATGAAATAAATAGTGTAGGAATATTGTTGCCTTAAATTTCTCAATATTTCATCTTGCTCTGCTTCCTTAAGCGAAGACTTGTTTCAGCTCACCAAGAAGTTGAAACCTTTTAACCCATATAAATTTATTCATAATAATGGTTACTCCTGGAAATATTTAGCCCTCGACTATAAATTATTCCTAAAATTTCCGTTGCGCAGCTAGAAGTTCTGTGCTAAACCCATTTATTCCGATTCCTGGAGAATTTTGCCACAAAACCACGGAAACGAAATTCTGTGATCACTAATTCTCGTTTATATTTCATCAATAAACTACTCTATCATTAATAATTTTCTTCTTCAATGGGAATGATACCTCAGTAAGGGAAGAAATCTGAAAGAAAAGAAAGAAGTATAGAAGGCGAAAATAGGAAACTCTGTTACTAGAGAATTTTCGTAAAGCAGCTTTGTTAAAAAACAATCTGTACTTTAACGATATTGCAATAAAATGCACGAATGAGGAAGTGAGCACAAAAAGGCTAGATCTACGTTTCAAAGAAGATGCCTTCTTGTAATGTCTGCGAATAATATCATTCATGGGAAAAGAAAGTATCGTCTTGCTGTCATTATACTCTTTCCAACGCCATTTTTCATCGAAAGACCTTGTCTCTTTTCCCTGAAGATTATTGCATCAGATACAAACAACCCAACCTCAGAGTCGATGCCAATAAAATAAGATGAACCAGCGGACGGGGTGTTGTTACATGTCTTATCTTGCAACAAACCAAAACATCGAGAGACATCAGCTATCTTCTGGGCCTCTGTCTTCCAGGCACCTCCTATTAAAAGTCTTTGAAACGAGGCCAAGCATCTACCCTGTATTGGCGAAAG
The DNA here is from genome assembly GCA_963969495.1 of Ceratothoa steindachneri. Taxonomy (NCBI): domain Eukaryota; kingdom Metazoa; phylum Arthropoda; class Malacostraca; order Isopoda; family Cymothoidae; genus Ceratothoa; species Ceratothoa steindachneri. The sequence continues at coordinate 14,247,039 of OZ018328.1, forward strand.
GAAAGCAAATCCCATAACACTAAACCTTGTATTGTTTACTAGTAAAGCCTACAAAAATCACATCATTTATTTCACATGTGTCTTATGAACACGATACCCGTTTCCTCACAAAAAACCCATCAACTCTTCATCCATCTACCACCTCGCTCTTTTCAAATCCACTCTTTCCTTAACTTACTTTCTTGAGATATTAGCCATAAAAACAGTAGAAATAACTGTTTACAAAAAAAAGAATGATGCAAGGGGTTGAGGAATAAGTTCTTGAAGTTTTATCAAATTTATTCATTACCATTAACAATTTTAGAAAAACTTCATTTTTAATTAATAACAATATGCAATTTAATCAATAATGTATTCTCCGTTGTTATGCACGACTTCTTCCCAACGTTCAACTAGTTTTTCGATGCGTCTGCAATAAAATCTCTGCATTTTGACTCGAAGAATTCGTCTAACCAGATTCTTAACTCCATATGAGTATTAAACAAAACGCCGCGCAAATTGTTGGAAAGCGATCGAAACAGATGGATATCCGATGGAGACAAGTCTGGCTAATATGGAGGATTCGGCATGATTTCCAACTTAGATGTTTGGATGGCGTCTTTTGTGATATTAGCAATGTGAGGAAGAGCATTGTCGTGTTGCAGAAGGACTCCATAACGTCGATGAGGTCGCTTTTCACGAATAACTTTGGCAAGTCGATACATTTGTTGAACGTAGTGTTCTTCATTGACAATCTCGTTGTTCGCAAGGAGCTCATAAAGAATGATGCCTTCACAATCCCACCACACACACATCATGGTCTTTTGTGGATGAAGTCCTTGCTTTAATTGCGGAAGTGGTTTTATATTGGGGCTAAGCCACTGTTTTCGATGGTTCATGTTGACATAAACACACCACTTTTTGTCGACAGTGATGACGTGGTGAAGAAATCTGTCCTTATATCCACAAGTAGCCTTGTGACGAGCAAGTAAACCTGCGGCAATCGTGAAGCGTTGAAGTTTGTTGCTTTCGCTCAAAGCGTGCGGAACCCATGCACCGAGTTTTTTAACTTTCCCCATCGAATGAAAGTGAGTCACTACAGTTTTCTGATCACACGCAAATTTTACTTCCAATTCTCTAGTTGATTGACGAAGATTTTCATGAAGAAGGTCGTTCAATTGATATTCATCCAACTTAATGCGGTGACCAGAACGGTCTTCGTCATTAAGATTGAAATGACCGTTTTTGCAACCTGAAAACCACCATTTTGCTGTCCTTTCTGATAAAGCATTTTCTCCGACACAGCACAACAATCGCAACCAGCTTTGGCTGCGTTTGCATTGTTCCCATCTTGATTTAAAATGAATAACAACAAGTGTCGAAAATTTGCCTTCCTTTCAACTTGACATTCCATTTTGAGGGTACAGAACAAAAATTAAATTAACACAACTTTTAAATAAACCGCAATGACTTATTACTCAACTTCAAGACGTAGCCTAAGCAAAAGCCTAATAGTCTACGCTGTTAAGAGACGTAGCCTAACCTTTTAAAATTTTGCTATCATTATTTATTATTGTTTCTTAATATGTGCACAAATCACGTGAACAAATCTTAAACAAATTGTAATCTAAATAAATTGTAATTGTTTACTCGTGAGAAAGCACCCAAACATTTTCCCGAACAGTAGTCGCATCAGCATTGGATTATGGTGAGAGTTTAGTGCTCTGCTATTGGTGCGGTTCATTAAAACTTTCTCGAGACTAATTAGTGTATCTCAATAGAGGTGTAACCCAAGGAATTCGAAGAAATACATTTTTACCTGTTGAAAATGAGACCTGCACTAGTGAATTGAGGTAGCTGAATTCTGCTTCTAGGACAACGCACAGAGACATGTTGCCAGGATGACGGTCCAGAGACGCATTAACTAGGGATACAAGATTTTACCACATCCTCCATATATTCCCAATCTTTCAATCATTACTACCATATTTACAACATCTAGACACATTTTTAGGCCAAGAATATTTCAAGTCCTATACTTAGGGGAAAGCTTGATTCAAAGCCAGTGGATTTTTATCGACGAGGCATAAATGATCTTGGTACTGGATAACTGAGGTGCTTAGATGTTCAGGGATCATACTTTAAATAATTTTAACCGAAGTGGCGTCAAATATTCAATAATTAATCTTGGTTTTTGAAATCGTCATTATTTTCCAGAAAAACCTAATAATATGTAATTCGTTAAACCAATAAAACCTCGAAAAAAAGAGGTTAAAATAAAACAACCGCACAACCTCTGGGAGGTTCAGTTTTTCAACACCCCATACTCTTTGAAACACATTGGAGAGGATGACAAGAATAACCAGTAAATTATTACGAATCATACTTTCTATGCCTTTGGTATACTAAAGCAAGATTACCAAAGTAAAACAAAAGCCCTAAATCCTCGCCTTGGCCTTAACCATGGCTTACAGGCGGAGTCGGAAACTATTGCAGGCTTTTACGACGGTCCCTATATTTAACTGTGTGGAAACTGTCGTGAAACATGACATAAGATTTACCTTGGTGTTGGAAGGAGACTTACTTGTCTCTCTCTCTTAACTGAGCTACATACATTATAATCCAGGAGGTTGCAGTCTGGTAAGTTAGGAGACCAGATATTTAGAAAGATTTGGTCAACGAAATTATATGACAGCAGGATTGGGTTTTTCTGCTTATGTGGCAGAGAAAATACATTCAGCTGCTAGATACTGTAGCCAGAGTCTAAGGCCGTACGGGAAGATAAACGCGGGCAAAAGGTGACCATCTTTACAAATCACACTAAATACCATGATATGGACCAGAAACATGGTTTTGATTATTCTCGGTACAAGTTGGGGTGGGGTAGGGGGGAAGTGACGGCCTTTACTGGTTTTGCAAGTTCACTACATAGAACCGAAAAAGTCCTTCTCAAATGAGAAGAAGCAAACCATGGAAGGCTTCCGGTAATGCTTCAGTTTGTTCATAAACTTCGCAGCACGTTCCTTCCTCTTCTTCTTCATATTCTGAGAAAAAAAGCTTGCACTTTCTCATTCTGCGTGAATAAAAGCGGATATCCACATGATGTAATTATGTGATGAGAAAGTCTGACATTACCTTATCACTGGCTATGGACCTAATTTATTTTAGAATCGTTATCAATGATGGTCTGTATTTCCGCAACAATTAATGGGTTCCTTTCTTGTCAGGATGCCTAGAGTGAGATTTACGAATCATTGTTCCCTCTTATTTGCAGTCTTATTCATCTTACTCTCACAGGATAATCTACAGTGCTTTAAGATTGACATCTAAACAGTCGGGAATTTTTACAGCCGAAGCAGAACTGACTCCGCTATGATAACAATAAGAGAGAACCGACGCCAGAAAAGAAGCATGCCATCAATTCAGAGGTGCTAACGGCGACACATTACATACTGCATCCTGCATATATATATATATATATATATATATATATATATATATATATATATATATATAAATGGTGGACTTTGGGAAGGCGTAACAAATGTGCAGTCTGGTGTGGAATTATGAGTGGAAAGGCTGTTGCTATCAATGAACAGATGGACGGGAGTTACTAGAAAATTCAAAAGGGGTAAATTTTCTTTTGACATCTTAATTTAACAAGGCAAGCAGCTGAATTCATTATAATAATATTCATATTATATCTTTGTATCCATTTGGATACAATTTACAAATATTAACTTCCCCTGCATTTATGCATGCATACTAGCATGTTGTATTAAAAAATATGCATATATACAGTAACTCTATTATAAGAGAGGGTAGCGAAAAAAGTTGATCATTTTAATGTACATGAATATCGCCTAAGTTGAATTAGAAAATATCGTAATTCATATCAAAAGGACAATATGAGAGAATAATTATTAATAATTAATTTATAATTCGAACTAAACTAACTGATCATTAATGAAGGGAAACCTTTATATTTTATAATTTGGAAAGAAAGTTAAAATAAAATCGGGGAATATATGGTGATAGTGAACTGAATTTCCGTACGTCTTTGTGTGAAGATGAAAAGGTATTTCTCTCTAATGTATTCGGTACCACTAATGGAAACTAATGCTTGCTGAATGATACCTTAAATTTATTCTTTCGAACAACCCCCAATCTTTTATGATATCTCCTGGGAATGGAAGAGGGAGGCTGGTTTTCTACGGAAAGATATCAGTGGTCTGCGCCGTTTTCAAGGTCTAACGAATTTCTTCTTCATTTTTGGCTTGTTTTTCGCACTGAATCCGAAAAGCATGTTCATTTTATCTAATAAGCTCACGTTTGCGAGTTATGAGCACATGGCAGAAATTCCTATATTCTGATTTATATGTAAGCGAATGTACACACAATTTCATAAATTCTTTCTCGCGGTCCCGATATCAGTAGAATGTTTTCTGTGGTGCAATCATACATTTCTCTCGAAGTCGTACCATAAATGGCACAGGTACCCAAACCTGCATCCTTTTTACCCTAATGTTAAAGAAGTTTTAAGACGTCTGTGCCTTGTTCCTTGTGTTTTTCTGGCAAAATTGCTTTGAAACTTTTAAAGAAGAGACTGGTTTTTGACTCCCTACCACAAAAAATATGTGTTTGCGTGGATTCGATGAACTACTATTGTTGCTATTAGTAGTAGTTGTAGATAGTACATAGTCATAGTAGTATTAATATCGATAATATCGCCATTTTACGCTATGTTAGCAAGAATTCATAAGTAGCAGAATATTTTATATACTGTATGTTAGCACTCTTCAGTAATAATAATTTTAATTTTATTATTATTATTATTATTGCTATGAATTATGATAATGATTTTTCTACCCTTATGTTCACGCAGATATGGTCAACTCAGCATGGTTAAGTGTGGTGCCGTCAATTGCCGAACTGGGTACAGACCCACGAAAGCAGAAAAGGAGGCTATTGCAGCAGGTGGCCCAGCACCCTGTAAGCACTCACTGTTTGCCTTTTCCAAATCTGACAGGCAAGAGATCATTAAGAAATGGATCCTGCGCTAAAACGCAGTGATACTGACTGGAACCCAGACCATGCTGGGGTGTGTGAGATGCAATTTTTACCGGATGACTTTCCCACGAAACATTCCAGAAGACAGAGCGCCAGCGTAAATATCTCCAACTCAATGCTGTTCCGTTGGTCTTTACCTCCTATCAAGAGTGAGTAAATTTATGGTATCTTGAACTTACGGTTAAAATCCATTTGGTCTATCCATATTACGTTCATCAATGTTCTTAGTGTTCCCATCTACATACAAGTTTTATCAATATGCCCCTCTTACATGAAGTGTGTCTTCACCAGGAATGTATTCCACATATACAGGTAGTACACGAAGCAGAAAAGGACATGGTACTCCCTGTTTGGGTGCAACAACCCTAAGGAGGCCATGCAGAAGGTCGTTGTGGTACTTACTTCGGAAAGTAGATGACCAGCTCACTACATTAAACTGTGTTAGTGATTAGAGCTTCTTAAAATTATTGTACCTCAAAATGGCGGCCAGTCTCTTCATATAAAGGTACAGTACAGAAAGAAATAATGAAGTGCACTCTGAACGCAAAAATGATTTAGACGCAGCTCGCAACAAGAGCACTGATAAGAAACTAAAACTGAAGGGCTTCAAGAAATAGATACATTTTGTGCAAAGTTAACAGTGTTTTTGGAAAATTTCAGTTAATCTTGTGTTCATCAGGGCAATATAAAATTACAGAAGTGCCACGAAGATTCAATAAGTGGATACGGAAAGAGGACAGTGAATTTGTTTCTCGTGACCAGAACTTTTACAAAATGACATGCGTTTGTTTTTGAAGTCAGAATGATTTGTATTATTTATTGTACTGATATTTAGTGTTCATTCATGATCTGAGAATCTATGGAAATCCCTAAGAAGTTAAAACCCAATAATATTTTTTTTTGGGGGGGGGTTCATTCACAACAATGTAGCAGAGGTTGATAAATTAGATATAGTTAACTTTCTTTCTTATTTCACCAATTACCGCAACTAGATTTCGTCTATACATACTCGTAGTTATTACTCAATATCTATATATATGAAAACTACAAAACTTACAGCAAAAGGTTATTACCACTGGTTTTCGACTAAAATCAAATAATGTGAAAATGGTCTTGGGGCCGGTATGCAATTGGCGAATATTCTGAGCTCAGTCCAGATTTTAAGAGATCGGTGATCAAAGTTATCATATATGCCTTATTATTCGCCTGTTTACCATCCCAGTAACAACAATTGTTTGCAAAAGGTAACAAGTTTAAATTAAAAGTATATCGCAAATGAACTATTAAAGTGGTAATGCATTTTGAAAATTCCTCCCTTTTTAACAATTTGAATGTTTTATTATTAATTGCATTTCAGTTAACTCAGCCCTTTGCCCTCATCTACAGTGGGTTCTAAATGGTACATGAGATTTCAGATGTGTCATTTGTGGTTGGAAGGAGGGTGGATGAAGTGACATTTTTAATAATAAACATTGTTGCACTTATTTGCACATGTAATTATTAAACTTCTTATGTATTCTTTGTTTACAAAAAAAAGGTAAAAGAGAATGGTACTATGTCAGGAGGAAACTTCTTAGAGTCCCTAGCTTTACATAAAAAAACTGGTGAATTTAATGGAAGTGAGTATATATAGAATGTATACAGGCCAATAGGACGAGCTTACGAGGCCCAAAAAGCAAGGAGTGAAATAACTATCTTGAACACGCTCTCAGATCGCCATGGGTGGTGGTATATCTCTTTAAGCCTTCAGTGGTTTTGGAGCCAGAAAATACCTTAAAAATGACAAAACTGGCAGCCACCTGGTGAAAGATTGTCTTCCAACATTTTTTATATACATTGAGGCTAGTTGTTTTTTATTACTACTTCTAAGAAAACTTAATAAGGTCGCGGGTAATAAAGTGAGAGAGCGTGGTTCTGACCAGTATTAGCTATATTATCATACATCATGAGAATATTAAGTATTAAAATCTTAGACTATAGCCTTTACATCTACATTTTGAAGCTAGCATAATTGTCTACCGAAATTCATTTCCCTTATTTAGAAGTCTAAGTACATTCATGGATTACTGCATACATAAATACACCGACACAGCTGCGTGTCTTTTCCCCTTATTCCAAATTCGCCTTTTCGCTTTGAATCTCCTTCACTCTTTTCGTGCCGTCATAAACCCGCAGTTGAAGACGAGGAAAGCTCGGATGGTGGTGAAGTGTAAATATTTCGCATGTCCTGGCAGCAGATAATATGTCTTTCGCGCGACGATAAAGATTTTAGGAGAATCCGGTGCTCTCTTAAGATTTTAGCTCTTGAGGAAAATAAAAGGGAAAATTCTCAATGGAGTCAGGCAGAAGATCCTGGGCCTACGTTGTGTGTGGAGCTAGTCTCAAAAAAGAAACAGTTCACCAGTTGGAACCTAGAAACTTCGAGGAATTGGTTGTTGCCGTCACTTTACTTGTAGATGCCAAACTTATCGCAGACCCCACTACCTTTCAGAGTCACAGGTTACACAGGATCTTCCTCTGTGGATTACCCTAGACGCAGCTAGGTAATCATTTTGGCTACCCACTCCAGGGGCCAATAATTGGAACGGACACTTCGAGGAGAAGAATTCCGATTTGAGTCACCGTTGGGGCGCCTTCGCGATCCGGCCTAGGATTATTACAACAGGACACCGATCTAGGATTACCCCCACATTTAGTAACCTCAGACGACCAGGCTAAGTGCAAACATCGTCTGAGGAAGAAGACTTTCACCGTCATCCCCTAAATAATTAAGAACTCCAAGGTATCGTTAAAGTGAATTATCCCCTCCCCTAACTTCACCAGTTTAAGCCTTGACTAGGATTTCCATCCTGAACTCATAACCTCGATTATTTCAAGTGATTAATAAAGTGTTTAATTCCACAATATTATTCAATTCATTCTGTCGGGTGCAATTAAGACGCAAGCATCCTAGTAAGTAGGTTTCAAGTTTAATCCCCACGAAATTATATAGACTTACCTATTTAGTGCAAAAATTGATCTTATTTGTACTTATATATGCTACTTCAATTTTATAATTCATGTATATTAAAGATTATTTTAGTATCTGTGTGTTTAACTATTTTGGACGATCCTTTGGCAATAGAAAAGCAATCCACTCGGCTTAATGTTTATTATTACATAAGTCTACCCATGACTGGCTTTTACTGAGTCAGAACGAACTCAGGGGATCATTATCTTTAACTTTGATCAAATGGGAAGCACTGGGATTATTCTTATTTACCGGAAGTGGCTATGGCAGGTGTATTGGCTACACTTCACCCCCACTTTACCTTGGTGCGGGATTATAATATGTGCCAAGGAAGTGGGACTGGGATTACCCACTCAATAACCCTTGACACCTTATTTTAATCCTTTCTTCACAAATAAATATTTTTCCATAATGAATAATAATATTACATTTATATATATACTAGCAGAGATACAAGTCATTGCCCGTGCAGAATGTGCGTTCGGATATAAATTAAGACAGATTTGATTTTTTTCTTTTTTTATTCACATCTTTCTTTTTATTTTCATTTTCTGGATTAAACTTATTTTTTTAGCAACGATACACAACTTCTTGATCCACAATATTCTTAGTTTTATCTTGTGGAGCATATACAAACAAACTACTTAGGTTTCAAAATCTAGAACAATCAATTAGACTTGACTACAAGAAAAACATGATTTCTCTAATTGCAACTATGCCACTAATATTGTCCCACCTTACGATCTTTTTAATTCATATTGAAAAAATTACACAGATTGGTAAATATAGTTTTCTAAATATAAGTAGCAATTCTGATACTGATTGATTCACGGTTATTTTGTGAATGAAGACATACTATGCTTTTCTACATCCAGTTAGAATGGTTGCCTCTAGGACATGTATCATTAAATTTTGTATAACCAGCAAAGTGCCATTATAGAGTTTTTGGATCCAAATTGCGCAACATCATTACTTAGAATTACTACGTTCAATTGAAGGTAGGGGAAGGAGATATTTCAATATGTTCCACATGGTTTAGGATCTCTATGAAATAATCGACTATTTGAGACTTATCGGAAGTTGTATCAACTGCCTTATACATTTGTTGACTTCCTGAGAGAGTAAAAAGTAGAAGTTTATTGAATCTGCAGACAGTGTTGTTCTTAGAAGCCAATATAGCTCCTTCACACATCCAGGTTTAATATTTTTAGTTTTGCTGAAGATTGAGTAATGCCTTTACCTTGAATTATCAATAGTATTAATAACTATAAATATAGGAAATATTTCTATTGCACCAGCAGCAACAAGAGGTACTTTGCCATTCCCAGTATCAGAATGTTCTTTTGTAAATTGTTGTTGCAGTTGATCACCAAAGAGCTCTGCTCTTCTATTTGTGTTTAAAAACAGTGTTCTAAAAATATTCCTACGCAAAGAAGACGATTTTAGGCAAGCCTGGACCTCATCTACTCTGCTTCCTTTAAGGATCACTAGGAGGTGTCTGCCTGAAATCACCTTATAGCAAAAAAGTGACACCTCCCATAGGAGCCTCACAATCACTGATGTAAAGCGTTGTCCGTCCTAGTGCTTCTAAGGCTACCTTATTTGCCACTGAATGGCGTTGCTCGAGTAAAAAATAAATCATATTTATGCAAGATACACGTGTAAATTCTTCTTTTTTTTGCAAATTATTCTTTAACAAATGCTAAATCATAACCTTTCTTGGCTGACAATATTCTTTATCTTACATTGTTGTGCATGGACAAACATGTTGCTTTTGCTTCCCCGCGTGAACAAAGATATAGGGTAAAATTAACCTGTCACCCAGATGGTCTAGGCCAAGCTCACCTTCTCTCAGCCGAACATATGAGGCAGCTTTGGAAAAGGACACGTAGCTCCTATAGGCCGGCACTTAGAGACACGGGACCACTTCCATTATGTTCCAAGGAATATTTTACATAAAAATACACTTTTAGATTTGTGTAAATTTTCAAACCTTTCTTCCTATAAATGGAGAGACATACAACCGACTTAATTTTTATTATATATATATATATATATATATATATATATATATATATATATACAAACATTTAACCTTTGAGTGTAATTTGAATTTGGATCTTACTCCCTGCATGCACGAGTCCAACTCTAGCATGAACTGAACATCACATAGATCTAGCATGTCAAAAGGAAACGTTTTAAAACAATAAAGTCATTAATTACCATACAGTTGCCTAAAAGAAAAGATCTACACACCAATTTAGTCGATACCGATAATTATGTATACAAGATCCTACTGAAATAACATAAAAATGTTTTCGTGTTACTATTTCGTGGCCTAGTGATTGTAAAACCACAGGATCTTTTTCTTACATTTACTTATTTATTTCATTATTCCTTTTTACTTTCATTCACTTTCACATAATTTAATTTACTCTGTGCAATACGTCTATACATTCTATTGATTAGGAAAAATAATCGGTACATTTTGTTTGAAATAAAAAAGCCCTTTGAATTTTTGAAACTGAAAGAACAAATAAAATAGCAGAAGATTTAAGACATTTGTAATGAAGCCAGAAACAACGTAACGACCTGAATGGGATTCAGTCATTTTTATTAACCCTTCCACTAAAGTGTAAAGCACCAGCTATTATCAGATAGCAAGGGTTAAACAATAGAATTGCAAAAGTATATTGCAGATTTTATTATAAACAAAATGAAATTACAAATTAATTGAAAGTGGATTATGGAAACTATGATGTACGGGTGTAATCTTTTAAAATGCAAATCAGGATAACCTCTTTTAATTTAATCAGTTATTTTAAATGTAACTAACCCTGAAAAAAAGAGAAATAAAAATCATTGTATTATCATCAGGATATATATATATTTATATATATATATATATATACGAGTATATCCTTTTATTTAAAAAGTACCATTCATTTGAAAATAAAAAGCCTATTTTTTTCTTGTATGTTCGAATAGTCGAACAAGGCGGTGCAGCGTGAATTTTTGAGAGAATGCACAAACATCATTAAAGAATTTGATATGAAAAAAATGAAAGGAGGAGGCTGTCTGTTCAAGAAAAAAGGATCTAGAAAATCATTAACATCAGAAGGAATAGTTGATAGATTTTTGGAAAAACTATTGCGAAACCCCATCAAATGGATAAGATTGGCAAATCTGGAAACCCAGATCTCTCCCACCACAGTTTGACGTGTCCTAAGTAACCACTTTAAAATTAAACCGTACAAAGGATAGTTCTGTCTGGCCTTAAAAACTTATGAGAATCGAAATCGCAAAATCTTTAAGGTTTTAAATGCATCAGAAACTTTAAACAAATTAGTTTGATGAACAACTTGTTTTCAGGGATAAGGCAACATTTATTACTAATGGCAAAGATAAAATCTCCATGGTTGAGAAAGACATGGACTCACCAAAATTGAATGTATTCTGTGCCATTACCAAGGGTCAGCCGCAGAAAATTATTTTAGAAATTTCCTGAAACAACTTGAATCCAACACTACCAAACTGTCTCGAAAGATATTGAAAAGGAAGATGGTGATAATTTAAATATATCGTTTAATATACTTCAAATTTCTAAAGACCTGAGCAATAAGGCCATTTTCATTCAAAAGATAAAAAAAGGACAAACAAATCGTAGGAGGACGAATTCGCAATGAGGAAATATATAAACCTATATACCTATTCATTCAATATTAAGTGAAATACAAACAATGGAGTAATTTGCAGAAATTCTGTATGAATAAATCGGTAAAGAGTTATAGAATTACTAGCATAGATACTCGGCATTGCCCAGTATAAAAAGTCCTTTCGCAAATAAATACAGATGCATTTTGTTTGAAATTCTTACATTGTTACACAAACATATATTTACTTGCTGATAATTATTTTTATTTGTTTGGTGAAGGCATATTCAGGAGAGTTGCGCACTATTCCGATCATATATTATCAGAGAATATCATATAATATCATTCAATATAATATATCATATAATATCATATAAGAGTAATGAAATAGTGGCTCCAGTTTGGGATTATGTGCTCAGTTTTTGTATCCTTATCTGTAAACTGATATCGCCACTTTATGGAGAGTAAAACAAAAACGACAAAGCAAATTCCAGACCTGCAAAATAAACCATTTAAAGACAGACTAAACGAATTTAAATTGTTTGTACTTAAGCTAAGCACTTTCGCAAACTATAATAATAAAATTAAACAATGGTAAACAATGGAAATACTATTTGACTACTCTTATAGCTGACATTTCGGGCAATAAATATTGGTGATGTTAGAGGAATTGAAAGTTGGGTCATTGGAAAAAGAAATAGAAACTATTTTATTTGTTAATTTTTTTTAACACATCAAAATTTATTCCTACAGCTTTTACACTTTTTCTTAAGAATTTTAGCTCATTCCTCGAGAAAACCCTGCTCTAGCTCTACGTATTAGCCATGCTGTTGGAGGGAATCTGTTTCTTTGATTATGTTTCAATTAATACCACAATTGATCGATTACATAAAAATCTGGAGATTGCTTGGACAATCTAAATGTTCTTCATTCTTTGCAATTATCTCAATCCAGTTTTCAACGAATTTAAAGATGTGAAAGGGTACACTATTGATATGAAAGATGACGCGCCGCCTAGATGAGTAGATTTGCAAATGGGATCCACCCGGTGCGCCAAAATTGAAAGAAAGTCATAAGAGATCACCTTGTCGTACAGTAATACTAACTGACCATGTGAAAATATGATGCTTGCCTAAATTATCACCAATTTAAATTCATACTGAATTGTCAGAATGTTAAACAAGACAGAAGCTTTTGATAATCGTCGTACAGAAATATATATATTTAACCTTTGAGGATGATTTTAATTTGGATCCTACTCCCTGTAGGGGAAGTAGTTTGCGTGCAAGAGTCAAACTATAGCATCAAATGAAAATCATATTTATCTAGAACTTAGTATTACCCTGCATTATGAACCAGTCGGTGACCTGTCTTTGCCCCAAAATGACCAGTTTGATACTAAGTAAGCTCTAAGATCTCTTTTTTATATGTCATTACATGATTCTCGTGGAAATAAGAGATACAGACTTCTATGTACTTTTATCCGTTTGTGCCATTGTTGGAACTTGTCTTTCTACGATCTCAAAGGAGACATCATTATAGAAGCAGCTTCTCTTGGAAACATAAATATTTCAGCGTTTTTTGTTATTGATGCTTCCGCAGTCATTTGAGCTCATAAAATCTACCTTCTTGAAAGCTATAAGTTCCTTTATTCTACATTAACTTCTGAAATACAAGCACATGAGGGTTATAGCAAAAAATAACCAGGTAATGGCTTTCGCTTAGCTACTAAGATTGAAATTTTTATAAATTTTCTGAACTTATCCAATTATAATAATTTTAAAAAGGAACTTAGGCGAAATCAATATCGCGATGGAAAACAGAGGCTAATTTGGTTACACAGCGTCAACTGTTACGTTCCATAAGGTCAGATACTCCCCCCCCTCCTTCCCTTTGCCTCGCTTTACCCAATATCCTCGAGATCGCTCGCAAAGATGGAGTACCATCAGCAGATTTTGTAGTCCGTTAATATAAACACGGGAGGGTGGGATATCCTTTGGAATAAAAATCTATGAAGAGGCTCACTTTCCCTCTTATTGTTTTTGTCTATTTTCGCCAAATAGACGAAATTTTACTTTCTCCCACATTAACCAGAAGGGCGAATGGTCACAACGTTTAAAAGTCATGCTCTAGGAGAGAGGGTTAAAGGGGGGCCCTTATCTTTCGTCCCCTTCCCGATAGGATAATCGATGTATATATAGTTAGATCTGGAGAAAAAAGGAGGAGAATTGAGGTAGCAATCGAGAGAACAAGGGCAGTCGCTGAGTAAAACAAGGAATCCAGAAGAAGAGGAACTGAGCGAGATTTTTCTTCCCGAGGCGGTTCCTTTGGTCACGTCGAAGAGTAGACCATCGGTATAGAGAATCACTCTCATGCCAATCTCGTTCAGAGCAATCCCCTATCTCAGTTTTCTGAATAAAAACAGAGTGTTCACTCACCATTGAGGAATACCAATGTGAAGTTCCAGTCGAGAAAAGATTTAACTCTTGGTCAAGTCTCATTATCAAGAAACTCGCAAGTATAACCCAAGGAGTGGAATAATCGTAGACCTCCAATCCTCTCTCTTATAACGTCATATCAATAAGCATCGCCACATGCTCCCCACTTACCTCGGGATCAGCTGTTATTATCGAATAGCCTACACCAAACTATTATTCGCTCAGAGAGACGGGCAGCTGTGTTTCTGAGTCTGCCTCACGTATAGAATCATCGTATGAAAGAGATTCTCGTTCAAGGTCATCCAACAACAGACTCGCTCTTAGTTAAAGGTAAAAGGATTCCAACTCATTTCTGTTCGTTAGTTATCATTCCGTACTATATTTAATTTTTGCGTTAACCATCGCGTAGTACTCATTGGTAGTATTAATTTTGTATTCAGATCCTCTTATTATAGCCTTAGTATATTTAAAGTTTACATATTTATTTTTTTTATGTAATTCAAAGTATATTTTTGCCCTAGTTATTTAATTAAATCATCGAAACGATGCAAATGGCAATAGATATATAATATTACAAATTCTCCCTGGTTAAAGAATCAAAATTAAAAAGTATAGGACTCTTAGAGAAAAAAGGAACGGAGTTATTCATTTACGAAACTAACGTACATACATACTCTGCCGTATACCACGACAGAACTCTAAACTCAACTTCCCCCCCTTTCAAAATATCACGTTACTAAAATATAGAGTTAAACTTGATAAATAAAAATAAATTTTCTGAACTTCACCTTTTGTATTTCTTTGTGTTTTAAAAAATTCAAAAAATTTCGATACTTATATTTATTTCTGAAAGTTAATACAAAACATAAGTCATAACCAAACTAAGATAAAATTATTATTCAAATACTTAAAAAAATCTTCTTAAATAATAGATAGTGATGATGATGATGATGATATACATGCGGTACCATATTCAAAATGTATTTCAGTCATTCAAAACCTTATATTTATATCGTTCGGATTTACAAGTGAAATTAACAGGCAATTCCTGCATATGGTGCAAATATTCTAATGGGAAGAAGTAGCCACAGATCCATTTGTCTTAATTGGGAATCGATGCAATCTGCTGAGTTAGGGCCTGGAAGGCATACGATCGTCCAGTTGTCAGACGCACTATGGTTTCCCATTCTAGTCCTGAAATCTCCTTTTTGATTAGGAAGAAAAATGTCGATAATCGAAAGGAAAAGGGTGAGAGAGAGCAGATATGATAAAAATATTATTTCTTTACCGCAAACAAGGCAGAGGTAGCCACCCTCCCTAGAAATGAAGTGAGGATAGATGGTTGGCAACTAACTTGCAAAATTATTGTCGCCTAAGAGGTTAGTAAACAAAGGAGACAATAAAAGGAAAAATGGAAAAGTCTAGAAGGAAATAAGCCTAAATATTCGGATCAAGTTCCACTCTATCGCATCTTCAAAGTTACTACACCAAGCTTTTTAATTTGTCTTGTTTTCTTTAATATATTCCCAGTAAAATTGTGTCCCATGCACTTTGTTCCATTTGGCACCTAAGGAATTGTCCCACTAGGCAGGACCCTAAAACAATGATTTCCTATGGAAATATGAAATTCTAATACTCAATTTTCTGGAAAAATTTTCGATGCTAATCTTCGAATGAAAAACTCTAAACCAACATTTAATGTTAGAAGGGATTTACATAGTTTTGAGCCCCCAAATGATAAATGTACCAAAGATTTTATGTTTTAACAATAAATTAGCATAACAATAATAAATTAAAATCTATGAATAATAATATATTTGTATACCTAATGAGATAAAAATACAATTAATTAATACTCACAAATAAAAACTGAAATAGAATGAATAAGCAGAAGAAATTTATCAGACTGGGAAAATGAGTGGCTGTTTATGGTGGAGAATATGCGAGTTGACAGTAAAACAAGAGCGATCATTTGTAGTTAATGCTCGTCCGATCCTACTAGTGAGTGGTTGCGATGGTGGAAAATCTCAAGCTTTTCTATGCGGTCGCCATTTTTCGTTTTTCCTCCATCGTAAGCTTAAGCCATTATTATGGCTTTTATTATTTAGAACCTAAATGTGGAATTGCATCAATAAGGTCGATAAATAATTCTAATTTAGCTCCGCATAACAAAGATTAACAATCTTTGTGTGTAATACTTTCTCCCTATCAGAACTGTGGCGCCTCTGCTTAGGGGTGCGAGCACATCAAGTTGAAAACCCAATGTTGAGAACACAACAATTCCAATTTATAATTACACACTCAACACCAGCTCAATTTATTGCTTCTCTCACTCATCCACTTTCGGTAAACCAAATTAATACAAATGATTGAAATAATATCGAAGAAAATTATACATATTATTTTTATTTCCTATCTAAGTCAAATAATGATTATGCAGCGGTCGTGGCCAACCCAATAGCCATCTTGAAATTCTCTTTGCATCTTCGGAAAAATAAAGGATAAAAATTTATTAATAACGCTTTCAGAGCTGTCAAGAGGATAAATAATACTCCGTACAAGACAATCTTTGTGCTCCCTCCCAAGGTTTCTAAAATAAAAGCACATACTGTGTGTATATATACTTTATTTTACAGAATAGACACTATTTATTTTTTGGGGGAGGTGTCCATAATATTAGTAACCAATTTCTTTACTTAAAAAGATCCTATAAAAGGCAGAAGCAAAAATATTTTTATTAGCAATTTTGTAAATGGTAGCGCGACTTGTGGGCCATCCTATACAATGAACAATAAAATATTTTAAAATTTAATCATATACTAATAATGCTGTTTGACCTTTTATTGCAGCAATATTTTTGATCATATCATCAAATAGGATTTTTCGTTCAAGTTTACATTAATTTCTAATTCTCTTTTCATTCAAATTCCCCTCATTCCCTATGCTTGATGAAACTTATTTTTCTTCTTCCAGTTCTCACGAAGATCTTTCAAACTTGCTATCAACTTGTTGACAGTTGCGAATTGAAAATAAACTGCAGCATGTCTTGCTTGCAGAAACTTTTTTCAGATGTAAATTGATTCTAGAATCTTGAACCATATTGCTGACATAATCATACAGGTAAACGATAGAAGGTAATTGGACGAGTGTACGCAGACGCACACAGTCATGCGCACATTCAAACACGTACACACGCACATGCCTTGCACTCCGAGTCTACCCCCAAACCCTCATCTCCTTAGTGGTTGGTCGCTAAGATGCCCCCTCCCACTCCTAGGTCAGTGAAAGTGCGTGTCCGTGTGTGCATTTGTGTGTGTGTGTGCAAGCTCTGACTCCTTTTCGAAAAAAGTGATTTTGGAGGAAATCGGCACGGTTTGAATTTTCATGCGTTTTATGTATCGGGATAACAGTGGAGTTGTCACTTAACCTTTGCAAAATCTTTTAATTGGGCCATCTTGTTGACATCGTTCAAATCATTTGTCGCTAAACTTCTCTGTGTGTCACACGTTCTAAGATGATCCCCCTTCCACGCCTTATCACCTCCACACTCAATAAATATTTCCCATCCGAAGATGTGTCTGGATGGAATTTTTAAATTTAACACAGACTATTTAGCTATGGTTAATTTCTTTAATCAACTTCGTTGACTTATTCATGAACACCCAATTTCTCGGATTCAATTTCTGTATAGTGGGTCAGTCCATCATATTTCAACTAAAACAACGGAAAAAAAAGTACTTGAACATCTCTAGTTCATGCATTTAGAAGATGTAATCATCGGTGAAAAATGCAAAAAACGAGTTTACGGATCAGTTTTTCTTTGTAGTGGGTCTATTCACTCGCCACAGTACATGGATGGATAAGATTTCTTACATATTTTATTCTAACCTGGTGACTGGTGGTGAAAAAGTAGTGAACATTACTAATATTTG
Organism: Ceratothoa steindachneri; assembly: GCA_963969495.1. Classification (NCBI taxonomy): domain Eukaryota; kingdom Metazoa; phylum Arthropoda; class Malacostraca; order Isopoda; family Cymothoidae; genus Ceratothoa; species Ceratothoa steindachneri. The sequence continues at coordinate 14,265,121 of OZ018328.1, forward strand.
TCCCAAATCCCTGATATTTCGCTTTCTCGCATGGAAATAAAATCGGCTTACTGATATGATGAAAACTAAAATTGAAGAGGCAAGGATGAAAGAATTATCTTTCCACAAGAACAAGAGAATGTTTTAAGGTATTTTGGAGAGAAATTAAAACAGCGGTAGTTAAACGCGTTTTATTTCAACTTTTATTTTTTCATATTAATCTGAAAATATTTTTAATGTTTAAAAAAAATACGAGGGGCGGTCAATAAGTTTTGCAGTTCAGATATAAGGACACGAGATATGAGGAAAAGTGTTTTATTATTTTTCAATATAACTACCCTCGACTTCAATGCACTTGCGCCACTTGTCCCTGAAGCTTCGAATTCCCAACAACCATAAATTTCCGACTGCTGTTCAATCCACTCGTGGACGGCGAGCTGGATATCTTCATCGTCCCCAAACCGGCGTCTACGCAGTGCAGCTGGCAGAATAAAAAGTATTCGATAGGGGCCAGATCTGGACTGTAGGGGGGATGGTTGAGCCCCTCGAGTCCACACTTTCGCAGGGCAGCTTGTACGACTCTGGCATTGTGGACAGAGGCATTGTCGTGGAGGAGCAGGACACTGCGTGTCAACTTGTCCCGACGCTTCTTATGGATGGACTTCTTCAACCCAGCCAGTTCCTCGGCGTAATAGTGGCCCGTGATGGTCCTTTCACGAGGCGCATAGTCCATCATCAACACTCCCTCAGAATCCCAGAAGACGGTGGCCATTATATTCCCGGCTGAGGGTTGGGTCCGGAACTTGATGGGGTTCGGAGAGCCCCTGTGCTTCCGGTCCATGCTTTCGAGCTTGGTCTCGGAATCCCAGTGGTGGAATGACGTTTCATCGCCTGTCACTATGCGTGACGCGAATCCAACCTGGTCTTGGTTGTACAGGAACAGCAGCTTCTCCGAACTTAGACGACTTTGAAGTCGATCATGGGGCGTGCGGTTTCGTCAGGTTTCTAGTGACCCAAAGGGCAGAGACCTTGTTCATGGCAAAATTGTCGTAGATGATGTTGCTAACACTTCCATGTGATATTCCAAGTTCTCATTCGATTTATTCGACCTTCACCCGTCGATTTTCGAGGATCATCCTATCCACACGGGCCACATTGTCCTCGTTGGTCACGTCTGGCGGACGTCCTGGACCGGGGTTATCTTCAAGGGACTCACGACGATGGCAGAACTCTCTATTTCAGAGACCAATGGTTGCATAGGAAGGGGAGGTGCCGGTGTACACTGCAACCATGCGTTCATGGATCTCTTTTGCATTCTTGCCTTCCTTGGTCTAAAATTTGATCCCTGCGCGGTGCTCAACCTCCTCCATTGTTAAAAAATTTGTGACTGATGATCTGCGATCAGCTACTGCTTCTTAAATAGACGAGGCAGGAGTGTGCGGCTTCATGTCCTGACTCGTCATAACTTGTCCTAACACCCCCAACAAACAGCCATCCCCCTTCCTCTGTTTTGCCCTACCGATTCGCAAAACTTATTGACCGCCCCTAGTATATACATAAAAGCTGACAGGGATTTAAAGACATGTAAGATCCCTTTGAAACAGAAAGGTATGGTTAGACAACTACCTGAGAGTTCAAAATGTTTACGAACCTCTTTCATAAAATCTTTTTGAGTCTAACCTGTTTCACTCTACCGTGTTTATCCGCTATAAAACCCATAAAAGATACAGGGATATGACTATAAGCTTCCTCTCTATCGTCATCGGCTTCAACTAGGCGTTTCATATTATCGTAAGGGGTGGTGGTTACCCCGTCCCAGGTCCGAGAGTGTGTACGGGACCCTCGCACCTATTCTAAGCCCTCCTCCAGCTCCCCGACCATCGGAGGAGCAGTCTCGCTGCCTCCAAGTGACTCTCCCAGAGATCCACTGGGCCCAGATATGTGTGCATCTGTGGGCAGTTGAAGAGATGTGTGGTCTCGTGTATCTGTGTCAAGCATTTGGGGCAGTTTGGTGTTAAATGTGTGGTGGGAGATTTTTTGTGCATGTATTACGTCAGGAGGGCTGATTTATTTGTTCGCATCTGTGCTAGTGTTCTTCTTATTTGCTTTGTCAGTGTTTGTTCTGATTTGTGTATGGTTGGAGGTGGTGCACATAATATTTTATTTTGGATACTGTTCGTCAAGTATTGTTGACATCTAAGAGTATATTGTTTTCATGTTTTGATTGATTGTATCTACTGTTGTTGTGTTAAGGTATGTGTCTAAGTTGGTGGTGTAGTTGAAGTCAAAAGTGAGGCCAAGGATCTTTGCTTCTTTGCTGGTTGTTATTGGTATGTTTTCCATGTTTATATTTAGAGTTGTGTTGTATTCTGCAGGGTTTAGTGTGGTCATTGTTTCGGTGGCGTTTAGCTTTAGTGAGTTTTCTATTGTCCGCGTGTGTATTTTGTTGAGGTAAGGTTGTATCTCTTGTGCAGTGGCTTCTGGTTTGTTGTGTGATAAGAGTATTGTGATGTCGTCTGCTTAGGTGACAATCTTTACTATTTGTGGGGGACTTGGTATATCTGAGGTGTAAATGTTCAAAAGTGTTGGGGGAAGTACTCCTCCTTGGGGGAACTTTGCATTTTGTGTGTATGTGTTCAGAAATTTTATTTTGTATTTGGGTGTATTGGAGTCGTCCCTTGATGTAGTGTGTTATGTATTTGATGAGGATGGATGGTATGGTGAGTTTGTGGATCTCGTTGACTAGTTTGTGTAGGTGTACTGTGTCGAATACTTTAGACAAGTCAAGGGCGACTGCTATGGTTCTATGTGGTTGAATTTTCTTGTTGAATCCCTTTGCCATTATGTGGTTTATTGTGTATAATGCTATGGTGGTTGATTGCTTGGGTTTGAACCCATGTTGGTGTGGTGTAAGCTTCACTATAAAATGCTTTCTAGGTTTCCTTTCGATGTTGTTTATTTTCAGGTTTATCCCCTCAGCCTGATTCACCCTCTTAACATATTCCATTTTCTCATTCTCCCCAACCATTTCTCGCGAGAGTCCATAAGCTTCTATCTTTACTTCTAGAAAAGTTTTTATGTATTCAGCTAACAAACCATCTCTCTTTTCAACCCCCAAATCTCGGGAACTTTCTGGATCTTATACATCTTTTCCAGGGAGGGTTTCAGTTCCGTGGTTGTATACATTTCGCAAAGCATACGTTGCTCTTCAGATTGATCGCACTTGCGTCAGTTTTGCTGAACACATCTAGTGCCGAATTTGAAAGTAAGTTTACCATCTATGGATTGAGAAGGAACTAGAATATACAGATCATTAAGAGGGAGAATATCAACTTTCAGGATACTGAAATTTGTCTCATTCACACCCTCGGTGAATTCCTGAATAGACGGAATTTCTCGCATAGATACGCAACTTCGAGGTGATCCTACGGGATAGAGATTGTTTTTCATGTACTACGGATATATGAGAAAAAACTGACATTATTCGTTTTCACACCTTCGGATGGTCGGTAGTAAAATGAAAAGGGGTTACATCTGCCGCCAAAATGTGCACGCCCAACATTCAATACACCATTCACTACGTTGGCGGAAATTCTATTAACTGCCTTACACCGTCTTGGAATGGATTGCATCATGGTTTCGAACACATACTCGCAGAGAATGATAACCTTGTATTTGCTACTGAGAAGTCGATCATTATCTATTGTCTGGTAGTATCGATCCAACGACCCACGTACACCAATGGAAACATTTATTTGAGATTACAGTCCTCTTTCTAGCACTCATGAGAATAGCATCCATGAAAAAGAACATGGTTCCTCCTTCCGATGGTGAAAGCCTGTTATGGAAAAATACTATTCCACCAATAGAAAGGCTTTGATCACCACCGTTTCATGCATGGAAAATCGAGATTCCTCTAAAATGTTCTTCAAACATAAGCCAACGTATAGGCTTTTAAGAAAAAGCTTTTGGTTTCTTCCTGTCGATAATCGCAATCGAAATTTCTGGTAAGAAGACATCTTTATTCACTTTGTAACCTAATGAGGCTATTGTGATGTAAAATTGCAGAGAATCAATATTAAATCTTGTGATGAAGGACCACCTAAACTTCTCAAAACACAGGGGAAGCATAGGAAACATCTTAAATGCAATACTTAATAAAGTCTGTGAAAATATTATATTCTTCTTCCGGAAAATTCAGGTAAAAATCACTGTTAGAGTATAATTTTACCTAAGTGTTGATTTTCTCATAGTAAAAATACGTTTATTCAGGAATCGGTCCACTATAATTCAAAGTTTCATCTGAAAAAAAATCGTAAGGAAAATACCCTTTTTCCATTCTGGGGATTACCATAGTTTGGGGCATTTTTTTCAGTGATGAGGGCATGAATAGAAGTGTATCCTTAAAGATTATGTCCTGAAAGAGCTCTAACTTAAAGAACATTCGTCTTTGCTTCATTGGATTTGAAGTAAAGAGTTTAGGTTTAAAATATTAAAACAGCTCTTCATAGATGAATTGTCCATCGAATATGGAATATTTATCTGCCATCACATAAGTCTTAACATTTTCACCGATCATCTATTTCGTATTAACTCTTCTATAAATGATTTACAAGGGGAAATTTCACAATCTCTTTCAAATATCCCTCTTTGTGGGCCACTGTTCTTACCTTCATCATATATTTCATTCTCATTATCAAAACAGAGTTCACATATTATGTGCATAACCGATATATAAGGAAAAGGTATGAATGATCCCAATTTTTTATAGGTTTCAATGTAATAATATACGGCATTCCATTTATTGACCAACAACTTTTTCGACCTCTTCATCCAGCACGTATGATATGTTTCATTGGCTTTATAGTATGTATAACATTTAGAAAAAAACAACTTCTCACACTCGTATCATCTCATTGGTTTGCACTCTTCATGATTATCTGATTACATCTACGACAATTACAAATCTTCACTCAAGTATGAAACTTCTTGCGCTTGTCAAAACACGATCAGTTGTAAAATGATCGATTGCACTCATCAGATAAAATCCCTCGATTTCTTTCTCCATCGCAATGCCTAAGACACTGACTGCACACCCCTACACAGGTTTTTAGATAGGCCATTAAATTTTCATGATATGTATAGCAACAAAATCCCCTACTGTGATTAAAAGGCAGTATCTTGTTTTTAATATATGCATAATTAATATTACGAATCGGATCGTAGGTTTCATCTTCAAGACCAATGATTTGGAGTGGGGATGATTTTTTAGGATATGTTGCTCGATGGAGTAATTTGAATTTGCGTTTATACCCTGTAGCCGTAAATACAATGATCTTGCATTTCTACTCGTGCTCTATCACGGAATACTGATCTGCAGTGACAGCCTTTCTTACACAAGATTACATTTTCTTGCCAACATCTGAGATTCATATATTATTGTCGGAAGCGAGAAGATTTTAAAAGAACATTCTCCTTCCTTTTCATTACGAGGACTGAGGAAACAAATGCGCAGCCTGTATAATTTATATATATATATATCCTATATATATTTTATTTCGATCAAATCGAACATTAGATGGTATTATAGCATGTCCTGCAGGAATCCTATAAATACAAACTACGAGATTTAAGATTCCAAACTCAATTGTGTCCGCAGACTGGAATGCAGTGTCGAATTGTCCTATGATATAATTGAATACTGTCGATTCGCGCAGTTCAACGAAAGAAATATGTAAATTGATCGTATCACCGGTTGTATACGCAACTTCAAAACTTATATTTACATGATAATCGCCCTTTTGAAACTCACGCACCACTTGACAGTGACCAGCTTCTTCTAGTTTCTCCACGATTACACAGCATAAAATAATGAGAAGGATTCCATATCTGTTTTCTCTTAAGGGCATAATTTTTACACCAGAATGATTTTCTCTTTGCTGTAAAGGATTTTCTTGCGTATGAGGCTACTAAGTTCTATACGGTCCATTCATTTCTCCCTCTGAAAAAGGAATGGTGTTGTTACATTATCTCTCTTCTATGTTTGAACGCTCACCTTCTGTTCTGAATTCTATATCTTCATCGTAAAAATTAGCTATGGGTAAAATTGCATCGATGACACCTTTACTCGATATGGGGTTGGGTAAAGAGGAAGAGGTTGCTTTTTTCGGTATATCTGCCTTCGTTTTGCAAGAGGAGTAAACATTGTTTTTGATGAGCTAAAAAGAGATCAAAATATTTTGTATATAGTTATCTGAAAGAACTTAGCTCATTCATTATACAAAAGGAAATCATGAGTAACAACTACGCGCTCAGACTCCACACCAACGAAACCTACAATTAATGAGGGGATGGGTAAAGATGAAGAGGTTTTCTTGTTTCAGTAGATCCGCTTTCGTTTTTCAGGAGGAGTAAACATTGTTTTTGGTGATCTAAAAAGAGAGAAAAAGATTATGTATATAGTTATCTGAAAGAACTTGGCTCATTCATTATAAGAACGGAAAGCATGAGCGACAGAGGTATGAAAACAACTTTTCGGAGAACGGATTTTCTATATAGTTCTCTCAAAGAAGTTGCTTTATTCATTATACATAATTAAAGTATGAGTGAAGGAAGGGTAAAAAAAATATTTTTTAGCCCCATGTACTTCAACCATAAATGGGCGGACGTTTAGCGAAACACCCCACTTCCTATTTTGTATACACTGGAATAGAGGTAAGATGTTTACTCAACGCGTTGATAGAATCATCTGGTGTTAAACTATATGGCAGAAAGACTATAAAGAATGTACAAATGAAGTAATGTTTCACAAAGGTATGTATGATATGTCAATTTTATATGGAAAATGTCATACACTCCTTATTTTAGATGACTCAATGGAGAGGCCATTAAATTTTCATGATATGTATAGCAACAAAATCCCCTACTGTGATTAAAAGGCAGTATCTTGTTTTTAATATATGCATAATTAATATTACGAATCGGATCGTAGGTTTCATCTTCAAGACCAATGATTTGGAGTGGGGATGATTTTTTAGGATATGTTGCTCGATGGAGTAATTTGAATTTGCGTTTATACCCTGTAGCCGTAAATACAATGATCTTGCATTTCTACTCGTGCTCTATCACGGAATACTGATCTGCAGTGACAGCCTTTCTTACACAAAATTACATTTTCTTGCCAACATCTGAGATTCATATATTATTGTCGGAAGCGAGAAGATTTTAAAAGAACATTCTCCTTCCTTTTCATTACGAGGACTGAGGAAACAAATGCGCAGCCTGTATAATTTATATATATATATATCCTATATATATTTTATTTCGATCAAATCGAACATTAGATGGTATTATAGCATGTCCTGCAGGAATCCTATAAATACAAACTACGAGATTTAAGATTCCAAACTCAATTGTGTCCGCAGACTGGAATGCAGTGTCGAATTGTCCTATGATATAATTGAATACTGTCGATTCGCGCAGTTTAACGAAAGAAATATGTAAATTAATCGTATCACCGGTTGTATCCGCAACTTCAAAACTTATATTTACATGATAATCGCCCTTTTGAAACTCACCCACCACTTGACAGTGACCAGCTTCTTCTAGTTTCTCCACGATTACACAGCATAAAATAATGAGAAGGATTCCATATCTGTTTTCTCTTTAGGGCATAATTTTTACACCAGAATGATTTTCTCTTTGCTGTAAAGGATTTTCTTGCGTATGAGGCTACTAAGTTCTATACGGTCCATTCATTTCTCCCTCTGAAAAAGGAATGGTGTTGTTACATTATCTCTCTTCTATGTTTGAACGCTCACCTTCTGTTCTGAATTCTATATCTTCATCGTAAAAATTAGCTATGGGTAAAATTGCATCGATGACACCTTTACTCGATATGGGGTTGGGTAAAGAGGAAGAGGTTGCTTTTTTCGGTATATCTGCCTTCGTTTTGCAAGAGGAGTAAACATTGTTTTTGATGAGCTAAAAAGAGATCAAAATATTTTGTATATAGTTATCTGAAAGAACTTAGCTCATTCATTATACAAAAGGAAATCATGAGTAACAACTACGCGCTCAGACTCCACACCAACGAAACCTACAATTAATGAGGGGATGGGTAAAGATGAAGAGGTTTTCTTGTTTCAGTAGATCCGCTTTCGTTTTTCAGGAGGAGTAAACATTGTTTTTGGTGATCTAAAAAGAGAGAAAAAGATTATGTATATAGTTATCTGAAAGAACTTGGCTCATTCATTATAAGAACGGAAAGCATGAGCGACAGAGGTATGAAAACAACTTTTCGGAGAACGGATTTTCTATATAGTTCTCTCAAAGAAGTTGCTTTATTCATTATACATAATTAAAGTATGAGTGAAGGAAGGGTAAAAAAAATATTTTTTAGCCCCATGTACTTCAACCATAAATGGGCGGACGTTTAGCGAAACACCCCACTTCCTATTTTGTATACACTGGAATAGAGGTAAGATGTTTACTCAACGCGTTGATAGAATCATCTGGTGTTAAACTATATGGCAGAAAGACTATAAAGAATGTACAAATGAAGTAATGTTTCACAAAGGTATGTATGATATGTCAATTTTATATGGAAAATGTCATACACTCCTTATTTTAGATGACTCAATGGAGAGGCCATTAAATTTTCATGATATGTATAGCAACAAAATCCCCTACTGTGATTAAAAGGCAGTATCTTGTTTTTAATATATGCATAATTAATATTACGAATCGGATCGTAGGTTTCATCTTCAAGACCAATGATTTGGAGTGGGGATGATTTTTTAGGATATGTTGCTCGATGGAGTAATTTGAATTTGCGTTTATACCCTGTAGCCGTAAATACAATGATCTTGCATTTCTACTCGTGCTCTATCACGGAATACTGATCTGCAGTGACAGCCTTTCTTACACAAAATTACATTTTCTTGCCAACATCTGAGATTCATATATTATTGTCGGAAGCGAGAAGATTTTAAAAGAACATTCTCCTTCCTTTTCATTACGAGGACTGAGGAAACAAATGCGCAGCCTGTATAATTTATATATATATATATCCTATATATATTTTATTTCGATCAAATCGAACATTAGATGGTATTATAGCATGTCCTGCAGGAATCCTATAAATACAAACTACGAGATTTAAGATTCCAAACTCAATTGTGTCCGCAGACTGGAATGCAGTGTCGAATTGTCCTATGATATAATTGAATACTGTCGATTCGCGCAGTTCAACGAAAGAAATATGTAAATTAATCGTATCACCGGTTGTATCCGCAACTTCAAAACTTATATTTACATGATAATCGCCCTTTTGAAACTCACCCACCACTTGACAGTGACCAGCTTCTTCTAGTTTCTCCACGATTACACAGCATAAAATAATGAGAAGGATTCCATATCTGTTTTCTCTTTAGGGCATAATTTTTACACCAGAATGATTTTCTCTTTGCTGTAAAGGATTTTCTTGCGTATGAGGCTACTAAGTTCTATACGGTCCATTCATTTCTCCCTCTGAAAAAGGAATGGTGTTGTTACATTATCTCTCTTCTATGTTTGAACGCTCACCTTCTGTTCTGAATTCTATATCTTCATCGTAAAAATTAGCTATGGGTAAAATTGCATCGATGACACCTTTACTCGATATGGGGTTGGGTAAAGAGGAAGAGGTTGCTTTTTTCGGTATATCTGCCTTCGTTTTGCAAGAGGAGTAAACATTGTTTTTGATGAGCTAAAAAGAGATCAAAATATTTTGTATATAGTTATCTGAAAGAACTTAGCTCATTCATTATACAAAAGGAAATCATGAGTAACAACTACGCGCTCAGACTCCACACCAACGAAACCTACAATTAATGAGGGGATGGGTAAAGATGAAGAGGTTTTCTTGTTTCAGTAGATCCGCTTTCGTTTTTCAGGAGGAGTAAACATTGTTTTTGGTGATCTAAAAAGAGAGAAAAAGATTATGTATATAGTTATCTGAAAGAACTTGGCTCATTCATTATAAGAACGGAAAGCATGAGCGACAGAGGTATGAAAACAACTTTTCGGAGAACGGATTTTCTATATAGTTCTCTCAAAGAAGTTGCTTTATTCATTATACATAAGTAAAGTATGAGTGAAGGAAGGGTAAAAAAAATATTTTTTAGCCCCATGTACTTCAACCATAAATGGGCGGACGTTTAGCGAAACACCCCACTTCCTATTTTGTATACACTGGAATAGAGGTAAGATGTTTACTCAACGCGTTGATAGAATCATCTGGTGTTAAACTATATGGCAGAAAGACTATAAAGAATGTACAAATGAAGTAATGTTTCACAAAGGTATGTATGATATGTCAATTTTATATGGAAAATGTCATACACTCCTTATTTTAGATGACTCAATGGAGAGGCCATTAAATTTTCATGATATGTATAGCGACAAAATCCCCTACTGTGATTAAAAGGCAGTATCTTGTTTTTAATATATGCATAATTAATATTACGAATCGGATCGTAGGTTTCATCTTCAAGACCAATGATTTGGAGTGGGGATGATTTTTTAGGATATGTTGCTCGATGGAGTAATTTGAATTTGCGTTTATACCCTGTAGCCGTAAATACAATGATCTTGCATTTCTACTCGTGCTCTATCACGGAATACTGATCTGCAGTGACAGCCTTTCTTACACAAGATTACATTTTCTTGCCAACATCTGAGATTCATATATTATTGTCGGAAGCGAGAAGATTTTAAAAGAACATTCTCCTTCCTTTTCATTACGAGGACTGAGGAAACAAATGCGCAGCCTGTATAATTTATATATATATATATATCCTATATATATTTTATTTCGATCAAATCGAACATTAGATGGTATTATAGCATGTCCTGCAGGAATCCTATAAATACAAACTACGAGATTTAAGATTCCAAACTCAATTGTGTCCGCAGACTGGAATGCAGTGTCGAATTGTCCTATGATATAATTGAATACTGTCGATTCGCGCAGTTCAACGAAAGAAATATGTAAATTGATCGTATCACCGGTTGTATCCGCAACTTCAAAACTTATATTTACATGATAATCGCCCTTTTGAAACTCACGCACCACTTGACAGTGACCAGCTTCTTCTAGTTTCTCCACGATTACACAGCATAAAATAATGAGAAGGATTCCATATCTGTTTTCTCTTAAGGGCATAATTTTTACACCAGAATGATTTTCTCTTTGCTGTAAAGGATTTTCTTGCGTATGAGGCTACTAAGTTCTATACGGTCCATTCATTTCTCCCTCTGAAAAAGGAATGGTGTTGTTACATTATCTCTCTTCTATGTTTGAACGCTCACCTTCTGTTCTGAATTCTATATCTTCATCGTAAAAATTAGTTATGGGTAAAATTGCATCGATGACACCTTTACTCGATATGGGGTTGGGTAAAGAGGAAGAGGTTGCTTTTTTCGGTATATCTGCCTTCGTTTTGCAAGAGGAGTAAACATTGTTTTTGATGAGCTAAAAAGAGATTAAAATATTTTGTATATAGTTATCTGAAAGAACTTAGCTCATTCATTATACAAAAGGAAATCATGAGTAACAACTACGCGCTCAGACTCCACACCAACGAAACCTACAATTAATGAGGGGATGGGTAAAGATGAAGAGGTTTTCTTGTTTCAGTAGATCCGCTTTCGTTTTTCAGGAGGAGTAAACATTGTTTTTGGTGATCTAAAAAGAGAGAAAAAGATTATGTATATAGTTATCTGAAAGAACTTGGCTCATTCATTATAAGAACGGAAAGCATGAGCGACAGAGGTATGAAAACAACTTTTCGGAGAACGGATTTTCTATATAGTTCTCTCAAAGAAGTTGCTTTATTCATTATACATAATTAAAGTATGAGTGAAGGAAGGGTAAAAAAAATATTTTTTAGCCCCATGTACTTCAACCATAAATGGGCGGACGTTTAGCGAAACACCCCACTTCCTATTTTGTATACACTGGAATAGAGGTAAGATGTTTACTCAACGCGTTGATAGAATCATCTGGTGTTAAACTATATGGCAGAAAGACTATAAAGAATGTACAAATGAAGTAATGTTTCACAAAGGTATGTATGATATGTCAATTTTATATGGAAAATGTCATACACTCCTTATTTTAGATGACTCAATGGAGAGGCCATTAAATTTTCATGATATGTATAGCAACAAAATCCCCTACTGTGATTAAAAGGCAGTATCTTGTTTTTAATATATGCATAATTAATATTACGAATCGGATCGTAGGTTTCATCTTCAAGACCAATGATTTGGAGTGGGGATGATTTTTTAGGATATGTTGCTCGATGGAGTAATTTGAATTTGCGTTTATACCCTGTAGCCGTAAATACAATGATCTTGCATTTCTACTCGTGCTCTATCACGGAATACTGATCTGCAGTGACAGCCTTTCTTACACAAGATTACATTTTCTTGCCAACATCTGAGATTCATATATTATTGTCGGAAGCGAGAAGATTTTAAAAGAACATTCTCCTTCCTTTTCATTACGAGGACTGAGGAAACAAATGCGCAGCCTGTATAATTTATATATATATATATATCCTATATATATTTTATTTCGATCAAATCGAACATTAGATGGTATTATAGCATGTCCTGCAGGAATCCTATAAATACAAACTACGAGATTTAAGATTCCAAACTCAATTGTGTCCGCAGACTGGAATGCAGTGTCGAATTGTCCTATGATATAATTGAATACTGTCGATTCGCGCAGTTCAACGAAATAAATATGTAAATTGATCGTATCACCGGTTGTATCCGCAACTTCAAAACTTATATTTACATGATAATCGCCCTTTTGAAACTCACGCACCACTTGACAGTGACCAGCTTCTTCTAGTTTCTCCACGATTACACAGCATAAAATAATGAGAAGGATTCCATATCTGTTTTCTCTTAAGGGCATAATTTTTACACCAGAATGATTTTCTCTTTGCTGTAAAGGATTTTCTTGCGTATGAGGCTACTAAGTTCTATACGGTCCATTCATTTCTCCCTCTGAAAAAGGAATGGTGTTGTTACATTATCTCTCTTCTATGTTTGAACGCTCACCTTCTGTTCTGAATTCTATATCTTCATCGTAAAAATTAGCTATGGGTAAAATTGCATCGATGACACCTTTACTCGATATGGGGTTGGGTAAAGAGGAAGAGGTTGCTTTTTTCGGTATATCTGCCTTCGTTTTGCAAGAGGAGTAAACATTGTTTTTGATGAGCTAAAAAGAGATCAAAATATTTTGTATATAGTTATCTGAAAGAACTTAGCTCATTCATTATACAAAAGGAAATCATGAGTAACAACTACGCGCTCAGACTCCACACCAACGAAACCTACAATTAATGAGGGGATGGGTAAAGATGAAGAGGTTTTCTTGTTTCAGTAGATCCGCTTTCGTTTTTCAGGAGGAGTAAACATTGTTTTTGGTGATCTAAAAAGAGAGAAAAAGATTATGTATATAGTTATCTGAAAGAACTTGGCTCATTCATTATAAGAACGGAAAGCATGAGCGACAGAGGTATGAAAACAACTTTTCGGAGAACGGATTTTCTATATAGTTCTCTCAAAGAAGTTGCTTTATTCATTATACATAATTAAAGTATGAGTGAAGGAAGGGTAAAAAAAATATTTTTTAGCCCCATGTACTTCAACCATAAATGGGCGGACGTTTAGCGAAACACCCCACTTCCTATTTTGTATACACTGGAATAGAGGTAAGATGTTTACTCAACGCGTTGATAGAATCATCTGGTGTTAAACTATATGGCAGAAAGACTATAAAGAATGTACAAATGAAGTAATGTTTCACAAAGGTATGTATGATATGTCAATTTTATATGGAAAATGTCATACACTCCTTATTTTAGATGACTCAATGGAGAGGCCATTAAATTTTCATGATATGTATAGCAACAAAATCCCCTACTGTGATTAAAAGGCAGTATCTTGTTTTTAATATATGCATAATTAATATTACGAATCGGATCGTAGGTTTCATCTTCAAGACCAATGATTTGGAGTGGGGATGATTTTTTAGGATATGTTGCTCGATGGAGTAATTTGAATTTGCGTTTATACCCTGTAGCCGTAAATACAATGATCTTGCATTTCTACTCGTGCTCTATCACGGAATACTGATCTGCAGTGACAGCCTTTCTTACACAAGATTACATTTTCTTGCCAACATCTGAGATTCATATATTATTGTCGGAAGCGAGAAGATTTTAAAAGAACATTCTCCTTCCTTTTCATTACGAGGACTGAGGAAACAAATGCGCAGCCTGTATAATTTATATATATATATATCCTATATATATTTTATTTCGATCAAATCGAACATTAGATGGTATTATAGCATGTCCTGCAGGAATCCTATAAATACAAACTACGAGATTTAAGATTCCAAACTCAATTGTGTCCGCAGACTGGAATGCAGTGTCGAATTGTCCTATGATATAATTGAATACTGTCGATTCGCGCAGTTCAACGAAAGAAATATGTAAATTGATCGTATCACCGGTTGTATCCGCAACTTCAAAACTTATATTTACATGATAATCGCCCTTTTGAAACTCACGCACCACTTGACAGTGACCAGCTTCTTCTAGTTTCTCTACGATTACACAGCATAAAATAATGAGAAGGATTCCATATCTGTTTTCTCTTAAGGGCATAATTTTTACACCAGAATGATTTTCTCTTTGCTGTAAAGGATTTTCTTGCGTATGAGGCTACTAAGTTCTATACGGTCCATTCATTTCTCCCTCTGAAAAAGGAATGGTGTTGTTACATTATCTCTCTTCTATGTTTGAACGCTCACCTTCTGTTCTGAATTCTATATCTTCATCGTAAAAATTAGCTATGGGTAAAATTGCATCGATGACACCTTTACTCGATATGGGGTTGGGTAAAGAGGAAGAGGTTGCTTTTTTCGGTATATCTGCCTTCGTTTTGCAAGAGGAGTAAACATTGTTTTTGATGAGCTAAAAAGAGATCAAAATATTTTGTATATAGTTATCTGAAAGAACTTAGCTCATTCATTATACAAAAGGAAATCATGAGTAACAACTACGCGCTCAGACTCCACACCAACGAAACCTACAATTAATGAGGGGATGGGTAAAGATGAAGAGGTTTTCTTGTTTCAGTAGATCCGCTTTCGTTTTTCAGGAGGAGTAAACATGGTTTTTGGTGATCTAAAAAGAGAGAAAAAGATTATGTATATAGTTATCTGAAAGAACTTGGCTCATTCATTATAAGAACGGAAAGCATGAGCGACAGAGGTATGAAAACAACTTTTCGGAGAACGGATTTTCTATATAGTTCTCTCAAAGAAGTTGCTTTATTCATTATACATAATTAAAGTATGAGTGAAGGAAGGGTAAAAAAAATATTTTTTAGCCCCATGTACTTCAACCATAAATGGGCGGACGTTTAGCGAAACACCCCACTTCCTATTTTGTATACACTGGAATAGAGGTAAGATGTTTACTCAACGCGTTGATAGAATCATCTGGTGTTAAACTATATGGCAGAAAGACTATAAAGAATGTACAAATGAAGTAATGTTTCACAAAGGTATGTATGATATGTCAATTTTATATGGAAAATGTCATACACTCCTTATTTTAGATGACTCAATGGAGAGGCCATTAAATTTTCATGATATGTATAGCAACAAAATCCCCTACTGTGATTAAAAGGCAGTATCTTGTTTTTAATATATGCATAATTAATATTACGAATCGGATCGTAGGTTTCATCTTCAAGACCAATGATTTGGAGTGGGGATGATTTTTTAGGATATGTTGCTCGATGGAGTAATTTGAATTTGCGTTTATACCCTGTAGCCGTAAATACAATGATCTTGCATTTCTACTCGTGCTCTATCACGGAATACTGATCTGCAGTGACAGCCTTTCTTACACAAGATTACATTTTCTTGCCAACATCTGAGATTCATATATTATTGTCGGAAGCGAGAAGATTTTAAAAGAACATTCTCCTTCCTTTTCATTACGAGGACTGAGGAAACAAATGCGCAGCCTGTATAATTTATATATATATATATCCTATATATATTTTATTTCGATCAAATCGAACATTAGATGGTATTATAGCATGTCCTGCAGGAATCCTATAAATACAAACTACGAGATTTAAGATTCCAAACTCAATTGTGTCCGCAGACTGGAATGCAGTGTCGAATTGTCCTATGATATAATTGAATACTGTCGATTCGCGCAGTTCAACGAAATAAATATGTAAATTGATCGTATCACCGGTTGTATCCGCAACTTCAAAAACTTATATTTACATGATAATCGCCCTTTTGAAACTCACGCACCACTTGACAGTGACCAGCTTCTTCTAGTTTCTCCACGATTACACAGCATAAAATAATGAGAAGGATTCCATATCTGTTTTCTCTTAAGGGCATAATTTTTACACCAGAATGATTTTCTCTTTGCTGTAAAGGATTTTCTTGCGTATGAGGCTACTAAGTTCTATACGGTCCATTCATTTCTCCCTCTGAAAAAGGAATGGTGTTGTTACATTATCTCTCTTCTATGTTTGAACGCTCACCTTCTGTTCTGAATTCTATATCTTCATCGTAAAAATTAGCTATGGGTAAAATTGCATCGATGACACCTTTACTCGATATGGGGTTGGGTAAAGAGGAAGAGGTTGCTTTTTTCGGTATATCTGCCTTCGTTTTGCAAGAGGAGTAAACATTGTTTTTGATGAGCTAAAAAGAGATCAAAATATTTTGTATATAGTTATCTGAAAGAACTTAGCTCATTCATTATACAAAAGGAAATCATGAGTAACAACTACGCGCTCAGACTCCCCACCAACGAAACCTACAATTAATGAGGGGATGGGTAAAGATGAAGAGGTTTTCTTGTTTCAGTAGATCCGCTTTCGTTTTTCAGGAGGAGTAAACATTGTTTTTGGTGATCTAAAAAGAGAGAAAAAGATTATGTATATAGTTATCTGAAAGAACTTGGCTCATTCATTATAAGAACGGAAAGCATGAGCGACAGAGGTATGAAAACAACTTTTCGGAGAACGGATTTTCTATATAGTTCTCTCAAAGAAGTTGCTTTATTCATTATACATAATTAAAGTATGAGTGAAGGAAGGGTAAAAAAAATATTTTTTAGCCCCATGTACTTCAACCATAAATGGGCGGACGTTTAGCGAAACACCCCACTTCCTATTTTGTATACACTGGAATAGAGGTAAGATGTTTACTCAACGCGTTGATAGAATCATCTGGTGTTAAACTATATGGCAGAAAGACTATAAAGAATGTACAAATGAAGTAATGTTTCACAAAGGTATGTATGATATGTCAATTTTATATGGAAAATGTCATACACTCCTTATTTTAGATGACTCAATGGAGAGGCCATTAAATTTTCATGATATGTATAGCAACAAAATCCCCTACTGTGATTAAAAGGCAGTATCTTGTTTTTAATATATGCATAATTAATATTACGAATCGGATCGTAGGTTTCATCTTCAAGACCAATGATTTGGAGTGGGGATGATTTTTTAGGATATGTTGCTCGATGGAGTAATTTGAATTTGCGTTTATACCCTGTAGCCGTAAATACAATGATCTTGCATTTCTACTCGTGCTCTATCACGGAATACTGATCTGCAGTGACAGCCTTTCTTACACAAGATTACATTTTCTTGCCAACATCTGAGATTCATATATTATTGTCGGAAGCGAGAAGATTTTAAAAGAACATTCTCCTTCCTTTTCATTACGAGGACTGAGGAAACAAATGCGCAGCCTGTATAATTTATATATATATATATCCTATATATATTTTATTTCGATCAAATCGAACATTAGATGGTATTATAGCATGTCCTGCAGGAATCCTATAAATACAAACTACGAGATTTAAGATTCCAAACTCAATTGTGTCCGCAGACTGGAATGCAGTGTCGAATTGTCCTATGATATAATTGAATACTGTCGATTCGCGCAGTTCAACGAAATAAATATGTAAATTGATCGTATCACCGGTTGTATCCGCAACTTCAAAACTTATATTTACATGATAATCGCCCTTTTGAAACTCACGCACAAATGACAGTGACCAGCTTCTTCTAGTTTCTCCACGATTACACAGCATAAAATAATGAGAAGGATTCCATATCTGTTTTCTCTTAAGGGCATAATTTTTACACCAGAATGATTTTCTCTTTGCTGTAAAGGATTTTCTTGCGTATGAGGCTACTAAGTTCTATACGGTCCATTCATTTCTCCCTCTGAAAAAGGAATGGTGTTGTTACATTATCTCTCTTCTATGTTTGAACGCTCACCTTCTGTTCTGAATTCTATATCTTCATCGTAAAAATTAGCTATGGGTAAAATTGCATCGATGACACCTTTACTCGATATGGGGTTGGGTAAAGAGGAAGAGGTTGCTTTTTTCGGTATATCTGCCTTCGTTTTGCAAGAGGAGTAAACATTGTTTTTGATGAGCTAAAAAGAGATCAAAATATTTTGTATATAGTTATCTGAAAGAACTTAGCTCATTCATTATACAAAAGGAAATCATGAGTAACAACTACGCGCTCAGACTCCACACCAACGAAACCTACAATTAATGAGGGGATGGGTAAAGATGAAGAGGTTTTCTTGTTTCAGTAGATCCGCTTTCGTTTTTCAGGAGGAGTAAACATTGTTTTTGGTGATCTAAAAAGAGAGAAAAAGATTATGTATATAGTTATCTGAAAGAACTTGGCTCATTCATTATAAGAACGGAAAGCATGAGCGACAGAGGTATGAAAACAACTTTTCGGAGAACGGATTTTCTATATAGTTCTCTCAAAGAAGTTGCTTTATTCATTATACATAATTAAAGTATGAGTGAAGGAAGGGTAAAAAAAATATTTTTTAGCCCCATGTACTTCAACCATAAATGGGCGGACGTTTAGCGAAACACCCCACTTCCTATTTTGTATACACTGGAAAAGAGGTAAGATGTTTACTCAACGCGTTGATAGAATCATCTGGTGTTAAACTATATGGCAGAAAGACTATAAAGAATGTACAAATGAAGTAATGTTTCACAAAGGTATGTATGATATGTCAATTTTATATGGAAAATGTCATACACTCCTTATTTTAGATGACTCAATGGAGAGGCCATTAAATTTTCATGATATGTATAGCAACAAAATCCCCTACTGTGATTAAAAGGCAGTATCTTGTTTTTAATATATGCATAATTAATATTACGAATCGGATCGTAGGTTTCATCTTCAAGACCAATGATTTGGAGTGGGGATGATTTTTTAGGATATGTTGCTCGATGGAGTAATTTGAATTTGCGTTTATACCCTGTAGCCGTAAATACAATGATCTTGCATTTCTACTCGTGCTCTATCACGGAATACTGATCTGCAGTGACAGCCTTTCTTACACAAGATTACATTTTCTTGCCAACATCTGAGATTCATATATTATTGTCGGAAGCGAGAAGATTTTAAAAGAACATTCTCCTTCCTTTTCATTACGAGGACTGAGGAAACAAATGCGCAGCCTGTATAATTTATATATATATATATATCCTATATATATTTTATTTCGATCAAATCGAACATTAGATGGTATTATAGCATGTCCTGCAGGAATCCTATAAATACAAACTACGAGATTTAAGATTCCAAACTCAATTGTGTCCGCAGACTGGAATGCAGTGTCGAATTGTCCTATGATATAATTGAATACTGTCGATTCGCGCAGTTCAACGAAATAAATATGTAAATTGATCGTATCACCGGTTGTATCCGCAACTTCAAAACTTATATTTACATGATAATCGCCCTTTTGAAACTCACGCACCACTTGACAGTGACCAGCTTCTTCTAGTTTCTCCACGATTACACAGCATAAAATAATGAGAAGGATTCCATATCTGTTTTCTCTTAAGGGCATAATTTTTACACCAGAATGATTTTCTCTTTGCTGTAAAGGATTTTCTTGCGTATGAGGCTACTAAGTTCTATACGGTCCATTCATTTCTCCCTCTGAAAAAGGAATGGTGTTGTTACATTATCTCTCTTCTATGTTTGAACGCTCACCTTCTGTTCTGAATTCTATATCTTCATCGTAAAAATTAGCTATGGGTAAAATTGCATCGATGACACCTTTACTCGATATGGGGTTGGGTAAAGAGGAAGAGGTTGCTTTTTTCGGTATATCTGCCTTCGTTTTGCAAGAGGAGTAAACATTGTTTTTGATGAGCTAAAAAGAGATCAAAATATTTTGTATATAGTTATCTGAAAGAACTTAGCTCATTCATTATACAAAAGGAAATCATGAGTAACAACTACGCGCTCAGACTCCACACCAACGAAACCTACAATTAATGAGGGGATGGGTAAAGATGAAGAGGTTTTCTTGTTTCAGTAGATCCGCTTTCGTTTTTCAGGAGGAGTAAACATTGTTTTTGGTGATCTAAAAAGAGAGAAAAAGATTATGTATATAGTTATCTGAAAGAACTTGGCTCATTCATTATAAGAACGGAAAGCATGAGCGACAGAGGTATGAAAACAACTTTTCGGAGAACGGATTTTCTATATAGTTCTCTCAAAGAAGTTGCTTTATTCATTATACATAATTAAAGTATGAGTGAAGGAAGGGTAAAAAAAATATTTTTTAGCCCCATGTACTTCAACCATAAATGGGCGGACGTTTAGCGAAACACCCCACTTCCTATTTTGTATACACTGGAATAGAGGTAAGATGTTTACTCAACGCGTTGATAGAATCATCTGGTGTTAAACTATATGGCAGAAAGACTATAAAGAATGTACAAATGAAGTAATGTTTCACAAAGGTATGTATGATATGTCAATTTTATATGGAAAATGTCATACACTCCTTATTTTAGATGACTCAATGGAGAGGCCATTAAATTTTCATGATATGTATAGCAACAAAATCCCCTACTGTGATTAAAAGGCAGTATCTTGTTTTTAATATATGCATAATTAATATTACGAATCGGATCGTAGGTTTCATCTTCAAGACCAATGATTTGGAGTGGGGATGATTTTTTAGGATATGTTGCTCGATGGAGTAATTTGAATTTGCGTTTATACCCTGTAGCCGTAAATACAATGATCTTGCATTTCTACTCGTGCTCTATCACGGAATACTGATCTGCAGTGACAGCCTTTCTTACACAAGATTACATTTTCTTGCCAACATCTGAGATTCATATATTATTGTCGGAAGCGAGAAGATTTTAAAAGAACATTCTCCTTCCTTTTCATTACGAGGACTGAGGAAACAAATGCGCAGCCTGTATAATTTATATATATATATATCCTATATATATTTTATTTCGATCAAATCGAACATTAGATGGTATTATAGCATGTCCTGCAGGAATCCTATAAATACAAACTACGAGATTTAAGATTCCAAACTCAATTGTGTCCGCAGACTGGAATGCAGTGTCGAATTGTCCTATGATATAATTGAATACTGTCGATTCGCGCAGTTCAACGAAATAAATATGTAAATTGATCGTATCACCGGTTGTATCCGCAACTTCAAAACTTATATTTACATGATAATCGCCCTTTTGAAACTCACGCACCACTTGACAGTGACCAGCTTCTTCTAGTTTCTCCACGATTACACAGCATAAAATAATGAGAAGGATTCCATATCTGTTTTCTCTTAAGGGCATAATTTTTACACCAGAATGATTTTCTCTTTGCTGTAAAGGATTTTCTTGCGTATGAGGCTACTAAGTTCTATACGGTCCATTCATTTCTCCCTCTGAAAAAGGAATGGTGTTTTTACATTATCTCTCTTCTATGTTTGAACGCTCACCTTCTGTTCTGAATTCTATATCTTCATCGTAAAAATTAGCTATGGGTAAAATTGCATCGATGACACCTTTACTCGATATGGGGTTGGGTAAAGAGGAAGAGGTTGCTTTTTTCGGTATATCTGCCTTCGTTTTGCAAGAGGAGTAAACATTGTTTTTGATGAGCTAAAAAGAGATCAAAATATTTTGTATATAGTTATCTGAAAGAACTTAGCTCATTCATTATACAAAAGGAAATCATGAGTAACAACTACGCGCTCAGACTCCACACCAACGAAACCTACAATTAATGAGGGGATGGGTAAAGATGAAGAGGTTTTCTTGTTTCAGTAGATCCGCTTTCGTTTTTCAGGAGGAGTAAACATTGTTTTTGGTGATCTAAAAAGAGAGAAAAAGATTATGTATATAGTTATCTTTCAGAACTTGGCTCATTCATTATAAGAACGGAAAGCATGAGCGACAGAGGTATGAAAACAACTTTTCGGAGAACGGATTTTCTATATAGTTCTCTCAAAGAAGTTGCTTTATTCATTATACATAATTAAAGTATGAGTGAAGGAAGGGTAAAAAAAATATTTTTTAGCCCCATGTACTTCAACCATAAATGGGCGGACGTTTAGCGAAACACCCCACTTCCTATTTTGTATACACTGGAATAGAGGTAAGATGTTTACTCAACGCGTTGATAGAATCATCTGGTGTTAAACTATATGGCAGAAAGACTATAAAGAATGTACAAATGAAGTAATGTTTCACAAAGGTATGTATGATATGTCAATTTTATATGGAAAATGTCATACACTCCTTATTTTAGATGACTCAATGGAGAGGCCATTAAATTTTCATGATATGTATAGCAACAAAATCCCCTACTGTGATTAAAAGGCAGTATCTTGTTTTTAATATATGCATAATTAATATTACGAATCGGATCGTAGGTTTCATCTTCAAGACCAATGATTTGGAGTGGGGATGATTTTTTAGGATATGTTGCTCGATGGAGTAATTTGAATTTGCGTTTATACCCTGTAGCCGTAAATACAATGATCTTGCATTTCTACTCGTGCTCTATCACGGAATACTGATCTGCAGTGACAGCCTTTCTTACACAAGATTACATTTTCTTGCCAACATCTGAGATTCATATATTATTGTCGGAAGCGAGAAGATTTTAAAAGAACATTCTCCTTCCTTTTCATTACGAGGACTGAGGAAACAAATGCGCAGCCTGTATAATTTATATATATATATATCCTATATATATTTTATTTCGATCAAATCGAACATTAGATGGTATTATAGCATGTCCTGCAGGAATCCTATAAATACAAACTACGAGATTTAAGATTCCAAACTCAATTGTGTCCGCAGACTGGAATGCAGTGTCGAATTGTCCTATGATATAATTGAATACTGTCGATTCGCGCAGTTCAACGAAAGAAATATGTAAATTGATCGTATCACCGGTTGTATCCGCAACTTCAAAACTTATATTTACATGATAATCGCCCTTTTGAAACTCACGCACCACTTGACAGTGACCAGCTTCTTCTAGTTTCTCCACGATTACACAGCATAAAATAATGAGAAGGATTCCATATCTGTTTTCTCTTAAGGGCATAATTTTTACACCAGAATGATTTTCTCTTTGCTGTAAAGGATTTTCTTGCGTATGAGGCTACTAAGTTCTATACGGTCCATTCATTTCTCCCTCTGAAAAAGGAATGGTGTTTTTACATTATCTCTCTTCTATGTTTGAACGCTCACCTTCTGTTCTGAATTCTATATCTTCATCGTAAAAATTAGCTATGGGTAAAATTGCATCGATGACACCTTTACTCGATATGGGTTTGGGTAAAGAGGAAGAGGTTGCTTTTTTCGGTATATCTGCCTTCGTTTTGCAAGAGGAGTAAACATTGTTTTTGATGAGCTAAAAAGAGATCAAAATATTTTGTATATAGTTATCTGAAAGAACTTAGCTCATTCATTATACAAAAGGAAATCATGAGTAACAACTACGCGCTCAGACTCCACACCAACGAAACCTACAATTAATGAGGGGATGGGTAAAGATGAAGAGGTTTTCTTGTTTCAGTAGATCCGCTTTCGTTTTTCAGGAGGAGTAAACATTGTTTTTGGTGATCTAAAAAGAGAGAAAAAGATTATGTATATAGTTATCTGAAAGAACTTGGCTCATTCATTATAAGAACGGAAAGCATGAGCGACAGAGGTATGAAAACAACTTTTCGGAGAACGGATTTTCTATATAGTTCTCTCAAAGAAGTTGCTTTATTCATTATACATAATTAAAGTATGAGTGAAGGAAGGGTAAAAAAAATATTTTTTAGCCCCATGTACTTCAACCATAAATGGGCGGACGTTTAGCGAAACACCCCACTTCCTATTTTGTATACACTGGAATAGAGGTAAGATGTTTACTCAACGCGTTGATAGAATCATCTGGTGTTAAACTATATGGCAGAAAGACTATAAAGAATGTACAAATGAAGTAATGTTTCACAAAGGTATGTATGATATGTCAATTTTATATGGAAAATGTCATACACTCCTTATTTTAGATGACTCAATGGAGAGGCCATTAAATTTTCATGATATGTATAGCAACAAAATCCCCTACTGTGATTAAAAGGCAGTATCTTGTTTTTAATATATGCATAATTAATATTACGAATCGGATCGTAGGTTTCATCTTCAAGACCAATGATTTGGAGTGGGGATGATTTTTTAGGATATGTTGCTCGATGGAGTAATTTGAATTTGCGTTTATACCCTGTAGCCGTAAATACAATGATCTTGCATTTCTACTCGTGCTCTATCACGGAATACTGATCTGCAGTGACAGCCTTTCTTACACAAGATTACATTTTCTTGCCAACATCTGAGATTCATATATTATTGTCGGAAGCGAGAAGATTTTAAAAGAACATTCTCCTTCCTTTTCATTACGAGGACTGAGGAAACAAATGCGCAGCCTGTATAATTTATATATATATATATCCTATATATATTTTATTTCGATCAAATCGAACATTAGATGGTATTATAGCATGTCCTGCAGGAATCCTATAAATACAAACTACGAGATTTAAGATTCCAAACTCAATTGTGTCCGCAGACTGGAATGCAGTGTCGAATTGTCCTATGATATAATTGAATACTGTCGATTCGCGCAGTTCAACGAAAGAAATATGTAAATTGATCGTATCACCGGTTGTATCCGCAACTTCAAAACTTATATTTACATGATAATCGCCCTTTTGAAACTCACGCACCACTTGACAGTGACCAGCTTCTTCTAGTTTCTCCACGATTACACAGCATAAAATAATGAGAAGGATTCCATATCTGTTTTCTCTTAAGGGCATAATTTTTACACCAGAATGATTTTCTCTTTGCTGTAAAGGATTTTCTTGCGTATGAGGCTACTAAGTTCTATACGGTCCATTCATTTCTCCCTCTGAAAAAGGAATGGTGTTGTTACATTATCTCTCTTCTATGTTTGAACGCTCACCTTCTGTTCTGAATTCTATATCTTCATCGTAAAAATTAGCTATGGGTAAAATTGCATCGATGACACCTTTACTCGATATGGGGTTGGGTAAAGAGGAAGAGGTTGCTTTTTTCGGTATATCTGCCTTCGTTTTGCAAGAGGAGTAAACATTGTTTTTGATGAGCTAAAAAGAGATCAAAATATTTTGTATATAGTTATCTGAAAGAACTTAGCTCATTCATTATACAAAAGGAAATCATGAGTAACAACTACGCGCTCAGACTCCACACCAACGAAACCTACAATTAATGAGGGGATGGGTAAAGATGAAGAGGTTTTCTTGTTTCAGTAGATCCGCTTTCGTTTTTCAGGAGGAGTAAACATTGTTTTTGGTGATCTAAAAAGAGAGAAAAAGATTATGTATATAGTTATCTGAAAGAACTTGGCTCATTCATTATAAGAACGGAAAGCATGAGCGACAGAGGTATGAAAACAACTTTTCGGAGAACGGATTTTCTATATAGTTCTCTCAAAGAAGTTGCTTTATTCATTATACATAATTAAAGTATGAGTGAAGGAAGGGTAAAAAAAATATTTTTTAGCCCCATGTACTTCAACCATAAATGGGCGGACGTTTAGCGAAACACCCCACTTCCTATTTTGTATACACTGGAATAGAGGTAAGATGTTTACTCAACGCGTTGATAGAATCATCTGGTGTTAAACTATATGGCAGAAAGACTATAAAGAATGTACAAATGAAGTAATGTTTCACAAAGGTATGTATGATATGTCAATTTTATATGGAAAATGTCATACACTCCTTATTTTAGATGACTCAATGGAGAGGCCATTAAATTTTCATGATATGTATAGCAACAAAATCCCCTACTGTGATTAAAAGGCAGTATCTTGTTTTTAATATATGCATAATTAATATTACGAATCGGATCGTAGGTTTCATCTTCAAGACCAATGATTTGGAGTGGGGATGATTTTTTAGGATATGTTGCTCGATGGAGTAATTTGAATTTGCGTTTATACCCTGTAGCCGTAAATACAATGATCTTGCATTTCTACTCGTGCTCTATCACGGAATACTGATCTGCAGTGACAGCCTTTCTTACACAAGATTACATTTTCTTGCCAACATCTGAGATTCATATATTATTGTCGGAAGCGAGAAGATTTTAAAAGAACATTCTCCTTCCTTTTCATTACGAGGACTGAGGAAACAAATGCGCAGCCTGTATAATTTATATATATATATATCCTATATATATTTTATTTCGATCAAATCGAACATTAGATGGTATTATAGCATGTCCTGCAGGAATCCTATAAATACAAACTACGAGATTTAAGATTCCAAACTCAATTGTGTCCGCAGACTGGAATGCAGTGTCGAATTGTCCTATGATATAATTGAATACTGTCGATTCGCGCAGTTCAACGAAAGAAATATGTAAATTGATCGTATCACCGGTTGTATCCGCAACTTCAAAACTTATATTTACATGATAATCGCCCTTTTGAAACTCACGCACCACTTGACAGTGACCAGCTTCTTCTAGTTTCTCCACGATTACACAGCATAAAATAATGAGAAGGATTCCATATCTGTTTTCTCTTAAGGGCATAATTTTTACACCAGAATGATTTTCTCTTTGCTGTAAAGGATTTTCTTGCGTATGAGGCTACTAAGTTCTATACGGTCCATTCATTTCTCCCTCTGAAAAAGGAATGGTGTTTTTACATTATCTCTCTTCTATGTTTGAACGCTCACCTTCTGTTCTGAATTCTATATCTTCATCGTAAAAATTAGCTATGGGTAAAATTGCATCGATGACACCTTTACTCGATATGGGTTTGGGTAAAGAGGAAGAGGTTGCTTTTTTCGGTATATCTGCCTTCGTTTTGCAAGAGGAGTAAACATTGTTTTTGATGAGCTAAAAAGAGATCAAAATATTTTGTATATAGTTATCTGAAAGAACTTAGCTCATTCATTATACAAAAGGAAATCATGAGTAACAACTACGCGCTCAGACTCCACACCAACGAAACCTACAATTAATGAGGGGATGGGTAAAGATGAAGAGGTTTTCTTGTTTCAGTAGATCCGCTTTCGTTTTTCAGGAGGAGTAAACATTGTTTTTGGTGATCTAAAAAGAGAGAAAAAGATTATGTATATAGTTATCTTTCAGAACTTGGCTCATTCATTATAAGAACGGAAAGCATGAGCGACAGAGGTATGAAAACAACTTTTCGGAGAACGGATTTTCTATATAGTTCTCTCAAAGAAGTTGCTTTATTCATTATACATAATTAAAGTATGAGTGAAGGAAGGGTAAAAAAAATATTTTTTAGCCCCATGTACTTCAACCATAAATGGGCGGACGTTTAGCGAAACACCCCACTTCCTATTTTGTATACACTGGAATAGAGGTAAGATGTTTACTCAACGCGTTGATAGAATCATCTGGTGTTAAACTATATGGCAGAAAGACTATAAAGAATGTACAAATGAAGTAATGTTTCACAAAGGTATGTATGATATGTCAATTTTATATGGAAAATGTCATACACTCCTTATTTTAGATGACTCAATGGAGAGGCCATTAAATTTTCATGATATGTATAGCAACAAAATCCCCTACTGTGATTAAAAGGCAGTATCTTGT
Source organism: Ceratothoa steindachneri (assembly GCA_963969495.1). NCBI lineage: Eukaryota > Metazoa > Arthropoda > Malacostraca > Isopoda > Cymothoidae > Ceratothoa > Ceratothoa steindachneri. The sequence continues at coordinate 14,293,236 of OZ018328.1, forward strand.
TTTTAATATATGCATAATTAATATTACGAATCGGATCGTAGGTTTCATCTTCAAGACCAATGATTTGGAGTGGGGATGATTTTTTAGGATATGTTGCTCGATGGAGTAATTTGAATTTGCGTTTATACCCTGTAGCCGTAAATACAATGATCTTGCATTTCTACTCGTGCTCTATCACGGAATACTGATCTGCAGTGACAGCCTTTCTTACACAAGATTACATTTTCTTGCCAACATCTGAGATTCATATATTATTGTCGGAAGCGAGAAGATTTTAAAAGAACATTCTCCTTCCTTTTCATTACGAGGACTGAGGAAACAAATGCGCAGCCTGTATAATTTATATATATATATATCCTATATATATTTTATTTCGATCAAATCGAACATTAGATGGTATTATAGCATGTCCTGCAGGAATCCTATAAATACAAACTACGAGATTTAAGATTCCAAACTCAATTGTGTCCGCAGACTGGAATGCAGTGTCGAATTGTCCTATGATATAATTGAATACTGTCGATTCGCGCAGTTCAACGAAAGAAATATGTAAATTGATCGTATCACCGGTTGTATCCGCAACTTCAAAACTTATATTTACATGATAATCGCCCTTTTGAAACTCACGCACCACTTGACAGTGACCAGCTTCTTCTAGTTTCTCCACGATTACACAGCATAAAATAATGAGAAGGATTCCATATCTGTTTTCTCTTAAGGGCATAATTTTTACACCAGAATGATTTTCTCTTTGCTGTAAAGGATTTTCTTGCGTATGAGGCTACTAAGTTCTATACGGTCCATTCATTTCTCCCTCTGAAAAAGGAATGGTGTTGTTACATTATCTCTCTTCTATGTTTGAACGCTCACCTTCTGTTCTGAATTCTATATCTTCATCGTAAAAATTAGCTATGGGTAAAATTGCATCGATGACACCTTTACTCGATATGGGGTTGGGTAAAGAGGAAGAGGTTGCTTTTTTCGGTATATCTGCCTTCGTTTTGCAAGAGGAGTAAACATTGTTTTTGATGAGCTAAAAAGAGATCAAAATATTTTGTATATAGTTATCTGAAAGAACTTAGCTCATTCATTATACAAAAGGAAATCATGAGTAACAACTACGCGCTCAGACTCCACACCAACGAAACCTACAATTAATGAGGGGATGGGTAAAGATGAAGAGGTTTTCTTGTTTCAGTAGATCCGCTTTCGTTTTTCAGGAGGAGTAAACATTGTTTTTGGTGATCTAAAAAGAGAGAAAAAGATTATGTATATAGTTATCTGAAAGAACTTGGCTCATTCATTATAAGAACGGAAAGCATGAGCGACAGAGGTATGAAAACAACTTTTCGGAGAACGGATTTTCTATATAGTTCTCTCAAAGAAGTTGCTTTATTCATTATACATAATTAAAGTATGAGTGAAGGAAGGGTAAAAAAAATATTTTTTAGCCCCATGTACTTCAACCATAAATGGGCGGACGTTTAGCGAAACACCCCACTTCCTATTTTGTATACACTGGAATAGAGGTAAGATGTTTACTCAACGCGTTGATAGAATCATCTGGTGTTAAACTATATGGCAGAAAGACTATAAAGAATGTACAAATGAAGTAATGTTTCACAAAGGTATGTATGATATGTCAATTTTATATGGAAAATGTCATACACTCCTTATTTTAGATGACTCAATGGAGAGGCCATTAAATTTTCATGATATGTATAGCAACAAAATCCCCTACTGTGATTAAAAGGCAGTATCTTGTTTTTAATATATGCATAATTAATATTACGAATCGGATCGTAGGTTTCATCTTCAAGACCAATGATTTGGAGTGGGGATGATTTTTTAGGATATGTTGCTCGATGGAGTAATTTGAATTTGCGTTTATACCCTGTAGCCGTAAATACAATGATCTTGCATTTCTACTCGTGCTCTATCACGGAATACTGATCTGCAGTGACAGCCTTTCTTACACAAGATTACATTTTCTTGCCAACATCTGAGATTCATATATTATTGTCGGAAGCGAGAAGATTTTAAAAGAACATTCTCCTTCCTTTTCATTACGAGGACTGAGGAAACAAATGCGCAGCCTGTATAATTTATATATATATATATCCTATATATATTTTATTTCGATCAAATCGAACATTAGATGGTATTATAGCATGTCCTGCAGGAATCCTATAAATACAAACTACGAGATTTAAGATTCCAAACTCAATTGTGTCCGCAGACTGGAATGCAGTGTCGAATTGTCCTATGATATAATTGAATACTGTCGATTCGCGCAGTTCAACGAGAGAAATATGTAAATTGATCGTATCACCGGTTGTATCCGCAACTTCAAAACTTATATTTACATGATAATCGCCCTTTTGAAACTCACGCACCACTTGACAGTGACCAGCTTCTTCTAGTTTCTCCACGATTACACAGCATAAAATAATGAGAAGGATTCCATATCTGTTTTCTCTTAAGGGCATAATTTTTACACCAGAATGATTTTCTCTTTGCTGTAAAGGATTTTCTTGCGTATGAGGCTACTAAGTTCTATACGGTCCATTCATTTCTCCCTCTGAAAAAGGAATGGTGTTTTTACATTATCTCTCTTCTATGTTTGAACGCTCACCTTCTGTTCTGAATTCTATATCTTCATCGTAAAAATTAGCTATGGGTAAAATTGCATCGATGACACCTTTACTCGATATGGGTTTGGGTAAAGAGGAAGAGGTTGCTTTTTTCGGTATATCTGCCTTCGTTTTGCAAGAGGAGTAAACATTGTTTTTGATGAGCTAAAAAGAGATCAAAATATTTTGTATATAGTTATCTGAAAGAACTTAGCTCATTCATTATACAAAAGGAAATCATGAGTAACAACTACGCGCTCAGACTCCACACCAACGAAACCTACAATTAATGAGGGGATGGGTAAAGATGAAGAGGTTTTCTTGTTTCAGTAGATCCGCTTTCGTTTTTCAGGAGGAGTAAACATTGTTTTTGGTGATCTAAAAAGAGAGAAAAAGATTATGTATATAGTTATCTTTCAGAACTTGGCTCATTCATTATAAGAACGGAAAGCATGAGCGACAGAGGTATGAAAACAACTTTTCGGAGAACGGATTTTCTATATAGTTCTCTCAAAGAAGTTGCTTTATTCATTATACATAATTAAAGTATGAGTGAAGGAAGGGTAAAAAAAATATTTTTTAGCCCCATGTACTTCAACCATAAATGGGCGGACGTTTAGCGAAACACCCCACTTCCTATTTTGTATACACTGGAATAGAGGTAAGATGTTTACTCAACGCGTTGATAGAATCATCTGGTGTTAAACTATATGGCAGAAAGACTATAAAGAATGTACAAATGAAGTAATGTTTCACAAAGGTATGTATGATATGTCAATTTTATATGGAAAATGTCATACACTCCTTATTTTAGATGACTCAATGGAGAGGCCATTAAATTTTCATGATATGTATAGCAACAAAATCCCCTACTGTGATTAAAAGGCAGTATCTTGTTTTTAATATATGCATAATTAATATTACGAATCGGATCGTAGGTTTCATCTTCAAGACCAATGATTTGGAGTGGGGATGATTTTTTAGGATATGTTGCTCGATGGAGTAATTTGAATTTGCGTTTATACCCTGTAGCCGTAAATACAATGATCTTGCATTTCTACTCGTGCTCTATCACGGAATACTGATCTGCAGTGACAGCCTTTCTTACACAAGATTACATTTTCTTGCCAACATCTGAGATTCATATATTATTGTCGGAAGCGAGAAGATTTTAAAAGAACATTCTCCTTCCTTTTCATTACGAGGACTGAGGAAACAAATGCGCAGCCTGTATAATTTATATATATATATATCCTATATATATTTTATTTCGATCAAATCGAACATTAGATGGTATTATAGCATGTCCTGCAGGAATCCTATAAATACAAACTACGAGATTTAAGATTCCAAACTCAATTGTGTCCGCAGACTGGAATGCAGTGTCGAATTGTCCTATGATATAATTGAATACTGTCGATTCGCGCAGTTCAACGAAATAAATATGTAAATTGATCGTATCACCGGTTGTATCCGCAACTTCAAAACTTATATTTACATGATAATCGCCCTTTTGAAACTCACGCACCACTTGACAGTGACCAGCTTCTTCTAGTTTCTCCACGATTACACAGCATAAAATAATGAGAAGGATTCCATATCTGTTTTCTCTTAAGGGCATAATTTTTACACCAGAATGATTTTCTCTTTGCTGTAAAGGATTTTCTTGCGTATGAGGCTACTAAGTTCTATACGGTCCATTCATTTCTCCCTCTGAAAAAGGAATGGTGTTTTTACATTATCTCTCTTCTATGTTTGAACGCTCACCTTCTGTTCTGAATTCTATATCTTCATCGTAAAAATTAGCTATGGGTAAAATTGCATCGATGACACCTTTACTCGATATGGGTTTGGGTAAAGAGGAAGAGGTTGCTTTTTTCGGTATATCTGCCTTCGTTTTGCAAGAGGAGTAAACATTGTTTTTGATGAGCTAAAAAGAGATCAAAATATTTTGTATATAGTTATCTGAAAGAACTTAGCTCATTCATTATACAAAAGGAAATCATGAGTAACAACTACGCGCTCAGACTCCACACCAACGAAACCTACAATTAATGAGGGGATGGGTAAAGATGAAGAGGTTTTCTTGTTTCAGTAGATCCGCTTTCGTTTTTCAGGAGGAGTAAACATTGTTTTTGGTGATCTAAAAAGAGAGAAAAAGATTATGTATATAGTTATCTGAAAGAACTTGGCTCATTCATTATAAGAACGGAAAGCATGAGCGACAGAGGTATGAAAACAACTTTTCGGAGAACGGATTTTCTATATAGTTCTCTCAAAGAAGTTGCTTTATTCATTATACATAAGTAAAGTATGAGTGAAGGAAGGGTAAAAAAAATATTTTTTAGCCCCATGTACTTCAACCATAAATGGGCGGACGTTTAGCGAAACACCCCACTTCCTATTTTGTATACACTGGAATAGAGGTAAGATGTTTACTCAACGCGTTGATAGAATCATCTGGTGTTAAACTATATGGCAGAAAGACTATAAAGAATGTACAAATGAAGTAATGTTTCACAAAGGTATGTATGATATGTCAATTTTATATGGAAAATGTCATACACTCCTTATTTTAGATGACTCAATGGAGAGGCCATTAAATTTTCATGATATGTATAGCAACAAAATCCCCTACTGTGATTAAAAGGCAGTATCTTGTTTTTAATATATGCATAATTAATATTACGAATCGGATCGTAGGTTTCATCTTCAAGACCAATGATTTGGAGTGGGGATGATTTTTTAGGATATGTTGCTCGATGGAGTAATTTGAATTTGCGTTTATACCCTTTAGCCGTAAATACAATGATCTTGCATTTCTACTCGTGCTCTATCACGGAATACTGATCTGCAGTGACAGCCTTTCTTACACAAGATTACATTTTCTTGCCAACATCTGAGATTCATATATTATTGTCGGAAGCGAGAAGATTTTAAAAGAACATTCTCCTTCCTTTTCATTACGAGGACTGAGGAAACAAATGCGCAGCCTGTATAATTTATATATATATATATCCTATATATATTTTATTTCGATCAAATCGAACATTAGATGGTATTATAGCATGTCCTGCAGGAATCCTATAAATACAAACTACGAGATTTAAGATTCCAAACTCAATTGTGTCCGCAGACTGGAATGCAGTGTCGAATTGTCCTATGATATAATTGAATACTGTCGATTCGCGCAGTTCAACGAAAGAAATATGTAAATTGATCGTATCACCGGTTGTATCCGCAACTTCAAAACTTATATTTACATGATAATCGCCCTTTTGAAACTCACGCACCACTTGACAGTGACCAGCTTCTTCTAGTTTCTCCACGATTACACAGCATAAAATAATGAGAAGGATTCCATATCTGTTTTCTCTTAAGGGCATAATTTTTACACCAGAATGATTTTCTCTTTGCTGTAAAGGATTTTCTTGCGTATGAGGCTACTAAGTTCTATACGGTCCATTCATTTCTCCCTCTGAAAAAGGAATGGTGTTGTTACATTATCTCTCTTCTATGTTTGAACGCTCACCTTCTGTTCTGAATTCTATATCTTCATCGTAAAAATTAGCTATGGGTAAAATTGCATCGATGACACCTTTACTCGATATGGGGTTGGGTAAAGAGGAAGAGGTTGCTTTTTTCGGTATATCTGCCTTCGTTTTGCAAGAGGAGTAAACATTGTTTTTGATGAGCTAAAAAGAGATCAAAATATTTTGTATATAGTTATCTGAAAGAACTTAGCTCATTCATTATACAAAAGGAAATCATGAGTAACAACTACGCGCTCAGACTCCACACCAACGAAACCTACAATTAATGAGGGGATGGGTAAAGATGAAGAGGTTTTCTTGTTTCAGTAGATCCGCTTTCGTTTTTCAGGAGGAGTAAACATTGTTTTTGGTGATCTAAAAAGAGAGAAAAAGATTATGTATATAGTTATCTGAAAGAACTTGGCTCATTCATTATAAGAACGGAAAGCATGAGCGACAGAGGTATGAAAACAACTTTTCGGAGAACGGATTTTCTATATAGTTCTCTCAAAGAAGTTGCTTTATTCATTATACATAATTAAAGTATGAGTGAAGGAAGGGTAAAAAAAATATTTTTTAGCCCCATGTACTTCAACCATAAATGGGCGGACGTTTAGCGAAACACCCCACTTCCTATTTTGTATACACTGGAATAGAGGTAAGATGTTTACTCAACGCGTTGATAGAATCATCTGGTGTTAAACTATATGGCAGAAAGACTATAAAGAATGTACAAATGAAGTAATGTTTCACAAAGGTATGTATGATATGTCAATTTTATATGGAAAATGTCATACACTCCTTATTTTAGATGACTCAATGGAGAGGCCATTAAATTTTCATGATATGTATAGCAACAAAATCCCCTACTGTGATTAAAAGGCAGTATCTTGTTTTTAATATATGCATAATTAATATTACGAATCGGATCGTAGGTTTCATCTTCAAGACCAATGATTTGGAGTGGGGATGATTTTTTAGGATATGTTGCTCGATGGAGTAATTTGAATTTGCGTTTATACCCTGTAGCCGTAAATACAATGATCTTGCATTTCTACTCGTGCTCTATCACGGAATACTGATCTGCAGTGACAGCCTTTCTTACACAAGATTACATTTTCTTGCCAACATCTGAGATTCATATATTATTGTCGGAAGCGAGAAGATTTTAAAAGAACATTCTCCTTCCTTTTCATTACGAGGACTGAGGAAACAAATGCGCAGCCTGTATAATTTATATATATATATATCCTATATATATTTTATTTCGATCAAATCGAACATTAGATGGTATTATAGCATGTCCTGCAGGAATCCTATAAATACAAACTACGAGATTTAAGATTCCAAACTCAATTGTGTCCGCAGACTGGAATGCAGTGTCGAATTGTCCTATGATATAATTGAATACTGTCGATTCGCGCAGTTCAACGAAATAAATATGTAAATTGATCGTATCACCGGTTGTATCCGCAACTTCAAAACTTATATTTACATGATAATCGCCCTTTTGAAACTCACGCACCACTTGACAGTGACCAGCTTCTTCTAGTTTCTCCACGATTACACAGCATAAAATAATGAGAAGGATTCCATATCTGTTTTCTCTTAAGGGCATAATTTTTACACCAGAATGATTTTCTCTTTGCTGTAAAGGATTTTCTTGCGTATGAGGCTACTAAGTTCTATACGGTCCATTCATTTCTCCCTCTGAAAAAGGAATGGTGTTTTTACATTATCTCTCTTCTATGTTTGAACGCTCACCTTCTGTTCTGAATTCTATATCTTCATCGTAAAAATTAGCTATGGGTAAAATTGCATCGATGACACCTTTACTCGATATGGGTTTGGGTAAAGAGGAAGAGGTTGCTTTTTTCGGTATATCTGCCTTCGTTTTGCAAGAGGAGTAAACATTGTTTTTGATGAGCTAAAAAGAGATCAAAATATTTTGTATATAGTTATCTGAAAGAACTTAGCTCATTCATTATACAAAAGGAAATCATGAGTAACAACTACGCGCTCAGACTCCACACCAACGAAACCTACAATTAATGAGGGGATGGGTAAAGATGAAGAGGTTTTCTTGTTTCAGTAGATCCGCTTTCGTTTTTCAGGAGGAGTAAACATTGTTTTTGGTGATCTAAAAAGAGAGAAAAAGATTATGTATATAGTTATCTTTCAGAACTTGGCTCATTCATTATAAGAACGGAAAGCATGAGCGACAGAGGTATGAAAACAACTTTTCGGAGAACGGATTTTCTATATAGTTCTCTCAAAGAAGTTGCTTTATTCATTATACATAATTAAAGTATGAGTGAAGGAAGGGTAAAAAAAATATTTTTTAGCCCCATGTACTTCAACCATAAATGGGCGGACGTTTAGCGAAACACCCCACTTCCTATTTTGTATACACTGGAATAGAGGTAAGATGTTTACTCAACGCGTTGATAGAATCATCTGGTGTTAAACTATATGGCAGAAAGACTATAAAGAATGTACAAATGAAGTAATGTTTCACAAAGGTATGTATGATATGTCAATTTTATATGGAAAATGTCATACACTCCTTATTTTAGATGACTCAATGGAGAGGCCATTAAATTTTCATGATATGTATAGCAACAAAATCCCCTACTGTGATTAAAAGGCAGTATCTTGTTTTTAATATATGCATAATTAATATTACGAATCGGATCGTAGGTTTCATCTTCAAGACCAATGATTTGGAGTGGGGATGATTTTTTAGGATATGTTGCTCGATGGAGTAATTTGAATTTGCGTTTATACCCTGTAGCCGTAAATACAATGATCTTGCATTTCTACTCGTGCTCTATCACGGAATACTGATCTGCAGTGACAGCCTTTCTTACACAAGATTACATTTTCTTGCCAACATCTGAGATTCATATATTATTGTCGGAAGCGAGAAGATTTTAAAAGAACATTCTCCTTCCTTTTCATTACGAGGACTGAGGAAACAAATGCGCAGCCTGTATAATTTATATATATATATATCCTATATATATTTTATTTCGATCAAATCGAACATTAGATGGTATTATAGCATGTCCTGCAGGAATCCTATAAATACAAACTACGAGATTTAAGATTCCAAACTCAATTGTGTCCGCAGACTGGAATGCAGTGTCGAATTGTCCTATGATATAATTGAATACTGTCGATTCGCGCAGTTCAACGAAAGAAATATGTAAATTGATCGTATCACCGGTTGTATCCGCAACTTCAAAACTTATATTTACATGATAATCGCCCTTTTGAAACTCACGCACCACTTGACAGTGACCAGCTTCTTCTAGTTTCTCCACGATTACACAGCATAAAATAATGAGAAGGATTCCATATCTGTTTTCTCTTAAGGGCATAATTTTTACACCAGAATGATTTTCTCTTTGCTGTAAAGGATTTTCTTGCGTATGAGGCTACTAAGTTCTATACGGTCCATTCATTTCTCCCTCTGAAAAAGGAATGGTGTTGTTACATTATCTCTCTTCTATGTTTGAACGCTCACCTTCTGTTCTGAATTCTATATCTTCATCGTAAAAATTAGCTATGGGTAAAATTGCATCGATGACACCTTTACTCGATATGGGTTTGGGTAAAGAGGAAGAGGTTGCTTTTTTCGGTATATCTGCCTTCGTTTTGCAAGAGGAGTAAACATTGTTTTTGATGAGCTAAAAAGAGATCAAAATATTTTGTATATAGTTATCTGAAAGAACTTAGCTCATTCATTATACAAAAGGAAATCATGAGTAACAACTACGCGCTCAGACTCCACACCAACGAAACCTACAATTAATGAGGGGATGGGTAAAGATGAAGAGGTTTTCTTGTTTCAGTAGATCCGCTTTCGTTTTTCAGGAGGAGTAAACATTGTTTTTGGTGATCTAAAAAGAGAGAAAAAGATTATGTATATAGTTATCTGAAAGAACTTGGCTCATTCATTATAAGAACGGAAAGCATGAGCGACAGAGGTATGAAAACAACTTTTCGGAGAACGGATTTTCTATATAGTTCTCTCAAAGAAGTTGCTTTATTCATTATACATAAGTAAAGTATGAGTGAAGGAAGGGTAAAAAAAATATTTTTTAGCCCCATGTACTTCAACCATAAATGGGCGGACGTTTAGCGAAACACCCCACTTCCTATTTTGTATACACTGGAATAGAGGTAAGATGTTTACTCAACGCGTTGATAGAATCATCTGGTGTTAAACTATATGGCAGAAAGACTATAAAGAATGTACAAATGAAGTAATGTTTCACAAAGGTATGTATGATATGTCAATTTTATATGGAAAATGTCATACACTCCTTATTTTAGATGACTCAATGGAGAAGATGGATAGAAATATATCAGAGATATTTACAGTGACGTCCACCATAAGAATATCTCCATATTCCTATAGCCTGAAATCTATTTTATAAAAATTCTTATATGCACGATATTACCTTAAATGGCACAATTTTGTCTTATTTAGCCAGAGAAGAAACATTTCCCACAAAAAATAAATATATTTGCTGGATAAATAATGCCTGGTGAACGCAACAAATTCCTGAAGATATATAAAGAAGCAGTATCAAAACCTTATGGTTATTTGTCCTGCGATTTCAGTCCGAGAAACACTACGATTTACTTTACGGAAGGAATATTCCCAAACGAACTCGAAACTCTGTATCTTTTAAAATGAACCATAGAATGAAAGGATATGCGTATCTAATCCATACATTTCCCACACTCTCTAAAAAGATGAAAAAATCAATCATAGCAAGCATGAATAGTGATTTTTGTCGAATGTGCATGTGAAATGTGTCTTAATCTAATAAAAGTTAATGTTCCGATGACAGCATCACAGAAACAAAATATATCAAAATTCAAACGGTTGATACGTATCTTAGCTCGGAAGCCAGGTCATATATGTTTAAAGAAAAAAATAATAAATCTTGGTGAAGGATTGTTTCAACCAATCTTATCTTTTGTTCTAATACTGTTGTGAAATGGCCAGACGATATATTTATATATACGTGGGTGCTTTTGGGGGATTGTCCCAAGTGGAATGAAAACCGAGAGTAAACGGGGAGGAATGGTTTATTCTTACTTTGCCGGGTCCTTTTAAACAATTATTTCAGGGTGCAAGTTGGCCAAAAATTAAAGGGGTTGCCGGTAAGTGTTGGGGTTGAAAAAGAAAGAAGATGACGTACATAATACTTTACTAACAAGAAAAAGAGAATATATAATTTTACATGGAAATTAGATTTAAATGGAATGGTCGCCCAGACGGGGTTAAAGATCTACACGCGATCAGATAGGTTGATTAAGGGATTAAAAAGGTTAGATACAGTTGGTAATTTAAAGAGGGATTTTAACTGGGGCGTGCATACCATTATTGCAGCAACTTGGATAAGCCAGATTTAAGATCAATCTGCAGGCGGCAACGGTTACGATTACCTTATGAGCTCGTTGCCAAAAGGGGGCCAGTGGGGAACGGTGAAATGACGGTAGAAGTTGTTTTCCTCGGCTTCAGTTTGAGAGAGCACTTTTCGTCTTTCTAGTTGGAGAATCCTTGTCAGTCCTTGCCAATTGACTAGGGCAGGGTTCACTGAATTCGAAGCTTGCCCGATGATTACGGCAGAGTCCAAGTATCGATTTAGCCTACACTTGAATTGAAATCACCGCTGGGGGGCGAACAGGGGAGAGCGTCCTGTAACTCGTTCGTGAGAGTAGGTGAAATTTTGACTGTGCTACTGTCGAAACTCGGCCTAATCGTTAAATAGGTACCTAAGGAGGAGGTGCGCGCGATCGTGATGAAAAGTCAGTGACTCTTTTGGGGGAAGGGGAAATCTTAATAACGCTCGCTGGAATGTCCAAGGGATTCTACTCCTTGGGCAGAGGCGCCCGCATGCTCGCGGTGAGGTGGCCGCGAGAGGAAGGGGGGGAGATGACATGGCCCCCTAGGCATATACAGATGGGGCGAGTGATAACTGCGTCCTCTACCTCCTTGCCTCAGTTCTCATGTTTTCACCCGCCTCACGAGATGATCTCCGGACCCACGTGGGTACAGGAAGGCACGTCGCCGCCATTGTACCTCATTCTGCTACAAATACCTATCCTATCTTCTAGGATGAAAAAAATTGTTTATCCCCCGCAAATAGAGAAAGAAGTAGCAACAAACTTCATCCCACCACAAGAAGGACTTTTATCTTTGGAGAGAGAGTTCCCTACTATACTAAATAATTCACACATTCTATCAGATAAACGTGTTATTCTTTACCAGAACACGTTGGAACACTATTTAAAACAGGATGATAAGGTTAAGACCACATCTATCATTAAAGTTAATGAGAGTAACAAGGATCAAATAAACGGTTATACAAATAAAATACTGGAAACATTTGAACCTAGTGTTCGTGAAAGATGTAGATTTATCAGACACTAAAAGATACACAGGGATTTAGTTATGGTAATGATGGGGTGATTACCATCGACGGTAAAAGACTTCAACAATCTAACAATATCGATCTACTCAATGATATAGCACGAACGTGCCAAAGATCACCATCCACCATCTGGGAGGAGGTAACATTAAATTTAATATATTCTAATTTCTCTAAATCGAGCCTAAAAAACTCGCAACGTTAGAAAGGGTTAGAAAATATTACTTATACATCAAATTCCTCTACATCAAGCTCAGTGGTTCGCGCAAACATGAGTCGAACTTTTCTTGATCGTCAACAGCAAAAACTAATCAATTTTACCGACGAACGATGGCAACCAGACGGACCACTCAAAGGATTGTATAAACTTAAGTGGCAACTCCACACGAGACAAAACATGAATTTTAGATCGCATCAAATAAACCTGATCCTATTCGACTTTGCATCAGTGGCTCTCTAGTTTCCCTCGAACACTATCACGTAAAAAGCTCTGTATTGATTCTCACACTCGTATCATCTCATTGGTTTGCACTCTTCATGATTATCTGATTACATCTACGACAATTACAAATCTTCACTCAAGTATGAAACTTCTTGCGCTTGTCAAAACACGATCAGTTGTAGAATGATCGATTGCACTCATCAGATAAAATCCCTCGATTTCTTTCTCCATCGCAATGCCTAAGACACTGACTGCACACCCCTACACAGGTTTTTAGATAGGCCATTACATTTTCATGATATGTATAGCAACAAAATCCCCTAAAGTGATTAAAAGACAGTATCTTGTTTTTAATATATGCATAATTAATATTACGAATCGGATCGTAGGTTTCATCTTCAAGACCAATGATTTGGAGTGGGGATGATTTTTTAGGATATGTTGCTCGATGGAGTAATTTGAATTTGCGTTTATACCCTGTAGCCGTAAATACAATGATCTTGCATTTCTACTCGTGCTCTATCACGAAGTATTGATCTGCAGTGACAGCCTTTCTTACACAAGATTACATTTTCTTGCCAACATCTGAGATTCATATATTATTGTCGGAAGCGAGAAGATTTTGCAAGAACATTCTCCTTCCTTTTCATTACGAGGACTGAGGAAACAAATGCGCAGCCTGTATAATTTATATATATATATATCCTATATATATTCTATTTCGATCAAATCGAACATTAGATGGTATTATAGCATGTCCTGCAGGAATCCTATAAATACAAACTACGAGATTTAAGATTCCAAACTCAATTGTGTCCGCAGACTGGAATGCAGTGTCAAATTGTCCTATGATATAATTGAATACTGTCGATTCGCGCGGTTCAACGAAAGAAATATGTAAATTGATCGTATCACCGGTTGTATCCGCAACTTCAAAACTTATATTTACATATAAAATTAATATATTCAACCTTTTAAATAATACTATAACAAAATCCGGTTATGTTAGAGTGATCTTTGTAATTAGCTACGGAAGAGCTTGATATAACGCTAAACTATTCCTTAATGAGGATGAGTTATGGCTTATGTTTGGAGCATTACACAGGTTAAGACAATAAAAATTTCTCCTATGTAGATTTACTGGTAAATTACTACGGTGTAAAACAGCTAAAGTGTAGAGTGAGGACAAATACAAACAGTCTATTTCCAAGTATACATTTCGATATTTACTTGAAATTGTATGATGAGTTTATTCATGCACGCGTTGTACCATGAGAAGGAAGTCAATACTTTTCTAAAACTTGAAGACGAATTCCATGAAAGTTTTTATCAGATGAAGTGTTTACAGAGTGCGTTTGATGCTTGTTAGCTTGCATTCAACGATCTATTCAATGAATGTCGACAACTTGAACCTACCATCACCTAACAAGAAAAGAGAAAGCAGTATCAAATTTATGAAATAATTAGTCCTCAGGGATCTTTAAGACTCACTCATAATTACGTGTAAAGAAAAGTTAATATAATATCTATATCAATCAGGCTCTCCATGGAAGTTCAGACCATGGAATGTCGCCAGCCTGCGTCATCAAGCCTTGCAAGAAAAAAGTTTAAGTTCGCCCCAGATAAAAATAATTCTTTATTAGAGCCTGATTTCTTAAAAAATCTGTTATTAATTTTCTAAGGTATAAAGTTAGATTAAAATCAAATATTGATGATTTTTATCCGTTGCATATCCAATACCGCTTTCCTGACCGGATTAACCCAGCTCTTGTGCTACAGAGAATCAGCAAATGTGTACGAAGTAATAAAGTTGCGGACATCCATGAAATTCTAAGTCAAATTATGTATTTTATCCTAGGTGTAAAATAAAATGAGATTTTTAAGTTAAGCTGTCTTTTATTGAATAGTTATATGAGTGTCAACGAAACAGATATTCAGTTAAAAATGAATCGCCGATTGTTACCTTTATATATATTTCCGAGTCTGCCAACATTTTGGAGTGGAGTAAATCAGCTATTCCAATCTGTAAAAAAGATCGCTAAAATATCTGATGAGGTAGATGTCAATTAAGTTTGAATAGCTATACACTACACAAACCCGTGCGAAAAAGATTCAAGAAAACACGTAAAAGCACAAGGTTCAAACGAGAATTGGCAGGTAGACCTAACCTTTTAGGTAATCGTATTGTATTTGTTATTTGGAGGGAGCTGGTCTGATACTAAAAATTATGCAAGGCAACAATACTTCAATATTGGCTGAGTGGACTTTTTATTACTTTATTGTTGAGAGAGTGCCACAGCGTTTAATTCATTTCTAAGGAGAGAGCCCCTTAAACACGTAAAGGATCTATTGATACATCAGAATTATCCCAAAATAGACATATATTTGAAATTTAACAATTAACTACAAAAAAAACAGTAAAAATATTTATATTTACCTCATAAGTTAACCGGGGCTAAACACGCTTGCAACTGGGCCCACTACAATATCTATTCATGACTTCAAATAAAAAATAGGATCCACGTAATTAAAGCAATTGCCGATTAGTTTTTTGATCGTAACCCTTTTTGATTAGCGTTAAACATCAAATTAAATTACACTCTCCTACCAGTAAATATGACGGGGTTCACGTACAATTGTTTTAACTTCGGTTAATTTGAATACCGTAATAAACTGATACTAATGCAATACGAATATAAATGGTCATTCTAACTTACATCACAGATAGGAACAGGGGTTTCCGGATGTCATTAGAGGGATTTCTCGCGCTTCCGAGTGTTGGAGCGGCCGATAATAGATTTCTTCGAGATGGGATGGCGGTAAGGGAATCAGATGTCTATATCTTCGGTCTTAAGATCGCAATTTGAGAGTCACTCGAGGGTGACTGGTTCATATATTTCTTGCTTGCGAAATTCCTGTTTGGTACTAGGAATATTGGTCCTGATAAGCTTCTTACTAAATGTGTGCAAGATGCTTCGCGCTGGCACCGAAATAATCCTTCTTCTCATGCTGTCGAAATTCCTGGTTTGGCACTAGGAATAATAATCTCGTCAGACTTCTTTTAAGTCTTGTACCAGATTGTTCGTTCTGGTACCGATACAAAACGTGACGTTTTTAGTTAATTCGACACTGAGTGAAGGATCGATCTTCTCGAAATAATTCTTTCTCGTCTTTCCTCGAAATAATCTTAGTTATATCGAAATGGGCGAAGGAGCGAACTTCTCGAACTGGTCTTCTATCGTCTCTCACCGAATAATCCTGGTTATATCAAATGGGCGAAGGATCGATCTTCTCGAACTGGTACTTTATCGTCTCTCATCCAATAATCATTTCTCTTACCTTCAGGGGCTTATTTATAGGTTGGCGACCGCCCCATCTAAGAGGCGAGGCCGCAGAAAGGAGAGCGAGGGGTAAGGAGGTTGGCACGGCGTTGACCAAGTAGGCTTGTTAGTTAACGACACCACCAACCGTCACCATCCTTGGCGTTCCTTTTTGACTGGCACCGCTTTTTGGTGATTTAACCACGGGCCTACGGATCTCGTAGCTAATTATATCTTTTGAGCGCTGTTTAAGGGTCTTTGGTGTTTACCTTAACACATATGATCGCTCCAACTATTTATGCGGCGGGGAGATGAAACAGGGTAGGTAGTTAGAAGGTTATTCGATGGCTAACCTTATCATGACTCTCCACATGTGGCTCGATTTTCTTGCTTTCTCCGCAAGGAGGGGGGGACTTTAATGTATACGTCCGCCTGGCCCTCCGGGAGGCTTTATGTTGTAATTCCTCTACAGTAACTGGGATGTCTAAGTTTGAAAGTTTTAATTATAGTGTACGTTATATATTCTCTGTAATTCCTTTAAAGGAGAAGACGGATAAGGTAGTGTCAAATGCTATACGAAATCTCATGGATAAAACCAGATGGATTCCAGGTCATATATGTTGTATGTAATGATGGTGGAGAGTTTAAAGGATAGAAAATAAAAGACTTATTGAGCAAATATAATATCGCATATATCATGTTCACTCATTAAGAAAAGCTAGTCTTGTGGAGCGTGTACAAAGAACACTAAGGGAGTTTTCAGATATTATACTTTTAATAATACATGGAAATACATCGACGTGTTAGATGATTTTGCAAGGGGATTATAATAATTCTATACATACAATGATTGGAAACACACCATTTAAAGTTATACATGATGTTGCTATACCGAATCGGAGAGCTGAAGTTAAAAAAAAGAGGTTTCTATATAAGATCGGCGATTATGTTGGCACCTTACGCATTTCCTGTAATTTTAAAAAAAGAATAAATTTTAGGATGGACTGAGGAAATTTACAAAATATATGTATGTATATGATTTCAATTGTATTAGACCTGTATTATATTGAAGTTTTAAATGGAGAACATATTGAAGGTGTGGTTTATGAAGAAGAGTTATAGAAACTGTTGAAGTTGTGGTTTATGAAGCAGAATTATAGAAACTTAAGTTTGTCTCCCGTAATAAATATGTAGTGGAGGAAATAGTTAAAGCGAAATGACATAGAAAAAACAATCGCTATTTACTAAAATGGCGAGGGTACCCAAAGTCGTTTAACTAATACGTCAAAGCATGTGATATCACACACCATCCTTGAGCATATGCATTCGTCAAATTAAATAAAGCTCCTCAGGAAGGTTTTTTATCAGTTGTGAAGATGAAGTCAGAGAGAATTTATGTTACCCTTTCTTCTTCATCCTCCCTGGATGTTTACCCTCAAAACTTTATGTCTGACTATAGAATTGAATTGTACAAATCGATTATAACAGATCAGAGTCAATATGACGTAGGACTTTATCAGTTTCAATTTACATGGAATATCTATAATATTACTAAGCCTACACAGGCATTAACAGTCTTTCGGAAAATGACGAGAGTAAATAATTATGCATCGAATACTATATTGGCAAGAAGAAAGGAGACAAAATTAATAGGCATAGACTATGCTTCTGATCAGATATGAATAACCGCTGAGTATTATAAAAATGAAAAAAGCACTCCTAGAGAAAATGAATCTGAGAAGTAGTCAGAAATTATAATCTCAAGATATACTGTTTCAATCTGACAAAACGCAACGGTAAATGTCTACAGACTATGTATTAATGCTCACTTCACGTTCATTGTTCAGAAGAATTTTTCAGTATAATGAAAAGATCCATGAGAGGTGATATCCCCCAAGTAAATAATTATATAGCGTTTAGTATAGATTTTCCTGCTCGTGTATCTCATCGGAGATCATGTTACATTTACTCTAACCTTGTAGAGTATTAGTTAGTAGGTGGCACACAGTAGAGGCTGATAAGAATTATTCACCTTCTCTTCAATAATGGTTCAGTCAGTATAACTTTTGATAATACACACTATCTAGATCTAAGCTCTGGTGAATCGAGATCAGTTTATATCTAAACGGTGTTCCATAAAATATACATTGCCTCAAAATATATATTGAGTTTTCTGCCTCAGAGAGAACATGGTCTTGGATTCTTTTTTTCCTTCCTATTCAAAATGCGGCGCCCTATCAAAATACTGATGCACGCTATCTAGCAAAGAAGGCCATTCCCGCCGGATTCGCTGCGTTCATTATATTATGCATGGAAAGACCGTAAAGCATGCTTTGAAAGATCAGCTGGAGAGGACAAAAAATACTATAACTAAAGATACTAGACGATATATTAGAAGAAAGTTAGAGTCTGAGAGTAATAATGATAGGAGATCTGAAAAATGGGTGTAATAATTAATCAAGAATGGATGAAAAGGTTAAAAAAGAGAAAAAAATTGAATATAGATGATGAAGAGAATTTTTTCCTCATAATATAAACAAGCACAAATTTCCTAGATGTTTTCATAAAGTATCATCCATTGTACGTCATACACGTGTAAAAATGAATGCTTTTCATCCAGCAAGTTATATCTGTTCCAAAACAGAACTTGATCTGTTTACCGTTCAACCAACCTAAACTTCCATCGTTGAGAGCAATTATAATCATTACTCTCCACTTAGATATTTCTCATCAGATCTTACATACTTCAGTTGAATATTATATATCTGGTAGCGGGACAGATTATGTAGACCCAAGTGTGGTTTATCTTTATATTAATAGAAGAATTGTGAAGGTAGATGGAAGCCAGGGAGCCCTGGCTGCAGGTACATGCGTCATACCAAGCTCCTTCCAGTACCTATATGGCGAGAACGCGATAAAAAAAGTTAACCGCAAAATTCGAGTTAACATTTCCATTGCGTTTAAGAGGTTAACATTTCCTTTGCAACCACTTTACTTCACACTTTGTTCAGCATTGTTGATATTTATTTAAAGGGACATCTTTAAATTCCATTGTAAATGATTACCCCTATTGTGCATATTTAGAGACCTTTTAGAACTATACCCCAGAAGAAAAATAGAAATTTCTTTCCACTGCAGGATATTACTTTAGTAAACAACATATAGGAAAGAAATATAGCAGATCGAAGAAAAAAATAATTGACGTATATGAAAAACTACAAGCCGATTTCTTCTCGAGATATCAGCTGTTGATAAATCGAGTCTCCCTAAAGATAAAGTCACCAGAGCACCACATAAATTTACACTATTTAGAAACCAGACCGATTTAAAAGCTAAAATAGAATTATTAGATAGTTTTCTTTCCATAAAAAAGTCTGCCTTTTAGCATCAAAACTCATCTGTTGATAGAAAATAGGTTGCTTACACAAACGGTAAGTACTCTATAACACAAGTGCGTATGCAAATTTTACAATTGTGAATGGATTATCAATGAAGAGTGTGGATAATATAGGGTGTTTCAACAAGCTCGCTTGAGCTTTGTCAGGCCATAGTGACCATGTTGTTAAAGCAACATCTGGCAACCTCACTGGCAACTGTTCAGTAGTACTTGTCAAGTTACCATGAAAGGTTATAGCAATGAACAGCGTTTGCAAATCATCCAATGTCATTATAAAACTCAGTGCTCTGTTCGACAAACGTTGCGCGCATTACGTGATTTCTATCCTCGCCACACTCGTCCTGGTGAGTCCAATGTTAAAGGTTTGGTGGTTAAATTCGAGGAAAAATGGAAATAAACAATCCGCCAACACCCGTACGTCGCCGAAACGCAAGGTTTGCTGAAAAAATCGCTGCCATAAATAAGAGTGTACGGGAAAATCCGAGGCAGTCAATTTCTCGTCATTCACAAGAACTTGTCTTTATGAGACTTTAGTTTGGCGAATTATGCGTAGGGACTTGGGTCTGCACCCGTAAAAAATCTAACATACCCAGGAACTTAAGGTAAACGACCAGCGACAACGCCTTGTGTTAGCTGATTGAGCTCTAGAGCAGTTGGAAGTTCCCCAAATTTCCCCCAAATAATCATCTTCAGCGACGAGGCCCATTTTTGGATGAATGGATTTGTGAACAAGCAAAATTGTTAGGAGTGGGACGAAAATAATCCACATGAGATACACCAGGACCAATTGCATCCCAACAAAGTGACTGTTTAGTGCGGATTTCCATCAAACGGAATTATCGGTCCGTATTTTTTTGAGAACGAAGATTGGATTGCCATAACTGTCAACGGCAAAACCTACAGATTGATGATCAGCAACTTCTTGTGGCCCTAATTAGATTATATGCCTGACATGGTTACTGAAGACACGTGGTTCCAAAAGAGCGGTCCTACGTGCCACATTGCGCATGCCACGATAAACAATTTGCACCAGTGATTTCAGGACATGTCTTTTTCGCACGGTGGCGAGGTCAACTGGCCAGCGAGATCATGCGATTTAAGGCCATAAAACTACATTGGGGGGGCTACCTTAAATCGCAGGTCTATGTGAATAACATGCAAACAGTTGGTGTCCTCAAAGTCAACATAACGAACACCATCCAGCAAATTCAGCCAGATTAAGGCAACAAAGTCATCGAAAATTGGGCCTCCCGAATACGTTCCATCAAGCGAAGCTGAGGAGGACAGTGGGAGCGACGTCATATTCCACACTTAATGCCATAAAATGTACTTTCAAATTTAATATAAATTGAGTGCCTATATTACACACAACTTGTTTTATTTACATTTAAAAATCGAGTGACCTTAGTGAAAGACCATATACTTTACCTACGAGTAAAGTAATTGGTATGGTCGACCATTCGGCATTTTTGGTAGTTATGATGCATCACCTTTTGAATTTAAACCTTATAATGTGAATTGTGGCAGTATCTTTATAAACGGGGATGAAGTTGAAAGATCATTTGAATTAGACTATTCGGACGATCCAGATCCAGTTGCTCAAAGGGCATTTTACTCGTTATATAATGGAATAGGGTGTATTCAAAGTGGGCAGTTTATTGGACTTACTTATGTTGATTTTGTAAAATATAAAAGTAAAATTGTATTAACCTAAATCATGACAAGAGTACTAGTTGTCTTGGAGATTGCTCCGATCCTATACAAGAGGGAATATTATCAATATAGTTAATAGCCCCAGTATCCCATATTATATACACAGAGTTTTAATCTGTTATTGAGATAGATTTGTTTAGAAACGTACTTGTTTATTCTAAATAATATGAATGTAATACAAATAGAAGAACAATTATATGGAAATAAAACTATTAAACGAGTTTTTCATGGCTGTTTTTTCGAGAGACACTCACCTCTGTCAACCGTTAATATTGACAACAGCTTATCTCATTAATCTAGACAGCAACCACCAAATTGGATTGCATTGGATAGCTTTGTTTCTTGACAAAAATTCGTATTACTATTACAACCTATGTCTAGGGTTCCAGAACGATCTTTAGATTTAAAAAAACTTAGTATAAATGAATATAATTATCATCGTCATCCATTCAGAGTTCAGAGTTACTATTCAGACTTATACAGCTTGTTTTATGTCTATTTCATTTAGCAGATGGCAATTGGTAAATCATATGGAGTTATTATTGAACAATTTGATTCTTATGATGATCAAAGAAACGAAGAAATCGTAGTAAGGAATACTTGTAATAGAATGTAAAGAAAATTTATCTTGTACAGTTAATAAATACGAATTCTTAGTTGGAAAATATGTAATTGTGTAGCTTATCTATAAAATTGTGTATATTATATATTATTATGTACGCTTGTTAGTATAAATTAAAGGTTACTTTTCGATTTATTAATCTGTACAAAAAGGTATGCATATTTGAATTTAAATGTAAAATAAATCATTTTAATAAGCTTGACTTATTTAAAAAAATGTTACAAAAAGACAATGAGTTACTCTGTGAACGAAGGTATGAACTGAGAAACGGCGAAAAGTCGAAGAAAGTTACCACATGAAACCCATTCATCTTCTGTTAATGGCTACATATTATTGCAATTATTTAAAAAATTGAATTTTGGGTTAAGTGAACAAAGAGAAAAATCGCTTCTTCACAGCAAGCTATGAATTATAATGATAAATGAAGAATGTTTGGAATTGTTTTTTATATCTCTACAGATGAGGGGGGCTTAGGGACAGGGAGAGAAATATTTGGTAACAAAAAAATAGAGGTAGGAGGGGAATTGGTCCATTAGAAACATGAGAGTGTGTGAGGGTGTATGTGTGGGAGACGGTGTTTGGAGCTTTTAGGCGACTGCGATAAACAAACAAGCGATGTTTGTCTCTTCATTCCCTGATGCCAGATATGTTAAATATGGTCTAGACCTCAGTAATCATTTGATTAAAGTTTTCGATAATTAAAAATGTCACATTTGATGCAGACCGTACGAGTATTAACCATCGCTCGAAAAAAAGGTAAGTAAAATGTTTAAACAAAAATACCTATCTCTTTGAATCATTTAACCTCTTTAAATATTTTTAAGTATGACGAAAAACAAATAATTGTGTGTGAGTGTGTGCTTACATAGGTTTGTTTGTGTATGTGTGCAGACTCTGATTCCTTCGAAAAAAGGTCATGAATTAAGGATAGGTTAGGGAAAGGGGAAAAGGGCATTTGGCGACAAGCTCCAAACCCCGTCTCCCTCGTTCTCCCTACATCTTAGTGACCAACCAGCAATGGAAAGATGGGGGTAGACTCTGGGTGCAAGTTCATCTACGTATGTAAGTGGTGGAATATGTATACATGGCTGTTTGCGTCTGTGTGCTCTCGTCCAATTAAATTCAACACTACTGACATCTTATAAATACTAATAGATAATTAATATACCTCAGCATGTAAATCGTAGCTCACTTTGTTTGCATGTGCCAGGAATCTCTCAGCTAAGTATTTGGTGGCTTAAGCAATAATCCCTAAAGAATTACATGCGGTCTTTATTTACGAGGAGGTGCAAAAAGCACCTCTTAAAGTATATAAATAAAAGTAATTGAGATAAAATATGTCAAAACTTTTCTGCATATTGGTAATATTCATCGTTATCCTTGTTAGTTTCTTGCTACTTCATAGCAGCAATAATGAGACGGTTGATCAAGAGCTCCTCTTTTAAAATAAACCAATATTTTAATGCGATTCTAGTCCCGAACCTTGCGAAACATGTTAGAGCTCCAGATGCGGGAAGGAAGATTTATGGCTTTTTCCGGAATTCTATCGCGGAACATTTTGAACTGATACTACTTTAGATGACGGCATAAAACCACCAGTAAATGCATTTTGGGTTGATAGCTTTACACAATATGTCTGTTTGTTAGTAGGTAGGGGTAAGTGTGCATATCAGTATATGGATCATTGAGGTATTCAATGGTTTGTCCATATAAAGTATTTCATCGAGGCATTTTATTGTTTTTTACGCGAGATCACTCTATTTTACGAGATTTCCAGACTCTCTACGAAACAAATATGAGGCTTTCGCGTCGCCAAACATTTCGGTTTGACTTCCCCTTTTTCGTATTTATGCTTCTTTATTGCAAATGGAAATGAGGATAGCGTCTTTGACTTTGGTTAGCCTTACCTAAGGAGATCAGAGGTACAGAGACAATGGTGGAATGTTACTTTATTTGTGGTATCAGATAAGGTTAACAATAGGACGCCAAGAGTTGTCATTTTGATCCTTTAAGAAATTCAAAACGACTTCGCATGGTAAATCTTTCCTCCCAACATCCCTAACTCTTTGAATTCCAATTAGTTTAAAAGCCCATTTAATTCGTATAGAGTTTTTTAAAGTCACATATTGTCATACCAATAATATACCTTTTATATGCGACGCCCATGGGGTCATTTTGACCCTTCTTGGAACATCTAAATTTCAGAGTATTTATGTTTCCTCATATATGATGGAATCAGATGTTAAAATTTATCTTCTCCGTTATTTTGTACAGGCAGATTTCAACGTAATAGGAAATGAACCACAAAGGGTAGATAGAGACATAGTTGTTGTCCAGCTCAGTTTTGTTTCGGAATCCATAAAAAGTAGAGGTCATGAATTTTGTGTCTGCTTAGTTGTAGTGTATTTAATAAAAAAAAACAATATCGCTTATCATAATATGAAGACATTCTAAACTTTGTGACAGTGAACCTTTGTTTTATCCTACTGGGGTTGATGATAATGAATCAGATGGTGGAGAATTGTGTCCTGATGACTGAAATGATGAAGATTTCATTCTCGAATCTTCAAACATATCCGAAAATGAACAGAAATCTTCAATTGTCTCATGTCTCCCAAGTAACATTGGAAGTAAATTTATGTTGATATCCATATATACCGAATATATATATATATATATATATATATATATATATATTTATATATATATTGTAGGGGAATCGTCCCTTCACCCCCCCTCCCGTTCACTCGTGATGCAGTCTCAAGGCGTTTACCGCAAAGACATCCGGCCCAGGCATCGGTGCCATGAAAGACCCTAAAGGTCCAAATGTAAGATCTCCCCCAGGAGAGTGAGATCCAGTTTCACGTCAAATAAGAAATTGGAGACGTGTTTCTCCCAAGCTCGAAGGCTAACGTGGAGCCGATGTCAGACTTCGTGGAAAAAACCGTTTGGAAAAAGAACTCTCCTGGGGCCGTCCTCAAGCCCCTCCCCCCCTTATTGGTCCCCCAGTGGGGTGACGAGGTATAAAAGAGGAACTCTGAGGAAAATCGTGGTAGTATACGTCAGTCTCTAGGTGACGAAGTCTTCAGGTCAAACCAAACTTCCGAGACTGGAGAGGTAGTGTACTTGGCTCGCCAGACCAAGAAGTACCTTGCAATAGAGGCAGGGCTACCTACCTTAAAGGGCTAAGTAGAAGCTCAGCCTCGGAGTAAGTCCCTGTTTTTCAAACTAAACGATAAGTTAACTTTGGTAAGTTCAACTTACGCTCACCAGAGAGACTCCTCATATCCTGGTGCACCTTAAACACAAGGGGTATTCCTCGTACTTGAGGAATTAAGAAAAGAAGAAGCAAAAGGCTTCCCCCTTGAGCCCGATAATCGGTGAATACTTTTAACTCCTAAGTTAACTTGGTAAGGAACCAAGTTCAAATTATTCTCGTTAGAGAAATCCCCCTCCGTATACTCACCCTTGAAGAAGACTGGAACTAAGAACAAAATCATCCTCGAGCTAGTCCTGGGTTACCAAACCGAACATTATGTAACTTATTCTCGTCAGAGAAACCCCGTCTCATCGATCCTCGCCCTTGTTGAAGACCCTCGCCGAGTTTAGTCCTCGTCCATGAGGAAATAAGTAACGAAGGAGAAAAGCTCCTTTTTGAGCTCATTACTCGGTGATCACACCGCACTCCAAGTTAACTTGATTTAAGAACCTAGTTCGACTCACTCTCGCCAGATAGACCACGACTGCCTAGGTGTTGCATAAAGCACCGTATTTGTTCTCGTCGTTAAAGAACCACCTTCCCCTGGAAGAACGTGTGGACCCCCCAGTTGTTACCCTCGCCAAAACGACCGTGTAATTTCGCCCATCTACATCTGGACAGACGGCACGCATCGTGAGTCAATAACATTTCTGAGGCCTTTAAACTCCACATGAGTCCGTAAGCCTTATTCTTATATTATTGTTGTGTGTAGAGAAATTAACGAATTTTTGTGAGTAAACTAATTTAATTAATTCTTGTTTAGGATAATATTCAGAGTATTGCTGTAATTAATGTTTAGATGTTGTGTATTCAATGGTTAAAGTTAAAATATAAGTTTATTTTGTGATTATTTTGCGTTTCTCTAATATCCTTACGTGTTTCGGAACGGCTCTGTTCTTTAAGATATTAAGATATCAATATATTAGACACTCTTAGCACTCTGAGAATAGAACAAAGAGGGGAGGGGGGCATTCTACGAAACACGATTATAAAAGTGGTGTCAGGTTAGTAGGGTTTTTATTAGAAAGAATTCTACGACATATATATATATATTAGTAAGCGTCCATTATTTTACCACTTTCTGTTTTGGATTAAAAAATCCCACTCGAATCATATAAAATTTAGTATAGGTAATATTTTTATATTTGCATCTATATATTTTACATATAAACTCGACTAATATATACCCATGAGTATACTTTTAGAACAGCAATGCAAATGTTAGAAAACAGAAAGGGCAAATTCAAGGTGACGCGATTTTAAAACGAGTATATACTTAAATAGGTGACTTGGAATTAGAAAATAATCAATAAATAGCTTGTGACTGGACCGTGTATGAATATGCCATCTCTGATAATGTTACACAAGGTAGGCCTCCTCAGCACAATGTACTGAAAGAAATACCAGGCCCAAAACCACATGCCAAGATCAACATCGATGATGATAGAGTTTTATCGGCTTGGAAGCCCTTTATTGATGAAACTATGCTCCTTCACATAAAGAAATGTACCGAAGCGGAAGCTGAACTAGTACTTCTGAACCACATGCAATTATTGCAATTTTATATGCACGCACAGTTAGCAGCTCACCAAATAACGATCTTCCCTCTCTATGGTTTGAAACCTAGGGCCTCCCATTTTGCCGTCAAACCATGTCTCGTAATCGCTTCTGTGAAATTAGGAGATTTTTTAGATTTGATTATAAGTCAACAAGATCTTAAGGCTTTTGGCGGAAAGATTTGCCCTTTTTTTTGAAACATAGAACAAATTCCTAAATATGCTCCATGTGTTATAAGCCATCATCCAATTTAATGATCGATGAGCATCTTTTCCCAAGCAAAGCTAGATACCCATTTACACAGTATGCTAAATGGCTTCCCTTATTTAGGGAAGGATAAATTTCCTGCCCAAAACATACGAGTTTTGGAGTAGGACGTCGTATTCAAACTACTTTCGACATATCTAAATACTTGAAGAGATGTAACAACTGATAATTTCGTTCCATCCTTGAATTTAGCAAGGACGCTTGAGAAAAATAGTACTAGCCTTGTCGAAACAATGAGCAGGGCGAGAAGAAAAATTCTAGATTCAGTGAAGAACACTCACCAGCCTCTATATGACACAACAATTATAAAAATAGGTGATATATATCTTACACTATATCAGGGGAAGAAAAAAAAATGTTCTGCTAATGAGTAGTATCCATACGGGTGTAAGAATTAAATATCAATGTGAAGAAAATACATGAAACAGTGTCTTATCACAATAAGACTAAATGTGGCGTAGACGTTCTAGATCAAATGGCGCGAAAATACTCCGTTAAAGCATCGTCAAGGCGGTGTCCAATCCACACTTTTTACAACGTTCGTGATTAGGCATTTATCAATGCTTTATTCTCAAACTTTTGACTCTTGATCAGGGGAGGAAAATATTTACCATTCCTTCGACTCGTCCCAAGCCCCTCCCCCCCCTCCTAGTAACGAGGCGCCAAAGATCCACTATGCTCACTCCTCGCTGCAAAATGATGAATCGATTTTGTGTCCAGATTAAGATCTCTGGAGCATGTGACTCCTTTCTTCAACTTCCCTTTCCTCTTCAGAATCAGGCATACAAATACTCGCACTATTCTGTAGTTTGACCCGTCCTTATCGTATCATCCCGTGAGCGTTCGTCAGACAGCAGACATCTTCAGTCGCTATTCTACCTAAGTCGATTGGTAGCATCTGTGAATGGCAAGCCTTTGATTTAGGCAACTGTCTTGCTTCGTTTAATCGAACCAAAGAAAATTTCTATCGATTACCTTTGTAGAAAAGAAGATTCCTCTTTCCGTGGAATTACGAGAATTCCCACATTTCCCGTCGAACGTCATCTTTGAAGATTGGCAATCTTGATCGGATGGTTGGTTCGGATCGTGCCCCAGCTTTCTCATTCGGACCGTGCCCTACTTGCCTCATCGGATCATTTCCCACTCGCCTTATCGAAAGAAGGACCTTCCTCGAAGTCATCGACCCGTAAGACGGAAACCTCCTCCATTATTAGTATTGTCAAGTTTACCCTTTGGATCTGAGCTAAGGTACTTAAACTAATTAATTCCATTTGAGAATCCCTCTTCATAATAATTATCAAGAGACTATCTCAATTCAAATAATTCCCTTTTTTCTATTATTATTCATATTTTAACCTTTGTAAATAAAATTATATTTTTGTTGTTTAATCTTTTACAAACCATTAACGATACTCTCGGCCTATTCAATTCAAATTTCGCCAACCATTTATGCACTGTTTGATTATTAAGGATTTGAAACCAAACGCCTCAAGTGTGACCACCTAGTTGGTCGTTAATCCATGCAACCAGTCCTCCAACGGTTCACGTTGCAGTAGATGATTAAGTCTCCCCCTCTCCCCCACATAATATAGGATTAGTGCATGGTTGAGATTGGTTGTACCACGACAGTAATGGAATCTCATTAAAAGAGAAACGTTTCCTTAAATAGAGAGGAATAATTCGCTTAAGTGCTTTTCCTGATTATATTTTTTAAACAACTGCAAGTGACATTCAATGACAAATGATACAAATACTTAAAAGTTTGTCATATTTAATTATAAGTTTGAATGTCGGAAGAAAAACACTCTCCTAATATATCATGTTTGTACTGTTGGAATTATGTTCGTATATGATTCTGCAATCTAATTTTAAACCAACCTTTTATGGCATTGTTCTTTGAATATAATAAAAATTGAGAAAAGGGCAATTATTTCAATATTTAAATATTTTAAACTAGATATTTTGTCATACATATGTACCAGTAATTATTGCAGTAGTAGACAAACATGATATCACAGTTGGCCCTAGGGTATACTTTACATTATGCTATAAAAAGAACAATAGGAGTTGTCCTCGAAGGTCTATCAAGCACGCCTCGCCGACGGCCCTCATTTACACCGAGCAAGACTCAATGAGACTTCCACTATTATTTTAACACTATTTTCTGGATGCATCATAACTTTAATGCCTTTTCAGGAAAAAAATAGAGAAATTTAATATTTCCCCTGAGTTTTTTCTGAAGTATCTGTACATGAACTATTATAATGCGTTTAGAAAACTTGCAAGTCTACATTATTTCAAAAATGTTGGACTGGCTACTTGAAAATTTTCTAGTTACATCAGTTGCAAGTCCCATTCATTTACTCACATTTTGTCTTGTTCAATAAAATGTTATTAGCTAAATTTAAGCCTTAATTATGTGATAATAAGATTGAAGAATTAATCTGTGTTATATTACACCCTCTAGGATGGAAAATTAAGTAATATTTTGTTTAGATGCTTTATGTATGCATAGAAACGGACCATAAAAACGGTTCAAATTTTCATTTCATATATCTAGTTAATACTTAATGCTACCAACCTTAAACAAATATCAATGAAAATTTTAATATATTTTCTTTAAAGATAACTCAAAGATATATACCTGAACCACGCTGATAGCTTGTTAGGAAAAGTTAGGATTTTTTGTGCTCTGTGAAACAAATTTGATGAAACATTTCCCAGCTAGGCTGCATAAAATGACATAACTAATGATAGGTTTTGATTATGCTTTGTTACATCCTCTATTTTTTATTTTAGTTCAGTTGTTTTTCGGAACAAACATGCTAATAGCTCGCTCATAATTTATAACAATGACAGGTCTCAGCTGAAAGACTTGCCCTGAAGAAAATTGTTCTATCATCAAGGAAAGTGCTCTAGGCACCTCTCTCCATGTTACTGGGATGTTATTTCACCATGAGGACATATTTTGAGGATTTAGGAAGGATCATTCGCTAAGAAAACATGATCTAATTGTGCGACCTCCAATAATGAAGGAACTAAGGATTTGAGAAATATTGAACGCCAGTTATGAAGACGACGCTGGTCGTCTTCATGTACAAGGACCGACAGAAGCCGTTTACTAGGGACTATAAGCTTCCCCGAAACAACCTCTATTCACACCCCGTCACAAGGCTTTGAGGCTTCAATGAGCCCGGAAGTGCTTACTATTGGACAGAAGATGTGTTCTCTTCACTGATGAGAATTAGACGTCCCTTGACTCACTTAAGTGTTGGGAAAATGTTTGTTTTATTTTGCTTCCCCGAAACAACCTCCATTCGCACCCTGTCACAAAGCTTTGAGGCTTCAATGAGCCCGGAAGTGCTTACTATTGGACAGAAGATGTGTTCTCTTCACTGATGAGAATTAGACGTCCCTTGACTCACTTAAGTGTTGGGCAAATGTTTGTTTTATTTTGCAGATGATCCTCCCCAATGTTTGCCACGTAAATAGCAGAGATGTTGAATCATGTTTGGGCATGTTTATTTGGACACAAACTTGTTGGCTCAGTCCTAATGCCTGATGGGGTTAATGTAACGGCAGTCGTCTCATGCAATCTCTTGAAAGAGATCTTGGATCCTTGGCTAGACGAGCTACCGTTGTCACTTCTTTAGTCTCTGGTTTTAAATGCATGACAATGCTACATCTCACTCTGCCAGCGCCACACAACGTTTCTAAGCGCTTACGGGATTCAACGTGACGGGTTGATGGTGTTTCGGCAAGCTTGTCAGCATCTCAAACTAATCCAAGCCTTCCAGTCCATTATTAATGAAGATCTTTATACCGATGAACTTCAATTTTTATCACAAGAATTCTTATTGGTGAGCATCAAAGCTGGAGCAGATGCTGTCCAACCTGCTACTATTAAGAAATGGTCAGATTTCATGCCTAATAGAGATTTTAAAGTCCATCTAGAGGGAAAATAATTGATTATGCCCATCAATATTGTATATACGAGTAATTTTAGTTTTCTGTTAAATAAATAAACAAGGTTGGCATAATAGGTATAATTTTTTTTTTTTCCAAAATATGTCTACATGGGCTAGTTTCATTTAAAAGCTATTAACGTGATTCCCCCCCAAAATGACGAATTTGAAATAAAATTTGGAGTAAGTAACAGCATAAAGAAAACTTAAAATTAGTATCGCCATATTGCGCTGACCATTTGCAAAAAATTCATCCAAACTGATTCCGCAGAGAACCGAGAAATCATAACTTTCCCTACCAAACTATTAGGAGTGGTTCATCTTGTAAGTGATTTCAGTTATCCCTATAATTGCTCAAACTGAGTTTGACAAAATATAATACCACAACATGTTTTTTATTTGCTCTCAAAACATTGGACCATGGAGTTGAAAGAAAGCGATAAGCGTATAAAGAAAGCTATTAACTTTAACGCAATGAAAATAGTATGTAGGCGCATTATTTAGAAAACTTCGTGAAGCTGGCTCTATCGAACGTCGTCGAAACTAAAGTAATTCTAATTGACCTGCAGAAATGATTGAGATTTTCAATGGACTATTATAATTTAAGTAACCTAGGAGTAGTAAAGTTTAGCGGTAAAATGAAGAGTTCTGGTATTTTGCCTTCTTTTAAAAAAAAGAATCGAATTCCAACTTGATGAAGTTTTGCGAGAGAGAAAAGGGATGTGATAGAGAAAATAAAACGCATAGTTCAGAGGTGAAAACAATAATAGAAAGTAAGGCAGAATTAGAAAGTAGCCTAAAGATCAGGTTAAACATTATATTTGTTTTTCTTCATATCGTACTTTTACATGGCGTTCAGACTGTCGTTTTTCACTTTAATTTTATTTTATACTTCAGCTGTTTTGCATCTAATGGTTAGTTTTTATTTTTTATTTTTAACTTTTTGTTTTTTCTTGTTTTTGTGTGTTAGTTAGTATATTCTTACTTGTTAATCGTATATGTTGTGTAACCCGAGAGTGGTGTGATTACCAAAGGTGATTTGTCACCATTTTTACTATCACTCTTAGGGCAGCCATATGGGTTACTTGAATTGGCTTGGCGGTTGATGGTTTGCTTCTATTGTAAATTCCTAGTAATAACAAGGCACTGACTCGAAAAGAGTAGAAAGATCTGTTCTTGCTTGATTGTAGGTTGGATAAAGGTTATCACATATTTCTACAAAGGTAAAAGCAATTTTGCTACTGTATTCAATATTCAAAATTCAGCAGGAACATTAAAGGTCTTCAGATGTCTTTTCTTGATAGGAGAATTAATCTTTAAGCTCCTTCCAGTCCTCGTTTTACATACACCACCCACATTCATGTGTTCGTTTTTTTAACATTCACTTTTAATAATTTATATATTGAGTTAATTTCCATAATATTAAATTTGTTAACTTATTATACCAATTTTTACACAATTATCAAGTCTTAAAATTGCTATGTAATAATATGCAAGGAATTAATATCACACTTTCGTTAATATTGGTTCAAAAGAATGACTTACTCCTAAGGACCTCTAAATAAACAAACTGAGTTCATTTAGACCGTCTGATATATTCCATTTGAATTTAACATAATAATACATTTCTTGACTTTAATTAATTAAATTCAAGTACAAAGTTTTATATATTTATCTAATCTTAGAATTATTGGATCATTAATCATAAGCATTTAAACTGATTCTTTAGATTCGTTTAACATATTCCTTAGATAGAGCTGGGCTAAATATAAAGACTTTATAGTATAAAAATAGAAGTAAAATTGTTTTTAATTTAATCAAAGAGCTCTTCTCTTACATACCCAAAAGAAAACCATTATAATAATTATTTCCTGGAGTCATCTCTCGTATGGTTGCCAAATGTCAGAATTATTCTTATTTAAATGCATTAAACAAATATCCTTTTATCCTCAATTAAACTCGATTTATATTAAATATCCGATATTGGAAAAACTGTAATATCTAAGAGTAGCTTCTCAAGGTGATTTCGGCCTTTTTCTCATAATGTTTTGTTCACTTTCCCTATAGGGTTTCTTAACTAACTGTCTAAAGGTGGGTGTTAAGGGTACAACCTACTACCAACAAAACTAAAAAATAAAAGAGGTGTTGGGGCATTTTTACGAAATAAAGTAACGTCACGGGCCATGTTTACGAAAAAAAAGTAACTTTGCAGGGACATGTAACGGAATTTTAACTCATTTTTTTCTGTTTACAGTTTCGGTTCATTATATTTTTGCTATTTTCCTTGTTTTACATTTTCCTATTTAGTTTTCCCATTGTTCTTAATTCCTGAAGTTAACAATCGTTTTCTAGGAACTCATTGACGTTATTCATGGAGAAAGATTGCAATTTTTATTATTTTTTTGAGTCTTTATTTCCCTTTTTCCCCACCTCTTTCTACATTCATTTTTTTTTCTATTTTTTTCATTTTGGCACAGATTTATACATGAAAATTTTATGCAGATTTACTCTTAGTAAGGATTAATCTATTCTTTACCTTTAACCTTTCCCGTTTTTTCCTACATATATTTTTGCGGTTTTGGAATTATTTGTCTAAAATTATAAACTATATTTTATGATAATAGCTTACAGATTTACTTTGATATAGTTAGTGTAGGGCATTACAAACTCTTTCAGTTGAGACTGTAGTCTTAAAAATGGCTTTGACTTTGAAACGTTTTCAATTACTTATGACCACGTTGACGATCGATTAGTAAAATTATTAAACGATCACAAACTCATTCTGGTGATAATCCCCTGGATTGTTTCTATTTATTCCAAAATTAATTGAGGTTTCCGGCTTTCGTCAATGCTAGCGTACACAGAAAATAGCTACCTAAGGGCTGTAAAAGTTTCATGTCTACCCGTTTTCGAGCCAAGCAAAATTTTACAAAAGTGGTCATTTTTCCTCTGAAAGTGTTGTTGAGGGTCTCAAAATGGACTTTCATTCTATTTGACTAATAATTCCTTTCTGAAAATATAATTAAATTAATTTACCATTTTTTTATAAGCTTCATATTTCGGGTGGGAGATTAGCTACAAAAAACACTGGTCCCGTCAAATTTAAAATTGTACATAAACAACTTATTTATTCTCGCCAAACGAAACATGAAACAAGAGTGCCAATTCAATTGGCTCGGAAAAAAACAACAATCGGCACAGAAACGCCAATGACTTCTGATAACGGAAATATAAATTACTCGTATATAGTTAGTTGTATAAATAAGGAAGCTAATGAGAGAATTAAAATTATTCGGAGAAATATGACTAAGCTGTTTAATCCAGATTACAATGCAAACCAGCAGTATTTAAGATTTTGAAATTCGTTTGGCACGAAGACTCCCTCCAGTTAGTGTTACTACTAGATCTTATACTCCCCGTGGTTAAAGTCACTTAAATAACCATCCGATTTCCCGTTTCATCTCTTAAAGCCTCGAATCCAAGCCAGGCTGAGACGATTCATCTACGACTCTCGGGCTAGCCATACGTGTTTGTGTTTTTACAGTGTCGTATCGCCTCTCGACACCTCTTCCTCCGTCGAGGTTGATCTAAGGAGCTCTGATAAGTTCGGTTCTTGTATACATAGAGTATCTATTGCCATTATTCATTTAATATATATAGTGTGTATAACTATTTATATATTAAATTTATATTTGTACCTACTTTTTGATAAGCATCATAGACGGAGACTTCATTAGTTAATATCCGCTAACTGCACTCAATATTTAGAATTTAAAAACCTTCGCATTCGTCTCCCTCCCCCCTCGCTTAAATTCCCTATCTCTGTCGTAACCCGAGTAGAATCGAGGTCACGCGCTGAGCTTGAGCGATCACGACTATTCAGCTGTTTTAAAAAGTCAGATTTAGCTAGAAAAGCTAAGCTCACTTCATTATGCCGCCCGCCCGAAGTTTCGAATGCTTTTTTTGTCATAGTTTAATTATCCGAGATTTTTTTTATGTTAAACCTAAGGAAAACCCGTCCAAATCAGCCTTCTGCAAGTTCTAAATGCTTCGTAAAATTTTAGACGATACTATCGGAAGTGTCCGGTTAGATATAAAAAAGATAACAGCTAAAGTTCTAAGGGACGCGCAAAGGCACTCCGTAACTCCCACTGCAAAAAGTAATGATATCGAAAAGCAATTGGAAATGATTAGTTAGGTTGAACAACGCGTAAGGTCTTTAATCTCAGCTACAGTCAAAGTATTAACATGCAAAATAGCAGCCCTAGATACAAAAGCGAAACAAGCGCAAATATTGAACGATATTAATATTAGTAACTTTAAGTTGATGTCGACATAGTGAGACACACGATTAATTAAAAAAATCAGTTTATGAATGTTAAAGGGGATGTTCAACCTAAAAACTTTCCTGTTTTGGAGTTGCCCATAAGGAGCTCTTTCTCAGCTTTAAATGACAGTTTGGAGTGCGCTTACGAAAGTGAAAACATTTTGGTTGGCGATTCATTAATTAGACACATGGATAAAGAATTTACTCGTGAAATTGGTGCAAAAAGCAAACGCAACCGAATTTGTGTTGCGGGAGGAAAAATTGAAAACATAACTAAAGAAGTAGAAAAATTAGACGTCCACGAAAATAAACCACTGGTCATAACTTGAGAAGAAGGAAATGACATTGACAATTGCACGTAAAGAAGAAACTCAGGAAATTTTGACGAGGTACAGAAATTTTATGAAAGAAATGAAAAACAAATCCAATAAATGCGTTTTAGTTGGTATAATGCCATGGAAATCATGGCTATTGCGTAAGGCGTCTAAGGCAATATTCATTAATTCGAGACTGCATGTTTTATGTAGACAGGAGGGGATAGATTTTGTAAACTATTGGGCGTATATGGATCATGATGGGATCTATGAGAGAGATGGGGTTCAATTTGGTTTTCATGGCATAGGTCGGATAGGGTGCCTACTCGACACCACAGCTAGGAAATATGAAATAAAAGACCCAAAGCAGTAGGGAAACTCGCAGGTCTTGAATCTAGCGGAAAAAAACGTAAATATAGCAAATATTAAGAGACACAAATCCCTTAAAGAATTGCATATGAATGCTCGTAGTATCAAAAATAAAATAACGGAGTTTAAATCCTTAGTTTTAGTGGAAAGATTAGATATTATAGCAATCTCAGAATCATGAAAAACTTTGAGAGGGACTTTTCAGGGGAGTATCAGATAGTAGGATACAAACTATTTGAAAACATGTGGATGATAACGATTTTTTCGATTTCGTAGGCGTCGATATTAAGTAAAAAAGCTTAAATTTGAGAATCGCTTTAGTTTACAGACCACCTTTCTGTAGCGAAGAGAACGATCTAACCTTGTACAATTCTTCAATTAACTTTATACGGGATAATCAAAGCATCATAATCGGTGATTTTAATAATAAGAAATTAAACTACGAGATGTTGTATTGCGAAGATAGAATGGGAGCGAGACTCGTAGACTTTATGCAAGAAAAATATTTAGTTCAGAAAGTTAGCGAAGGAACGCGTTATGATAGAGTATTGGATCTAGTGATGACGAATAATGAAATTCTGATTTCAAAATGTGAGGTTGGGGAAAATTTAGGGATTTCTGATCATAATATAATACGTTTTCAAATAAACGCGGACACCAAGACTCAGGATAACCGTATGCAAATTCCAGATTATAGAGAGCGGATTTTAACTTAATGCGAAGAAAAATCACGAGTAGAAATTTCCGGCAAAGTTTTAAGGGGCTTTCGGGATGGAAACGTACGAATTTCTATCAAGTGAAATAAAAACTGTAGAAAGACTGCACGTTCTATTTGAAATAGAATGCGAAAACAGTGAAGAATAAACCTAAGTGGTTTACCAATAATATAGTCATTAAATTAGTGGATATAAATACTGCCTATAAACGCTGGAAAAGTAATAGAACAGAAGATAATTATAACGCGTGCATCAACCTCAAGAGGGAGGTAAGTAATAGGAATCCTTTAAAGAGCACGGTTGGTCCACTGTTAAATGAAAATGGGGAGTTAATTGGCGAATCATATGAGATGGCGACTATTTTAAATAACTTTTTTTCAACCGTTTTCACAATCGAGAAGGATGGTCCAATTCCGGATTTGGATAATCCACTTTTTAGGGAGGCCGATCATATCGTACTTAGCGATATAAAATTTTCAGTTGAAGAAGTAAGGAATTACATAAAGAAACTTAGATTTAAAAAAGCTCCAGGTCTGGATGGTATTAGTACGAGACTACTGAAACAATTAAAAGATTTAATATCGGAGCCTATGGCGTTGGCGTTTGAGATGTTGTTTCAAGGGGGGGTCGTCCTGTGCGACTTTAAGTTGACAAACATCACACCAATCTTTAAGAAAGGGGACAGAAACAGGGCCGGGAAAAAATTGTGCGAGACAGAATTGTTGAACATCTGGAGAACAATGGCCTCATCAAGGAAACGCAGCACGGGTTCCGAAAGGGAATATCTTGTCTAACGAATCTTCTAGATATTTTCATGATGTAATAAACATGTACGATAATAATATAGCTGTGGACTTAGTATATTTGGACTTTAGGAAGGCGTTAGACAAAGTCCCCTATGCTCGGGTGATAAAGAAATGTCAAGCACACGGCCTGCGTGGCAATGAATTGCTCTGGATATAAGATTAACTTAATAATAGAGAACAAAAAGTTGTAATAAACGGCGAGCCATCAGATTGGAAACCAGTTACGAGTGGCGTCCCTCAGGGGTCGGTGCTGGGTCCAGTTTTGTTTCTTATTTTCATTAATGACCTTGATGAAGGGTTAAAAAGTAGGCTGATTAAATTCGTAAGCGATACAAAGCTCATGGGAAGCTTACTTACAGATGAAGATAGAGCATTCTTACAGGAATACTTAGAAAAGCTTATTTAATGGATAGAGAAATGGCAGATGGATTTTAATGTCGAAAAGTGTAAAGTCGTGCATATGGGTTATTTTAATAAACAAATTCAGTATAATATGAGTGGTAGAAATCTTGGTTTTGTGGAGGAGGAGCGGTACTTAGGTGTCATTATAACCAAGGATCTCAAGCCCTCTGAGATGTGTGTGCAGGCGTCAAAGAGAGCGAATATTGTTCTGGGTTTCATCTCGTGTAATTTCGATTATAAACCTCGTGACGTAATATTCCCGCTTTTTAAATCCTTGGTTCTACCCCATCTCGAATATGCCGTTTAATTTTGGTCACCCTTTTACGTTAGTGATATTGACAGGATGGAGAGGGTGCAGAGAAAAGCAACTAAACTGGTTTCAGAGCTCCGCGGTTTGGGGTATGAAGAAAGATTGAGACAGCTGAAATTAACATCTCTTACAGAACGTAGTCTAAGGGAAGATTTAATCGAAGTTTTGAAAATACTAAAAGGTTAAGATAAGCTAGATTTTGGGCGCCTCTTTACCTTTAGTGAAGTTAACAATACCAACGAAAATAAAGGTTTCAAGCTAGAAAGACGTATGTTCAAGACTGTTATAGCAAAGAATTTTTTACGTATAGAGTCATAGAAAAGTGGAACAGATTGCCAGCTTAAGTAGTGGGAAGTGAATCATTGAATATATTTAAAAATCGTTTAGACAAGTATTTAAAAAATTGTGGGGTAATATAGGAAAATAAACACTTGTCATCATGACTCATAAAAATTTGCAAAACTTTTAGGGCTGCTTTGAGTGGGTCGGTTGGCCCTTGTATCTCGCCTGTATCTCAATAAATCAATATGTCGATGTTTTTCTACGACAGCCTTCTTTTCGTCATTCAGTCTGAAATTTCCGCACTTTTCTGTGATGATGAACGATTGTAACCTAAGATCGTTTTTTTAGCGATTTTTCTACATTTATTTTTGATGTCACCCTTTAAGTCTATCTGCAATCACTTCTTTCATATAATCTTATCAAAGAAATTCCTATCAATTGCACATTTGATTCCACTG
Source organism: Ceratothoa steindachneri (assembly GCA_963969495.1). Classification (NCBI taxonomy): domain Eukaryota; kingdom Metazoa; phylum Arthropoda; class Malacostraca; order Isopoda; family Cymothoidae; genus Ceratothoa; species Ceratothoa steindachneri. Next base: position 14,332,380 of record OZ018328.1, read on the forward strand.
TATTCTGGATCGTGTGAAACTAGCGCGACTCAATATGAGACACACAATACTTATAAATGATCACAAAAACATTATCTAGGGAACTACATACATCTAATTATTCTTATCTTAGAAATAAATTAAATATTATTTATATTACTATAATTTTCCATTATGTAAAAGCTTTATAGTGGAGCCCAAACTAGACACACTTGGTGAAAATTGGTTAAATGGGCTAGGATGTGCCATTCGGGAATTTTATCTTAACTCTTAAAGATTTAATATTTTAATCGAAAATCTTCTCTCGCTTTTTTCATACCAATCGAACGGGTTTTATGTAGTTCAATAAATTATTACTGAATAAAACTAGAGAAATTTACTATTTTGCTTTATTTTCATTTTCATTTAATATATCAGTTAAAAAATGAATTAAAAATAGGTTTCATTACTTTCTGATATTGGGCAGTTTTCCACTGATTTATGGGCTATTGACAAATTGAGATAAATGCTCCGATTAGGTATGTTAAGCTGGCAGAAAACTATAAATAAGTTTCTTCAACCATTTTTATAGTGTTTATTTACACCCCGTTAATATTAAGAGGTTTCAATCCAATTAGGTTTTTGTACTTTGTATCATGCAAAATGCAGGATTGAATTTGAAATCACGTCGAGTGTACTATTATTTCAGTAATCTTGCTATAAATCATGTGGTTAAAAAGTTTGAGAAGATTTATCATGCCGAATTTGTGCTTCGGAAAACACAGTAAATTCAGGACCACTTGATAATGCTGGGTAATTTGATCTATGATTATCTGCTATGAGAAATGTCAAGATCATGAGTTTGTGAGTACTTTATCAAAATTAAAACTATTTCTAAATATTGGTGTTAGACTAATTAAATTCAAATGTGGGGGTTTCCTGTTTGAATCATTTATTAACCCTCTGATTGTGTGCCGAATTTTTTCCATAAGTAGTGTGGTGGGGTGTAGGAAACCAAACCAAAGATAAACATATAATATTTAGACTAAACGTAAAATATTTATTTATTAGGATGACATAATAAAAATAACATTTATGCACAATTTTAATTCTTTTCAACAAGGTCAAAAATTTTTAATTATTTTGAATAAAAAAATCTAAGCATCGTTAATTTTTGAAAAACATTCATTTCATAAAAAATTAGAATGCTCCAATCAAGTAACTTTGTTGCAAATAAGACAATAATATTTTGTCTTTATAACTGTAGATCTTGGGCAATCTGAGTATCTGAAATTTGATTCTGTTTTTCTTTGCTTCGAGTCCTTTTCGACCTCTACAAATTAATCAATTTTCCTTTTCAATGACATTCCAAGATGAAGATTTTCTTTTCTTTTCTTCAGTTGTTCATCACCTAGCTTCAGTCCTAAAGTTTTGTAAATCTTTCCTCTTTTAGCTCCAGCGTTCTATAAATTAATCAAATGAATTTTATGAGCATTGATGCCACCAAAGTTCAATATGGCATAAAATAGGGTTAGTAGCCATCTTCTAGTTTTTCTTGTGACATCATATATGGCACATAACTGGCCAAATGTATCGATGCCACCTTTTGTTTTATTATAAAATGATATTATTTCTGGCTTTTTATCTTTTTTGGTTTCTTCGTCTATTCTATTGTTATGATGCATTGAGCAAATAAGTAACACAATCTTTGGCTTCCCTCAGAAAATAGGAATGCTGAGTAATATTCTTTGAAATTCAAACTAGCTTGCTATTGGAAACGGTCCTCTCATCATCAAAAATTAAGGGGAAATTTGCTTTTTATTTTTTTCAAATTACTAACTATAATTAGTTCATAATCTTTTAAAAGGTCAATACCAAATGTATAGCTAGTAAAACTATTATCTAAGATAACATTTCTTTAACTTCCTTAAATATAATTGACCATGCGTTTCGCCAAAGCTGTTGTAGAATTATCGACTGGAAATGAACCATCAGGCTGCATCTCTAAATAAACTTCTAAGTTTAAAATCTAAAAAGATTTCTAGTTAGCTAATCCCCAAATGTTGATAGCATATCTAGCTTTCTTTTTAGGCATATATTGCTGAAATGGGCATCTTCTTCGAAATGCAACAAGCATCTCATCAAGTGTAGTAAATTCTGCTAATTCATAATTGGATATACAATTTTTCACCAATGCCTCGAAAATATTTCTAAAAGCTGCAAAATTAGACCCCACCTTTGTTTCACTCAGAGTATTTATATCATTATATCTTTGGCATGTAAGCAAAAAGGAAAGCGCTATAGAGACATAGTGGAAGGAAAAATATCATACCTGTGCCATTAGTTGCCCAGAACTCTTTTAAATTAATCCTACTTGATCGATAACAACCTAATAAGTAAAAAAATCCTATGACAGCTTTTATCTCACTCAAATTAGTGGGTTTTACATGGTGATTTTGTTTATAATTATGTTGTATAGTCATAATGTAAATATTTGTACGTTTTCAAATTTATTTAGAATATATTCAGTTAAAGAATTTGGCTAATTTTTCTCAATATCATAATAATTTATTGTTTCACCTTTTGGAACAGGTGAAATGATGCAAAGGTTGTGAAAAGCTGTAGGCTTTTAAATGCAAGGTGGTTCAATATCCCATTTAGTTGTTTCATTCCTTACAATGAAAAAAGTTGCATCCGGTATTTCTTTTTTTTTGGAACACATCTTGCGACTGCCTACTTGGGCATAAGTCACCCTAGTACTCACTACAACCTACGACTAGGCTACATTGAGAAACAAATAACAAGTGAATAACAAATAACAAGGCTAAAAAAAACAAAAATATAAAAAGAGGTAAAGAAAAGGAAAACAAAACCACAAGATCACAAAGAAGCGGTCTCCGGCGTCGCGAGTAGAAATGACTACGCCCGGCCGACGAAAATGCGACCTACTAAAAAAAATAAAAAAGTCGTAAAATCCTCAAGTCGGTGTGCACGAATATGTTTCGAGTACAATGGAAAGGCGGTAGTGACCTGGCTCGTCTCAAAACGGGACAGGTAGTGTGTGCGGAGATCGCCCAGAGTGGGACATTAAAAAAAAAATATGCTAACAGTCAGGGGTACAACGCATTCGTCACAGTATGGCGCAGGCGGGCGCTCCATCAAATTGCTGTGCGTCACGTGATAGTTTCCAATTTGGAGATGACAGAAAGCAATCTGAAGCCGTCACGGCATTAGGAGGGTAGGTCCATGGAAACAGTCCGTCTCCAATCTTATTTGCCAAGCACTCCAGAGAGCTGCACGTATTCCTGCCATGTAATCAGTGTGAGGAAGAGTAAAACGCTGGTCTGATCTCCCAGTTCTCGCGGTCTCTTTGGCGCCGTCATCGGTGCGCTCATTCCCCGCAATTCCTACATCTCCAGGAACCAAGAAGATAATCTGGACATCCGCCCGGGTCTCCAAATTCGTGATATCACAGATATCGCAAACCAGGGGATGCAGCGTTTCTAATGCTCCGAGAGCACTCAGGGTGCTATGTGAGTAGCTATAAATTACAATCTGGTTTCCGAACGGGACTCGTTACGTTATTTCCCGTACGGAGTGATGTATTACAGCAGGCTCAGCTCTGAAGGCAGACAGCGTTGGCAAAGCCCAGCTAATTTCAAACAGAAGGGATAAGGCGTGGGAACCGATGTCCTCTTGGCAATTGAAGCCATCCATATACACTGACATAGTGCTCCAATTAAGGCCGAACGCAATACTCCCGGCGCTGTAGAAGCTTTGGTAGCAGAGGCGTGGCGACAAATAGTCAAAGCTGTAACCGTCCAAGGTGGCCTCCTGGGCAGAACCTACGGAGGAGAACCGGCAGGAGAGCTATAACTAGCTCACAAAGGAGTTTCCTAGCCCTAAATCCAAATAACTTAGGGTATGACTGGCATCTCTCGGTGGCATAGGTACTGTCGTAATAAGCTGTGAATACAGGAAGAGATGTTGTCGAATAAGGAAGGCGCCGGGCGAATTATGCACGGGGCACAGTGCAGGAGGCCCCGGTCGCCAAGTGAAGGCCGGTATGATAAATCGAGTCCATCTTGCGCAAACACGCTCGGATGCGGATGCATAAAACTCGCATCCAAGTCGAACTTCGAACGAACAAAGGATCGATAAAATTAAGGCAGTATCCATATCAGCGCCCATGCACTGAACGTCACGGAACGAAGCATATCCATGCCGTGAATAAAAGAGAACCTAAGGTTGCAAATATAAGCTTCCCAGTTTAGGCGTCGGTCAAATCCAAGACCTAGGAAAAGGTGCGATTCCACCACTTCCAGGCGTCTCACATTGGGAAACATGTCTTGGTCAGGGTGAAGCCGTGGATGGTGGCAGAAATGAACCACCATACTCTTGGCCAAGAAAAACTTAAGCCTGGCTGCTACAGCATAGCGAGAGATGCGGTTTATTGACTGTTGGAGTCGACGTTCCAGAGTTGGCTTTTGCTCCGGCTAAAGGAGATAGAAATGCCGTCAACGTAGAGCGTAGCGCGAAAATTCTAGGGCAACACCGAGTTGATGCTCAGCGCAAAGAGTGTGACACTGTGCACACTCCCCGGTGGGACACCTTTTTTCTGCTTCATTGGACCGGAACGGGCTCCCGTCAACCGTAAGCGGAATTGACGATCTCGCAAAAATTCTGTGGAGAGTCTTCATTATCGGGTATTGCCATATGGTATCATAGGCCTTGTCCAGTTCGAAAAATACCTTTAGCGTAATGATTTCTACAAAGGAAGGACTCGCATATGGGATTTTACAGTCGGAGTAGAGCATCCAAAGTAGAATGGAACTTACGGAAACTAGCCGGGGTAGAGTGATCTCTCTCTGGGTTGCCTAAAGAGAGTACATTAGCGATTAGCCAGAAACTAGCAAGGATACCTTCTACCCGGATCGTGCTGAACAAATCTAACAGAAAGGCCAGGCCTCGCTCATGTATCTCTCGAAGCACAACGTACGGGACATCGTCTGGACTATGGGCGGTGTCTGCCCACGAAGCGAGAGCGGAACGCAAGTTACTCAACCTTAAGCTGTCGTTAAAGGGTTATCCGAATCTGGAGGTAAAGTCCAGTCGAAGACTTCCGGGACATCAGGACGCGCATTGAATGCTGGTGGAGAAGCATCTAAGCTAGAGAATGCGGAGTAAGGGGTCGCCAATGATTCCGCCAGGGATACAGAATCCGAGATTGCGGTCCTAATCTTCTGGAGAACGCGGGAGGGATCCGGCTTTAACTTTCCCCGAATCCTTTTGAATCGTTTCCACAACTCTGCTAGAGGGGTCTTACCGTTAAGTAAGGAGACCTATGCACGCAAGGAAGAGCGACGGAGTGCTTAGGAATATACATATACCTAGCCGTAGTTGACAAAATTCAAAGATAGTGAAGTCGTTTGGCCGGCGTTTATAGAAAAGCTAGGCACAATCTCTTTTTGAGGCCCTTCTAACACTCGGCTGAGCACCAAAGAACTCTTCGCGGTGCATAACGGCAAGACCTTCTAGGAATAGTAATTAGGTCCACATCGATGAGGTTGCCGAAGAAGAACGCAAAGGCCTCATATACCGGCCTAATATCCTAGAGTGAAAGAGAGAAATCAGTCATTTCCTGAAATGCGGACAACTGCGCCCGCGTCTAGAACCCCTGGGGCATGCTCTCGGTCGGAGGCGGCCCAGAAAATGATATTTAAATGTGAAAGTGATCAATACCCTGATATAACCTCAGGCTGTTCATCCGAAGAGCACAAAGATAGATCGAGAGAGGAGAATGAAGCAGTTATCAGGCAGTGATACCTAAACTCATCCACATTTAGGACACTCACTTATAGCTCGTCGATTAGTTCTAGTAGTCTCTCCAAAGGGAGTGTTTGCCGTTCAGATCCCCAAGCAAAAGAAAGGACTACTGCAACCGTGTCACAACGCAGAGGAATTTTCACGCGTCGAAGTAGGTTGATGGTAGATTTTACGCGGAAAAAACGGTATACCTGAAAAAAAAAGAGGAACGGAAACATCATGCCAGGTTTAAATCGCTCATCTGCCCGTCCGGCACCCATCCCGTTTTGGTTCGGTCGTAAAACCCTTATACCCAGCAAGGGTGGGCTGTGAGCACGGGCCCAGCATGTGCTCCTGCAAAAAGATAGCTAACAGGGAACGGGAGGAAACGAGCCTCCCTAACGCTTCCCAGTTGGCCCTAAGTCGGGTGTAATACCATTGAAGGAATATGGCCACCGGCCTAGCTCCAAGGATATGCTGGAGCCCTCTTTGAAGGGAAGATCCTCACTGGAATGGCCGTTTGTTCCCGGGGGCAGAACTCCGGGCTTTGTTGGTTGGGCAAAGCGCTGAAGGCGAAAGGAAGAGGGGAGCCTTCCATGTGGTATTTATCTGCCTCTGCCTTAAAACCTTATGCGAGCGGGGTGGTTTCGATCCACCGTCTCCGAGCCCCCCAACTTGGCTCTCAATGTGCTCAAAGGTGCCGGAACTCCTTCGATGGTATTCTTCTTTGTGGGACAGCTTTAGGAACCCAGAATGATGGCCTCACCACCGTCTTCATGAGTGATTCCTTTCAGGAATCGAACGATTCAGTGGAGGCGCGCATTCGTTTAGCCTTGAGGGAAACGGTTACGCTGGTTGAATGGAGTGGCCCCTGGATTTAGCTGGGGCATGCTGTGAACCTCTTGTCATACCAACTTTACCAGGAAATACCCATGGTGGGGAGAACCAGCAGAAGGGTTCAAAATGGGTGCAAAAACGCCCATGCACGTAAGTCTGAATTGGTCAAGAGCAGAAGTTGTCTTTCTTAACATCGAGGCATAAGACTTCTCAGGTATCGGAGAGCATGCCAGGATCACATCTTACCCTCGCCAAATAAGAGACAATCTTGGGCCTGAAAGGCCAGGTTTTTCTCCTCAAGATGATACATACCACATTGCTTCAAAGAAGACAGGTGCGGATCTCGCCAATTGAATACTTGGCCACACATGATTTGGAGTTATCCTTTGTGGCCTTGAAGAAACTTACACAGACTTTGCGCATCTACACGAGCAATTAGGATGGCCAAAACGGTGACAGTAGTAGCACCTCCGCGGCAGTGGCACGAATGGCTTGACGAAAAAGCGATACCAACCGGCAGGCTCCGAATCATATAGCTTGTCACAGTTAAACGTGACGAAGGGTGAAGTAGTGGGTTTCGAGGACTTTTTCTGTTTTCTCATCACATGTTCGACCTTGGCCGCCTCATGGTTGGTCAACTCTATGGTTATGCCATCTATAGAGTAGTCTACGAGTTCCCTCGCATAAACTATTTCTTTCACGAATTTCATGGTAGAAGGTGGCATCCCACTCACAGGCCTGCCATCTAGTGTACGAAGGGAACTAATTATCGCTGCTTCAGAGGGATTACGCATTCGCCAAAAACCTTCCTTCCGAGTAAAGGGTCGCCTTCGTCTTTCTAACAATCACAGTAGCTAGAGTTATCGTCTAATAGACCCTGTTGCCTTTAGACAACATGCTACCCTCAGTGGAGTGAATAACAAGAAAACGTTTGAATCCAGTGTGCTTCAAAAGGCAAGGCAGCCTCTGAATGAGGCCTCCCCCCCCCCCCACTTAATCGAGGCTCCGCAGTGCGCACATTTGTTTGTAGTCTGGGAATTTAGACACGGGAAATCAATGAGAACGGGCCTGCTGACTTGGCTTATTGGTTACCTAAACGGCAGCAGACCCTTCCGTCACCGTGTCACCCGCGGAAGGAGAGAAGCCACGAGTAACAAGGTGTAACAAGGAAAGAAAGTACCGTAGGATACCTTACGGTCCATTCAAAGAGGGTACCTTTGCACTATCAATCGAGCAAGCACATGACTGCTCACTTGTTTTGCGTCCCTAAACGGCCACTTTTCAAGACTTTGTCTAGTCTTGACTTGAACTGGCCAACAGATTCACTGTTGACAATTTCCACTGGAAGTGCGTTCCACTTACCGCAGATACTGTAGGTGAAAAAATTTCCACACAGATTGCGATTGTAACGCTTCAGTTCAAGTTTGAAGCCGTAATTGCGCGTTCTGTTCTGTTCTTGTCGAACCCTCGAAGTATTTTGTAAACTTCGATAAGCTGACCACGCAGTCTACAGGTTTCCAGCGAGAACAGATCTAATTCCCCTAGTCTATCCTCATAACTTTTATGTCGGATAGAGGAAATCAGTTTGGTTGCCCTAGCTTGTACGCGTTCCAACCTTGCGATGTCCTTTCGAAACGATGGAGTCCAAAATTGTACGGCATACTCCAGGTGCGGCCGGACGAGAAAGTTGTACAGAAAAAGTACTATCTCCTTGTTACGGTATCCAAACTGGCGCTTTATGTAGCCTAACATCCTTTGGGCTTTCTTCTCTGCCTTGATGCACTGTTACGAGAACTTGAGGTCTCTAGTGATAGTAACACCCAAGTCCTTCTAAGTGTCACTCAAATCAAGAGCAGTGCCCTTAAGGATATAATGAAATTTGGGGTTTCTGTGGCCGATATGCATTAATTTGCATTTGTTCACGTTAAAAAGGCATTTGCCACGTTTCCGACCACTCCCCAATCTTCACAAGATCTTCCTGCAGGCGAGCAGTATTTTCATCCTTTGCAACGTTCATACCAAGTTTGGTATCGTCGGCAAATTTGGAAATCTTGGCAACCATGTCACCGTCCATGTCGTTGACGTAGATGATGAATAGTAGTGGTCCCAGGACAGAACCTTGAGACACCCCGCTAGTAACGGGCACCCACTCAGAAGCCTGTCCATTTACCACCACCCGTTGCCGTCTGCCACTTAGCCAGTTCTCGATCCAGCCGGCTACTTTTCCGTCTATTCCCAGCGCTCGCACTTTCCGGAGAAGACGGCGGTGTGGTACCTTATCAAAGGCTTTCTGAAAGTCTAAGTAAACCACATCCACTGCCTTGTACTGATCGTGTTCACTGAAAACGAAGTGGAAGAATTCCACAAGGTTCGTCAGGCATGACCGTTGCCTTCGGAAGCCGTGCTGGGAACTCCTCAGTAGCAGGTTTAACTCTAAATACGATGTCATTTTGTCTACCATGATGCTTTCCATGAGTTTACCGACTATCAAAGTTAGACTGATAGGTCGGTAGTTGGACGGATGGCTGAAGTCTCCTTTCTTGAAGATCGGAGTCACCTCCGCCTCACGCCAGTCTCTAGGAACGCATCCGGTCCGGATTGACATGTTAAAGATAGCACACAGATGTCGTGATAGATCATCGCACACTTCCTTCAACACCTTGGGTAGAAACCCGTCCGGTCCAGGGGACTTATTCGTCGTCAGGTCAGCGATCTTTTTCTTTATTTCTCCTTTGGTGAAGTCCATTGCCTCCAGCTTTTCCCCCGAGTAGGAATACGTGGGCTGGGGGGTGGGACCACACTCTTTAGTAAACACCTAGGAGAAGTAGTCATTGAGAAGGTTAGCATTTTCTGCATCTGAGTGAGTTAATGCACATTCCTAGTCCACTAAGGGCCCAATCCTACGATGGATTGGTTTACGGCTATTTACATAGCTGAAAAACTCCTTGAGATTCTCCTTGCAGAGTCTCGCCACTCGGACTTCCTCAGTACGCTTAGCTGCCCTTATGCTTGACTTCACTCTCCTGGCTAGCCTCCGTTACTCGTCAAAGGCACCTGAGATCTTCGATCGCCGGTATGCATTTCTCTTCTCCCTAAGCAGTAGGCCGATTTCTCGATTAAACCACTTTGGTTGAACAGAAGACCGACGAAGGCATTTCAGAGGGATGCAACTTGATTGAAGACTCATGAACTTATTTTTTAAATTGTTCCACGAATCCTTAACCTCTTCGCATACCGCTAGCCTTACATCAGTCAGCCCAGCACGAAGGCTTGCAAAGTCTGCTCTTCTCAAGTCAAGTTTCCTTGATTGACTAGCAACCGACCTTACCTTCGGGATCTTGACCCTAAATCTAACTAGCTGGTGATCACTGCCACCGAGCTCTTCGCCTACAGAGACATCCTCAACGATATGATCCTCAGAGGTGAAGACCAAGTCGAGGATATTGTCTCCTCTCGTCAGTTCTCTAACCCATTGAGTGAGGAACTCGTTGTTGGCGAACTCCAGGAGTAGCGCGCTCTTCCCACAGGCTGCTCTGGTTTCCCAGTCAACTTGTCTGTCAAAGTCGCCCATAACGATGCACACTCTGCCTTAAACAAGCTCACCCAGCAGCTGGTACAGTTCCCTGTCCTTCTCAACCGGTTGGGAAGGGGGTCTGTAAAGCACCAGGGTCCTGTATCTGACAGGACCTATCTCTAGGTCAACGCCTAGGAGCTAGTGATCAGATATAATTTTGGAGTTCGTAGATTTGATTGTATCCTTGACATACAACATTACACCACCACCCTCTTTTTCTGGCCTATCTTTGTCGAAGAGTTGGTAGCCAGGAACCGTGAATTTGCCTTCAAAGTCTTGTTTTGAGGTTTTTATCCACGATTCTGTTATGGCTACCATTTCGGCTTCTTACGTCGCTACGAGGCCACGGAGCTCAGGAAACTTGCTCCTGATTGACCTCGCATTAAAAAGAAGAACTTTCCAGGAGTCACCGACTGTAGGACTCCCTACGCTCTTCCGTTTCCCGGCTTGTTTGTTGGCGAGGCACCCCTTTTTGCGACCTCTGAGAAGGTAGTTCCTGGAGTGACACGGGCGTACTGGCGTACGTCCGCCCTCACTCTGGGCCAGATATTCCTTTCGGTCCTCTTTACGACATCCTGGATCATGTTTGACAGAAAGGCCTTTCCTTTAAAGGAAAGATGTACCCCATCCCTTTGGTAGAGATCATTTTGACCAAAGAAGGTGCCGTACGGGTCCACAAAAAATGACCCCCTCTGCCGTACACAAATTTGCCAGGCGCTGGTTCAAAGAGACATTCATCGAGTGAGCGATCCGTGTTGGACCTCTCCTCGGGAGCATCCCGACTACCACGCCCTTGCAGGTTTTCAGCCCACAGTCGTCCATGGCACCCATGACCGTGTGGAGGATTTTATCTGTAGGGCCTACCCTACCTCCTCTCAGGTAGAGGTCGTTTACACTGACCATCAGAGCAACGACTGAGCTCTCAGAAATCTGTGATTCCTCAGCCTCTACTCTGATGTGGTGGTTACCACATCCTGGCAGGCAGCTTACCTTAATGCTTGTGCGAAGGCGGGCCGCTAGCAGGGGATGCAGGTCCCGTGCCTGGGAATCACCCACAAGGATGACCCTGGCACATTTGCCTGCTGAGTTCGGATTCTTTATTTTCTGAGGAAAGCTCTCCGATTCCTCTCTCTTCCCCGCCATGGTCTTTTCAGGCTTTTCTTTTTTCTTCTTCCTCTTATTCTTCTTCTTCTTCTCTATCATCTTTTCCCCCTTGTCATCCTTTTCATTAACTTCTTTTACCTTTTCTCCTTCTATTTCTCTCTCTTCCTCTTTCTTCTTTTTCTTTTTCGTCTTTTTTTTTCTTTTTTTCTTTTGGCGTCTCTGCCACATCGGGCCCGGGCTCTCTGCAGAGGTGGTGTTTGCCACAGGACTCTTAAGCTCGTTTCACTTCTCTTCGAGCCTGTGGATCTGGTGGGAGTGCTCCTCCTTGAGCCTCTCGATTTTCTGTTCGAGGTCTGTAGTTCTTTCCCTGTAGTAGGCGACTACTTCCTCCACTGTCTTCTTTAAAATGCAAGTGGTGCATACACTGCCTGGGTGGCATTTCGCATAGCAGCCCTCCGGGAAGTCAACGCACCACTTGTCCTTATTACATGAGGCCCACGTAAATTTTAGCGCTGCTGGACCTTTCTTGCCTGCCATTTTGAACACTCTATTTCTTAAGCTTGTGACCAATCAATATATAAAAATGGGGCTTCTTTTCTTTTGAGGAGAGAAGAGCGGAAAATAAACACTCTTTTCCACTGCGCCTCCCGAGCCCCTAGGCCAGATATACCGGCCTCATGTGCTCGTCATAGCTACACCACCATGGGCAGGAGATGCCTCTACTCCTTGTGAGACTTTTGGGACCCCAGCCGTCTTAGACGGAGCTTAGATAAGGGCTGAGTTGGGTTCAGTGATATGCAACGAGGTCGGCTTCGACCCCATGGAAGATCCTATCGTCTGGGACTTAGGCACCTCAGGGACCATGTACAACTCAAAGGGATGTGAAGAAGGTGTCGGTGGGGACGAAGCAGGTTGGTAAAACCCATAATCCTAGTCCGGAGCTTAAGGGTGAGGAAACTTAGTCCCTTCATCCCTCAGCCCCCCGATCCGGGATGGTCGAGCGAGAGGAAGCTGATTGGCGTTACCCTGCAAAATTAGAGGCCGACCAGAGGAAATTTGGGGAGAGGTTGTAGAGAAAGTGAGGAAGTCGGGTTAAAACATAGGCTGTCAGAAAGAAGAATGAGGCTAAGCTGAGGCCGCATGGTGTGCTGAGACACCCCTCAGCACGGCGGCCAGGAAGGAAAATAGCCGTGCCCCTTACAGGAGCCTGTATTTCCATTCCATAATCACTTTATTGATAAATTCTTCAACAATATCTTCATCGGTTTCATCAGTATCTTTATATTCATTATCGAAGGATTTTTCTAATTCACTGAAATTAACACATTTATATCATTCTAAAAAATGGGTTAAAAAAATATAGGTTAAAAAATTGTATATCTATGTAAATATATATACATGTAACTACAAATATCATATATACATAAAGGTATATAAAAAAATACAAATAAAAAATACAAATTATTAAATACAACCAAATGTTTTAGAAAAATGGACAAAATAAAAAACATAGAGTTCAGAAATATAAGTAATATCTCCCCATTTTAGACATATATTGTAAAAAATCTATAAATATTATATTCAAATGACAACATCAAAAAGCATAATAAGAATTTTGAAATATTCACTTAACTAATGCGATGGGGCACGAGTAACCTCAGAGCTAAAATTGTACACAGCACGTTTCAGGGGTTAAGAATAAACTAAGCTTAATTAAGGGATGTTTCAGAGTAGGAAAAGCTGAAAAGCTAGTAAAAGGGTGGCATCGTAACTCAGCTCCTGGTGTAAGATAATTAATAAAAAATACCCTCAGCAGTTTCTCACTCCCCCTTTGCACTATTACAGGGTTAAATAACCTAATTAATTGAGTTCCAATGACTTCTTTCAATTTCTCTAAAAAAGGCGGATACACCCCATGGCTTACAGGAAATTATTAAGCTCCAGTAATTTCCTAAGGATTATTTTTATTTAATTTATTTGAAAGACCCCAACACAAGTCGGTTACTTTGAAGTCTTGTGGTGAAATTTTGTGATTTTTCTTTTTCTTTTTTCTTTTCAAAAAATACTCTAAGGTAAAACAGAGAAAGAGTGGATAATTTTCTACGTTTAATATCAGATTGAAACTCTTTTGTAATTATATTAGGTTGACATGAAATTATATTCGTTTCGGCAGGACAGAAAAATGCCTAGTAGTTTCGTTAAATTGTTTCAAATATAATCTTAACTTAAGTTTGCAATGCCTATACCATTTTTAAGCTAGCAATGTTTATATCATTTGTAAGCTAGCAATGCTTAGATCATTTTTAAGTTCACAATGCTTAGACCAATTTTAAGCTAATGCTTCGGTCATTTTTAAACTAGCAATAATTTAAAACATTTTGAAGCTATCAATACTTAGAATATTTTAAATATAGAATTCTTAGACCATATTTAAACTATCGACGCTTATCATTTTTGGATATCATTGTTGAGTTTGCTGCTTAGACCATTTTCACGTGAGCAATGTTAAGATAGCTTTGTTTCATTTCTCAACTACCCTTTATGCCAAACAATTTTTAATGTTTAATTAAAGATCTCGACCAATATGCCTTTTATTATTCGACACAAATGGGTGCATCCACCTACATGACCAGACACGTGCCCCCGAGCCAACAGTTATTCTGAGAGTTGATCTGATCTTCGAGGAAACTATATTCATTTTAACTTGTTTATCATCTTCATAGTGTGTTTGAGTCTCTATTACTGCATCGCAAGTGACATAAAATGTCCCTTCCACATCCATGAAAATCACTGAATGTCATTATGCAACCATTGTCTAATGATTTTTTTATCCAAATCTTTCTACATTGCAAGGGCACATTATATTAAAATTCTGTATCAAAATTAGTTTTTGCCTCATTTTATCCTTGTTTAGTACACCAAATAAAAGAAAAATCAAGAGATTTTGAAAATATTTCTTTTTAACTTATGTAGATATGAATAAATTTAAATTTACCGGTCCTCTCTTAGAGCCCTAATGGGCATGCCAAAAAAATATCGACGATTAACAAAGGATGTGGCCCAGTATCTTCATATCGAAAGGCAGCTACGAAAATGTTAATTGCAGATGGTGATATCATCCCAATGTTGGAACTATTCACTCTATCTCGTCTAGTGATCTACATAAAATGGCCAATATCAGAAAACCATGTTGAATCTGAATATAGGAGGGTTGTATCCATAAATAAAGGAACTCAAATGAAAATACTAATTTGAGGGATAAGAAATTTAAAATTTTGAATCTAGATTTATATGTTTTTTTTTATTCTAAACTTTCCACAAATTATAAAATTAAAAATTGTTAATTTGAACCAAAAGGTCTCGTAAACAGCGACATATATTGCACTCACATGGTGGAGAGTAATTTAGAAAAATACAACACAATAACTTAAATTTCGACAAATATATTTATTTGTTGGTTGTGTCCCTATTTGGATTTAAATTATTTTTAGATAGTTTTATTAAAATGACTTTATTTATTTATTTAAACCTAGTTAAAAAAAGAACTTAGAAAATATTTTGAAAAGTGAAACAGGATCATAATATAATACAATTTTATATTATATTATAAAACGATACGAGTGCGATTATGCATAAAAAATTCTCCTTTGAGCAGTACTAAATCGACAATGCAGATCACAATGAACTGTTTTGTCTGTCATTGAAATCAAATTATCTTATAAGAAAGTTTTAAATCAGTAATGAATATAGTATTATTATTTGGAATTCTTAAAGCTTCTGGAACATTATACATGACTTTATGTCATTAGGAGATCCTAATAAAAAGGAAATTAAATAAATGAGCCTAATCAGAGTTTGTTTAAACCTTACCTGATGCTACAAGTTTTTATTGATTTACATTATGAATGTGTTTATATTGTAGGATTTATAAATGTTGCCGCCATCACTGGTAAATGCGCGCTTAGGACAGACCTGAATGACACGCCCACGTTACAGATAAAGTCCTCCCTCATGCTGTCGGAGGACTTCAGATAATCGTATTGCTGTGGCGAATCTTGCAGCCCTTGCCTTCAACATGCGCCCACAAACCAGAAGTTCATGTTTGATTCCTAACATCTTGCATGGGTTTGGCCATGTATGCCGGACAACGACCTACTCAAAGACGCACTACATTTTCTTCGTGATCTTTCTTACCCAACGCAGGTCTTTTGTTGCTAAGATATCCCCGTAATCGGCCTTGGTGAGCCTGGAACCAGCTGGATTTTCTCACCATTCGAAAACACAACGCCGTGATCATCACGTCTGCGTGTGCTTGATCGAGAAAGAGGCTCGAATCTCAAAGACCAGGCCGTAGCTTTCTATGTAGCCGTTCTGCTTTTTGTTGAATCGATCGATCGTGAAGGATTTTTCATTCGGAAAAATTGAAAATTCGATTGCCATGAGTCTTAAAATCTTTGAGAATTCGATCACAGCGGTCGCTGTGCATAGGCCTTTCTACGTCCTCATGCTCTCGGAGCCCTCCTATTTGAAGGCACAGAGCACCGCGGCCAGCGTGATCTACCAATTTTTGGTGGGCGCATTCCTTTTGAGCTTCGAAGTACCTTCGGAGGCCTTTCTCGCAGCTAAACGGTTGACAACTTGAGGTCTGCCTGATCAAGATAAATCTTTGCGGACTTCCCCTTACTGAGGCTTTTCACGTATAATTGTCTGTTATCAGGCTGATATTGAGCTGCTTAGCGATGTCTGAATTTTTGTTTCATGCGCGCAAGAGAGCAGAAATTTAGATTTTTTTGACATCCATATCACACACATGGACGCACTGAAAAAGACGTTTTAATGACATGTACAAGAAAAGTAGAACTTTAGGTTTGTTCGACAGAACTTCATTATCACAAACGTAAACCTCTTACAAGATAAAAATTTGAGTGTAACAACATTTTTGCAAACCCAATAAGTGAAAAGAAGAAAAATATAGAAATGAGTAAGATAAAAAGAGTAAGAAATCCAGTAGGAGAGGTAAAGAAAAAGGGGGAAAGAGAACGAGTAAGTAAGTAAGTGAGTGGAAAAGAGAGAATTAGATCGAAGGACAGAGAAAGAGAAAGCAAGACCGATAGTAATAGTGAGCGAAAACACGAGAGAGAACTTGCAGTTAAAGTTTGAAAACGTGTTGTTTCTCCCTTAGAGACAGATTTTCCTTTGCCATTCTAATTAAAATAAAATCTTTACTAAATATCGCTTAATACCTCTATACTATTCTAAAAAATATTTATATATATATAGTTTTTCTAGATGCCAGAGAGGATAAAGTAAAATATCTAAATGGATAAGTAGGAAAAAGTTAAATAAAAATGAGCACAAAAACAAATGATACCAAGAGATATTGTAATGGCAGGAGAGGAAAATAGAAATTTAACCAAGGAGTGTAATAAAGAAGAATATTTTATGGTAGCTTGGCATCGAGAAGCGTGCAAAATTAGAAAATCATCACAAAAACATAAAATTCCATCTGCTAAATCTTTTTAGCGCTCTACCATGAACTCTTACAGGTATTATGATTATGGAATGTTTACCGCAGTGTTTTCGCTGTTCTCTTCTTTTCATTCTCATTCTGACGTTCAGGACATAGAGCATTTTAATTAATCGTTCTGCATTAACTTCCTATTCAAACCTTTCATTACCTCTTTCAGCATTGTTAAGATTCCTCGACATGATATATTTAACAAATCTATGGGAATTGTAGCGAAAACTTTTTTGTATCTTCATTTTTCTTAAAATTAGGAGACAGATTTACCTTATTTCTTTCCTATTTATAATTTAACTTTCCACAATAGTGAGTGGGTACATCCTATTTACTTCTATTATAGTTCAGACGGATGTTAATGTTAATGTTTTTATAATCTAAATGCTTTTTATTCCAATTGACTATTTCATCTTAGTCATGGAAATTAGGATAAAGGAGCTGCCGGCTTGCTGAGACTCTTCTAAGGATATTCTTTATCTGTGTTGAGGAAACTTACGATTCTCTCAACGATCAATGACATTTTTGAATCATTCATTAATATTTACCGTTAAAAAAGAAACAACCTCATCCATTTTACCAAATAGAAAAATAAAAGTCTTCATACCCAAATGCCAAAATAAACAAACTCTCGGGAAAATATAAATTAGAAGAAAGTCAATTTCATAAGCCATTTTAGGTGTCATTGAGATGAGTATTTTTTTTGTTTGGCTTCGAGACTTTCCATTTTAAATCACTAATTAATAAAAATCTAACCTAACGTGAGATATAAAATATCAGGAAACTCTTATTCCTAAAAAGACGTCAAAAACTAAAAAGTTTCACTTCCAATGTTTCACGTCAAATTAATTTGCTAGCACATAAGAAACTTTTTTCAACATAGTAAAGCATTTAGAGAATTAGGAAGCGAAATGACGAAAATACAGTTGGATAAATTTGATGATGAGTAATGATTATAGAAAGAAAAGGATACATCGTTATTTATGGTCTTCTTTGATTTTATTGTTTTTATTTCTTTTTAAATGTCTAAAAAAGGTCCGTTAGTCCATAATCTGCTCAATCTAAGGTAAATTAAATTAATTGAACTGCACACAGCCGAAGAAGAGCGATATAAAACAAAGCAGGCAATGGCTTCGCACCTGGGGGGAGCTTGCGCTTCGCTCCTATGATTATAATTTAAAATCTAAAAAAAAGCAGCCATGGTTAAATTTGTATAAATTTTCTGAATTTTGCCAATTATAATAATTTTAAAAAGGAACTCTAAACTCAATTCACCCCCCTTTCAAAATATTGCGTTGTTTAAATTAGAGTTATAGAAGCAGAAGATATATACAAATATATTTTATGAACTTCACCATTTGTAATTCTTTGGGTTTTAAAAAATTCACAAAATTTCGATACTTATATTTAATTCTGAATTTCAACATTTCGTTTTTGATATTATAAAAGAATTATTAAAAATAAAATTGATAAAAAAAACATAAGATGAAATTATTATTTATATACTTCTTAAATTATAGAGTTCGTGAAGTAAAAAAAAGAGGGCGAAAGCTGTTAGGGATACTCTTTAAAGATAGCTTGCAGGTGTCCAATGTTTTGGCTAGGCATCATTTCTGTAAGGATAATGAAGAACATGAATTGAAAGCATCTAATAAAGGGACGGTATTTAAAATTGAATACATCTGGGAGCAAACTGAAAACTAGAATTTTTCGTCAGCAATGATCAAAGTTAATTAGTTTTCCCTATTGAATTATTGCAATGATCACTCTACTCAATTTTCGAAGAGACATTACATGTTTTATTAGAACGAAAAAATAACAGCAAAATACAAGCAAGGTTTTAAACTAAAAATACAATAAACCCTAACTCAAAACAAAATGAATAACTTTATTCTTGCTACGAATTTATGTAAGTCCACTTTTGTTCATAGTATGCAAAATAAAGGATACCAGTAAATGGCAAATTATATCAAAACACTCCACTCCAAGTATTGAGCGTATTTAAATTTAAATTTATCAAATAAGTGTCTGGTAACAACTTGTGTCGGAAAAGCATTAGAAATACAAAGTTATAATTATATACTTGAGCTGCTCCTCTATCAATTGCCTGTTCCGATTCTTTGTTGTCCTGTCCCTTAAAAGTGTTGATAAATTTCTTCAACTATTAAATATCTTCGATTTCTTAGTAGAGCTCAAGCACAGGTGTGTTAAACACTTTTTATTTGAGGCCTAAAGGTTTTATTGTGGCTAATGGATTTATGGGGCTGATGGTTTTGTGGGCTTTTATTGCCAAAATTACAATTATGCTCAGGAAATGTACATATTAAATTAATGATGAATATATTATTTATAACATTATTCGTCTGAATAGGTGAAAAACTCTATAGAGCAGTAAATTTTATAATACATATAATTAAATTCCACTATGGTAATAGGTACTTTGGGGCATAAAAAGGTCATCTTCACATCCAATAAGTTTCTTCAATATATTCTAAACATCAAATCAATGATGAATAAATTTAAATTTATTCTTTGTAAATATATTATAAATATAAAATAATATTATTTTACTGCATATTTTTTATCTAAATCCTGGAAGGTGCTATTTGATATGAAAGACCGAGTGATTTCCTAGACTCAAGTCTATTATAATATGGTAATAGGAGGGGGTGTGTGTCAGATTTTGTTAGAGCAGCAGCTGTTAATGCTATATAGCCTAAATATCTGGTGTTTTTGAGAGGGATGTTTAGGGAGTTAGTATCATTTAACTTTGTGCTTTCATTATAATTTCGATTATAAACAAGCCACCATCTTTTTATTAATGTGCATTGGCGAATTAAATTCGGAAAATAAGAATTTGTTTACCGTTTTATAAAGAATATTTTATTAATGGTCAAGAATCAGTCATGAAAAAATGATTTAAATAAATAAAGAAAACATACAGAAAATTTAAGTTTCTACTGAATTTGTATAAATGGAACGAAACGATATGATATTTAAACAACTATGAAATAATACGATGACAATCCAAAATTAAGACCGTGTGGAATGCCTAGGTAATGAATTAAAGCAAAGTGTAAGAGACAGCAGTAACCAATGTTTAATTGTTTGAACGATCTTAATAATTCATATATCGACTAGTGGTTGGAAAATTACATTGTGATGGAAGAATGAAATTATTGAGGCGTGTCTTCATAATAGTCCAATTAAAAATAGTTAAATAAACATGAGATGGAAACAAATTTAGTTAGGAAAAAATTAAATTAAAATCAAAGAGGAATTTCGGATTCTAATATTTAGCTTGCTATATAATAATAATAGGGAATATTTTTATGGAGAAAAGAAAGAATCTAGAAAGTGGAATAGCTTTTGTTTGAGAAAAGTGGGAAAAAACATGGATGATACTCTATATCTCATGCCAAAAATGGAAGAGAGGGGGCTACAATCAAGTAGAAAAAGGTGAATACTTTAAGAGTAGTCTTGAAGAGACAAATGAGGGGGATTTGAATGACTACAGTGCTCAAGCAGATACTCTTGAATTGAATAGTGATTTGCTCCCTGGCGGAGAAAAAACTAAATATCGTATTGCTTAATGCCGATTAGAGTCGTTTTTAAAAAATACAATTTTCAATTTTAATCTCCAGTAGAGGAGTAATTTCGGTGCACCAAGCCCCAAACTTTAGCTCCATTACCTCTGATAATATACGAGGGGAGGTCAATAAGTTTTGCAATTGGATATAAGGAAACGAGAGATGAGGAAAATTGTTTTATTATTTTTCAATATAACTACCCTAGACTTCAATGCACTTGTGCCACTTGTCCCTGAGGCTTCAAATTCCCAACAACCAAAAATCTCCTGACTGCTGTTCAATCTACTCCTGGACAACGAGCTGAACTTCTTCATCGTCCCCAAACCGGCGTCCAGGCAGTGTAGCCTTAAGATGGCGGAATAAAAAGTATTTTCTAGGGGCTAGATCTGGACTGTAGGGAGAATGGTTAAGATCCTCGAATCCGCACTCGCGCAGGGCAGCTTGTGAAACTCTGGCCTTGTGGACTTTGACGATGTTGAAGTCGATCATGGATCGTAAGAAAGGAAAAGACCTTAGTCATGGCCAAATTGTCATGGTTGGTGTTGATAACACTTCCATGTGATATAGCAAGTTCTCGTTCGGTTTCTTCGACCTTCACCCGTCGATTTTCGAGGATCCTCCTCTCCACAAAAGATACATTGTACTCGTTGGTCACGTCTGACGGGCGTCCTGGACGGGTTTATCTTCAAGGGATTCACGACTATGGCGGAACTCCCTATTCCAGCGAGCAATGGTTGCATAGGAAGGGGTGGTGTCGGTGTACATTGCAACGATGCGTTCATGGATTTCTTTTGCATTCTTGCCTTCCTTGGTCCAAAATTTGATCACTGCGTGGTGCTCAACCTTCTCCATTGTTGAAAAACTATGACTGACGATACATGATCAGCTACTGCTTCTTAAATAGACGAGGCAGGAGCGTACGGCTGCAGCTCCTGACTTGTCATAACTTGTCCTACCCCCCCCCCCCACAAGCAGCCATCCTCCTTCTTCTGTTTTGCCCTACCGATTCGCAAAACTTATTGACCCCCCTAGTATATATAGATAGATATTTATAAAAGGATACGCGTCTTCTTATTTTATGGTTGAATATACAAATTTATGGCAATGGCTTAGGACCGCATAAGACCTTTCTCAGTTTGGAAAGCAGTAAATTTCTTCGCTTCCTCCTTCAGGGGGATGTGATAACCAGCCTTGTAAAAATCTAACTCGATGATGATCTTGGCTTTCTCAAAAAGTGGACGTTTTCATCTATGGTGGAGATTGGTTCGGAATCGAAAAGCGGTAACCGAATTTTGCCTTCTAAAATCAACATAAATTCTATAACAACCATCAGCCTTTTACCATGACAACCGGGGAACAATAGCACGACCCTGAATTTTCGATGATCTTTAACCTTAAAAGTTAATACATTTCGTTATTGAACGCTTCCCGGAGATGTATAGGCACGAAGTATGGTTTGAAACAGATAGGTTCCGGGGTGGGTAGTTGGATATTGTTCTCAAAGTGGGTAGCACAACCGAGGATCTTGTTGATGACGTATTTAAAAGTATTCAGGAGTGCTTGCAGTTGATCCTTTTGAAGAGATGATTCTTAGATTCATATCTTCATTTCCACAGGCGGGGAATTATTAAAGACGTGCAAAACAAGCAAGGGGTATTCCTTGTCTTGATCCATGCAGGTGACTTGGATTACGCAAAAGGAGTCTAGGAGGTAGTTAAATTCCATGCCGGATTCATCGTCGATTGTAACTATCTGGTTGGTGCTTGCGCACCGATAGTACCTCTTAAGCATATTAACATGGAAAAGCTTTCTTTCCGACGGGATTTAAATAAGGTAATTGACTGGCTTAAGAATTTGTTGTTGTCTGTGGAGAGGAGAAGCAAAACTTCTTCTAGGCGGTTAAATTCCTTTCTTCGGACTTACAATCAAAGTAGGTCTTATACTTGTCAAATTTGACGTCGGCGTTTTGAAAGGCAATTTTGGCGCACTTTCCAGCCTCTAGTAGATACGATTATGAAGTCTGGGTATTTTGATCCAATTTTAAATTGGAATAAAGTTCCTTTAAGATACTCATGGAGCCTCTGACGTTTCTACCATATAAAAGTTCAAAGAGGGCGAATCCGTATGGCTAACGGAAGGAAGCGGTGCCATTCAGTGGACTGATTTGCACACAACTTCTTGAGAATGGCTTAAGGCTTCCATTTATCTTTTCGCACATTCTATTCCACCTTGAGGGAAAAGGAGTGGTAAACAGGGGCTTGATCATCAAAAGTTTAACAACGTACTCCATTTCTTCGGAGGTGAATTGACAACGAGGATTAGAAAGGATTTCTTTGGACAGGCCCAACACGGGAATGAATAGAAATATCGTCTTCGGCGTAGGAGATGCTATCGACTTTCTTGAGGTATCGGGTGGCAAAGACGACCAGCGTTATAACGTAGCAATGGCCTTAGCTTGATGGGGGGTGGATCGGTCCGAATAGGCCGATAGCTACTAGAGACAAGGGTTCAGTTATCAGTGGTCTCTTCAGCAAAGGCGCAGGTCTGACTCGTCCTTATATTCCCGTCTTTTGGCAAATATCGCACGAACGTCCATATGACAGAATTTCGTTGGTCGCGCCAAGTCAATAAAAATGAAACTCGAAATTAAGAGCTTTGTGCACACTATTTCAATGTTGAGGAGGGCTGCACTTAAAGAGAATAGATACTAACCATCCTCCATGTCCTCTACTATTTCACATAAAAATAGTTCACTTTTTAGTCGAGAAAGGATAGATGAACGAATGTTGATACTTTGATGCAAGTGTATATCCGAAATATCAAAAAGAATACAGGGCCCCAATCTTCAAACATTTCCTACCTCTTATAAATGATAATCTGGGGTGGAATGAAGTAAAATTATTGTTTGAAGTTACAATGGAATTTTCTTATATTGTTATTTTCCAAAGGTCTTGAGCAAACTTTACTTGTCGTCCTGAACTGAGTTTATCTTTCATGTGTTCCGAGCATATTCCTGACTGAAATTTTCTTGTGATATTGCATTGTTTCTTTTAATAAAATATAAAACACACGAAGATACCAATTAGCTCTCGTGACAATTCCATAATATTTATCATTTAATTTGGATCATTGAATTAAAAGTACTAATACATAATGATTAGCCCAGAAAAATAAGTAGAATGGTTTGTCTAAATATAAGAGTGGGTAAGGCTCAGACATTTATACTGGCATCTAGGAATGGAATAATTTGTTTGGCATGGACTCAAGTTAGGGTGTCACACGCAAGGCTCTCCAAAGGCCACCTTCTGGATCCATGGAAACAAAAAAACATCCAGACAATTTATTTAGCGCTTTCTATTGGGTCTTTGACTGATTGGATAAAATATGTAAATGGGGGCAGAAAATGGCACTGAGGGTTGCGAACGGCCCTATCCTGGTAATCACAGTCTGTCATCCTCTCTTTCCTAGGCAACTTCCTCAGATTGACACTCAAACAATCAGAGATTTTCACATTGGAGCTCCCGGCGTAAAGACACAGAAGCA
The DNA here is from genome assembly GCA_963969495.1 of Ceratothoa steindachneri. Taxonomy (NCBI): domain Eukaryota; kingdom Metazoa; phylum Arthropoda; class Malacostraca; order Isopoda; family Cymothoidae; genus Ceratothoa; species Ceratothoa steindachneri. The sequence goes on from OZ018328.1 coordinate 14,356,309, forward strand.
GAGTTAGCATTTTTTATATTCTTGTAGGATTAAATTCCACAACGGTATTGTTTCCTTCACGGACGATGCTCAACTGATTCTACATTACATTCAATGATAAGAAGAAGAGAAAGCATGTGTTGGAAAGTGAAAAGCTGCCAACGGCGAAAAATGACCAATCGCCAGCTTATATATATATATATATATATATATATATATATATATATATATATATATATATATATATATATATATATATATATATATATATATATATATGTATATATATATATATATATATATATATATATATATATATATATATATATATATATATTTATAGATATATATATACATACTACATCAACTTGTACCATCCTCAGCGACTAACGAGAGAAGAGAAAAATATTTACACCAGTTTTATATACCATTATATAATGGTTTAAATTAAAAACGGCCCATAGTAAAACAAACCAATAAAATTGCCAAATATTGAACAGTTTGTAAATCAATATTAATATTACGTAAAATTAAAAAAATAGCTACTGTGGGTTTACAAAATAACATGGAAAACGAAATTTTTTTAATATAACAACTTAGTTCCTCTAAAATTTTAGAAAATGAACAAGAGCAAATTTAGCCTAATTAATAACGAAATAAACCATTATATTTCAAACAAAAACACAAATGTGAACAAATTTCAAAGAGGGATTGACCTACATTGTTGGATAGTGGATATTAACCCACTTATGCTAAAAAGTAATAATGAACATTCTTCAGTGGTCTGGTGCATATGTTTGCTTGGTTACACGGGAGGTAATTTAATTATAGATATATAATTATTTAAAATAGGCTTAATGTAAGCTAGGCCATAATGTATAGGATTTATTTAAGGTAAAATAATGTTGTTTAGGTGCCAAGGAATCCTTAATAGAATGTTCGTAAGCAGTAAATTTAGCTTCATCTCCTCTATTGGCTCAAAATTCCAATGAGATAATAGCGGATAAAATTGATATGAAAAATGGATTCAGCATTGCATTATTAAACGCAAAATATAGGCTGATCTTAGGCCAAAATCCATTTATATAAGTGATCCCCAAAGGCAGAAGGCAATGAATTGCCTTCGATTAGATTCAAAAGAAGTTTTTTATCATGAGTTCGTGATTAATAAACACGATTTATGTTTACGCTTAATTCTCCATTTGAAACCTATAAATAAAATACTTGGATAAAATTTTCGTTCACTGTCAGCCTAAAGGATAACCTCCTCCTACATGATGTTGCAAACACTACTAACATATTTAACACTGGTGAAAATAAATTGTAGGCCACTACAGTGTAATTACTTTTAATTTGATCAACATCCAAAACTAATGAGGCCATCCACTGCTTGCAGTGAATTTAAAGGATTATGAAACTATATACTTTACTCTGGGTGTTTGAAAAGGAAGAGATTGTATTTTTTGCGTTATTACAGTAAATAATTAATTTATGGATATTACTGCGATATGCTAAATAATATGTTAACACAGAAAGGGGGAAATATTCACTTCAATTAAAATTGATTACAAATTTTTTTTTCTTAATATCACTTCAATTTAAGGCATTAGTGAGGCATTTTACCTGTGATTCCGTTGAACGGAGGGTACAGCGAATGAATCTGATCGTTTATTCGTCCAGAGTTCACTGAAAACTCAAACGGAGGCTATTGTCTGGAAAACCAAAAATGAAGCCAATTATTCACTTTCTCACTTCAAAGCAAGGAGCCTATAGCACGTTCATAATTCTCTTTAGTGGCACAGCCATGCCTATTTATGTGTGTGTTCACAATTATTGCAGGAAAATACTAGAGCCGGCCCCCCTGAAAATAGCAAATATACACCAACACATTGTCCATTTGACCAAACAAAATTTCTTGAGTTAGGTTTCGAGGTTCTTCTTCATTCTCTATATTCACATGACATCTGACTATGTGAGGACCTTCTATTTATAATATTATAAAATGATAATTTTACTCTGATCTGGACGATTAGTTTCAATCGTAATAAGGAAGGTTGGTCTACTACTAAACCTGAGTAGTTTGACATGATTTACTCTCGAATGTTTATTACCGTATGTGTCAAATAAATTTACTCTTGATTTTTTTATATAATAGATACCACTCTTTTAAGTAAATTAGGAAAAGATTTAAAGATGATTTTTTGAAATTCTTGATGTAGATATTTAATATATTTCACTATACAAGAAGCATTTTATTACTTGAAGCTAACAGTGGTTTTTAAGTAAGGTTGGTATACTGTTTACGAATCTTTAATTATTATTTTCTCTTACGTTTATATTTTGAGTAATTAAAAAACACGTAAATTAGTTGTTCATCTACGCAATCTGTAATTTTTATATCTAGATTATCCAAATCAAGGAGCAAGGCTGGCAGAATTGTGGATCAAATTGACTATAAAAACCTTTCAGATAAGATCTTATTCAGTGATGAAGCAACTTGTCACACATGTGGTAAAATTATTCGACACGATTGTCGTATCTGGGCAAATGAGAGACGAAGTAGTTTCATGGAACGAAAAAGAGAATCTCCTGTCGTTGACGTCTGGCTTAGGGTAACCAAATTTAAAATTTATGGCCCATTCTTTGTTTACTAGGTATCTTTGATAGGAGACCTATGTATACCTTTATTTTTTAGAATATTTTTTAGATCCGAAGCTTGTTAATGATAGTATTGTTGATAGTGCTGGGTTTCAACAAGATGGTGCACATGACATCATGCTTTAATTGTCCGAGATTTTCTGGACAATCGCATTCTAAATCAATGGATTGGACATGGAGGAGATAGCTAGAGTTTTGCTCCCGTGTTTTCCGGATTTAATCCCGTGGATTATTTTTTTCTGGGGTCTTATCAAAGTAAAAGTGTATCAGTCAAAATAAGTAAATTAACTGAACTTAAAGAACGCATAATTTCAGCAGTTCCCTCAAATTTCTCCTGAAATGCTTCACAATGTCTGGAACAATGCTAAAGATCAATTTGAAATTTGCCGAGATACGGACGGAGCACATTTTAAATAATTTAAATAAAGTTTACTTATCCTTTCTTTTTTCTGATCTTTTGTTTCTTTTCGTGATCATAATTGAGCCATAAAAATAAACATAATTTTTTTTCTAATATTTATTAGGAAGGGATTATGAAAAGGGTTGAAAATCAAAACAAAATATAATAATGAGGCTAATGAAATGTGTCAAGTAATTTTAAAATAGAAATTATATGAAAGCTGGATCAAAGTTCCTATGATAAAAAAAGCAAAAAGAGGTTAAAACTAATCTCTATGAAAGCCTCTAAATTTCAGTCAACAAGATCTAATACTAAAATTAAGTTGCATAGGAGAGGAGTTGACAGGAACAGGTTTGATTATGGATGAGTTATAAAATTTTATCCGAAGTGAAAAAGAGTAGAGGTTATGTATAGGGCGCTCATATTTTCTGGCCTGATTCCAAGATCCTGTATAAAATTTCGTTTTTATCAGTATCTTTGTTTTCAAATGGTCGAGTGAGATATACCTCTTGAATTTAATAGCATGGGAACCAATAACTGAAGTATCTTTTTTGCTGAAGGTTTTCCTGTGCGGTGGCTAATTCTACCATCAGAGCAAAACTTTACCCGGAGTGAAAGAATAATGGTGGCTCTAAATCTTTTGCCGAGACACTATGGATAAATAAATTGGCAGAAAACACCACTGCTTAACTCACCGGGTAGTTTATCTTTGGGAAAATAGAAGAAACTTTTTAATTGATAGAAATCTTGTTACACATGATAGTATGAAAGAACAACTAGCACATGACTTAGAGCAAAGGTACAGGTTCAAACAGAATTTAGGCGACTATATTGCTATTATTATGAAGGTCAGTGAACGATGAATAAAACTGTTATAAACAATCGAAAGTAAAGTTGCATTGAGGTATGCGTGGTTTGGATTCCACGAAAAACTGTAGTTACAAAGAATGTAGATTTTTCATTCTATCCTTATATTCACTACCAGAAGGCCTTCATCTGAGATCAACTTCTGTTCTCTTTTTACCTTCTCTCATTACAAATATATTGCTCTTTTCCAATCTTCTTCCTTCAACGTAGCCTGCCCATCCTTTTCCACCTGGGCCCACTGGACCATTTGTGGTAGGTTAATTAGCGAAATGAAAGCTAAAGTTATAATATCTTCAAGGAGAATTATCCTAGATAAATCAAAGTATTTCTATTGTTATTATGCTTCTGTCATAATAATAAATAAAAGATCTGTTAACTTAATCACAGAGTAGATTCCTGAAATGAAAGGAGAGCTATGAAATTGTTTACAGCTTCTTTATGTTGAGGACACGCATAGGTACTATACTAGTTCCTATTGTAAAGTGTAGTTTGTGATTTAAATGTGTACTAAAGGATATAGATTGAGTATATAAAGATTTAACAATGTCTCGGGGGTTAGTTATTTGGCTAATGTTTCGGTGCTTAACTGGAAAAATCTGGAAACTCAATAAATTTGCGTTGATTTGATACAATCTACAACAACAAGTTTCACCTCATTTTATATGCCAAAATTCTTTGAATGCCTTTTAGAATAATTTAATTTTATCTTTCTTCCTATTTTAAATAAATTTTTGTTGAGTGTTTATTTATCATAAGTTGTGTAATATCTCCATTGAATAGCTATTTCAGAAAATGGTGAATAAGCTGATGGAATTTTATTTTTAGGAGGACTCATGCATACTTCCGCATGGTATCAAAAAACATTATCTATTTTTGATGCGCTGTGACTTAATCCATTGATTTTTAGATCTTCAATATTAAGTCAAGTAAAGTAACTCCGAATAATTTGCTTGCAATTGGAGACATTAATATTAAATAAATAAAACTCAACTCTTCTCTTTAGGAATGTATTTTATGGACCACTGCTAGTAAGATAGATTGAGGGTTCTGGTGAGTTTATTTTATCTTTTTTTAAACAAGCTTGATTTAACTATCTACTACATTCAATGAACTGATGAAAGGAAGGCCATTTTATTGCTTTTCCTGGAGTTCTCCCTTTACGACTAAAGAAAATGTTGAATTTTCAGGTGCTAAGAATCTAAATTGGTGGCCAATCGTTGAGGGGTCTTTTGTAATCCCCTGTTATAAAGAATTATTGCTACCCTTTTACTAATAGGAACAGTCAAGCAATTATCAAGAATCACGCCTTAGAGATTTGTTTATTTAGGGTACTAGCCATAAAAATTCAATTATATTTAAAGCATTCTGTAGGTATGCAGAAAATGCAGAATGGAATTGGAGCTCTATAACATTTTCTAAAAACCAATATTGGAGACAGCTGTGACAGTGTATATGGAAGGTTAGTTCCTCATAAATATATATTCTGCTGCCTCCAACTTTCATCCGATGCTGGAACCTACTGAATGAGGGTAGTTTTATTATTCTTTAATAATTTATAGGCGATAACTTTTGTTTTCCAATATTGAAAATTGTCCAAATGGTGTTCCTTCTTATTTAGTCCTAGGTTTATTAAACTACCTGCCCCACTAAGGCAATGAGGTATGTATGTTCACTTTACGCTAAAATTACATCATCCATAGGTAAAATTCTGTGCAAGGCTTTTGTCTTGACACCCTGCCTAAAAAAGAGTTATAAATAAGGACATAAGTTTAATTATTTATGTCTTTATGTACGTCATTATCGCCACTTGCTCTTCGCATCATGAACAAGATTCCTGCTCCAACAGAAAATGAAATGCAGGTTGAGATCAAAATGACAAACATAGTGAGCCAGAAAGAACATTCACTACCCAGCCTCACCATGGGGGGATACAAAACTTCATCAGCAGGGCTCCAGAAAAGAACAGAAGATGGATATTTTGTAATGTAAAGGTGGGGAAGGTAATGTTAGGACTGTTGTAAGTGAGTATCCACAAGATAATGTGTCTGGAGCTCATAACCGTCAGAGGGAGTAAGTCTCAGCGTATACGCTCTCAAAAGGTTTATGTCTTTGCTCCCTGGAAATTTACCCTTGCATCTAGATCTAAAACCTAACGCCGTACAGACTCAGCTAGAAAGAGCCCATGTTTGTCCTCTGTAGGGGATGGGGAACCCCTAAACAAGTAAGGAGGAGAGGTTCGATAAGGATGAGATTTTTCTTCTCTTCATTGCTTAGGAATTTAGTCTCGCCCCTAAACAAACCAATTAATCCAAATACTTATAGCACAGAGACTACGGATTAGGCATGGAGGTGTGAAGATAATATCCTGCTTGTAGGTTTGGCCGTCCATAAGAAGAGTGGTTATGTGTTGTTTCCTTTTAGCACAAAACAAAATAAAAGGAGGAGAGAGTGAAAGTTAGGTCGATACCCATAATACAAACGGTTTTGTTATAAAATTGAACAAAAGAATAATTTAATTAAAGTGAATCAAGGGAAAATACAGATAATCAAACAAGTGACATCCCTGTTCCGTATTTGCACTTTAATTTTTATATCAAATTAACCGTAGCCTCAATTACAGGTTGATCCTATTTAGAGAGATGCATTACGCTAAAATATACTTCACCCATACAAAATTTAGTCTATTATTTCAGCCTTGTCATCTCCGGTTTTAGAAATAAAATGGCCTTGCTCTCTGCATGCATATCTGTCCATAACGATCCGGGGTTATCAAATTATAAAAGTAAATTCGGGAATAATTGTTTGAAGCTGACTATTATTCATCCTGATTGCGTGTAAGCTTGAGTGGTGTAATCTAGAGGATCGGTCACTGCCCATCCCACATGTCACCTATCTACCTGTCGCTAATGGAAGAAAAGGAAGCGCAAGTCTCTTAGATTTTTACAAAATAAACGCCGACGCAGAAGTCTCCTATAAATTTCAGGTGTGTGTCTTTGCAAAAGGAGTTTGGAGCGGAGGAACAACGAGAGTAAAAATGATGACTAAAAATGATGCCAGCGATTTCTCTTGCATGTGTAGTTTAGATATCCATTTTCTTTTCCGCCTATCCTATAACTAGATTTTCACCACTAGCAGTCGAGGGCTGCGGAAGTTGAGAAGAAAAACTTTCTATCATCCCCTCTTAGGTTGAAGTAGTTAATATGCCTGACATTGTACACATGTAGATAAGTGTGTACAGTAGATTATATATTTAAAAATAAAAAAAAAATATAGCATGTTAGAGATACACTCGTAGATAAGTGTGTATCGTAGTTTTGGATGTAGTGTAGCGGACTAGCCTCGAGCGGACCTTAGGGTCTTTGTTGGTCCTAGATTCTGTAGTTCTGTAGTTCTGTAGTTCAATGTTTCTTAGAGACTAAGGCTCTTTTAACGTAAAGACGCTCTTTTTGACGAATACATTATCAGGCATAATATAAGGGTCAGTAAGAGCAAATGGATTTAAATATTCAATATAGAATTTTAACAAAACATTGAGATTATATATTATGATCATATTTAGATTTATTTAATATCTATCATTTCTGAAAATTTCGAGTGAATTAAATAGATATTTCGTAGGTTATGAGGAAATAAACAAACTATGTTTCAATGTTTTGTTAAACTTCTATAATAAATATGTAAATAAACTGTTTCTTACTGACAGTTATATTATGGCTGCTCGTGCATTTAACAAGCTTTCTCGATGATTAATATCGGTAGAAGGGTATATCAAACAAAAACCAAATCCCACATCATTAGATATGCCGGTGACAGTAGCTGCAGTTCAAGAAATTGAGAAGATTAAGAAGATAGAATAAGGCAAAAATAAAGAGGTTCTCTATCTGACATGGCATCTGACAGCAGCCATGATTTAGTATGAGAAAGATTCTCTGTTTTTTTGGTTTACTTGTGGCCTTATTAGGGCTTCGTTCGGGCGAACGAAACATATGCCCTTAATATTTTTCGAAGAATGAAAATTCCTTTGATAGTTAAAACAAATCTTTTAAAATGTTAAAAACATTTCTCTAATTATTGATTGTCTCTGATTTTGAAGAGTGTCATATGTTGCACATACTATTATTGACATTTGTACATATATTTGTAAAACCAAATTTGCCTTGAAATGTATGACTTGAAGAAAAGCAGGGAGTAGGTAAAAACACTATGCAAAAGACTGAATTTGGATGAGTTAATCTCAGTGAAACATGGCAAATAAATATGTCGAATTTTATCGTACGCTTAATTAAAATACAATACTTTAGGCTATTTTGTATTTCAAACTATTGTTAAAAATATTTGAGACGTTTTCATTTAATGTAATAAGATCCTCGTTAAACTTATTTCAATAGTTATTTTTCAAGCAACAACCCATAATGAATAAAATATTTGATTGATAGGGTAAAGATGAAATTTTAACTCCAGGACACGCACACCGACAGCTGATTGGGTTCCAAAACTTTAGATACTTTGGGAGGGCCAAACCAAATGTATATGAGCTACTTCACGCCAATATACATAGATGTTAATTGGTCCTTTGATCACGAAAGGGACATTTGAATATAATAGATATAAAGGTTTCAAGTGAAAAAAATCAGCGATTATAGAGAATGTCTGCGATACTTCACAATATCCGGCGCTATAGTTCGTGCTAGCATGATGCTTTGTAAACCTTTATACTCTATCACTTTCATGCACTACGCATCACATGCTAAAGATAATTAGGAAACATTTTCGAGGTTTGGAGAATTGCTTATTTTCAGTGATAGGAATTCTTTGAGTTTAGAAGAGAGAAATAAATGGCAAAAATTTGGCCATGCTTGTTATATTAATTATATCATTACGTTTGCAGAAAGGCCGTCCAAAATGGCGACTGTATTTAAATTAATAATTACCATTTGTTTGATAATATTAAAAAATATTACCTTATTTTCTGAACTTTACCCCTTAAAATAAAATTACCTTGAAGTCGATTTTGGTAAAGGATAAACCAAACAACTGCTATTTATTATGTTATATAATTAATTATGTTAGATAACTAAATAAGGTATATTGTATGCTATATACATATTATGATAAAAATTTAAATTTGATAATATCTTGACTAATATTTTAGGTCATTTTAACCCTACGCTTGTTGGTATGTTTGTTTATTTGAACTGCTAATTAACTAAGGTTAACCTACGAAATTTTTCGAATTAAGCTCAATTTTTTAGAAGAATAGTAACACTTACTTCTCTGCCTAACTGCATATTTTCATCGAGTACCGATTAACGAAAGTAAGTGAGGGAAAAATGAAATAAAAACTACTAAACGGATCTTGAACCCTTTGTGTTAATGAAGTACATATTCTGAATCCTGAATTTAATCCTAACGTACTGAAAACTCTTTCATTAATGAGCCCTGCAACTGCCGCTAAACATTCCGTTTTTACATCTTATCGTTGGTATTTTTTAGTGCGTTGCTCCAATAAGTGAAGATCAACTGTTAAAGATATGTATGAAGGAGAAATATTACATCTTAGGAAGCCAGTGAAGAAAACATAATACAATTTGCAGGTGAAATGATGTAAATATTTCATATTTTCATCCATAGCTGCAGTAACCAAGAGATAATATTAGTTTCACCAAAGAACGGACAGAATTAAAGAAATAGTATTCTTCGCCATCGCGATAAAGAACAAAATGTTCCTTAAGGCTACTTCAAAATTATGGTACTACCGGTGCACTCACCGACAAAAGTTTTTATTTTATAATTTACTTTGTAAGAATTATTTAATTACAGCATTTCATAAATAATAAGAAAAAACTGCATTTCTACGCCGAAGTCAGAATCGCGCTCTGATCTTCTTCCTGACAAAGGTCAATTTCAGTTCCTAGAGCTTTTCTATCCAATCAATAGGAGTAAATTATAAGGACGAATATGTTTTAAATGAATGTTGTGTAATTATACACTATTTCACATTATTTTTATGTAAGAAAAAAAAATGTTCGAACTTTTTATATTTAGTAAAGGGTTCTTTTCAAATATAAGCGTGGAATTAAATAGTTGCCTTCGGTATTGTAGTAAGAAGCAGGATTATTAATGATAATTTAAAATACTGGTTAAATTACGGTGAAGAAGTATTCCATATGTACGATAGCTTCAAATTTAAGCTAAGATGGCCTGCTGTTAAGACCCAGCTCAGAGAGGGGATTGTCTCCAGTGCCAAGCTTACTCACGTTTATAAACAGGAAAGTGTAAGCAATTCAGCGCACACAATGACCCTGAAACATTTCGAAAAAGGTCTCAAGCTTAGAAGGAAAGCAATAAAAACTCAACTCACCAATAAGAAGAAACTTCACATGCAAAGTAATATGCTCTAATTAAGCTACCTTCGCCTTGTTCGAAGCATCTGAGATATTTTTTGTTAGGAGAAGAAAAGGTTATCGCTCTCACGAGTCCAGTGTTAAACCAATCGTGAAGCATCTGGAAACTAACAGTTGTGCCCAGAAAAACTTCCCTGAACTCAAAATGGTACCAAAAATGGCTCCCACAACATCTTTCCCCCAAATTTCAAGACCACTTTGTTGATAAGTGTATTTTTAAGCAAGTTGGAATTCAATATAGAATTTGGGGGAGATAATCAAATTAGCAGTTGCTAAGCAGAAGCCTCAAATTATGAGCACAAGCTGGGCCTTTTGAACAAAATGGAGCAATGTCTATCAAAATATTATCAAAAAATTGGTCTATAGTATGCCAAGTCATCTTGAAACAATACTGTTGAACAAGAGACATCATTATAAATATTCTCTACGCGGATCCATTGCGTGGATTTATTAATAAAAGGGTTCAAGATATTGATTTTGTATATTTTACATTCAAATTATGAGACAAACATACTAAATAAAATGCAACGTTTGATTAGTTCTATAAATTTTCTTATATGAAAATATGGTAATCTCAAAACATTTGACTATGAGAGGATTTTGAAAACTATAGTTTATTAGCAGCACATAATATCATCTTAAAAATTATCTTGCTGCCGGTCTTAGAAAGATTATTTCAAATCAAAATACTGAAAAGGTAAAATGTACAAAAATGAAAGTGTAGCAAAAAATTGAATGTATAATACAGCTGATGACATAACGGAGGAAATTAGGAAGTATTCGCATCAACCGGTATAGATGAAATATATGCACGAAGTGTAATGTAGTAAAGAAAGGAACTGCCGGTAGACTTTCGAAATTCTTTAATTATTTGAAATAAGCAAAAGATTGGTAGAAGTGATCATTTGATAATTCTCAAACTTGAAAATCAATTTATTGCTATAATATGGCCTATCATTTAAAAAGTCATAAAATATAGGCAGAAAATTATTTTAATAGTCTAATCCCTTTTATAGGGAAGGAGCAAAAGCTGTCATTTGGGATTTAAACCAAATTATATACCTATAATTTGCTAAGGATTTTGTTAAATTCTTTTTTTTTAAATCGTTCTTTCAAAATTACAAAAAAATTACATTTACAGAAATACGACAAATAACATTACAAACTCGTTAACTGATCGTAAAGATAGTGATTTAAATAAGGGTAATATCTTACTCTCTACCAGCGATAAATGAATCTGCTCAGGGACCACATTTTTGTTTAAATCTTCGTAAAAGTAATAGAGTGACAAATAAATTAATACACTTACAATGCTAAGCTATTTTACATAGAAAAAGGAAGCTGACAAGAATAGTATGTAAAATTTCTTAGATTTATTAATAAAATTATGCGACGATTTGAACATGCAACTAAATGTTTAAGAATGCGGTGAGTTACAATTTAGAAAAATAATACTACTCCAAATATTCACTCAAAGGTACCGAGCTAAAAGAAAAAATGGGAGTTACATTTTAGAGTTAGAGTATAAAGTGAATTTAAATTTTCTACCTATTTTATTGCAGTAATGAACAATGAAAACAAGAGCGGCATTGTTAACAATGCAGTTGGTTTCAAAAAGAAAACCAGAGTAGAAATTTCCTTCCTCCTGTGAGATCTAGCATATATTATTCCTTATATTTTTTATTAGTTTGCTTGCGAGGAATCTTAGACATAATAAAATAAATAAAGCGCCCGTATAAGGCTAATACTGAATTTTTATTTTAATTATGCAAACAGAAACTACAATGACCAAAGAGGTCGCGATACATAACTTCACCTACGAAATTTACCTTAAGAAAGCTCGTCAGTCAATTGTGGAACTCTCCATTGCAAGAAGTTTTAGGTCAACAACAGGAGATATCTGGGTAAAATCGCGATCTTTTTAATATCAAATCCAAATTAAATTATCCAATTAATATTAAATAATGAATGTAAAATTACTTTATATTTTTAAATTAAGATCTGCAAATTCAACTAATGATGCAAATAATTAGCATATTTTTAACAGAAACTGCGCAGTATAAGTTAAAACACGCCTTGTAGATTCCATAAATGTTGGGGTTTTGGTTTGATTAAAAAGCTTTGAATCTCGCAGTATCCTTGATAAATTATTCACATGGGTTAATTTGGAATTTAGCGAAGAAAACAAAGAACAGCGATTAACGGGATTGAATTAATATGAAGGTTAGTATGTTGTGGAGTTCAGCAAGGACTTCAATGAATATTGTAAAAATTATGGAGAATGAAATTTATATAATTTCCAAACTAAAAACAACATTACCTTTGTTTTACTATAATTATATAACCACTTTAGTTTAAGTATAATTTTACCGTATATTTGGCTTCTTTTAATTCTTCACAAAATAGTTATTCTTGCTTCCTACTGTCAATGGAAATGTATACTTATCAAACTGCCCTAAAAGATAGTTCTAAAAATTCCCTCAGGCTATATCATTTCCATATTTTGTAAGTTACCTAGTATTTTGGTCAATTTCATTTATTCCTTCCCAACCTTGCAGCCGGATTCATTTTTGTAGGTAGTATTTTCTGATTTGAAAATTAACACAAATGACTCCTAGTTAGCCTAATCAGTAAGGATCATCTCGAAGCGAAACGAGAAATCACCAAGTTGCATCGCTTTGAGTTGTTAGTAAAAGTAACAGCTATAACTAATACGCATTTCAATAGTATTATTTCAGACAACTAGAACTTTACATAATTCTTGCATACCCCAGCTTCTGGCGTTTTGCCGCATGGCAACAATATTTTACAAATATTATAATGCAAATATTGAAACGGAAATAATTAAAAAGCTAATTCATTGATATTTCTTATTAATAAAGCTGCTCTTGGATATTAAAAATAAATTATGCAGTTAGGAACAGATTTAGCAGCGCTGTGTTCAACATTGCGTGATTGAAGTTTGGTTTGATTTCATTCAGGAAAAGCGATGCTTGTATGCAGATATTTCTTTAATAAGAGAAAAGAACCATGTTATCAGTAGCGGCTCTGTTATACATATCATATAAAGTTCTCAAATAATAAATTGGAGAAAAGAGCAAAGAAGTACCACCAAAGAGAAAACCTCCTTAGTGCATTTACGAGAGTGGTAGTTCCTGTAGAGCTATAAAGTCACATCTTTTTATAAGGCAAGGATAGTGTATTGAATGCATTGCTCAACTGAACTTCATCTAGGAAGATGGTACATACTAGTGCAAGCATAAAGACAGACTAAATCATAGCTGCACGTTTTAGTAAAATTTGTGAATGCACCCTCGATATACTGTAAGTAAGCGAATGATCTGGCAGGGCAGCTCTTATCGAATATATATGAGCGAATAGCAAACTAAAGATCGACTGAAGCTAGTCAGTGAAAAATCCACTTACAGTTAATCAAGGGAAAAGTTTAAGAGTTCTTCAGAAATTATCTCTACCTTTCTAACGCTTCATAATTCCTTTTCACTTGCAACATTTTTACGTATATGAACATCATTTGTGAGTAGAATCTATACTGTTTACTTTAACCAATAAAAAAAGAGCTACACTGCCTATATTGTTAAAAATAATTTAGTTTCGTATATCATAGCTTACAACCAAATACTAGAAAAAATCAAATTTAAAAAGATCGTATTTTTTTTAATCTGAAAATAGATAAAAGACTCCATACATACATATAAATGACATGTCATTTACATTCACTCCTTGCCAAAGTTATAAAATTCCAATCCCCAAAATTGAGCAATAATTTGTATTTCTTTATATTCATATTTGCTAAATTTATTTACCTTTGAAAGATGGTATGACGCTGTGAAGTAAAGCGGGTGGAAAGTTAAAAGCAAGAGGAGAAAGTGGAGGAAGGCACTTATAGCCTGCCCCAAGGAAAACACGATTCAGGAGCAACGGAAAACATAACGTGATTATTCATAATTCAAAGGAATGTACACAAATGAGTGCAAAATAGTGGCCGAGCATATTACACTGAATACTTAGAGGGGAGAAAAGAGAGCGGAGAGGTTTGGTGCGATTGAAAAGGGTTTCTGTAAATGGCTTTACATGGACATGTGTAAATTCGTTTCTTAAGGGTTGCATCTCGAGGATAATTGGAAATATTCCAACCAGGTTTGGTGTAAACAATTAAAATACAGAAAATTTTGAAATAATTACAACGTTTCATTTGATATTAAATTCGTTAAACATTAACAAGAGGGAGTTTAAAAAACAGTTGGGTCTAAAATACATAAAGAGTAAATGTACTGATATCGTATAAACTTGTGTTACTATTGAATCAGGCAAAGGTAGAAGATTCATTTACCACTGACACTATTTCTCTTTGATGCTCCCCAAAACTAGAAATCTCGAGTAAGAATGCCAAAAAAAGGAGGCCTTCAAAAATTCAGATATTAATTAAGAAAAAGCTAAAGACAAGAAAAAGAAAATCCGGAGGAATACAAGCAATTTTAAATTCTAAATTTTAGGCTAATAGTGAAAAAGAATATTGCTATTAATAACATTGTCAATGCAGGGAAAGTTTTAAAAATCATTAGAGAGGCTAAAGATCTCATTAAGTTTCTCTTAGATTGCTGGTAGAAGTTTTACTCGCAGGATACTTTGTTATCCTTCTTTACTTATGTGGCCTTTTATATGAAGAAAATGTAAAGGATGAAGAACAGAACTTGAGGAGATCTAGAGATACTTTGCGAATTTTATTTCAATGAATATATCATGGGAAATTTCCCTCTTTCTCGAACAGTCAAAAGGGTCACTTGATAAAAGAAAAGAAGTCTCCCAGCTTTTCTCTGTATAATTCTTTATTTTCTTATAATTCATTGTTTGCTTTAGTTATTTCTAGAGTTTTCACAGGGTCTATTAATATTCTTTCTTCTATCCTTACCAAGAAACATTTCTACAAGCCCCGGACTCGAGAATCGCGCATAAAACCCGAGGCTATAATGTAATTTCGTAAGTGATCATGCATATACATGTCAGATACGTTCGCAAGTCATGTAGCCTTGTTTAATCCATCCACGCTTCATTTTGAACTTAAACCTGATTTACTAGATTAGGCCTTGATCATTAAGTGTCTTGCAGCAAATTAGGTTAATGTGATCATATTTTTGCTAACAAATAAGATTTGGACCCTTTTTGCAGCGGCGAATGCACTCGTAAGATTTGGACCCTTTTCGCAGCGGATGAATGCACGCATAAGATTTAGTAATTATGCGTATGCAAGGAATTATTCTACTCATTTCACTGTGATCATATATTAATAGTTACATTTGCCTGATTAGCCAATTAATTTTGTTCAAATTGGAGTTAAGGGATCTATTAAATTTCATTACTTTATGAAATAAGTCACCTATCACGTAGCACTCTAGAGCAATAATAAGTGTCAAAAATTTGGTTTTAGCCTAATCTAAATATGTGTATAGTAAAGTTAATTATGAAGATGCTAGCAGCTTAATCAAACATCGTTCAAATTTTTAAATTAGTGTTTACATAACTGAATCATAAAAGGAAATTTCATTAATAGTCATTAAATTATTACTAGAGAAACTCTAATACTTAATGGTATAGAGAATTTGATTATTCTTATGGAAGATGAACAAATCGGTAACTCAATAACACCAATAAAATGAATGAACATTGATTGTTGAAAAGAGAAAACACGCCTCCCCGCCAAAGTCTTCTCTAGATACCTTACCGATTGAGGGTGCGTTTCCAATCCATGGTTCGAATACAACAGGAAAGTTATACTTTATACAGATAGCAAATCGGTAATAAAACCTGTATGAGAGGTTAGAAAATGGAGTTATTTAATGTATAGGACTCAAACTTCTAATTTATTTTGATAGAGAGAAAAATTTTGAACCCCAAAATATACATCAAACCGAGATGACTTATTTTTTGTGATCAAAATCTCGAGCTCTGAATTGATTTATTAGAATACAATCAACACATAATCAATGGAATTATCTGATTAAAATTGAAAGGTTTACAACAACAAAGTATAATATATAAATTATGTTGGCTAAAAAATGAAATATTAAAAATTTCTTTATTTGTTATAATGGACTAAAATATAATTTTTTTCAGGACAAAGTATGTCGAAAAACGTCTCTAAATGCTTCAATAAATCTGGTATAAGAAATTTACAGAGATATAAACGGTGATCTATATATTTCACCATGATTTACTCGCTGATGTGTTAAAAATTGAACTAGGCAAAATGTATTTTTGAGAACAAAAACTATCTCGAATAATTTATTGGCTTAAAGGATTTTTAGTAAGTAAAGCTTCTCTTTTACCGTTGAATTAATTAGCTGTTACATTTTAATCTTCACATCTAACAGAAATTCTTTTTTATGTTAAAACTTTTACTCAAATTTTTCAAAAGAATAGTTGCCCTTACTTCTCTGCCCAACTGCATATTTCCATCGAGTGCGGGTTAACGACTTTATTAGGCTATTGTTTTAAATTTCTGTACACAACTCTAGTCATAAACACGGCAGAGTCCGAGAGAGCACAAATCACTGACCTAACCAGCCATTGCCTATTATAAATCTTTCCTAAACCAACTAAAACAGTTTATTCTTTTGGCTAATTTGTGCATTTCTACCTTACTTTTATGCCTTTTCCATTAATTACAGGTTGTGTCACTTCTGTTTATGGTTCCGACATTTGTCAATTCGTATTCATGGAGGTTCTGATTTGCTTCCATCAAATCAGGATGCAAATTGTATTAGCAAGTTTGCAGCCAACCTTTATGCATTGATTATATTCTCTTTACTATCCTTGTCATGTGTTAATATATATTCAAGAGCTCATTATTAAAGTTATATTTATTGTAATTGTCGATTTATGTAATATACAATTTATATTATAGGTAAACCATATGGAGACTTTTTCATCATGTACACTTGTTACTTAATTAGTGTGTCGCTTTCTTCATTCTGGTTCTTTTTAATAAAATCAATGAAGATAAATGCATTGGTAATCAATCAAAACACCGTTTCCAGCATATATAAAAAAATCAGTCAATTTACTCAATTTATACTTCCTTAAATTTTATTTAATCATGGTAAGAAAATAATTTTGCTTAATGGAAGATACTTAAATATTCTGTTAATCTTAAATTACTCTTAGTCTTATACAGGGTCACCCCCACAAAAAGGGGCCCAACTTTCGATAAGCCTCATTTCTTAGTTTTATGCAAAGATTGAATGAAACTTTGGTAATAACTAGTTTATTGTGTTTAAAAAATCATATCAAAACAAGAGAGTCTTTGGACTTTCCTTCCTTATTCTAGAGCACGTGTTCGAGATGACCTCCATTTAGCTATCTGCATTTCTTGAGGCAGCACAAAGTTGTCCATGACGTCCTTACAAACCAACTGATTAATGGCTCTTATCTAATCCCAGGTGGCTTCCTTTAGTTCTCTGATTGTCCTGGGTATCCCTGCGTACACTCTTTATTTAAGGCGCGGTCAGAGAAAAAATCTGTGGAGCTAAGATCTGGGCTGTAAGGTGCCAACTCAAAATCAGTCTTGAGACTGATCACACTGCTAACAAAGTTCTATTTCGCCAATCTCAGGGCAGTTTTGAAGTATGAGAGGAAGCTCCATCTTGCTAGAACCAGAACTTCCCCATAAGGGACAGGAACATGGTCTGCAGCTCCCTCTTAAAGGTTTCGAAGACCTCAACATACCGCTCCTTGGTGACTGTCAGTGTCGCACCAGATTCCTCGAAGAAGAATGGTCCGATCATGGCTCTGGCTGAGATTGCTGTCCACACCTTGCACTTAGGGGAAGATAGGGGCTCAGTGGCTACCTCAATTGGTCTGTAGGTCCTCCAGAAGACATTTGTCTTCAAGTTTACCTTTTTTTCAAGATTAGCTTGAGCTTCATCTGAAGTGCAAAGCAGGTTGAGGAATGTTGGGGTCACCTGAATCTTTTCCAGTATCTTTACTGCCATAGCCTTTCTCTGCTCCCTCTCTGAGGCTGTAAGGGTCTGTTTTTTCTGTATTTTATATGGGTAGGCCTTTATATCCATTAATAGCACTCTCCTTCATGTCTTACAGTATATAGCGAGGGAGTGACTTCGCTTGCGCAAAAGGCGTTTTGGACTCTGCTGAACTGACTATCTCACGCTTTCGACCAGCTCAGCTTTACGCTTCCTGGGGCTTCTTGAATTACTTGGACGGTTGCCACTGGCTGCAGTGAGGTTGTCCACTGTCTCATAGTTCTGGAGGTGGTCCACCTATCCCTGAATTGTACTCTTAAAGGGGCTTTTTCACATTCGAGTGTATGCACGAAAGTCTCCTGCACTTTCTTGAACTAACCTATCTTGTAGTAATGTTTGACGCAGTATATTCTTTGGTACAGCTCCCATTGAGATCTAGTTGAGTTCACAGGTGTTGCTTCTTTTATTTCCTGCAAAGTAACGATAAATATTGAAGGAATGAAGGAAATATCTCAAAAAGTGTGTGCAGCCCTATTTTTTTGAGGTAACCCTGTATTATTCATATTTTACACAGATGTAATGAGCAAAGAGAACTAAGATGAGAATAACCATAAAAAAGTATAAATGATCGATGGTTATTGAGGTTTAATTTTTTAGACTGATGAGTCTTGGATTTAAGGGGTCAACGGTAACCTGAGACTTCTATTTAGAATATCATCCTATAACCATACAATTGCTAAGGAGGGTAAGTAGTAAGCCATATCCTGAATCAAGTACTAAAAAATTCTTCTCCATCTTTCCCTTTCTTTTCATCTTTGGTTTAAACACTTTCAGCATACTCTATCTATAACAGCAAATTCTTACTAAAACACATTCCTTATAAAAAAAAACGCTAAAACCCATTTTTAAACCATTTGGTGGCTATCGTATCTATATATAGTTTATGTTATTGGTGAGGTACAGTGGGGTTAGATAAGTTCCCAATGATTTCTTCTAACTTCTAATAGACTTATTAAAACGAGATAAATATTTCATTCAATGCAAACATCAAGTATATATTTATTTTTCATTATTCGGTTTGAATTTTACCACGAATTTGACCTCCGTTCCTAGAGTTAGTCGAAGAGAAATAAATTTCTATTTTAATTAAAGAGAAATTTGAGACAAAATTATACAACTTAGTTACTTGCAAACAATAAATACTTCAATGTAATATGCCTGCACTAAGTGCAGTTAATTAAATTTGTCTCTGGCGGAACAAGTAGTCTGCCTTGACTGAGCTCGGGGGCTCTGAAAACCATGAGGTCAACGATCTACAATAGTCATTTTTTGCACAGGTTATACACGTACAACACATACATACTACATACATATCATAACTAAACATGAATAACTAATAAGAATAAACCTTAAAACTTTAAAAAGACTAAAAAGACTCGGGGCTCCTCTCCATCCGTAAGAGCTGCGGGGCTCGATGGGTCTGCTGCCACTTCGGTAAGCGACCGAGCCAATATCTGCCCATCCGGCCCCTCTACACTTCCCTCTGGTGCAGAGTCCTTGACTAAGACTAAGAGCGGAGCCTCTATTACATCGGGGACCCTCATTCAGAGATTACCCGGCGTTTTCGAGCCCGCTGGCTTCAAACGCTTCCTCGTTATTCGCTCCACTGATAGCACCACGTTGGCGAAGGGCAACATGATTTATTAATATTTTAGTCATGGATATCACAGGGAATATTTGTTTTAGACAGTTGGCTATTGTTTTGTATCTGTCGCTCTGATTAATTTTCAAATCTAATTTTTTCCTCACGTTAGATTTGAAAATTGATTAGAGCGAAATAGTGGCCAGTAATTTTAAACGAATATTTTTTGTGATGTCCATGACTAAAAAATTAATAAATTTATCAAGCTATAAAAGCTATGAAAATGCCACAGTTTGGTAATTTGGTAACCTATTTTGCGACTTAATATATTTAAGTTAGAAATATCCCATTTAGTGTATTTATAACTAAATATACCCCAATCTATTATGGTATAGAAACGTTTAACCTCGTATCATCTTTTTATTATATATTTTTTGCATTTTTAAAAAATGATTAGTTTGGTAAAATAATCTCTAAATGATTAAGATAATATTATTATTATATTGATTGATCCATAAACATATTCTGTGATTTTAAATATTTCGTATGTGTTTGCCTTTTAGCGAGATAAACTTTGTGATTTTCTTTTTTAAAGCTTTTGCGAAAGGTAAAAAAAAGTCAGCGTGCCAGGAAAGAAAACTATCGCCCAGGAATTGGGGGAGGGGATAATTTGCGTTTATGCGACCCTTGTGATTGGAGATGACCATATTTTTTTCTATTGTTGCCTTTGTCACTGGATTTCTTTACCAATTTGCGCCATTTGTGTTTTTCTTACCTCATTTGATTGTTGATTGAAGTATCTCTTGTTGGTTTCCTAATTCGACCTGCCTTCTTTTTAGAACCCGCGGAAGATTTAGGAAAATTCCGCGTCCTTAACGCTATCTATCTCCCGAATGTTTTCCTTTTTCTATGAATCTCTTAAACAACTAGTGTAGATATACCTGAGCCCTAGCTTTCAAAATAATTGTTCAATTCCTTTTTGCCTACCTTTTCTTAATTCTTTATTTCCTTATCCATTTTTTTCTTTAGCTCTTTCCTTAACTCTGTTTGTTTCATTCTATTATTCTTTTTTTCTTTTCATCCATTATCGTGTCTTTCTTTTTCTTACTCAATGGTTTCAGAGATAGCTTGTTGTTTGAGCGTCTACGATTGCCCTGACGATCCATTCCATTCTCAAAGCTCTTGATCGCATACTCTCCTCAGTAAACTTTCTCTACACTCGCTACACAACCGGTTCCTTGGGAGGGCTAACAGCCCTGAAGGGTGTATTATAGATGCCTATTATTATTATTATTTTGAACGATTTAATACGTGAGATTATCCTATATGAAGTTAAAGCTCATTAAAAGCCCTGTTATTCCTGCCAAAATCATAATAACCTACGTCGCCTTTTTGGAGATACAGGGAGTTCTTTCAGAACCCACCCCCCCAACTTAAAACGTGATTTCATATAAATGGCTTTAGAATGACTAAAAATTAAGCAGTTGAACTTAATTCACCAGCAAACCAGGCAAGTATGATTTACTTATCATTTGAAATCAGATTTCTTTAGTTCCATGTAAATTTGTATTAATGGTGGACTAAAACATATATTTTTCGGACAAGGTAAACTATAGCTTTTATTGTAAAATAGGGTGTTAGGTGAATTGTACTGGTCTTCTAAATGCCCTGTAATGTAGTTCAATCGTTATTCGAATGATGCTAAAAATATAAACCAGTTCTCAGGCACTGTTTTTCTGTTAGCAAATATTTAAAATCGCATCGTATAGTAATGCATTTAGATCACAAATCAACTTTAAATTTCTACGGAGAATTTCCACGAATGTATAAAGTTTTGCATTTTCATAATTTTCACTATGTGCTAGTTATGTCGCTAAAAGAAAATATAGACCATAAAAAATGGATAAGATTGGAAATAAAATGATATAAAAATCAATTGTGTAGTTTTGTTTTGTTTTACACAAGTTAACTTTAAATATCTAAGAAAAATTTTCCAAAAATGTTTACAATTTTGCATTATCTTAATTTTTACTATGTTCTAGTCATGTTGCTTAAAAGTAATTATACCATAAAAAAACTGCATAAAATTTGCAATAAAATGGTATAAAAAAACAACAAAAGCGAATTTTTAATGAAAGATTTGAAAAGTGACTAATGAACAAATGTGCTATCCTCTTAAATACCATAAAATTTACTCATATAACTAGCCACTTATTTTTCATTTTCCTCTTTTATAATTTCGCGTATAATCTTTAATTTTGCTCATGATGGCTTTTAAGTCAATTGTGAGAAGAATATTATTATTCGGCTTCCGTCAGGAATCCAGTTCTACTCTCACTATTACCCATAAGTGTTTTTGAGACATTATATTCGAATTCCCCCATTAACATGTCAAACCTATATAATTAAAGTAGCCCTCAGCATGCCTGCTTAAATTAGGTTGATATTTTGAACCGTTTGCGCTAGAAAACGAATATGTGCAGTACGGTCTAGAACCGAAAAATATATTTAGCAAAATCTAAATTTTCTTGAAAATACTTTACCCAGGTTATATATATATATATATATATATATATATATATATATATATATATATATATATATATTTATATATATATATATATATATATGTATATATATATATATATATATATATATTATTCAACCAGTTACGGGCTATAAAGCAGGAAATCTTATTAACCCATTAATGCGGCTTGGAACTAGAGTTGCTACTATAATTTTTTCGTTACATGTCGGATAAATTTATTCAGTTTCCTTGAAATTTTATTTCACGTTGTCGTACAAGCCTACAATAAGGTAAACAACTACCTTTGTTAGTGTTGTGCTCGACACCTTTCTCCAAAACGTCGGTATTTTATTTATATTTTTGTTTAAGTTTTATTCAAATGTGAAGATTAAATCCACGAATGATCATATTTTATATATATAAGAAAATTAATTCCGTAACGTGATTTATTATAACTTAGAAAAAGATTTTACTTTTTCTGGCACTCAAAGTTGCCCGTCGGCATAAACGATATTCAAATATTCTCTGCGAGCGTGAACATTACAAATGAATCTCCCTAATAATGTTGTTTAGTATTTAAGTAATACTTATCTATATATGTATATATATATATATATATATATATATATATATATATATATATATATGTATGGGCTCCCAAAGACCCACAAAGAGGGATGTCCCTTACGCCCAATCATTTTCAATATTAATTCTCCCACTTAAAAGCTCTCCAAATGGCTCGCCAAGCATTTATCTCCAGCAGTTGTAAGAATCTCATCTGCACACATTATGAACACTCAAGATTTCGTTGACCCCCTCAACCACTTGCAATTACGGGATAGAAAACTTGTAAGCTTTGATGTAAACTCCTTGTTAACCAAAGTTCCGGTTGACCAAACCATGAGCCTTCTGCGGGAAATCATGTCTAGCCTTAATTTGGATCTTCCCCTTTCTACGAGTAAATTAATCGATTTAGTTGAATAAAGTCTCTCTGAAAATGTGTTTCGAGTAAATAATGAGCTTTATAGACAAATATTTGGCCTTAGCATGGGAAATAGTTTATCTCTGATATTGGCATGTCTCTTCATGGTATATTTTGAGACTGAACTCCTTCCCACGATTTCTCCCCCCTTTTATATGGTTAAGGTACATTAACGATGTATTTTCTGTATGGCCTAATGGCCATGATTTTGATACCTTTTTTAATAATTTGAATAATTTGCATGTCTCCATCAAATTGAAATATGAATGGGAATATGATAATAGATTACCCTTTTTAGATGTCCTCATTAATAAAGATCACCATGAATTAAAACTTGACGTTTTTTGGAAACCAACCCACTCGAATGCCTATATACATTATTTTTCGTTTCACGATAATACTGTTAAAAAATATGTAATTTCTAACCTTTTCCTTAGAGCATACAAAATATGTCATCCTTCCTATTTAGATGAAGAAATTGTCATTATCAGGACCATTTTTTCTAATTTGTATTACCTCGATTGGTTCATATCGACTGCCCATTTTTCAGCTAGGAAAACATTCTATGGTAATAAGCCTTCCTGCAGTAATGACTTCAACAAATGTATAACATTGCCATTTAATAAAAAATTAAATAGTTTAAACGACATATTTGGAAAAGCAGGTATTAATCTAGCCTTTAAATATAATAATTCCTTAAAGCAATTGATGATTGCCAGGAAACCCAAAGAACATCATAACATAGGAGTATATGCAATACCAGGCAAAGATTGCAATAAAGTTTATATAGGAAAAACGGGGAGAAATCTAAGACAAGAGATGGTATGAACACAAAAGAGATATTAGAGTGGGCAGCGAAAGCAGTGGAATATTTTGCCATGCTAGAGACTTGAATCATTCGGTCGATTTCAATGGAAGTAAAATGGTATTTAAATCAGCTAACTATGTTAAGAGAAGAATCGTAGAATCGAGCTTGATATCGTCAGTTCCTAATTAAAATCTATCTGAGGTTCAATTTTCTTTCAATCCTGTAATACGAAAGCAAATAAACAAAATAATAAAATGTCAGCCATTTAATATGTTTAGGCCTAACCCCTTCCCCCTGATTTGCCACAAGTAGGGGATTGGGGGAAAAAGAGGGAATCTTTTACGACCTGACCCTGTGTTATGTTTGTAACACTTTTCTTATATTTTCTATCCAGTGTCAATTGAAAAAGGGTGTGAGATACACCGAAACTGTTCTGAATTAAATTGTCTTCGGAAAATGTGGTTTAATTCCTCTTCTTTTCTTGCGATATTGCATTAATTTTTATCATATATATATACATATAAATATTAATTTCTTCATACTCCTACCCTTTCATATATACCCTTTCATGGTGTATTTCGCCTTAATTAATTTCCGTTGGCAACTTTCTAGTCTTATAACTGTCTATTTTATTCCATCTGGTAGATGATAGATCACTTTTCCTGTATTCGTCTTTCTTTTAAATGAATAAATGGGTTTGGTAAAGATCAAAGTAAATTGCTGAACTTTCGATCATCTTCGGACTGTTTTGAGTCAGAATCGGACTGAATGAAAGAAAACGGTTTTAAGGGGATATTTATTTCGCCTGGTTGAGCGTAAAGTTAAAGGAAACAAGCCAATCCAGTGAGTGGAACTTTAGAACACCTGAAATGTTCGATTCCAGCTTAACGCTTGACTTTTGATGGCCAACTTTTCTTCGTTTTTTAAAATGGCTTCTAAGATGTTCAGTTTAGCTTTATTTCCCTCTTTTCTTTTAAATACCGTGTTTTTAACTAGAATATCTCTCGTTAGGTTGATGTTGCGCGCGCCACCCATATGATTTTTAGGCCCTCGGCTTTGTATCGATGCAAGGTTAAACGTCTCGAAAGTATGGTAGTTGTCATGCCGATATACATATTTTGATTTATTATAAAGCTTGCAGTCCGTATTGGGGCAGATAAACTCGTAAACTATGTTATTTGACTTGAGATTCGAGGAGTTTAGGGAGCTGTTGTTTTTCATAACGAGATTGTTTGCTTTTGTCGTTTTATAGCATAAAACGACATGCTTTATTTATTACACTAAAATTAAATTTCCAAAATATAATATTAATAACTTAAAAAAATAAATTGTTGGCATTAATGGGTTAATTTTCCATTGACCAGCTCGATTAAAAATATAATTGAATTCTCAAATCTGTAGGCATTGGAACTTTCATGGTATGTACTGGCATATTTACCGACTCTACACTATCAACCAGATTTGTATGCCTAATATTTTGCGATATCTTGCACCCAACAGTTACCAACATACGATCGGTTGTTTTTTCATATAGATTATATATTATTCCAAATTTTCTTTAATTTCTGTTGTGGATTTCAATGAATATGATCCTATACCACCTAAACTTATACGGATCATTAAAGTTATGTATTCTGTGTGCATAAGAAAAGTCAGAGGTAATGGTTTTGGAAGCGAATGGTTCAGCATAAACACAGGAGTATGGCAATGAGATGTAATCTCATCAATGCTTTTTATCATATTTAATGGGAAAATGTATGAGAGACGTAAATATTGGAACACATGAGGAAGTTACGCTAGCTTCTGCCGAGTATATAACTGTATTTCTCAGCAATGTAATAAATCTAAAGGAACTTAAAAATGATTGGTATAGAGGTCTGGGCAGAAATGGAATGAAAATAAACACTAATAAGGGTAAATGGGAATTTATCACTGTTAGTAGGACAAATGAGTAATACCAGGTATAC
Organism: Ceratothoa steindachneri; assembly: GCA_963969495.1. NCBI lineage: Eukaryota > Metazoa > Arthropoda > Malacostraca > Isopoda > Cymothoidae > Ceratothoa > Ceratothoa steindachneri. The sequence goes on from OZ018328.1 coordinate 14,382,540, forward strand.
ATAGACACCCTAAAAATCCATCAGGTTAATGAATATACATACCTGGGAGTGAAGGTGGACAATAGAAACAAGCAAGATATTAAAATCAACAACCGTGAAAAAATATAATAATAAACTAATGCTGATGTACCCATTATTAAAAGAAAAACACATCCCGAAAGAAAGCAAGCTATTAATTTACAAAACAATCCTGAAACCAATACTGACATATGGCAATGAGAATTGGCCTTTGACCACCAGAAGAGAATCAAAAATTCAAGCCGCCGAGATGCGAGCATTGAGAACAATAAAGGGAGTTTCAAAGAGAAACTGACCCCATAATGCGACGATAAGAGCTGATCTGTGCGTCGAGTCAATACTAAACATCGTATAGAAAAGTAAACTGAGATAGTATTGCCATGTAATGAGGATGCACGAGGAGAGATATCCAAAGAAGTACCTCCTATTTAGTCATCGAGGAAACAGACCAGCCGACTGACCAAGAAAAAAATAGATCGAGGATGAGGAGAGGGCGCTAATACGAAGAGGAACAACACTCACGGAAGTGGAGGAGCAAAGAAGATACAAAGACGAGCAGAATAGAGGTAGTTTCGAACAGTAGGCCAACTGACAGATAGACACTATCTACCAGGCGGATGATGATGATGTTAGATTTCAAAAGAGTACCTACGAGTATAAATATTCTATTGACACAGTTCATTTATATTAAGGTTACTTGTTGCTAATTTCATTCTAATAAAGAAAATGCAAAAACTTAAGAACTAGTGCCTAAAATTAAATATAACAGGTATGAATCTTATAAATAAGAGATTGGTTTGTTTCAAATTTTAAAAGCCGTCTATTAACAACCTTCTACCTAGCCTAGTATTTACTTACATTGAAATCCCTTTGGTTAGAGCAAATAGGAGAGGATTTCGAAAACGTCGCGATTTTGGCACATTCTCATTTATATCTGTATTATTACAGAGGTATATTTATCATGTACTCCTTGTATTAATAATAGGCTTACATGGTTTCGCAGCTTAAGTAAAAATTATCTTTCTTGCCAAGCAATCAAACATGTGTAAAATGATGACAACACCAATGAAATAAAGGTGATTTAGAGCAAAGATTTAATTTCAACTACAGAGAAGCGAAAGAAGTAATCAATCCTCTCGAGCAAAAGATTGCAAAGATAATACAAATGTTTTTTAGCAATATCTAGACATAAGAAATACTATTAGATATACTAATACACTTTAAACAAAATCTAAGCGATATCACATAACTAGCGATTGAATAATAATGGTTGAAATAGTTAGAGAAGGATTTGCTTGTTTTAACACTGAAAGTTTCAAAAATATTTAATTTGCCGAGTTACTATTGGCATTTGACCAGAATTCAATACTAAATAAAAAAACAGTCAAAAAAGACGAAGTTGAGCTCAGGTATGTTTAGTGTAAAGTAATAACTAACACCCCTCCTACTGGTTCCATCATTCAATGAGACATCCCTATTCCTCTATATTAAAGAACAATCTTCAATATATTAATCTAGCGATCACAAAGGGTTAGGTGGAATGACACTCTTATAATTTTATCCTATTAATGTCGGCGAATTGTACCATTATGGAATCAAAGTAGTGTGTGGGGGAGGGGGATATATTAATTTATTTCCACTAACTGCCCTAATTGGTATGATATTTAGTCAAAGTTGAGCTTGAGAAAGATAAACTAAAACATATAAAGCAGTTGAGCGAAATATTATTTATCATCGCAATCGTGCTGTAAATACTTCAGGGGTTACTAGAAGGGTAATTGCTAAAAATTTTAATTAGCTAACGGATCTTTCATTTTGCATAAGGGCAAGCGTTAGTAGCCAACCAAATAAAGATCAATTATTAGGGTAACCTCCTTGATTTTTAAAATATTAGATTGAATCATTTTAAAGAAAACATTTGAAAATCTTGATTTCTATTGACTAATTCATTGCACAGGAAACGGTTTTCGAAAAATCACAACGGCCACTACTATGTACAAAAGATCTATATTTAGAAACTATCAAACTTACAATCAATTATTAATGAATTAAAATGTGGGTTTTGCATAGAAAGTTCTCAATAAAACACCTAATTTGGTTTATAGCCCCTTAATTACCCGTATATAGCTTAGATAGGAAAGATACATGAAACAAATTGCTTTTAAGTTTGGAAAGAGAATTTTTTAAAATAACCAGCGCCTTAAAACAATGATAGAACAGTGCAGGACACATTTTTTTTCGGTTCTATGCTGACAAGTCCTAAAGACACAAATTTCACGAATTACCGAGGTCGAAATAGAGGGAGCAGTACATAAAGCTAAATGCAGGCAGGAAACTGGAGTAAACATTAATGATATAATATTTTTCGTTGATGAAGTAACGGAGGCAAATACGAAATATGTTCATATAAAGGTACCGGTGGAGATGAAAAAAATACACGAAGTTTAATGAAGTAAAAAAGAGACTACCGTTATACTTTCGTATTTGTGGAATTATTTGGTGAAAGCAAAAATATTCTTCTTTAAAATAAAAGTTGCAAATGTCATTAATATTCAAAAGAGGTAGATGTGATAATAAAGTCAAGAACAGTGAGTTTAACTTCGTTAATACCAAAACCTATATGATCATTTATTGCCATGAATATAGGAAATTTATAAAGTAATAAATTATTAATAGATACATAATTATTGTATGTTGTATAGCCCAGTTTATGAAGAAGTAAAAAAAGACGACAAATCGGATTTAAGCCATAAAATTATATATTTAGACTTTTCTAAAGCCTAAAATAAATATTCTTTTAAAATGAAAAAACAAAGTAGATTTAAATTATAACGAAAATTAAGATAAAATACTGTTAGGCAATAGAGTGACAATTAAATTAAGTCACTGAAGATACTAAGCTACTTTACATGATAAAACGGAAGACGACGAGAATAGCATCTATAATTGTTAGATTGATTAATTAAATTATATGACGATTTTAAGATACAAATAAATGTTTTAAAATGCGAGTTACAATTTTTAAAATTAATCATAAATTCAAATACTCATTCTAGGATATCGAGATAAAAAAAGTAAATTAAAAGAAGATATGGAATTAAAATATAAAAATTCATTTTTCTTCACATTTATCGCAGTATTGAAAAAAGGAAGAAGAATGGCATCCTTTACCATTTACAAATGAAAGTTATAATTAAAGAGAAATAACCTCAATACTTCAGAAAACTGGTTTAATTATGCAAACACTAAATACAACCAGGAGAGTAAACAAGATGAAGCTGAGTAGGTGGAGATTTAAAACATCGATCTAAAATTCACCTTCAGAAAGTGCCTTGTTCATTTGTGGAACTTTCTAGCACGGGAAGCTGTTAGTTCATGTATATAAAAAATAGTCAGTATTCTTTTAATATACATCAAAATTAAAATATCGAATGATATTAAACAATGAATGTTTAAGCACATTATAATTTTGAATTAAAGTCTTAAAATTCAACTAATGATGCAAATAATTAGCAAATTATTATAAGGAGCTACGCAGTATAAGCTAAAGCTCTCGTTGTAGGTTGAAAAAATTGTTTAGGATTTTGTTTGATTAAAAAGGGCGAATCTCGCTGTATCTGTGATATCTTGAACAAATAGGTGAACTATCGATTACGGAAACAAAACAGATAAATTAATTAACAGGTTTAAATTAATAGGCAAAACCCGGCAATAGCTTCGCGACTCTCCCCTATTCGGAGAGCTTGCCCTTCGCCAGTAAGATTGGAATTTTAAATCTACAAAAAGAAGCCATGTTTAAAATTTTTCAAAATGTTCTGAACGTCGCCAATTGAAATAATTTTAAAAAGGGACTAAACTAAATTTCCCACACTTTCTAAATATCACGTTTCTAAAATATAGTTATAGAAGTAGATATATAAAAATAAATTTTCTGAACTTTGCTATTTGTAATTCTTTGGGATTTAAAAATTCACAAAATCTCGATACTTATATTTATTTCTGAACTTCACCATTTTTAATTTTTTGGAAAGAATTAATAGAAATAACTTTTAGAGAAAACATAATTCATAACCAAACTAAGATGAAATTATTATTCAAATACTCCCAAAAATCCCCTTCTTAAATTATAAGAGTTAGTGATGATGATAATATCCAGTGGAGTTGAACAAGGGGCATTTCTATGAAAAAATGTAGAAAATTATGGAGGAAAAATTTCAGGTAGTTTTAAAATTTAATCAAAAGATTATTTTCTCTTTCTTAGAATTTTTTAACCGTTTTAATTTAAACATAATATGACGTATTATGTGTCTGGATATATAATGCACGCCATACGTTTTCCGTATATAAGTTGACCAGGTTTGGTCAAACCTAGAACCATTTTCACGGCGCCGCTCAACGATCTGGGTCTTTATAATACGCCAAGGTGCCTCCCAACTGGTTCACTTGACCCTTTATGCAGCTTATTTTAATTCTTCACGTAATAGTTATTCCTGCCTCTTGCGAAGTCCTAGTGTTCTCTTTGGCATTAGAAATCGATTTCTCATAACAGTCCTCAGCCTTTATCATTTCCATATTTTGTATTTGACTTATTATTTTGGAATATTTGATTTATCCTTCCATGCGGACTACCTTGAATTTTTAATGACAACCTTACATCCACATTAATTTTTGTAGTTAGTATTTTGAGGAATCGAGTATATGGAAAAAAAAGAGTCCTAGTCAAATAAATCAGTAATGTTCATCTCAAAATGAAACGTCACGTGATCTGGTTGTTTCGTTTTGAGTAAATAGAACAAAGCAGCAGCGACAGGCAATAAGTAATTTGATAGTATTATTTTGAGAAAACCAGAAGCGCTATTTCTTACATACCTCACGCTCTGATGTTTTACCGAATGGTTATAATATTTTCCTTGTGTTATAATGCAAAGGGTCATAGACTTTGTTGAAAAAGGAAAAACTAAATGTGTTATTTCGACCTCGGCTACAAAAACATTGAAAGCGCGAAATTGTTAAAAGAATAATTTTGCGATATTTCTTATTAATAAATTTTCTCGAATAACGTTTATTTTAATTATAGCTTGGAAATTAAAAAGAAAATGTTGAGTTTGGAACGGATTTGAAAACTTTGTGTTTCAAGTTACGTGAACTTTTATTCTATATGGAAAATATTGTGTTAAATTTTATCAGAAAAGGCGGAACATTTTTAAGAAGTAATAAAAATAAAGGTTTCCTACTATTTTCTAATATATTATAAGAATGATAAGAAGAATTGAATAAAACTTTCTCTTCAGCTTTCATGGTCCAAAGTCATTTCATTTATTTCCTCGCGCAGAATATGTGCTATTTTCATTTAACTTTAGAAATCACCTTTTCGAACCTTAAATTTAAAATTTGTATGCTTCACTGCGGTCGCCCAAAAGGAGAAAACTTTAACTGATACCGGCAAATGGTGCTTTTGGTTGTTATGTTTTACTTGTATAAAACTTCAACATCTTAAAACAAAATTCTGATCAAGCATTAAGTTTTGATTGCTAAACCTTTTTAAGATTTCGAAATGTATAATGTAATTAAATTTAATTATATAAGTGATTCTCATAGTTGCCTTCTTTTTCGCCACCTATCTAGGATTAAAACTAGATATAAAACAAAAACTAGCTCTATTTGTTTGAGAATATTCTTAATATGGTCAAGTTGGGAACCTCTGGAAGATGATAAATTTACAATTCAAACAAATCACTACCAGCAATCATGCTTCAGCTTGTTCTTATTTTTTTGTTTAACACAGAAGTCGCAAATTTTGATTTAATTCCTATTACTAGATTGTATTTAGCATTTACTAAACGCGCGATTAATTGTTACATTTTTCATGCTCATGCTCAGGGATTCAGCCCAACTTGATTCTATGAAGTGAAGGTCGTGGTACAACCACCCCATCCCATACACTACCCCTATATTATGTAGGGGGTGACTTAATCACGACTACAACGCGAACCGTTGAAGGATTGTTCGCAGGGATTAACGACTAGAGGCGTTGTATTTCAAATCCTTACTAATCAAACAGAGTGCATAAATGGTTGGCGAGGTTGAATTGAATATGCGAAGAGTATCGTTCAAGGTTAGATAAAGATGAAACAACAAAATATAATTTTATTTACAAATATAAAAATTAAAATAATAATAGGCAAAGGGGAATTAGTTAAATTAAAAGTCTCTGGATAATTATTACAAGAAGGAATTCTCAAATGGAATTAATTGATTAATGTAACTAGGCTCAGATCAAAGAGGAAGAACTTGACAATACTAATAATGGAGACAGTTTCAGCCATATGGGTCGATGACTTTGAGGAAGGTCCTTCTGCAATGCGGCGAGTGGGGAACGATCCGAATGAGGCAGGTGGGGCACGATCTGAACCAACCTTTCGATAAAACTTCTTTTTTCCTCTGAGGTAATTGATGAAGATTATTTTCGGTTCGATTAAACGAAGGGAGACTGTTTCACAAATTCAAAGGATTACCGTTCACAGAAGATACCAATTGACTTAGGTAGAATTACGGCTGAAAAAGTCTGCTGTCTGAAGAACACTCACGAGACGAGATGATCAGAACGGCCTTGAGGTGCGAGCTGGACTTTTGAAACTACAAGTTTGCCCAAGGATTTCAGCCCAATTCTGGAGGGGAAGGGGGAGTTTGGAGAAAGGAGTCACAAGCTCCAGACATCTTAACCCCGAGACGGAGTCGATAAATCATTTAGCAGCAATAAGTGAGACATAGCGGATCTTTCGCGCCTTGTCCCCAGTGGAGAGGGTGCTTGGGACGAGTCGCAGGATTGGGAAATATTTTCTCAACCTGCTCAGGAGTTGAAAATTTGAGAAGGCTCGAACAGGAAATGATGTCGTCCGTGGCGAGATACGAATAGCACGTGGTCTCCTCTAAATTGAAGGGAAGGAAGTTTTTATACAGTGATATTCAGTCCCCCTAAGCTATTTCCCAAGTATCTTTCCACTGTTATTAGAATTAAATACTGTAGTTTGAAATTCACATTACGGAAAAAGAATTGCTACTCATATATATACAGGTATATACATGAGAATGTTAGTTGACATCAACGCCAAGAAGCTAACCTTTACTGAAAAATGTTAGAATTTTAACCAAACTAACTTCCTTTATATGCAGGAAAGATAATTTTGAATCCTGATTTCCGATTTAAATCTTTATAGTATAAATATGCTTCTAGAAGTTTCGTAAAAAGTAGTATTTTTAAAGAAACATAACATATGGGTCGAAGCAAATTTCTAAGCTAGATCCCTGTATATCTCTTAATTAAAATCATGCAATTTTATCCAAGGTTATAGAATATTCAACCTTATGTATTTCATGTACTATGTGAATAATCCTGAGTTTTCTACTGAGGAAAGAGGAAGGTAAGGAAGGAGTAAAAAAGAGTAAAAGAGAAAGAGAGAGGCAAAAAAGTTAGCTTAGGTGAGCTGCTCCAGATTAAATTTCTAGCTCGTACTAGTTGTATGAAAATATAATAATGGAGATTTGGGCATCGAGCACCAAAACGCCTTCCTCCAATTGTGATCGGTTTGAAATCTGTTTGCCGATGCTTGACCAATTGATCACATTTTATAAAATTTTGAGATGTTTGAATTTTGAAAAAGATTGCAAGGATTTGCATTCTAAGCTTGATGCTTCTTTGTTGGCTATTTGCATTAAAGTCATTCTATTTTCTTTAACCGTTTTTAAGTAGTACTTATCCTGATCCAACTGCGTTTAAAATACTGTACAATATGGTTCTCTTAAAAAGAAGCCGTTATAAGATGGTGAGATATTGTTTGGTTCTTCTGGTATGTCTCGCTACTTTGTTTACCTCATTATATCGCAGGAAGTAATAAGAATATGAATGAGCAATAGAGGAATGGGCATTCTCGAGGAGAAAAAGACAAATGGCTATGATGTAGGAGCATGGGAGAGAAAGACAGGTGGGCAGGAGTAGGGGGAAATTAACTCTCTTTTATGCTGTACTATATCTGTACATTGAATCACTTTTAGTTAGCAGGGACTTTGCTGCTTCTTTTGAGTAAAATGAATATGTGAATGCTTCTTCTGCATTTAATTTGGCGGTACTTAAAACACAAAAGATTTGATTCATCAATACCATGTACGTAGCCTTAGTAGACAAATAAGAGAATTTGTTGTATGTAACATCATGCACCAGACATGAAGCATGAAGTATATTTTACATTTTTGATATTCATTTGAGAATATTTTCAAAAACCTTTCTCCATAAATAACATTACCTATCTAGTTTTTAATGAGACAGGCATCATTTCTTTGGTAAAATAGCAGATGATAAAAAAGATCCATTTGGATTTTCCACATTAGCCAAATAACGACCAATGTGGTGCGTGAATGCAGGACTACATAGCACATAATATATGTGTTTTCACACATTAACAAAACCCCAAACTTGTGGTAATAGCCATTGTTTACAAAGACATCACAAATACGACTCTGATGGAAAAGTGATTCTGTGATATTTACAATGCAGAGTGCATGTTAGGACATTGCAGTAAATCCCCAGAAAAAATTTGATTTGAAGAGTAATTAAAATCTCTCCAAAAATTTGATAAAAGAGACATTAATTTTGGCGTGCGATTAATACAGATAGGTCTACAGTGAGCACCAATGTTTCTTAAACAGATGAAATTTTAAACATTCTATCATCTTTCTTTTACATGCCACTATTATATTTTCAAATCACAATTTGCATATTTAACTTATTTTAAATATAAGTTAGACAACAAAGAAGTTATTTATATTGGTGCCTTTTATCTAAATTACTCATTTGTTGTACAAAATTAAGCCAAACCTTTCATATGCCTACCCTCTATCTTCTATTAACCCTTCTATTAACTTCAAAGATATTGGAGAATTCAGAATCCATATATTCAGGAAGACCAAGGCGTAAAACCGGTAAAAACATATAGAAAAAACGGAACGTTTGACTTTGGGACTATGCAAAGAGTAAAAATGAATATAAGAGTAAGATTTAGTAGGTTTGCGATGGATGAAGTATTTAATATAAGTCAGTGTTCTCTGAAAGCTATTAACATCTTTAGAATTAGGCCACAGGCAAATGACATCATCAATATACCTGTACTAAACAATAGGAAAGTAAAGAAGAGTAGAAAGGAGTCTTGTTTCAAAGAAATCCATATATAAGTTAGAGAGAACAGGTGAAAGGCAATTAATTAGCCATGGCTAATCCAAACTTTCGAAGAAAATATGTGCCATTGAACGAAAACATAATTTTGGGTAAAAAGTGAAATGGGTTCCATAAAAATAATAGCAGGTACGGGTATAACAATATTTGACAATTTATCATTAAGGAAATTTAAGGATCTTTAACTGGAACCGTAGTAAATAATGAGCAGACATCGAAACTAACAAGGGTAAAATTACTCGAATACTGAATGGCATTGAGTTTAGAAATAAGGTCGGAGTTATTGGTAACATGTGAAGAAAATAGTGAAAATAATGACACTACAGACGAAAATGAAGAGTCCGACCCTCGGTTACGAAAACGAACACGGCGTGCCACAAATTGGCCTTGGGCATCTGGCTCGAATTTGCTGCCCTCACTGCCTGCGTTTGAATGTTCACACTCAAGTTTGACTTCTTCATGCTTAATTACACAAAATTTTTAAAAAATAGATTAATTTAAACAGTTCATCGACGATGATGTGATCAATATAATTGTCACCCAATCATTTGCATATTATGTTTCTTTTGTCGGGACCTTGTACTTTAGGCTTGGGACCCAGACGATGAGCAACAGAGATGTCAGCTTCTTGCATTTGTATGTGGCAGTTATCTTTGATAAGTATGCGCAAGATAATGCGGCAGTTTTAATTATTGGTAGCTTCAGGTATATTGCCGGAGAATATAATCGTATTTCGTCTTTTATAAGCGTCGGAAGAATCAACCTTAGTTTCTAATTTTTCAATTTTTTATCTCATTTCTTCGTGTAATTTTTCGAAAGAGATGATTTTTTGTTCTTGTTTGGCAAAAGATGATTCAAAAAACTTAAAGAGAACGTTCATAATGTCTTTGGCATCACCTTATAGCTATTTGGGAAACTCATGTCAAGAGATAGCTTTCTTTAAATATTGAGGCTTTTAGATTTTAACGATAATACAATTGAAAGAGCTAGCAAGATAGAAAAAATCAAACCTGTCTTGGATCTCATTGGACAAAAATTTAAACCAAAGCTGATTCCTTTCAAAGACCTTTGTATAGATGAAGGTCTACTCATTTGGAGAGAAAGACTCCATTAAAGACAATACAATCCAACTAAAAGGCATAAATTCGGTGTTAAACCGTTTGTATTGCGCGATTGTAAGACTGGTTACGTAATAGATTTGATCATATCTACTGAAACCGGTACTGAAATTACTATCAACAATGAAGTAGGTGTGACGGGCTCAGTTGTGATGACACTGCTTTAATTCAATTTGAATAAGGGCCATGTTCTTTTTGTTAGTAATTAGTTCACAAGCCCTGATCTCTTTGTAAAATCACTAGAAAATACGACTAAGGCTTGTGGAAAAGTTCGATCCAATACAAAGACCATGCCTAAATTTTAAAATTTGAAGAAGAGGGAGGTTGAATCGATGCAATGCAACAATATATTATGCGTAAAATGTTATGATTAACGAAATTTACATTTGCTTATAAGTGTGCATGATGATCAAATGTGTGACAGCGGTAAAAGGGATAGAGATGATAACATTATTTTAAAACCTAATGTATGATTGAGGGCAACAAAAATATGCGAATGGTTGATAAGAGTTATATGCTGATAAGTGGTATAGATTGTGTGCGTAAAAATATTAGATGGTATAAGAAGTTTTTCTTTCATCTTGTTGACTTATCCATTCTAAACGCTTATTATATATAGAAGGAGAAAACGAACAAAAGATAAAAACAATTTTGGATTATTCATACAGTGTGATTACACAAGTGGTAGATAAATATAAAAAAGAACGAATTTCTGATTTTAGACACATTGGTAATCAACCATCGCGCCTTATTGATGTTGGTATTCATTTTATGAAACCTCTTCCTTCAAGGAGAACTTGTCCTGTATGCGCTAAAACAACAAAAAATGTGATAAAATATCAACACGCAAATTATATCTGTGGTGAATGTGAAGTACCATTAAGTGTTTACCCTTGTTTAAAAAAGTACCATACAGAAAAAGATTTCTAGTTTAATGTACCTAATTCTTTCAATTTTAAATAAATACATTTTAAATATATATATATATATATATATATATATATTTATTATCTTCGCTAAAGAAAGGAGTTTAAATCTTGAATTAGCCAATGGAAATATAAAAAAATATGCACTTAAAAATAAAATTATGTAAGTTACTGCTAGAATAGAGAAAGGAAGTAAATGTGAAGGAGACCACACATACAGATAAAGAAGTAGGGTGCGCTAAGGCCTTTGCAACGGCAGCGCAATAACTTTAATTCATATTCAGGCTTAGGTTTAGGGCAGTTTTGGGGCTATTTCAATCTTTCTCTTCCTACCTTTTCATAGTTCTTCAATATATAATGTGTATTTTTCTACATCTTCACTTGTTAGGTTGAACAAGAGCACTTTTCCCAATATGGTGTCTTCTATAGTAGTATACTTTCTACGTATGTCTATTAGTCCCTCACAATTAAGTAGGAAGTATCGTAGTGTCTCTTGCTGTTCTTGGTTACAGAGATCAAATTTACCTATGCCCTCAGTGCCTACGTTTAAATCTTCACTATTAGGTTTGCTTCCTCTTTATTTATACGCAAAATTAAAAAAAAAGAAAATTACTTTTGAACATTTTATCAAGGAAGACTTGATAAATATAATTGTCACAAAATAAATGCCAAATATAATGTTTTGAAGCAAAGAAATTCATAGAAAAAGAATGAATGATGCCGTGCCACCTTAAAAAATCCAAATGCTTACTAAAATTGAGTTGCATTTGAGTACTCGATTTGAGTAAAACCTTTGTGTTGTTCAATTAATTTTAAGAGTGGAACATTTCGTTGCATATAAAGAACATGCCTCAATTTTTAAAAAAATAAAGAAGCGTGAGAGGGAATCGATGTATTGCAACAATATATTATGCGTAAAATGCTGTGATAAACGAAATGTAAGGTTGTTTATTATTACTTCTTTTATCCACGTTATAGAAAGCCTTTTAGATCTACAATGAGTGAAGTGAAAGATACAAAATATGTCTATTTAAAAATAAAAATAAATTTAGGTAAGTAACTCATAAAAAAATGAATGAAAGAAAGTGGGAGTAAGGTCAGTATATCCCACGACATTCCAGTCAGCTGTTGATTTTTGCGCGCTGTCCACGCGTTCGAATGTGTGCCTTAATATTTTAATTTTTTTCCTAAACTTTGAATTTAACTATAAAAGGCTTTATATTAATGACTTATTAGAAATTTGATTTGGAAAAATAGAAAGAGCCGGTTAAATTTTATAATAATATTAGTATGAAGGAATATTTCGTATTTGTCACGGATGTGAAGGAATAAATTCGCGAACTTTCAAAGTGCCCTTGTATACCAAACGAGCGCATTTTCCCAATGATAAACATATTTTTCTAATCAGTGCAGTGGGAAAAATAACTAGGCGGCTATAAAAAATAGTTAATAGTTATATTTCCAAAAAAGAATATCTGCCGCACACAGCACACCCATTGGAATTACCCTCTCCCCTTTATGTTCCAATGGATGTCATGCCTGAGCTATTCTAAACTTACCTCCCTTTCGTTTCAATGAATTCACACCAGGTCAATCACCTCATTTGAGTTGATTTTTCATTAACTCCCTTTTCATAACATGCCAAGTCAGTGTTCAGGTACGAGATCACGTCTAAAACATAATATGAAACGGTGAAAAGGGAGAATTGGGTAATAAGCCCAATTTGTTATAGAATGTCAGGGATAAATTACTTTCATTACAGCTATTGAAAGCATCAGCCACGGATCAATTTTACATTAGTATCAATTTAGGAAACGAAAATGAAATACATGTTAAAGTGTTTTCCAATTTTGGAGAAAGTGAAAGACCTGTTTTAAAAAAGATCACATTATAATTATTAAGACAGGTATGTGGAGGTAGAAAATTCTAAATCTTAGTAGTAAAAGAAAAGAAGCAGGCATCAAAATGGATATAAAGAGAGTTGCTATTATCCATTCGAGTATGTGGCTTTTCTTTGCTTCTCATACCATTCGACTTTTCTTTCTATGAATAAAGATCAGGAAACTAAAATAAGCAATAAAATTTAATTAATAAGAACTTAAAACTACAAAGATTGATGCAAATCATAGTCAAATAGAAAAAATTGCCGTGATAAACGCAGAGAGATCGTGCTATACAACATTTCATCAACAAGAAAAAATAAACCAAATTAAGTTGTTATTGGAGTTCAGGAATACCTAGTAAATATTATTTAACTAATCTAAAGGAAATATTTAAAAATGTTGGCAGAACCTTAAGACTTAATAGAAAGAATGGTGTTTGATTACCAATTGAAAGAAAGAGAGGTTAACACAGACTTCCTCTCGTCTTCTCAGAATGATCAGTCTTACATGGTACCTTTCGACCATAGACAGACCTTCACTTACTCTTATGGCTGTCACTCAACTTTTTTTGCCCAAACACTACTCGCTCCTCAAGCAGGGAAGTCACAAACCTCTATTTCTCTTCCCCCTGCCTAATGAAAAGTGAGCGTAAAGTTGTTGTGGACACCTCGCTAAATATACTAAAGGTCTTTAACTTGTAGTCTTACATGGTACCTTTCGACCATAGACAGACCTTCACTTACTCTTATGGCTGTCACTCAACTTTTTTTGCCCAAACACTACTCGCTCCTCAAGCAGGGAAGTCACAAACCTCTATTTCTCTTCCCCCTGCCTAATGAAAAGTGAGCGTAAAGTTGTTGTGGACACCTCGCTAAATATACTAAAGGTCTTTAACTTGTAACATTTAAAAAGCAAATATTTGACCCTTTGCATTGCTTAGCATTCTTTGGTTATAATAGAAGAGGCACACACGTTATACTTTTAAAGCAATTTGTGTGACGTAAAATGGGCAAAGATGTAAAAAAATTATTCATATGAGCATTCCGTGTCAGCAAACGCAGATGAACAAATCAACCAAACCCCAATTAAAGCAATTTTTCCTACCTGAACTCGAGTCTAAGTGTGCTTTTATATAAACATCACTGGATTCTACGCTCAAACTCAGAGTTTAACTACCTGTTAGGCTTATTGAATCGACAAAAAATATATAACAAATGGGTTGGGGTTCAATCCTTGCGCTATTTCTTTCCTACACAATCTATTAAGGCGATTGCACAGGGATGGGTTGCATGTAAGGTTTGGCCAAAACGCTTATATCTAACAATGACACTAACTTTCGTTCTCACCTATACTTTTAATTCACTAGTACTCTACACAATCAACATGTTTTTATTTCTATCAGGAATCCATGTGCGCTTCATTTTATTCTACGCTTAAACAAAGTCTGCTTGCAGTTTCCCCACCTGAACAATAGGATAATAAACCGCTCTGAAATAAAGGAAGACTATGGTACGTTACAAACAAATGTATTAAATGGGTGCTCTATCCTTCTATTTTAATTACCTTAAAATCTTTTAGATGCCTCCATTCCCATCAGTGAATTTGCGAGGCCCTAAAAAATCACATTAGAGAATTGCGCCCCGCGCTATTGTGCAACCTCACTCACGATTAGATGTTGCACATTCCTAACGATCTCCAAACTTTCACCTATGATATCTCTAGAAGCAGTAGAAACTCATCGAAATTCCTCTACAAATTAAATGGTGCTTTTCTCGTTAAACTTCCCAGACAAACCTCATTTCTAGTTAAAGTGGGCACAAATGAGTTCAAGACCGTCACGGTCCATAAACTGAAGCCCGAAAGGCTTCCATCAAACCATTAAAAGTACGAAAGCCCCTAACGCTGACACATTAGTTACTAGAATGCGAGTCAGATTTCTCTTAAACGATATTACCTCATAACACTTGCAACCATCTCATACTGAGTCTACTAAAATATCTCATTCCTTTATTTTTCCAGTGGTACTTAACAGATATTCGGGCAATACCTTGTCTCGGGTCAGCTGTTTACACTCGGCTCCACTCGACAGATGCTGAGGAATTGAAGTGCATGGAATAAGGTCTTTTACTTTCATTTAATTTTCATTTTAAGTTTATTTATCTCTTATCTTAGCTAGGTGTTTTCGCGCACCCAGTGAGCACTAGCAACACCATGATGGCGACACTAGGCAACCTCGCACGATGCAAGCCTATTTAGCTGCACTGAGATAAATGCTATTTGTATATTGTATTCTCGTTTCCTGATTACTTGGTGCCACTCTCACCACACGCCAAGTGGAAATTTCCCCCTCAGCATTCATACTTTACATTCACAAGAGCTGCAGCCACTTGACCTAATAATTAAGATAATTTTCTACCTGACGTTTTTATCAATAGATAATACATTACATAATTGGATTTTGTGTGAATAACTATCTGCTCCTTCTTTCAAAATCATGTGAATATTAAACGGCAACTATGTCATTCTATCTCTGCTCCACTTCTCTAATTTCCTATGCGCCTATGGAAGCCTGATATGAGTCGCCTTTTTGTACTGGTTTCTTTGATTAATTCTAACGTATGTTCTATAGAATGTTTTCCCAAATTGTTCTCTTTGGTACTGGTTATTTACGATGGTAAACGTCTCTCAGATATAACAAATGTGATTGAGATTCTTTTTAGCTCTATTCAGTACATTAGCAAACAAATTTGGACTTTGTCTCTGCTACTTAAGTAATTGTTGTTTTAACTCACTTTGGTTCGCTGATTCTCAATCTGTGTTCAGATTTTTCCTAGCACGAAAGGTTACTGAGTTATGCAACTAGGCTATATAACTCACTTTGTCACCTTGGATCAATTAATGATATAGCTAATACGAGTTTAAGGAGAATGAGACGTTTCTGAGCAAAGGTTTGGAATCAGGGCACCCTATTTTAGCATTATGTACGTTTTTTTACAGACTTAAACAAGATAAGGATTACATATAAAAAGAGGTAGTACTCACCTAACTAGAAATTTCTTCAAAAATGTTTGAGACTCTTGGTCTCTTGCTTGTACGTGTATATAGGATCCTCCCGTTGTAGGAACAAGCAGTAGCCACCCATCATGTTTTAGTTAAAGCTGTCTTGATAACTACTTTCCAGCATTGCGATATCTAGGTGAAACCTTTCACCATGTTTGTCACTAATATCACCCATATTAGATGCAAAGAATTCTAGATGCAAATGCAAGAAATGCATCTTAAGAGACATCCGACACTCCATTTGTTGATAGGCCTTTAGCATGTTGTCATTATTACTTCATAGTTTTCACCCCTATGATTACCAAGAAAGTTCTGCACTACATGGACAAATGAACCCCATGCTGCCAACTCAAGGGAAATTAGTTTAGTTCTGAACTTCCTGTCACGTATCAATTCTCTGAGCTCAGGCCCTACAAAAATGCCAGCTGTAAGTTTAGCATTGGTTTTCTTTCAACCAAATTTTTCTTTGAGATACTGGAATCCATCAGAATCATGGGCCATTGCTTTAACAAAATTCGTGAAAAGGCCAAGTTTTATATGAGGTAGTGGAAGGTAGAACTTATGTGGATATACCAAAGGCATGTGCATCACATTGTATCGGCCAACTATGTTTTATTCTCTTTCGGGCTACCTATTGGCAATATAATGATTTTTGTCGTCAAGGCTGTTCCATAGGCAAAAGAAGCACATATTCTTTGTATATCCTAGCTGCAGTCTAAGAAGTAAAGAAATTACCTCTACATCACCAGTGATATCCCATTTATGGTGCGAGTAATGAACACCTTCCAAATTAAATTTCATTGAATCATATGTTTCTATCATCCCAATAATAAGTGCGACAGGAGTTGAAAATATTTTGTTACCATTGTGTAGCAACACAGTTTTGAGGGTATTAGTGCTTGCATGGATGAATAGTCTTCATTCATCAGGTAAATTCTCGTTTTCTAGCGAATTCGTGATGCCATTAACATCATTACAGAAACATGCACCATCTTCTTCTATATAGAAGGTAGCTAAGGCCTCATGGAGTTTAAGCAAAGTAGATATTGTTGCACTGTCCTCTAGAAAATTCCATTGCTGTAGTCTAGAGCTCAAGAGTTCCGCGTTCTCCTTTAACAATGACAAATCCCTCATCAAATTCTTCAATCTTTCTTGATTTATCGATTGAATCTTCTTTTCCTTAGAATCATTCTCATTTATTTCATCGTCATTGTTATTCTCCTCTTTAGGCGATAAATCATCTTCTTTAACTGCACTAGCAGATGGAGGAACTGTGATTGGTATCTTAATATTATGGGGGACTGGTTTTATAGCTGACTTACAATCTGGATATACAATTTTGACTTGTTTTTATTTGAGAATCCCGCAATATTTGTCATACAAACGTAGCAATCAAAAAAGTTTCTTGGCTCAGGCCACACCATTGGTACAACAAAAGGCATACCCTTCCGTTTGCCATTTAACTACTGTGTGAGCCCCGTATAACACACAGTACAAGATTTGTGAGATGCGCAGCACTTATCTTGGTCACCAACTTTACAACCAAAATAATAATTGTATGCAGTTTTCGCTCTTTTAGCTAAATTTGTCCGCTGGTTGCTTGGAGTATATCTTCCACAGATATAACAAAAGTTCTCTGGGCTATTTATACTTCCTTGCCGATTCATTTTTAAAATTTAGTTTGTATATTTTCTGTTATATACTTTTGAACAATCTTATTTCATTTAAAAATTAATTAAGAGATAAATCTGAAAGAAAAATGCAATTAATCACTGTATGTAAATACCGTTTCAACACTACTACTATAATGGCTAAATTTGACAACGCAATAAAGCAGGAGTGTAACGTAGGAACTGAAGACACGCAACACATCCTTCACTACGGTAGCCAAGCCAACAATGCCCATATGTGTAACTAAAGAGTATGGGTGTAACTTAGGATCCTTACCTGCTAGAACAATTATGATTCTTACAGATTTGGAATCAGCATACTCGATTTAGTATAAATCGCAAGCTAATACCCAAGTAGCAAAATCATTGTTTAATATTGTTATAAAACAATTTATCTATTTAGCTGAAACTTAATAGAAATATTTTGACACAAGTGAAACATTTTGTGAATTTAGTTAAATAATTAATGACCCAAATACTAATTATTGACAAAGGCACCAAATGAGCGTGAGTTCTAATACTTTGAAGTACAAGAAAAGATACAGGCATCAAAATAGCTATAAGGATAGTTGCTATTTTTCACTCGTTATGTCAATGCTTTTGGTCGCTTTTATTACACTCTGCATTTAATAATATGGAGGAGGTGAAGGAAACTATAATTAACGGGAAAATATCAAGTAATAAGAATAAAGAAATTCAGAAATCGATGTAAAATTCAGAGTAAGATAGAAAGTGTTAAACACTGACAAGACCTGCCATTCATTATCTAATTATTAACTAATATTAATTATTTAACTATTAATTAATATTCATTAACTATCTATTAATTAATATTCACCTAATTTATACAAATATTTTAAAAGTTAAGCATAACTATTTGGCTTATTTGAAAGAATGGTGATTGATTAAACAAGGAGAGCCAAATAGTATTGGATTTTAAATGATTGATATGAATCAAAATTAAGGCCTAAGGATCGTGAGGAGTTGAAATATGTTCGCCTCTTGTTATATTAATTGCATCAACGGCAGAGGCTCTATCACAAAAGATGAGAGTCACAAATAAATTATCAACTAATGAAAATTATAGTAACAAAGAAATGCAATCAGAATATCACTCGATGCGTTAGTAGTTTTGCTTCTTCTTGATAGGAAAGTCGCAGATTAGAAGCAAATCTAGATTTCCTTCTAATCTGCGACAAGCATTTAAGATCTATTAACGAACTTCGTACCATTAAATCTCGTTCTTTATTTTATGCTCTTCTTTTTTGCATATTTATGTCTAACGCCACCTTTGAAAAGCCATTTCTTCTAGCTTGGTGATGAAAGCAATTAAATTCAATCATATACTATAGAACTATTCACCACTATGACAAGAGCACATAGCCAACAAAACTTAAATTATCCAAGGTTAAAATTACCAAGGGTTTTTCTTTTGCGCATGAACAGAAGTTCAAAGGTTGCTTCACTACCCTTATATCTAACAAGAATGTCAGACAGTTTTTACTTATAAAGGACTCAAGGTCATTATTGGCATTTAAAATTTACAATTCTAGATAAGCCTGAAAGTATAGAAATTGAAATAATTATTAACAGAAATCCTAATTTTAATGTTTGCCTTGATTTTTTCTCTAATGAACGTACTTATTTTTTATTAGATGGGAGGAAATTTTACAATATTAATTATAATACTGGTAACCAGACCAGACACAAAAATTAGTTATTCAGGCTTTGTGATTCAGAGCAAGGGTCAAGTTTAGTAAATTTTTGACACTTCAAATTTCTTTTATTTTAATTTTTCATTTTTATTTAGCAACTAATTGCTAAATAAAATGAAAACTTAAAATCAAAGAGATTTGAAGTGTCGAAAATTTGCTAAACTTGACCTTTGCTCTTTCTGACTCGCAAACCTAACATTTTGCCAACTCAAACCACCTCGAAAAGTCATAAAATTATAAATTGCTTTAGTCTGATTTATTCTAAATCAAATAACTCTAAATACTGTACATAGTATGATTCTGAATCCGAATCCAACTAGAAAGTTATTTTTTATATATTATCGTCTCAAAATAGCAGTAAAATATGGGCATTATATATTTATCATTATTCATATTTAATAACTTGCCTTCAAATACTCCCCATCAAAAGATATAGAAAAATATTCCCAAACCGATGATTTATGGGATTTTAATTTCACGACTAAAACTAAATTATTGTTAGCCACTAGTATAACTGGTAAACATAAGCCTCTCCCCCCTAAAAGGTCAAATATGCTACAGTCTTAGCGCTATTAAAAATGCAAAATGTACACAGTATTTTCTCATTTATTACTGGCGGCCGAATAAAATGGAGTTAACCTAATAAACTATAATAACTTATTCACTTGTCAGATATTTAAAGAATGTACAGCAGCAGCTAAAATTTATTAGTCAGCTTTGAAAATTTAGAAAATTTGATAAATTCATATTAATATGAATATTAAGGTTAAGCGAAAATGGAGTGTTTTATAATTTTTTTCGAAATCAATAACGTAACAGAGAAATATTGGTGCTCTCTGCCTAGAAAATGCATGTCCTGAAATCTTAGCTCATATAAATAATATCTTCAGGTGCCACCGAGAGCTTTAATATATATAAAAAGTGAGATTTTAGACGATTTTGCTAAATAAGTCGTGAGCTGGTTGAAACAATATTTTCTTATCTAATAGAAATAATTGAGGTTAAAAGCTTTCTAAGAATAACATTTTAAAGTTATATCTCTCTAAACATACATATGTAGGTGCCGCAATGCTACCAAACTTATGTAAAATATGAGGAAATTACCTGTGTTTACGGTCGCCACAAAGGTCACTGATTTCATTCTTGCTGAAATTATTGCATTGATAAACTTATGTTTATACCTTTATTTAAAAAAAGATAAATTTTAGGTCTGTACAGCTCTCACTTCAACTTCAAAATCAAATATTTTGAAATCTATCCAGGATCCACCACGAGGAGGTAGCTATACTTCGGGCCCCGCCCTAGCCTAACACCGCCGCCTTCTCCAGAAAATGCGAGCGCTGGGCATAGACGGAAAAGTAGTAGGCTGAATATAGAACTAGCTAAATGGCAGACGGCAACGGGTGGTGCTGAATGGACAGGCTTCTGAGTAGGTGCCCGTTACTAGCGGAGTGTCTCAAGGTCCTGTTCTGGGACCACTTCTATTCATCATCTACGTCTACAACATGGACGGGGACATGGTTTCCAAGATTTATAAATTTGCCGACGATACCAAGCTTACTATGAACGTTGCAAAGAATGGAAATACTTCTCGCCTGCAAGATGATCTTCGAAAGATTGGGGAGTGGTCTGATACGTGGCAAATGCCTTTCAACGTAAATAAATGCAAAGAAATGCATATCGGCAACCAAAATCCTCAATCACCCTATATCCTTAAGGGCACTGCTCTTGAATCCACCAACACTGAGAAGGACTTGAGCGTAACTATCACCAGTGACCTCAAGTTCGCGAAAGAGTGTATTGAGGTGGATAAGAAAGCTCAAAGGATGTTAGGGAATATAAAAGGACAATTTGGATATCGAAACAAGGAGAAAGTACTGTGTCTGTACAACTTCCTCGTCCGACCGCAACTGGAAGTCCTTCATTTAGAAAGGACATCATGAGATTGGAACACGTGAAAGCCAGGGCAACCAGACTAATTCCCTCTATCAGATATAAAAGTTATGAAAATAGATTAAGAGAATTAGATATGTTCTCGCTGGAGACCCGGAGACTACGTGGTCACCTTATCGAAGTGTTTTTAATACTTCGAGGCTTCGACAGACTGGACTACGGCGATATTTTACAGCTCAGCGAGGGGAGAACAAGAAATCACGGCTACAAATTTAAACTGAAGCGATACTACCGTGATATAAGTGGGAAGTTCTTCGCATACGGTATCTGTGGTAGTTGGAAACAGTGAATCTGTTGACCAGTTCAAGTCAAAACTAGATAAAGTCTTGCGAAATAACCGTTTAGATCCTCGCAAGTGATCTTCCAGGTTGCCACGAACACCTTCAAGGATTGCGCCAAAAACACCCTCCTTGTATGGACTGTAAGGTCTTCTAGGGTACTTATTTCCTTTGTAGCTCCTTGTAGCTCCTCCCTTGTATTTGAGCAGGTCAAAATTTGTTTCACGCTGCAAACTGTCGTTTGGTTTTAAACTTAGGCATTTTGTGACGTGATTCTATTCTTGAGCGAATAAATCCATCTCTCAATTTCTCGTCACATACTAAAATAGAAGTTTCAGTGACTAATTTTACACATCATTTGACAATCTGTGTTTGACACGACAAGTTCGCAAAATTTTTCTTCTCGTTCGATTTAATTAGATGATCAATTTCTTCAGAAGTAATGCTTCGAATTAATGGAGGTTCAATAATATTTTCATGTTGCCAACAGATTATATCTGTGTAGTTCATGGCATTGAAGTTTATTTCAGGAATTTTAAACCTTCTAACAGTCTTTCCTTTATCTTGTCCTCTAGCCTTTTTGATTCTTCTCCAGGCAAGTTGTCGAACAACGTTATTATCATCTTTGATCATGCTGAGCAGTAGATTTCCTAGATGAACATAGAAAGCATTGTGTTGAATGACGGGACGCAAGATATCTCTCACTTCTGGACCTAGGGTGCGTGTTAGCTTAATAGTCTTAAATCGATAATGAGGTCAATTTTAAGAAGAAGCAACTTTAATTTCAAACCAGTTTGGAGCGTATATTTGTATTATATATTCGGCGATTGATTAGATAGTGACAGATTGTTCATTGGTCGCGACCGATAATCCTAAGATACGGTTCGCAGTTGTTAACCACAAGGAATGTGCCAACTTTCCCGGTTTTTTTTGCTGTAGTTCTTGATTTAAACTTCCATTTGAAGTAGATATGACAATATCGTGTAGATATAATTAATAGGTTCTTAGATCTGTTTGATCTATCTTAGGCAAATTTGATGATATTGGCTCAAAGTCAAAAATGTCTAATTTCTCACAGCCTTCAAAGTTTTTAGCTATATTACAAGTATAACCTTTTGGACCTACAGTTTTACCATCCAATGTTTGGAGGAAATGGTAAAGAGGTAATTCCTTTGCGTGTAGTTGGCATATGAACTAGTAAACCAGTTTATTTAATTTTAGTTCCATTAATCTTACGATACCTCGTTTTGTTCCATTATTGACTGCAGTATCGTCGCATCCATGTGCTTCAATATCGTCTGCATTGACACCCTTTTCGGTGATAAAGACATACAAGCCATTAAATATTGATTGAGCAGTACCTCCTTATCTGATATATGGCCAAAGTAGTTGGATCCAGGTTCTCCAATAATTGATATGTGTGCTTCTTTTACTTGTGCTTTAAGCATTTCTCACCAACCTCGATTTGTTTCAGAGTCTCATTTTTTCTTCCATCAAAATAGAGTCCAACAATACTTTCAGCAATTGTGGCTTGCGTTTCTTGGATAAAATCTCTGTGTTTTTTACTATTTCTTTTTATTTGGGATTGATCAACCACAAATGCTGGATTTGTTTCAGAGCATCCAGCCATGTTGTGCAATATGGAACTTCCAATAATAGCTGCAGCTCTGTCTGAAACTCCAGTTCTGTCACAAGCCGAAGCGAATCTGGAAAATTTCGTGTTTTTTGATGATGTTGGTTTGTCTTGTTTCGCTTTTTTTTCCTTGATGATGGTTCTTCAAAAATTCAGTATTCTGTGAAATCGCTTTTGAAAGGCCCCCATTCCTTTATTCACAATATATTTCACTGCCTTTATTTAAAAATTAAAAATCATCAAAGAATTTGAAAAATCTTCCGATTGGATTCAC
This sequence comes from Ceratothoa steindachneri, assembly GCA_963969495.1. Taxonomy (NCBI): domain Eukaryota; kingdom Metazoa; phylum Arthropoda; class Malacostraca; order Isopoda; family Cymothoidae; genus Ceratothoa; species Ceratothoa steindachneri. The sequence goes on from OZ018328.1 coordinate 14,406,294, forward strand.
TTCTCCACTTTTCTTTTCAACGATTTCCTTCTAATAAGCCAGTCCTCCGTTCCTTACTGACCCCATATTTATTGCTGCCAAACTTTTATGAAGACCAAACTTGCCGCAATACTCCAAATGTATCAACGAACAAGGCGATAGCCTTCGCAGCAAAATAAACAATCGAGCGTTGAAGAGAGCTCTATAATCGATTTAGAAAAATTGAAACATCTTTAGATGCGATTCAACAATAAAAAAAATAGTTAAACCATCATTCACCCCGGAATTTCTTGATTTTAACCATTTAGAAAGAAATAGTCGCCCAAGTCCTGTTTGTTCAACAATCGCCCTAAATTAGAATTATGCAACTCTCCTGAGTAGTTTTTCCCATATCCTCCATTGCCTGCTTTTGGTCGTGAATTTATAATATCTATTTCATTTCCTAAAAAAATAGTCCGTAAATTGTTAATGAAACGATACTTAGTGGTTAACAAATAATAGGAGGTTATGTGGAGGATAAGAATAAATTAGAACGCGTGATATTGCTGTAATACATTTCAAATAAATTCAAAACAAAGATTAAAGAACAAATTTAAATATTGATTAATGACTTCTGCTCTTTTCTTCTCTGGCGTGACAAAAACGATTAAAAAGCACGAAAAATTCGAATGAACAACCAACTGTTGGTAATGCTCATCACTCTCTTTAGCCATGAAACACTTCATTTGACCTGGCGAAGTTGAAAGAAATTCAATAAATTCTTAATTTAATTCCTTATAGATATTGAGATGCTACGGCCTCGCCAAATCCATTGTGAAGTACAGCTTCAGAATGCGCAACAGGGAACTCTTCTGAGAACTTCACACATTCTAAGCCCGTTGGCTATCGTGTGACTTGTCGCTCGCATCTCACACTACGACTTATTTGACATATATTGATATTTTTCTCTCAGAAAAAATATTGTAAGTTGTTTTGTTGGTTACATGACGCATCACGAACATGTGGTTTTCACTACATGGTATTATTTACCATATTTTTATATCAACTGTTCATAAGTATATTTATTTGGTTTGTTGAAATATTTACATTAAGAATTATAATGGCTAATAATAATTAAGAAAAATATTTGCATGTATTAATGACGCTGCTGCGCTTTTTCAGCAAATGTAACCCATAAATTATATTAAAGAATGCTCCCGACGAATGATGTTTCTGGTTTATTAAGTTCATGGAGATTACGAAAATCATTTCTCATCTTTACTTTTCGTCCTTCCCGCAAAGAACTTTGGAGATTGTGCTGGGAAAATTCCCCTTGTAATTAATCTTTGCCTAAATACTTCAAGGAACATTCTTCGTAAGACCTGAGTCAAGCAGTAATTGATACCGCATTATTGTAAGGAATCATAAATGTATAATTTACAGCTGAATATTACAATATGTGGGTAGAGAAGTGTAATGGCTATCGCGGAACGCGGTTCACCTGGCCCAAAAACAATACACGCCTAAAATTTATAGAAGACCAGGGATCTAAAGGCCTATCAGAAATTCACCAGAATTAATTAGGACGAGGATAAATTATGAGGAATCCACAAGGGGTTAAATAAATACACACATAAAATGTATTTACAGTATTATTTCCCCCAAAATTAAAAGGAAATAAATTAACTGATAACAAATTATACAGGGCTCATCAAACAATAAGAAACGTCAAAAATGTTTAACACCATCGAAAGACCACAAGTCGTTTACCCAAAAAGATATTCCACATACAAAAATGGGTTGTATGGCTAAATTGTGTAAAGCCGAAATGACACCTGCCGTTGAAGATGAAAATAGGCTTCTCTACTCTCGGGACAGGTGTTCCCGGACTAACCTCCCTATCTTAAGTCCCTTCCTCGAATGCCCAAAGTTTCATGAATAAAACTTATAACACCTAATTAATTTAAAGCGTCGTAAGAAGAAAAAAATACTCCAAAATACCTGATACCAGAGTAGTGAAACAATAAGCCACGTCGAAAACCCAGGTGAAGAGGCTCGGCGACGATGAGGGACTTCGACCCAAGTCGACAGTGGTGAAGGTGATGGCGGTCTTCGGCAAGGAGAAACCCACAGACGGCGACGAGACAACGGGGCACGATGATTTGAAGGCCCAACGATCCAAGAGAACGAAAACGCGATGACAGGATTCTCCCAAGAGAAGATGGCGAGGTGATTATTGGAGAACTTTAACGTGCCCAGTGTCAACGGCCCCGCAAGTACAACAATGGCAAACGTAACTGGACAAGCACAAATCGATTCAGCTGACAGAGCGGCAGCGACAAAGTTGGCAGGAATCAATGGCACAAAATCCTTGTTGCACGAAGGAATCCAGTACGGGTCTCCGAAAATTAATCAGTTAAGGTTAGTGACGGACAACGATTCAGCGGAGCAATCAGGCAGAATCTTCTTCAAACTGAAGGAGTAAAATGGAAGTGGGGTACAATGGCGGGAGGGAGGGGGGTGAGTCGATTTCCTTGTGCAAATTAGACCGGTAGGTTGCAGAAGATTAGACCAAAAATGGTAGCCTCAAAACGGGTTGACCTGTGCTAAACACCATAAACTATGATGAGAAACGGAAAGCATGGGAATCCGAGGGCCTTTCCTTTACAAGAAATTAGAAGAATGTAAATAAAAATATGAGAAACAAATTTCTATAAAAACATTTGCTTCTATTTATCCCCCGTTGTTTCTTATATTATGTTAGTTGAACTCTTCAATTTTAATTAATTTAAAAAAATTCCGAAGCTCTTAAAATCTAGCACATTAACATACATACTTCTAAAAAGGCTGAATTATTTAGGATCTGAAGCCGATAATCCAAATTTTCGTTGATCAAACCTACGGTATAGCTGAGTTTAACTGTCCTCAAAATTGTCTACACTATTTTTGTGCTACATGTTTGTAGAGAAGTACAGTACAATCCATAAAAATCAGAACAATTGTATTTCTATCTCAACTTACGCAAATTTTTGCCAGAGAAATTCCATGGTTTAAAAAATTGGTGCACCTTAAACTAGGGTTATTAGTTATTGTCCAAAATGATCTAAAGAACAGCGGAAACAAATTATAATGAAATACCTCGATTAAATTATAATTCTCAAAATTATATGTATTTATTATATAGTGTGGAGGCCTATATTCTACAAGATGCTTTGGCATCTGCTACATGAACAAATCAACTGTTAATACTCTTGGGCAGTAATCCTCCTCTACTTATCTCGAATAATTTCCGATGATTCCTGAACTATTTTCAGACTCCTCTTTTAGATCTCTCTCCGAGTGTCTTCAAATAATTTCAATATGATACAGTGCCAGACTCTGGACAGACCAGCTGATAAGGTAGGTGGTACACAAACAATGGTACTTCTCTATACAAGAAACCTAAACGTTCGGATCATTTTGAACACCTCATTTTTCCATTAAATTGCTTATCTGTTTATATGTTTGATTCAGCAAAATTAGCCTAATCCTTTTTCTATACGTAGTTTACTTTCCCGAATAATAGAAACGTTAGATTTTCTCTGGAAAAGTTAAGAAAGAAGAGGTAATAAAAAAAATATTGCGCTCTGATCTTTTTGCGGGTTAGTTTATATCGAAGCTGAATGACCAATCAATCCACCTATCCACAAAAAGTTTCAATTTAATTCCCCATTTAAGTTACTTAATATCCTCTCATACAGGTTTCTCGAGTTAATGTCACATTTAACTGTTGTCTTCACGAAAAAGAGATATACAATTTCCTTTATTATTTTCGTAGGTTTTGTCTATAAATTTTATAACTCATTGGCCAGCTTAAAGAGGAGTGATAAACCTTAAAAGTAGTGTTATACATACGTTGAAAATAACTTGGGTTTCGAATTTCTGCTTTTCCTTTCATGATTGATATTAACTTAAAATCAACGGGCGTTGCATTAATCTCCCGTTTAGAATATAAGACTTACATTGTTATTTAAAAAATTCTAGCTATGACTTATTTATTGTCTGTGATTATCATCTCTAAAATTATCGATTAATTGGCAGTAGTTATCGGTATGTATCGCAATGAGTAGCCACCTTTACATTGGGGAACTTTCTTCGTCCCGACAAGCAAGTGATTCTGTCGTCGTATACGGCCGAGTACGTATATATGTTTTCTGCGTACATGAATAACTCCGTTTCACTTTTTTATGTGGATGTCGAGAATTCTGTACTCATACACGATACAGTTTGAAGGTGGCAACTCATTTCTAAGCTAATTGCACACCCTCACTGCGTACATCAAAGTTTACCATATATTGGCACTGAATTTCCATTTCATACTGCATAGTACATTAACGAAGCATCTCATTATCCGTATAACGCAAGTGATTAATGGATCATATCCAATATTGGATTATATGCAATCTGTTTCACTATGCCATTTTAACCGAGTGAGTGGATTTAAAACACTCATTCCCCACACAGATAGCAAAATTGATGTATAAAATACATGGTGAAAACCATTCTTTAATCCACAATCAGATTTGTCAATGCTCGTCATACTCAAACGGACTTTCCCAATCTTCCCTTACACCTCGATGTCATAATGCTATTCCATCCTTTGTAATAATTTACGAAGGATGAATTTACATGCCTTTATTATTTATTCAATCGGTACCATTACTAAAGTGTAATATCTTGTGTCTTCTATAAAATCTGACAAATATATTTAAAAAAAATATCTAATCATATTTATTTTCACAGAACCTAACCTAATTCCATCGTTAGAAGCATAAAACTATCCCCATTTATCTGCGTCTAATTCTCCCATGGTTTAGACCCAATGTTCAAAGAACCCAGTCGCTTGCTCGGTTCGTATGGACAAGTAGCATCATCTTAGTAGGCCTGACATAGAGTGTAAGTATCTGCGTAACCAAGTACTACATCTACGTGGATTGCAATTGAACTGACAACTTTCAATTCCCCAAATATAGGCGTCATCCTGATAAGCCATGATGGATTGGAGAGAATCGAGCCAGTAAACTGAGTGTGATCTTCTCTTTAGATGATCTTCGGCCTAGGCAATTACTTCAAGTAAGTATATTTAGTGCAGTTAGTGGTGTCTTATTTGCTAGCTTGATTATTTTGCATTTATACCTCTTTAATTGGATTAATGGGAGAAGATTTTGCGGCTTTTTTGGTCCCTCTCTCCAACTAAAGTTCCCTGTATTGCAATTTTGTCTGTGTAACTTTGATATATTTTCAAATTTTATAATTTGAAGACGCTCTTATGAATCGCTTTTCTAAAGGTTTCTGTTTCATATGCCCGCAAGGGTTTTGTCCTGCACCCTTTTTTTAACTACTTCTTTCAGTAATGCGTTACTATAAATACTCGCTAAATAACCAAATTTTAAATTCTGACGCATTCTTTTCTTAAAATCCCCTCTGCTCTGTTCTGAACCCGAAATCACCCAGAGACGGATGATAATTTGCTGAATCTAATCTCCTTGCTTTTCTATCTTTTGAGAGGACCTTTATTAAAGTCATCTTGTTCCAGAGCGATTTCTTGCTTTCACTGACGGCGCTATACCTCTTCATCCGGCAATAAATAGAGTATAAGATGAGCGCTGCTCTGAAGCATTATACATACATGGTAGAACGTTATTCCTCGTTGTAGGAGGAATGTCGAGAGACATAACTTCCACGAGACTCATTTGTTTCATCTCAAAAGGATAATGCTTTGTTTGTAGTCTTTAGTCTTTTGTATTTAATTGTTGATTAAAAGAAACAATTATGTTAAAAAGTTTTTCAAATGTTGTATGTATTTGGGGATTCGCCTACTGTATATATCACATAATTAATTATATTTAGGTATATTTAATCTAAGCAGAAATCTTTACATGATCGCTCATGCGATTTTGATGAAGCTGTACACTGTCCCCTTTTACCCCTTGTTAGGTCTATGCATTGTTGGGAAAGAGAGAAATAACAGAGAGAACAAGGTCTCCTGACTAAATTAGCATGCTCTCACTTATTCTGATTTATAACCTTACGACCTTCAAAACTTTAAAAAATTCCTTGGGAGAACATTGGAAAATGGAATGTAAAACAACATAATGGTTTAAAAATTCGTTAGAATCCACCAAATAGTTATGATGTTATTTCCAATACAATCTATTTTCCGAGCTAAACGTGGGAGGACCTTGGTTATTATATCATTCTAAAGAAAATGTTAAACAACATAAGGGTTTCAAATATCGTTAGAATCTGCCGAATATTAACAATGTTATAACCAAAACCCCCCCAAAGGTAAAATGGGGACCGACCGACCGATTGACATAGTGAAATATAGAGTCGCATGCGACTAAAAATAAAAGGGCATCTAGAGTTTCTAAAAGCAAAATCCTACATATAAATTAACTTCATGGTAACTCTTTTTTTCTCGTGTTATTCGAGGCGGAATGCTGGTACCTACAAATTCTTAGGATCAAACAAGTACAAAGTGCATTGAATCAAGTGTATAAATTTACTACCCTTGAGAGATTTTACTAAACCTGAACTACATACTATTTTATGTTGCTAATGGCACGTAAATCTATAGAAAAACGCATTTCCTACGCCAATTAGTAATGAACCAAAGTGCCAATAACTTTGCTCCGGTACCACGAAACTAAATTGAATCGATTGAGTAACGCATTTCATAGGTAAAATAAAGATCGTATGATATTATCCTTCCACTAATATTCTGGTAAATCTATGACTATAAGAGCACTAGATTACACATTTTCAAACCGAGTTCCTTTATTCTATCTTTTCCTGCAAGTTTATTATTTGATTCTGAAATCTGCAGAAATTCCTTTTCAAACTGTCCAGTTCAATTTGATATCTGTTACTGGAGTGGCCGGCTGCAGGTGAAGACTAGCAAGCTATCAGTCCTCTGAGAAATGGGCTATTCTATATCGCCACACCAGGCTGTACTAATAATGCAATTTTGGGGTATTGCGTAACTGTAACAAAATATCGTGTTAAACCCTCTCCATTGGCTCCTGGCGACCCCAATATGCAATACTGATTTACTTGATATATTTTCTCGCTACTTCCTGATTTAATTTCTTTAATTTGATTTCGGTATTCTTTCCGTGAAGTTAAGGAAACCAAGTTTTATTACATGGCTTCTCTTTCTTAAAAAATAAGAAAATAAATACTCATCGCTTCTTTCAAAAGTTACGCTACCTCCTTCAGCGTAGAGAGTAAAAGAAACATGTATAGCCATATTAACTTCGTCATACTAGGTGTTAAAAAGAATATACTTCCGAAACTTCCCTATTAATCGCCAAAATTTTATGCATAAGCGTGGCAGCATCTTCTTCCTCTGTAAGAGAGATTCCATTCTATTTGCCCTTAGGTATTCGTTTACGTTTAACCTAAAGGTTAAAATTATTTTTTCGTTTAATTAGGCGGAATTTCCTGTGGTACTCCTTGGTTTCAAGGGCAGTGAGGTCATCGCTGAAAGCTATTTATCCTTAAAACGTCAACTCAATTTGATTTTCTCAAAGGTTGAGATGGCTTTGAAGAACTGTTGGAAATTTTTTAGGAATGTGGATACTGGTCACAGACATTAAAACTTTTAGCATAGTACGAGTATCTAAATTGTTTGAAAGTGGGTTAAATCTAGTAGAATAGCGTCTGAGTTCGTGAAAACTTTGAAATAGAATCGGAGTTAAATAAAAAAGAATTATAGTAGGACATATTGAACGATAGAACCAGAAAGCATTGCAAAATCGTCCAAATTCGGCCATGTAACTCTCATCGTAAGGCATGGTAGAACCATATGTAGTGTAGTGGAACAATTGTTTCAAGATTATATGGAAGTGGTTTTAGTTTGAGATTGAAGTTAACGATCAATTGTTTAGAAATAGTTGGATGACATAAGCAAGAGAGCAATAAAAGGAAAGTTTGATCAATAATCGAAAGATTTGAAACAAATAATTGACCAATTCTAAAATTATTAAACTAACAGTTTATGTCTGTATGTATAAACATCAACGGACTTGCCTGAACTACGAGTAGATTGATAATTATCATTTGACTATAAAAACCTATAATATGCCTTTATGAAATTTTCATTTTAGTGTTGAACATATTTGTGTCTATTAGTGAAATTACTATTCTTTTTGATTGCTTATTAAGCATTTGCTTCCTAATGCCACAGTTATTTGCACGTCCTACCGGAAGAGGTCAATAAGTTTTGCAATTCAGATATAAGGGAACGAAATATGAGAAAGAGTGTTAGATTATTTTTCGATATAACTACCATCGACTTGAATGCACTTGCGCCACTTGTTCCTGAGGCTTCGAATTCTCTACAGCCAGAAATCTCGCGACTGGTATTCCTTGCATATGGTCTTGTTCCGCAAGTCGAGTGAATGTTAATTATTTTAGTATACTATGAAATTTGTTAACTCTAGTAAAGGAAATGAAAATTTGAAGTGTCTATGAAAAAAATGACCCAAATATTAAGGATCAAACGGTGAGAACAGCGGAAAATCTATCAGTAAAAATGTTGTCATGTTTTTCTCTTTTAATTAAAACAATATAATGGAAATGTATATCTTCGAAATAAAAATGGACAGAAAAATTAATAAAAATCTTCTGCAGCTCATATTCGTCTGATCAGGTTTGTTCGCTTTACTCTTCGTAGGATTAAATCTGTAGATAGGCAATCGTAGGTACAGGGATAGTGAGGAACTGTAAAATTCTTTTAACACTCTTCAAATAATAGAAATTGAAGGTGACTTAATTATAATCAAGCTAAAACCTTAAGTAGCACTCTCATCTGCTATTAAACAAAAATTGTCATATTGCAAATGATACTTAGGAACAATGCTTATGCTAAAGTAACTCTTAAAAAGTCAATATATCTGGTTACAAAATAACTGATAACATAAATTTTGTTAATAAAACCTTGTCTTTCTGGCAAAAAGAAATACTTCTCGTTTATGCAATTCACCGAGTATTTCTTTTTAACTAGAACGAAGGTTGAAAATAAGTCACAAGGAATCTAGAGAACAAAGTTTTACTATCCATGTGTAAATTTGTCCCTGATTAAAGTAAGGAGAACAATATTGGCTTGATTTTAAAAATTGAGCGGCATGGCCGCTAAAATTGTAACTTAAAAAATATCTAACTACATATTATAAATCTAATGAATTCTAAAGAATTAAATTGAAAAGTGATTCTGAATATCCAGAGGTTAGAAAGAAAGACTAACACAACGATTTTTACATTACAGTAGTTCGGCATTGCGAGCAGGTAATTGTGAGTACGTGGGTGGTACTCTCAGAATTTAATGCGCACCTCAAATAGATGGGTGCAAGATTCAGCTAAATATATAAATTATTAGAGTCTCAGGAATGCTGATAATAGGTAATTTCGCATTTTTTTAACAATGCAGTGGCAAAATCCATCTGGTAAACCTTAATTTATCCACAGGCAATGTTGATGTTTTGATTGTAATTCATAGCCGCGATTACTTGACCACTCAAACCTAGAAAACACAAATATTTGAACCTGACCTTATCTAACCTAACCTATCATAACCTAACATAACAACCAGGGGGCGCCACATTTGCGAAATCTGTGTATCATATGTTACTCCCAGGGTCAAGTTACCCCCAATGATGACCATTTTGGTCCTTCAAGGTCGCTCTAAGTGGCTTTCTATAGTGGTCATAAATATATATATATATATATATATATATATATATATATATATATATATATATATATATATATATAAGTAGACTTTCTTAAATATGTATTTTACTAATTATATATTTAATCTAACCTAGCTAACTGAACCTTTTTACTCTTTTATTAAAAATATTATTATTATTACCGGAGTTTTGGCATAGTTATATTAAATAATTGTTTTGGGATTATCATGGTTTTGCCTGTTTTTAGTTCAAAAAGAATATTATATTGATGGCTGCGGTACACTTTAAGCGAAAAAAAGTAATTTTTGAATTATCAAAAGTTCATTTTTTAGGTGGAAGAGTACATCTGAATATATTTAATATACATTTTTGTCAAATATTTCCTAACCTTACCTAACCTAACCTAATCGAAAATACATTCTGATGCTTATGAATATTCAAAAGGAACAAGGTCACATCCTATGCGATGATATTTTGATTATAGCATTATGCAGACTAAACTAAAAGTTAAACCTATTTAACAATATTGAACTATTATTTACTATTAAAATGCATATAGAAAAATATTATTTAAGGTGTAAAAGCTACTTGATATAGAAAAAGAGTGACTTCCTACATTCTCGTATATAATTTGCCGTTTAAATGAGCTTTGGAGTGGATTTAGTTCCCTGGAAGATGTAAGAGACCGGGCTTTTCACTTATTGATGTTATTTTTACATTTACATTCTTTTAGATATTTTCCATTGAAATAAAAGCCTGAACTCAGAAATTTTTCCCCTTTGTATATAGAATATATCATTTGTTTTTTACAAAACTGTGACATAAATTAAAGAATAGAATATATAGAACATAAGATGAACATAAGAAAAGAAGGAGACTGCAAAAGACCATTCATGGCCTACACTTGGCAGCTCTCGTTCCAGTCAACACACAAAAGATTTCTTACCAGAGAAAAGTCATCAACATTGTCACCCTTTAAGGAGTTCGTCAGATCTAATCTACAATATACATAAAATGCATCCAGAGGATTATGTCCATTCATGCAACTGCAAAATATAATCTCTTCACTCCTTAGAAAAAAATATACATATGTACATAAAAAAAAGTCAGTCCCATCTAGCAGCTTCATCCATATATTTATCTAATCTATTCTTAAAACTACCCAGAGAGGAGGCTTCTGTCACATGTCTAGTGAGCCTATTCCATTCATCTACCACACGATTTGTAAACCAATTCCTCCCAATCTTCTTCCTAAACCTATACTTATCAAGGTTAAACCCATTGCTACGTGTCCTGTCATGTTCACTAAGTATAAGAACCTTACCCAGATCCCCTTTATTATATCCTTTTACCCATTTGAAGACTTTAATCAATTCCCCCATGACTCTTCTCCTTTCCAATGTATGTAGATTTAGTTTTCTAGGACTTTCACCATAAGGTAAGTTCCTTTGCCCACCAATCATCTTTGTCATCCTTCTCTGCACATACTCAAGCAAATCAATATCCTTCCTATAATATGGTGACCAAAATTGTACTGCATATTCTAGATGAGGCCTAACTAGCGCCAGATACAGTTTTAGAATGACTTCAGCACTCTTATTGCATACACTCCTCCTAATGAATCCCAAAATCCTATTAGCTTTATTCTTAGCATTTAGGCATTGCTTTCTAGGACGAAGGTCTGAACTTAACAAAATACCCAAGTCCCTCTCACAATCGGTCCTCCCTAAAATACTCCCATTTAATTTATAACTATTGAATGGATTATTTTTTACCTATACTAAGTACACTACATTTGTCTAGGTTAAACTTTATTTACCATTTCTCAGCCCAATTGGACAGAATGGTCAATTCCTCCTGCATTACAACAGCATCAGAATCAGCCCCAATGGCCCTACCTAGCTTAGTATCATCAGCAATTTTACTCAGGTCACTACTTATACCTATGTCAAGATTATTAATATAAATTCAGAATAGCAAGGGACCTAAAACAGATCCTTGCGGAACTTCACTGCTAACACACCCCCACTCAGATTTAACTCCATCTATACTAACTCTTTGCTGTCTGTCACCAAGCCATGACTGAATCCACCTAAATATACTGCCATCGATCCCGTGTGCTTTAACTTTGCTCAGAAGCCGTAAGTGCAGCACTCGATCAAAAGCCTTACTAAAGTCCAAGTATAAAATATCATAGTTTTCATCATTATCTGCTGCTTCATACACCTTACTATAAAAAGACAGCAAATTAGTCAGACAGGATTTACCCTTACTAAAGCCCTGCTGTGATTCTTTTATCAACTTATGCTTATTCAAGTGATCTCTAATATTCCTTGCTATAATAGATTCCATCATTTTCCCTAGCACTGATGTCAAACTTACTGGTCTGTAATTAGACATATTTGTTTTATTCCCTTTCTTAAATATAGTTATCACATTGGCTTTCTTCCATGCCACTGGCACAATGCCACTCTCTAATGATTTTCTAAAGATGCATGCTAGGGGCTCACTTACTACATCTTTACATTCTTTTAAAATTCTAGGAAAGAGCTCATCAGGACCGGGTGCTTTACTACTTTCGATTTTATCACTGTCCTTTGTCACTATCTCCTTTGTGATCAAGATAGCCTTTAATTTCTTTCCATCATTACCCCGAAAGATCATTGACACCTCGGGTATATTAAGAGTATCCTCCTGTGTAAATACTGAGAAAAAAAGTCATTTAGCATTCCAGCCATTGAGTCCCTATCACTCACTAATTCTTCATTGGAATCTATAAGTGGGCCTATTTTATCTCTAACCTTAGTTTTCCTTTGCCCTATTTGCCACTTTAATTTCATAATTTCTCCTTGCTACTCTAACTAACTTTTTAAAATCTCTTGCTAGTTCATTATATCTCTGCCTTAAGTGATCCTCTCCATTTTTTATTTTCTTATAAATGCCCTTTTTAATGCCAATATAATGGTTAATTTTATCTGTCATCCCTTTTGGGTCATTATTTTTAGTCCTAATCTCCTTATATGGAATGTTAATCATCTGACCTGTAATTAATTGCTCAATTATTCTTTTATACTCCTCTTCAATTGTAACCTCTTCCTCCGTGTGATTATTGTCTCCACTAACTGATATCATTAAATCTATTCCTGAATTGATTTCATTGCCTGGTTTCTGTACAACCGCCTCCAGGTAAGTCTTAGCCTATTATAATTTGCTCTTCTAAAGTCAGGAATTTTAACATTGTTCATGCTACTATCAATACCATTCCATTTTATCTTGAATCTAATTTCACAATGGTCACTATTACCCAAATTTCCTTCAATCTCAGTATCCTTAATAACTTCTTCCCTATTTGTCAGAACTAAATCCAGTATATTATTACCTTTAGTGGGTTCGTTAATAATCTGCCTCAGAAAATTATCTTGGACAACATTCAAAAATTCCTCAGCCTCCTGATCACCCACAAGAGCTTCCCAGTCTATATTTCTGCAATTAAAATCGCCCATTATACACACATGCTTAATCCTACATGCCCGTTCAATCTTATGCCACAGAGGATTTCAAGCTTCCTTACTAAGATTTGGTGGTCTGTATAATAATCCTATGACAAGCTTGTTTTTACCTTCCTTTACATTTAGCCATAATGACTGTGTTATCATCTAATTTAATTGTACTGTTTACACAACACTGGAAATTATCTTTAATATAAATAAAAACCCCTCCTCCTCTTTTCCTATTCCTATCTGTATTGAACATGTTAAAGCCCTCAATCTCAAGCTCAGGTTTAAAGTGATTACCTGCCAAATCAAGCCATGACTCTGTTATCGCAATTATATAAAAATTCTCTTCACTATCTTATTCCTTATACTCCGGCCATTTGTGTAGTATATTTTTAAGGTTTTTTTATTATTCCTCTCTCCCCTAGCTATTCCTCTATCTCTGCATCCCTCTGATTTCCTATACCTGCCCTCTATTCCTGTTATTCCCTTACCTCTAACAGCTTCTAGTTTCCATCCCGTAAGGACCTAATCACACTATCCAGCTCCCCCCATAGAACCTCAACACCTGCCCGACTAAGATGGAGCCCATCCATCGCATACAACCTCCTATTCCCGTAAAACCCTCCCCAGACATCTACAAACACCAATTCTAACTCCTCACACACTCCTTTTACAAATTCATTCAAACCAATTGCACGCGCCACCATTCTACCCCCGCATCCAATCCCGGAAGCACACCAGAAACAACACCTTTTACCCTGCTTTTACTCATCCTTTCAACTAAGCTTTTTTAGTGCTCACGTAACTCACATATACCCACCTTCTTTACATCATTCACTCCCATATGCGTAATCACAACTGCATACCTCTCACACCCAGAAACCAGCCTATCATACCTCTCACAAACATCACTTACACCAGCAGCCGGCAGACAAACTCTCATTCCTTTTCACTTGCTATCACTCAACTTCCTATCTTAATACCTAATCTGAGAGTCACCCATCACTAGCACCTCAGTCATTCTCCTATTCTGTCTTGGCCGAACATTACCCTCTCTTCTGCTCTCAGTCACACTACCACCCATCCTGCTTTCATCCACAATCACACCGGGCAATTTACTTTCACACTCTTCCTCTCTCAGGACATTGAATATGTCAGTCAACCTAACAGGTTCTATGTCCCTCTAATTCACACACCTAACCTTTCCTAACTTATCTATCCTATCCATTTTCCCTCACCATTCATCATCACTCACAACTTCCACACTGTTCCCAGTCCTAGTCCTATCTTTCATCTTTTAGCACTAATCTCACCCTTCAATCGCACACTTGTATCTCTTCTTACCTCAAACACCAAATCATTCAACCTCTTACATTCCCCACTCAACCTCCCAACCTTCCTTTCCAGAAAACACACACGGCATTCAGTTACATTCACTCTCCTTTCAACTCCACATGCATCACACACCACATACACACTACTTTCAAACGGCATGCTCTTACCATCTATACAAACAGCCATACTCTCAGAAATTTACTAAGGAAAAAGTTAACACTCATCAAAAAAATTTCTTGCTCAGGATTGCTGCCAGATATTTACCTTTTCACTAATGAATGATGATTCCAAAGCAAACTATACGATGAGGTATTGACTAAGAAATAAAATGAAAATAACTAACAATATAAAGCTGAAAATGAATAAAAACAAAGGGTAATACAAAGACAAGACATTATAGTGTCGAGAAATCAAACCCAAATGTTCCTTTATCGACTAGAAGACCGATAAAAAACGATTTAAAAAAAAAGACATGGGAAAAATTTATACAGCGATACTCTATAAAAATTCGTATTTATGCTAAATTACCCAAGTATGTTCAAATATTCAAGCCAAAGTATTCCTGAGAGAAATGATTAAAAAAAAACAGACACTACAAAAAGTCGAAACAAAAATTTATATAGGAAACAAGGATTATGCATTTATCGGGATATTGATGAAGAATTTGGGACTATAATCTTAGATATTACAGGGAAGATATAAAATAAAAACGACCGGTTTGAAGCAAATCGGATCAAATTTCACTTGATATTGCATAAGTAGGATGGCAGGAGAAAGGAATGAAATCGGTTAATATGGTATAGGGAGGACAGCCAAGAGACAAAAAATGGAAACCAAATTTAAATGAATGATTTGAATAGTCAAACTGATACATCATTAAAGTGAAAATAAAATACTAGGAATTTATATATGGTTAACGTAAAAACATGAGTTGTGGAAAGGTAAATAAAGAAAAAAACTAAAAATACCTTTAGGAAAGAAAGAAAAATAATACATGTCAAAGGTACGATGAAAATCGCAACAGATGGAATAAAAGAGACAAAATATATCTTAAGATAAAGAGGACCATAATGAAAAATCGATCAAACAAAGAGTCAGAAATACCTCGCTAAAAATACTGAAGTATAGGTGTTTTTTTTCTGGCCAGGAAACCGAATAACCTCAGATTGAATGAAATGGCGTACATCCGGTCACAGTGGTGTGCATATAAATGACAAAAAGAGAGAAAATAAAGAGAAAATATCACACAAGAGCATTAATAAGATAATAAGCAACGGAGAAAATAACAAAAATAATGGTAAGAAATGAAATTTGAAAATTAATTTGAAAAAACTAATCCTATCTTAAAATGAAATGTAACAACTAACATAATCATGAAATATATAGTTAAATGAAGATAGAAGTCTGAGAAAGATTGTTAAAATTAACAAAATATAGTGGAAGAAATGAGAGAACAAGCAAAAATAACAAATACGTTTGAAAGAGAACATAAATTAAACAAACAATTGCTTTTGGTGAGCAGCGGAAAAATGGTGATGCCTAATTTTGGCAGTCGCCACAAATACATTTTAAAAGCAACATTAAAAGGATTAGCAGACATAGATCAAACTAGGCCAACAAGGGGGGCGTCTGATTAAAATTAGAGTAAAATAGAATATTAGCTGCAAGGAATTTAGAATAATGTGTAATCAAAATTCTAATCTGAGTGTGGCCGTAGACGCGATTGAAGACATTTTGATGGGGGTGTGAAGGGAGACATACCTAATGCGTTTAACTTAGAGAGCTAATTATGAAAAAACACATGAGTACAATACCATCCTCAATGATGTAGACGACTACATATTTACCACAACATCTTCCATATTTTTTGCCAGTTCTCCACTAAGGTTTCCAAATAGTATGTACGATAATCGATAAATGTTATACAAATTTATATGAATTAACCAATTAAATGAAATTAAGTAAAAAGAAGGCGACCAAAATGATCCGAACAGAATAAAAATTTTATTGGAAAATAACGATAAGATTATTAGTAGTAAGCATTTGTAAAGGTGATAAGTAAATAGGTTGTAAAGTGGCGGCCTATATTCTCGATAATGTTTTGAAATCTCCTGCCATGGAAATAAACTAACTGTTCCTTATTAATCTTTATCCATTTATTTTGAATAATTTCCCAGATTTGTTGAATTGTTTTAAAGTTACTCGCTTTGGACCTCTCTGCGAGTGTCTTCCAAACATTTTCAATCGGAATCAGGTCTCAACTGTGTATAGCAGTTCATATCAGTGATGTGCTCGTCACTTATCTGGCAGAGGTTATATTCTGGAGTAAAAGTACAGTTTGTGTTTCGAAGGCTCGAAAATAGTGGGAAAAATACTGTTGCTGCAATTCATTTCCACTAGTGCATTCACTGTAACACATAAGCAGATAAGTGGACCAGTGCTTTATAGCTAAAAAAAACCCGCCCCATTTATGTTTATCCAAAAACAGCAAATTAGCTAACAACTCTAACCTTAATGTTAAACCATAGTGCAATTCTAGCTAAAGAGGAGTTTGCTGTCAAAAAGCTCCTGAATGGTACTACGTGATAAAATAGTTGTGCATCGCTTTGAAAACAACTCAAACATTTTCTCCAACAAACTTAATTTTGAGGCGCAGAAGAAATAAAATCTTTCGTTTTCTCAGAGACGAAAAAATCTCCTGCCTTTGGATCAGAACAAATTGAACGCCTATAAAGGAGAATACAAGACGAGCATTTTTTATTTTTTGGACTGAGAAAAGATTATTTAATCCCGGGTCTGCGAGGGCAAAGTTTGCATTCCTCTAGCCGACGGGGCACAGTCTGCATGGAAAATTTATGTTCAGTATTTCATTAATTTATCGAAAATCTTCTGAAACCGCCTTTAAATCCTTAGATTTTAAAATTTGAGGAATGGATCAGTCTTGTTAAGATTGTGGCCTATTGCACTGACTTTAACGTGTGTTTGTGTTAGCGTGCATAGACCCATGTAAAGAAATTGATGATACCGTATTGGGTTTCATCCCACCTTGTCTCTTTGGCCTATTTTTAGACTATCAAGGACCAAGTGGTCTATAGGTTAATTATGAAGAGTTAGGGTGTTTTCACACTTGGGGCCGTCTTGAGCATCTGGAGGAATATTGCAGCTCCTCCTCCTTGGCGATCGGCACTGTGGCCTCGGACCCGGTGGTTTATAATTTTATTGTGGGCACAGGTATTTACACGTTTTGGACCTCGCTCACTGGCCTTGTTCGTGCCCTTCCCCCTAATTATCCCCCAACTCCCCCTTTCCGGGATACTTAAAAACCCTCTTGCATGAGCGACAAAGGACCAGTCTAGATCAGACGCTAGAATAAGAAACAATTCTCCGAAACTCCTTTCAAACTCTTTAACTCTGGGCGGGACCGTTCTAAATCTTGAAGATAGAATGAAAATCAAAACTCGCAAACTTCCCTCAAACTCTTGGACTCGGCCACACAAAAATTCGAAAGTGTGCGGCACCGTGAACGACTTCAAATCGCCGGTAGGTCCTCGCCTGGATTCTCAGACGATGGTAAGGTTTTATACCCTTTTTCTCGCATTGGTTCTACGAGTTCTCTCCAATTTCCATCAAACTCTCTCTCTCTCTCTCTCTCTCTCTTTTGGCCCTCTCTCTGCCTAAATTGATTTAACATTAGGTTCTTTAAACTCAAAACATCCTATCTATTTCGGAACCATCAAATATCTCTAAAACTCTCCACCTACATTTAAACTAGATGTAACTAACAAGGTCATTTGGAACTATACAAGGATCCGAATAGGTTCTCTGGAGAGACCACTATAACTTTCTAAATCAATTGGAGTCGAACGTCTGTCAATTAAGCGCTATCACCTTGCATAGCCATGCCCTACCTTTGGGATAATAATTCTAACATAATTTGAAAGTTATATTTTATTTCCATTAGTTATTCTAAGGTAAATTCCGATTGATTTGGAGCAGTCTATCTTTCCAGTTTTTGGATTGAGTTTTTGCCCAACCGAGATTCCATGTTTTCTCTCAAACTCGAAATGGCTGAAAATTCTCGAATTTCTATTTCGGATGGAATTGAATCCCACTTCAAAGTCTTGGTCAGAAATAGGCCGTTGTTTAAAAGTCAAATCACCGTCATCTTTAAAAAAACTGCTTCAGTGAATTATTTAGATGGTAAGATTATTGAGGCTTGTGAATTCTTCTGCGCAGAGGGGACGAATTAATGGTAGCAGAGAGCTGTCTGCTCAGATCGAATACGATCATGATTTTAAATCTAAATTAAATGAGTGTTCGATTGATATGACCTTCCCTTTCCCCTCCATGGCAGGCCTCCTCGGAGTGCAACGTTAAATTCTCGGATCTCAAAGAAATTTTGAGAGCCTGGGGCAAACCCGTAGTACGAGAACTTCCCCCAGCTGTATTACCATGTGCATCACCTTTTACGGTACGACAGGTAAACTTAATTATCATTCCATTATATCAAAATTTGAAAACCTTGTAGGTTCGACGAGTAACCTTTTTTTCTGACAGCAAACATAAGTATTTGAAGGGTTTTCTTAAAGATTACGCGTACCCCATATTCAAGCATCTGGGAACTACAGATACCAAATATGCGGTTGCTGTAGGGTTACTCGAAACGGGACTCATCGACAAAAACGCGGTTATCGATTCGTATTTGTCTAGGATCTTAAACTCCGAGACTATTCCCGACTCGAGTCTTCACAAACTATCAGTGTTCTTCAATGAAATATGGGCCATCTTCTATAAATAGATGAATTGTAAGGATTTGTTTGGAATTGATTTTTTTAATGAAGACATCCCCGGAAATATTATGATATACCATGTAATTGATAATAAATAAACCTGAAAGTTGTCTACCAGACTGACTATTCTTCCTTAGCCCAAATCTTAGACAACTATAGTAGTATAATTGAGGTGCTTTTCTTGCCCGGGCAAGGGGAATTACCTCAGAGAAAGTGATAAATATAACTAATCTCTACCTTTTGGTTTCAACACTGTTTATAACTCTCATTACTCCTTCTCTAAGCCTCCACTATCTGTCAAAACTTTCAAAACTAAAATTTTGACCCCACTCGGTGGAGAGTCGTCACTTTCATAGCGCAAGACTAAACCTAATCATAATATCAAAACTCTAACGTCGAATTCATTCCTCCCTTCCAACTTAACCTCAAAGTCCCTCTTTTCTCTGTCCAGTTTGTGCACCGGAACTCACAGCATGGTTAATTGTTAGGTATACGAAATCCAAGATAGTAGTATTAAACGTTGCTTAGAACTAAGCTGGTGCTTCCGTTGTTCTTCTAAGCGACATCCCCCCAAATCGTGCCCCGCGCTCGAATGCTTTCTTTCCTACCCGTGTAAGTTCTGCCTGAAGAAAATGCAGATATCCGCTGTTTGCCCGAACCCGACCAAACGCGATGTTAATTTGTGACTAAAATGGGGCAGATTATGACTCTAGAGTCGGATGTGGAAGTAGGCAAAGGCTTACTTAATTCAAAGCTCTATTCAAATTTCCTTCTTCCGACTCTAACCAGGTATCTTGGATTGGGGAGTACATTCTTTCCCGTGTGGTACCTACTGGATCTAACGAGCCAAATGTCGTACATCTCTGAATCCGTGGCTTTTCAAATGGGTGCCAATCTATAGGAATTACCCTCGTATTCTTCTACGATCAAAACTTTCTTTGGGGCCAAAATCACACGCTGAGGAAAAATGGAGGAGGGTCTTTCGCTTCGGATCTCTCCAAATGTCGATAAAATTCTGGGCTGATTTCAATTTAAATTTAGATTTTACTGTAAAAGGAGTCGAAGGTACAATCATAATCCTGATGTAGAAGGACCTCCGACTGGCAGACGATATCTTTTCCTAAGCCATTTTTCAAAGGGATAGAATAATGGCAATAAGGTGTCCACTGAGGGTTGACGCTAAACAAAATCTGAAGTTCTCAAATAGGCATTGCATGGGAGGGGGGCTCCTCTCTTGAGACGTAGAAGAGCCTGATACGTTACGGAAGTATCAACCAAATAAGCGATCCCCCAGTATTAGATGGTCACTCGCGGTACCCCGTGTCCCAGGCCGCCACGCTTCAGGAAACAGCCATTGATCCTTAGTTGGTTGCAGTTACGAATTCACGGGTGGGATGGCTCTTGGGCAGCACTTCACTCTAAATAACTACAAGCCCCAAATAATTAAAAAAATCGTACAATCATAATGGTAATTTCCTTCTAGATTGTAATCCTAAGGTGGTCGGTTCCTTTAATTTCGAGGGCGAGGTGGGGAACAGAGTAAGAAATGAGGTTAATTTGCGCCAACGCCCTAATTTGAAACCGGAAGCTAATGAAATCTTAGAACATGTAGTCAACTGTGCCCTTAGTTCGTCGCTTTCTTATTTCCACTATTTGAACTTCCATATATCAGAACTTGAATTAAATATGGGCATAGAGTGTCTGCTTTACCTAGAATCTCTCAGGATAAAGGATGCCAAAGCGGGATCGATCGACAATCAACGGGTGATCAACTCTGACACTTGATCACCTCAAACGTATCAAACTTCAAATTATCAAAAATCATTTCAAATCTCAATCATTCAAGATCAATCTGACACTTAATTACCTCAAAACTAATCCAACTTCATTCAAAATTTCATATAATTCAGGATCATGTCTGACACTTGATCACTTCAAACGTCTCAAACTTCAAACAAATCAAACATCATTTTAAATCTTCATCATTGATGATAGAGCTTAACACTTGGTCGCCTTAAAGCTGATCAAACTTTATTCGAATATTCATAATATTCGGGATTAATTCTGATATTTTATAACCTCAAACGCCTTAAACTTCATGCTAATCAAATATTATTTCCAAACCTCATCGTTCATGATCAAGTCTGACACTGGATCAAGTCAAAAGTGATCAAACTTCATTCAAAACTTGATCATACACTTGATCGTCTCAAACGTCTCAAAAAACATTTCAAAACTTCATCAAGTTCATGATCAAGTCTAACACTTGATCGTCTCCAAAAATAGTTCAAATCCATGATCAAGTCAAATATTTGATCATTCCCATCACTTCATTAATATTCTTTAATTTATATGTTTCAACATTCTAAAGAATTCCTCTCAAATGTTCCCCCTTCAAATACCTCCCCTTGAGTACTTATTCAAGTACTTCCTTCAAATGTCTCATTAGGAATACTGAGTTCGATTTTCTGAGTTTACTCTAACTAAATTTCAGGCGTCTGTGCTTAAGCTTTACAAATAAAATTTATGAAGTTTTTAGGCTTCTCTGCCCGATAGGTTGTTAAGATTACGGTCTATTTCACTGTCTTCACGTGTGTTTGTATTAACGTGTATGAACTTATGCAAGTTAAATGAGGATATCGTAGTGGGTTCCCCCCTTCCCTATATCTGCCCTATTCTTTAGAATATCTAGGACCGAGTGGTTTATAAGTTTATTAGGGGTAGGTAATGTTTTTGCGCTTTGAGTCGTCTTGGGCATCTGAAGGAATATTACTGCTCGTCCTCCTTGGCGATCAGCAAGGTTAACCCATACTAGGTGGTTTATATTTTTATTGTGGACACAGGGAGTTTTTCGTTTCGGACCTCGCCCGCCGGCCTTCTTCTTACCATTCCAACTTCGCTATTCCTTGAAAACAGCTTACAGGAACGACAAACGACCATTTTTTATCAGACGCTGGATTAAGAAACAACTAAGTGAACCTCCTCGCAAACTCTTGGACTCTGGGTAGGGGCATTCTAAATCTTTAAGTATGAATCAAGCTGAAAAGTCTCAAAATTCCCTGAAACTCTTGGACTCGTCCACACAAAACTTCAGAAGTGTGCGGCACCGTGAACGACTTGAATTCGCAAGTAGGTCCTTTCCCGGGTTCTTCGACCAAGGTAAGATTTTATACCCTTTTCCTCGCATTGGTTCTATGAGTTCCCTCGAATTCCAATCAAAATCTCTCTTTTGGCCCTTTCTCTGCCTAAATTCATTTAACCTTCGATTTTTTAAACTCCCAATTTATATCCATTTCGGAACCATCAAACATCTCTCAAACTCTCAAACTACCCTCAAACTTACCTTAAACTAACGATGGCATTCGGAACTAAACACTGTTTCGAATAGGTTCGCTGAAGGGACCACTATCAATTTCCAAATCAATTGGAGACGAACGTCTCTCACTTAAGCGCCACCACCTTGCTTAGCCCTGCCCTACTTCCGCGGTAATAATTAAACAGTCTTACTAGCCTCCATGCTAATATAAAATCTTGACATGGAGATGTTTTGTCATAGTTTTATATTATATTATCGACTATATTATGGAAAACATGTTTAGAGCGCTTCAAAGTTTTCACATTGCTCTAAATGAAAGACTATCTTGTCGGCGTATCTAGAGAAGAGTGCTACATTTCCTAGGCTTATTACCTAGACGAGAGTTGCCATGAAAATGACTTGAGATACACTGATTAAATAAAATTATTTGTTATTCAAACAATGACAGTTGTTCTTACAAAAAACTAAGTTTTTGATTCATATTTGACAGTCCAATTTATCTATTAAAATATTTAACTGCTCATCATTTTCGTTTCATGCATTCAAAATTGACGAATGAAGAAAAATGGAGTTTCGCTTAAAGGAATTGAAAATGTAGAGAGAGTTTGGGCAAGAGGATATCCTCCTAAATGGCTATTTATAGACCAGCCTAGAATATAACTAAAAGAAAAAGTATAAAATTTATCATAAATAATATATAATATATATATATTTATATAGAGAATAATTTTCCTTTTAATGATGTTGGTTGAAATTAGAATATAACTTTGTAAATACTTGTAGAATATAACCTATAATAGGTAATTTTAAATGTTTATATTTTAATAAATATATTGAACAAAAACATAGAATCACCCGATGCAAAATTATTGGACACAATATTGTTGCACGTTCCAAGTCAGCTTGAAACATCATTTAATCAAACTGAATGCTCATTGTCACTTAGAAAAGTTTACTAGGATAATGAAGGTGACAATAATTAAATCAACTGCAATTATCACATGAATGACAAGGACTTGAGGCTTCATTTAGACTTTCTGTGAACTTGGGCACACCGAGTTTTAAAGACTTCTACAAATTTCAAACGATTTGA
Source organism: Ceratothoa steindachneri (assembly GCA_963969495.1). Lineage (NCBI taxonomy): Eukaryota > Metazoa > Arthropoda > Malacostraca > Isopoda > Cymothoidae > Ceratothoa > Ceratothoa steindachneri. The sequence goes on from OZ018328.1 coordinate 14,430,017, forward strand.
AGATCTCCGAAGGGATGAATGCTTATTGTCACTTAGAGAAGTTTACTAAGATAATGACGGTGACAATAATTTAATCAACTGCAATTATCACATGAATGACAAGGACTTGAGGCTTCATTTAGACTTTCTGTAATCTTGAGGACACAGAGTTTTAAGGACTTCTGCAAATTTCAAATGATACGAAGATCTCCGAAGGTATGAAGCTCATCCAAACTGCTATTGTCTTTCCACGCAATATACCACATAATATTTTCTCAAAAGTTTGTTATATATTTTTTCTCTCAATTTTTAGCATGGCTTTAAACAATGAAACCATGATAATTGCAACTATTTTTATATAATTATTTTTATATTCATTAAATATTTTTGAATTATACGAGCATCTCTATTTGATACGGTGTGTACACACGCCCTGGCGCCTACTACTGCCTTGTGGGTTCTGTCTTTTTAGGTAAAGGCTATAGGAAGTATACCTCAGTCATAAACCAGGATTGGGAGTGTCTATAAGCGAGTGCCAAAAGACCTGAGTCTCGGCAGCTTCCTGCAACCGAAGATGAAGCCTGGTCGTCTTGAGCCTTAACTGCCACCATGGTCCTTCTGCCCGCCGTCAAGATACGGGTCTGAAGATTGCACACATTTCTACCGATTTAAACCAAGTGCAGATTGATTCTGTCAAGATTACATCCGTCATCGACGACCTCGATAGACTTCTCTAAAAGACCCCAGATCTCTAAAGGCATCTTAGTAAGTTGATTATTAAGAATCTTGAAGACGATCTGAGTTACAAAAAAATACTTAACAAACTAAATATACCAATTTACATCTTTGGATCCATCTTTCGAAAATGCAAAGACTACTAACTCACGTTAGTAGGAGAGTATTATTTTAATGTATTCCCCAATTTGTTTCAGACCTTTTATTAGCATTTTTTAAATAAATATAGTTATCCAGCATTTATCATTATATATAACTAATATGTATATATTTGGTGTGGATGATATTCGTTGGCAAATTTCAACTGCATATTTTTTATATTGTGTTATCAATCTTTTTGAAAGCCCCAATTTCAGAAATAAGAATAAAATTCTCCTTCAAATCCCCCCTAAAATGATAATGAAGGAGATTTCACACTTCCGGAACGTCAGCCAAACGAGGCTCCATTGGGGCTAAAAGATTCAAGATTCAACTACGAAACGAAAAAAGAGAGGACAACAAATCCTTGCTTATTTAACACCATCAAAACGCCGAAAAATTTCGCTGAAATATCGAAGATCATTACTAATGATCGCATAAAGTCGCTGCCTGCAATGACAAGGGAGAAATGTGTGGATATAAGGCTAACCATGTTAGTAGTGCATGAAAACATTCTCTAATTTTCTTACGAGAAGATTTGGCAACATTTCTTTATAGAGCGAGGTAGTAAATGCGACGAAATCACACCAAGAATCTGATCAACAAAGTGAACCAACCGTTGGAGCCAGACACGATCTGTCCTTCTCTGATGATTAATCCTTTTGCAAACCAGAAGATAAACTCCAGGACAACAGCTTGCTCTGTTTGCAACCGAAAACGGTTTCAGATCTAATTTCCATTGTTAATTATGGTTTTTGGTGGCGTCAACAGTGAAGGTGACGTCATCCACGCCACTTCTTCCCTTAGGACCTCAGGGAGGAACACCGATAGCTACATTTTTGTTTTAAGCAAGATGCTGAATCTGTTGATCGACCACGTAGCTGCAAGGATGCCTTACGTTTGGTAGCAAGCCACAACAGCCGTAAGAATCAGGCCCGTCGCCCAAAGAATTTATTTACCTGTCATTTGCTCTCCGAATTTTCTTGTCTGAACCATATCCCTTCTTTGTTTGTGGCACAGTGAAAAGAGAAACTAAGAAACCTAGCTGCATCACGAAATATGAGCTGTGGGGAAGATTATCAGAGTCATTAGGGGCATAATGAAGAAGATAGTATCGAAGGCCTGTGGCTGATTCCAAGGTAATTTAAAGGCTGTTATCGAGGCAATAAGGGGGTTAATTGAGTGAGATCGAGAGAATATGTTAGAAAGCCAAACTCAACAAAATTAACCGAATATAACTAAGAAAACAAAAACTGTTTTATTATTATCTGAAGCAGTAATCATGCAAATGAATATCTTCCGCAACCTGTATCTATATATATTGAGTCGTGATTAGGTTTTGGGGCACAGCTGGGATTTTTTTTAATTTCTTGGGTGTTTATTAATAACTTAGTGTAGGTATTTACGCATGTTTCCAATATATTTGTAAATAAAAAGTAAATGTACAAACTTTTTAATAAGTTTTTTCATATGTCATAATATCTGTAATAGATATGTTATAATAAACATGTCTTCACATGAGATATCATATAAATATCTTGATAAATACATGTATATTACATGTAGACAAGATCTCTTTAATCAAATAATAATGGCGAAAGCTCGTAATTATACCATGAAGGAGTAAATTTAGGTAGGTCCGCTGGTACACCCGTGTTGAAGAGGATGAGAGCATACGATAAGTTCCTTAGTTTGTTCGACTATCTTCTCCTTTTCTCCATTATCTCATTATTTATTAGACAGTCCAACAAATGAATTACTTAGCCAAACAAAGTCATGATACTTGATTCACAAGCTTTCTAGAGATTTTAATTAAAGCTACATTGAAATTATTGCGGAATGTGGAAAATTAAATAGTAATTTCTTTCGAGATTAATTAATTATATATAGAAGCGTGAAGTATATTTTATTAATTTAAAGGGAAAAGCATTGAAAACATCTCCGGCTGAAAGATGTAATAAGAGATCTCTAGGTAACCTGCAGTGAGGAGAAAGTGATTATTTAATAATACATGTATCAGACACCATTTTGTTGGCAATTGAGCTAGGTGAGCACCAGATCATACATAATGTTATCTAAAGCATACTTTCCCTTGGTTACTGACAAGATCCTGCGTAAGATGGGAGGAGTGAGAGTTTATGGAACCCATATATATAGGCCACAAATTAATATTGTATGTTTTAGCAGCATGAGTTTTCCTGCTCTTCCCTTCCGATCTTGAGTATCATTAAAAAGGAAAAATTGGGTCGGTGTTGTCCATGAGGGTCCCAGAAATCGAATAGAAAGAAAAGGTTGACGAAATTGTGTATTATATTTTAAGGAAATGAATGAAGCTACACCAAGGGATGAGACATTTATTTTCTCGGTATAAAGAATACGTGAAGAAAGGCACATAATAAGAAATAGTCATAGAGAAAACTCCAAGCTAAATAAAATATGATTAAAAAACTTTCCATTCTCAATTCAATTTAATGCAGCAGAAGGAATGAGCTTAAAACAACAAGATACCCTCCATTATATCCTGGAAATTGAGGTATGCTTAATTTACAGAGGTTGAAAACAACTTTAATTAAATTTTAAGAATAAGCAGACGATAGGTGATTGATATGGAAGTTCATAGTATGTGAGAAAAACTAAAGTAACCACAGTTATGTTAGATTGTCAGAAATAAGAAACATTTAACATAATATTAACTCCTTTTGCTAGGAGTGACAAGGCAGAAGAAGGAATTCGAATTAACATATAATATGATCAAGTATATAATTTTCAAAGGGAAAATTTTCTCAAGAACTTATCGATCATCAGCAACTTAAACACAGATTACTCAACAACAAAATACAAATAGAGCTAAAAATAACAGATTGATAAAAAATATGAACAAACAACGAATATTATGTAAACTCTAAATGTAAACGATAGGATAACATGGAAGCAGAATTAAAATCTTTAGCTTTAAATGAGTTGAAAATTTGTATCGTGAAGTATAAACTAGTAATATCTGCCACGTTCTAGATAACAATTTTCAAATAAATGAATCTAATATAGCACCAATAAATACTGAAGGAACAACCTTTACAAGCATATAAGAAATCAAAACAATTATCGCCCTTCGGAAGTGGAGGATTACACTCAACTTTATAAGAAAAGGAAAGTCTTGCTGATCTACTTAGTACTTTGTGTAAAAAGTTTTTGTAAAAAAAGGATTTTCAGTGGTATAAAAACGCTTGTGTTGTAATTTTTTTGGCAAGATGCGAAAAGGGAGAGCTAATTAAGCAAGGATAAAACAGCATTATCATCAACGTATATATTACTTAGAAAATAAATAAACAGCCGACAGGCCAACATCCGACAATAATTAACTCTGGAAACAGGCATGTTTTAAATCAATTAAAATACCTATGATTGCATTAAGGCTCTTCAATCCGACATCCAGATAAAAGTAAATAAGAAATATATCTCTACATAGTTATCAGATTTTAATAAAAAGGATACAACTCAGTAAGCACTGTTTTATTTCTAAGAGTACTACAGACGCACTCAATTAAGAAGACCTTTTTATTCAAACCCTCTTACATAAATACATGTATGTATGTATATATTTAAACCTTTTGATTTAAGATTCACTCTATTATAAATTAAATACAACTAAAATTTGAATAAATGGAATGATAAAGATAATTTTTACCTTTGCTTTCCTAATAGCATCATATTTTTTGCTACATATCTGAAAGATTTATACTTAAGGATAATAGAATTATGACGGGTATGACTCAAAGACGGAATAAACAAGAACTTCAAACACGGCTTAATCATCAATAGTTTTTAGTGAAATTGAAAAAGAGGAAGAATTTATGATAGAATTTCGAGGAATTTTTTTATAGAATACCTCTACATAGACTTTACTGTAAATTAGTGTTACAAACTGGTATTTTAATATTTCCTAAAAACCGACAATCGAAATATTAAAACCGATTTTTTGAATAGTAATGAAATTAATTTTTGTAAATATCAACTTCAAAGAAGAAAATAATAAAGCAATAAAAATGATTAAAAATACAATATATTACAGGTCATGATTCAAACAAAATTATAACAAATAAACTTAAAAAATAGATTCATGGTTTCTTTGAACGCGATAGCTTGCTAAGCATTACATAAATTATTAAATTCAGCGAGGAAAAAAGATAAATTGTTTAATTCTTATTCTACTTTTCGATATTGAAACTTCGATTCGATTTCTGATATAAATTAGGACAGAGCCAACCTGTATATTTGATATTGTGCTGCCAAATTTCTATAGGTGAAGTTATATAGCGAGGTTATTTGCTAGTGAATGCTGTTAACTGGAAATTAGATTCATAGTACATAATTATCTATGTAAAAATTCTATTTACTGTAGATTTGAATCAATTTTCTTTCATTCGCTTGGTAAGTATCTTGTTCAGTTACTTCTCCTACATCCTTGTTTACTGTTTTGCATTATTTGCTCAATCTCAGTCAGCTTAATTTGTGGAAACAGCTCTTTTTTACACAACTTCCTCATCTGTCTTATTTGTTATCAATAGAAATCCTATATTTGAACTTGTTTTAATCGTCAAATGGTACCCTTCTTCTCTGTGTTGAAAAGGTTTACCTAGTAAAGTATTAAGGACTTTATTAGAGCTTTATAGATTGTTGGTTTTAGTGTATTCACCTTTTATAAGGTGACACTACCCTTTGTAATTCTCGGTCTGTGTGTTTTTACATTTCTCTTTAAATTTAAGAGAAATAAATTAAAGGCATTTTAGACGATTCTCTCTCCTACTTTGTAACTGAATGATGATTTTTCCTTCTTCTCTCTCCCAACATTGATCATTTTCTGGAATTTGGTAGGATTAACTTCTTCAAAAATGTTTTCTGCGAACTCGTACATCTGTTGTATTTTCCTGTCTTATTTATTTTATGGTCTCGTTTGATGCGTAGCTGTTCTGTATTCCTTTCAAGATTTAACAAGCTCACTATTTGTATTTATTTACAAGTTCTACGTGTAGAATTCTTCTTATTGCCTCAAGTCAACGGCCTTGCAGCTCGCAGAGCTTTCTTCGATGTTGATTGAGAAATTGGCATTCACAGTGGATCGAGTTATAGCAGCCGAGCCAGAAAAATAAGGCAATTGCAATAGTTCCTATGGTTAGGGAGCAAAAAGAGGTGAAAGAGTGAGAGTGAAGTGGTGGAACTAGATTACAGAATCAAATATGACCCAAAAGTACCTTAAAAATTATTTATTTTAGTTTATTTAAAATTTTAGAATGGGTTCACACGTTAAACCATGAAAAACATTGGGCGAAGGAGAGTCCCTAGTAGAATTAAGAAATCCATTTGGCTGCCAAAGAGTGATAATGAACTCCGGGGACAAATCACCCTTGGTAATCACATCACTCTCAAAGCGGCTCACCTCTGGCCATAACCTATAAGAGAATATGATAGTTTAGTTATAAAACATTGTGTATCGCGTAATGTTAATGATCTTGTTGTGAATAGAGGGTAATATATACTGTAGGGTGCAAGAATTGATAAGGCACGAGAGATTGAGATTACCAGGTGTCGCCATCAAGTGAGTGCTAGCGGTCACTGGCTGACATATCGTGAATGTCTCTTTTTTTTCTATTTCAAATGTGAGGAGCCTCTACTCCTTAGCAAGGTTTGCAATTTTTTGGTTTCTATTGGAGAACATCATATTTGTTTTTCTTTTCACAATTTACAAGGTTTTATTATTGCTCAGGGTTCATTTTATGAGTATTAGGTTGACCATCAGGAGCATATATTTAGGTAACTAACTTCATAACCTTAGGGCTGCTACATAAAGTTGTATTTACCTGGGGACCTATGGTCTGAAATCCTCCCTAATGTGTAGGGAGGAATTAGTAGCATTTCATTTGTCATCAATGGTTGCGGTTTGGCGTGGAAAGTACATAATTTTAAGAGACTACACCTTGATGGGGTTAAAATTTACATTAAAATACGTTAGAATTGCCTTCTCTTAATGGGAAAATAAACCATTATTTTCGCCCACTGGTAAAATTTAATTCGCGCTTAATTGCCAAATTGGCAACCCTAGATAAAAGTATTTAGAAGAGGGCCGCTTTGGATTTCGCGCCGATAACCGTGTGGCTTATGTTTTTAATGGAGTTAATTGTTTTTTGCGTATTTTAATTTTTATTTTTTAATAAAACTTCTATTAAATCATCCGTAAATTTAATAGACTTTTGCTGAAATTATAGCCTCATTTTAAAAGCGAAGCGTTGCGATAGGTACGGCTTGATTATAATATTCCCAGCACAAAATAGTAAGTTTATTTTTTCTTTGGATTCAAACCTAATGTTACCTCATTATTCACTAAAGTGCAGATTGATGCCTTCTTGGATTTCCTAGCTGGTATCCTAAACCCTTAGGTTTATGTTTATCCTCCAACTCGAATATTCAACTCATTTGTTTATGCATTAAAAATATAAATTTAGTTTTAATGGCAAGTTCTAGGAATAAGTGCTTGCATGGCTATGGGTAATCCCTTATCTTCCTTATTGTCAAATATATATATAAATGGAATATCTTGACCAAGGCTGAATTTACCGGTTCGGTCCACTCAAATTGTAAGGTAGCGCTATGTAGACGATGTCCTGAGAATTATAAAGGCAGATTTTGACCTCGATGGTTTTCTTTTCTTTATTAATTCAGGAGTTCCTTGAATTAAATTTACTTTAGATAAAGAATAAAATAATAGCCTCCCTTTCCTAGATGTTCTAATAATAAGACAACCAGACACGTTTATGTTTTTTATTCTCTGGAAACCATCAAATAATTTATCCTATGTCCATTTTTATTCAAGTCATTCTAAAAATATTAAAACTTCAGTATTTTCTTACATGTATCTTGGACACTCAGAATATGTAATGCTGACTACATAGACCAATAATTTACAAAAAATCAAGAGATAACATTTTTATCTGTGTTACCCGAAATATATTGGAGGAAAACTACATATATAAAGCTACATATTACTTTCACCATACCATAATAATTTCATTTAAGTACTACCAATGATAAAACAACTTAATATAAATGTAAATTTAAATACAATTATGCGTGAAAAAATATGTTAATAAAACACAGCCCAAGCAACGATAATATTGTAATATATACTATACCTTGTTTGGATTGTAATTTATTCTATGAAGATCGAACTTCTAAAAATATCTCTGTAAGAATTAGGCAACATCAAAAGGCAGTCTTTAGAGGATATAAAAATAATGCTGTTCAATAGCAGATGCCCTGATGTATGTAAATAATTTGATTTTTAGAAATATATTTGAATTATTATTAAGCTCCAGCACAAAAGAGAGAAATGTAAATATTAACCGCAATTTTTTTTATTTACATCCATTTGTATCTTCTTCCTAAAATAAAACCCTTTATTTGATAAACTCTCTATTTCACAAACCATTCAGATTTTGAAAATGTTAGTAATATAACTAAAGTAATAGCTCCGATCAATCTCTGTTTTTCCCTACCTAGTACAATGAAATATTTATACTTAATCATGTGTTACCTCTCGTGATTTTTACCCATATATATATATATATATATATATATACGAATTCAATGTCCCGCAGGGAAAATGAAAAGCTGCTTCCAAGTACTTTCGAATTTTATTTAGTTCATTTTCAAGGATATCTACAAATTAAAACAATATAATAAGGGTATATATAGGCTAGTAAAAGATAAAAGACCGCCTCTACGACAAAAAAATCTCCAATGAGGAAGTATGAGAGGGATGGGTAAATTCGCATTAAGATTTAGATATAACAGGTAGCAAGGACAAATGACTCAACTAAAAGAAACCTAATTAAATTTTCCTGTATAATTTAATTTAATAACTTTAACATTTTTCCTGACCTTTTTAAAATTGATGTTGTTATGGAAAACCTCATTCTCAAGGAAATTAGCTTTGAATTATGTTCCTAATATTTTTCAATTTTCATTTTTATGGGCACCCGATTTGTCAATTTAATTTTTGCATTGATTTTGAAAAAACATTATTTTATTTCTCCTTCTCTCTCCTACGTATCTGCTCACTTCTCGTCTGTCTCCTAATCTCCCTCTTTAGACTATTGCTTTATCCGTTAATGTTTTTAACCCTTTTAGCTCTGTTCTTGACTCTATCTTGCCTATCGATTTTACCTTCTATCTGTTATAGCTAAATCTTAATGTGAATTTACCCTTACCTCTTTTACTTTGTCATTGGTAGTTTCTTGTAGTATAGGCGGTACTTTATCTTTTACTCGCTTATATATGTATATATATATAAATATATATATATATATATATATATATATATATATATATATATATATATATATACCCTTATAATATTATTTTGTCTTGTAGTTATCCTTGAGAATTAACTGAATAAAGTTCAAAATACTTGGAAGCACCTTTTCATTTTTCCTGCGGGCCATTACATTCATTGCGAACCTCACGTGCTACTTTGTGAGTTATTCATTTCATATATATATATATATATATATATATATATATTTATATTAGTATTGAAGGTAGCAACTGAGTCTACACACACATACATAGACACATACACGGTCATATAAGCCCATGAGATTTCCTAATGAACCACCATCGCCCATCGCCCCATGCCTTCCCCCATATTGGTTTGTCTATAAAATGTTCCAAGCTAGGTCTTCTCTTCCCCTCCCTAGGCTAGTGACCTTGTGACGAGAAAGGGTGAAGCTGTTTTGAACGCGTTTAGAATGTTGATGTATTGTTCCTATTAACATATCAGCGAAGTTGCCTGTTAACTTTTTACGTTAACACCTCTCTACCGCACTTGTTTTTTAACTCTTTTGTCGCTAAACCTCTCTGTGTGTAACACAAAATTAAATGAACATTGCCCACCAGACCGTGTTTCTCCCAGAATTAGTAACTATTTTGCAACCGAAGATGTGTGTCTATTGGATTATAAATATAGCCCAGAATATTTATTAACTCTTGATTTATTTGATCATCTTCGTCGACTTATTCATGAACGCTAAATTGATAGGATTTTTATTTCTTTATAGGGGGTCAGTCCAACCAACGTTCAACTAAAATAGCCAAAAAAGTATCTGAAAATCTCCAGTTTATGGATTTAGATCATTTTTTCATTCGTGGAAATTAAAAAACGAGCATAAGAATAGGAATGTACTATTTTATTCTTAATGCAATAGAAATAGAAATAATGTATCGAAATTAAACTACGAAACTAGATTTTCATGGCTGTTTTGCCAGAGACACATATCTATGACTGCATTTATTAGTATCAGCAGTTTATAAGATTAATCTGGACAGCAGCCGTCGACTTTGGTTGCATTGGGTAGCTCTGTTTGTAGACAGAAAATTTGTGTTATATTTATAGCCTATATCTAGGGCTCCAGAACGATGAATGGTGTTCAAATTCATAAAAACATAGTTTAAAGGAAAAAAATTATTATCTTCAATCCATTCAGATTTCAAATTACTTTTCAGACCCTTACGGCTTGTTTTATGTATATTTCCTTCATCAGATGACAACAATCATATTAATCTTTTATTGAACAATCTGATCCATATAATGATCCAAAAAGGAGAAATCATTGTAATAAATACTTGTATTAAATGTAAAAAAAATTGATATTATACACTCAATAAATATTAATTGTTATTTGGATATGTGGAAATAGGTAGCCTATCAACTAAATTGTATATATTATAGACCTTTATGTAATTTGGTTAGTATCAATTGAAGAATATATACATATATATATATATATATATATATATATATATATATATATATATATATATATATATATATAAATATAAACAAAATTACTTTGTTTTAGGTTGTAGATTTATTAATCTGTAGAAAATATATGCATATTTTAATTTAAATCTAAACTAAATCATTAAAATCAAGTTCAAAAGAAGAACAGTACTTACTCTGTAAATGAAGCTATAAACTGAGAAACGGTGATATGTTAGAGAATAGCACTGATCTCTCCAGATAGACTCAATTCATCTTCTGTTAATATCTCTGTAAACTTTTATATATATATATATATATATATATATATATATATATATATATATATATATATATATATATATATATATATATATTTACAAACTTTGAGTTCATTAAGCTGAACAATTGAGGAAAAAAGGTCTTCATGCCAGCTAGATAAGAATTTCTATGATAAATTGGAAAGGTTTCAAATAGGTTCTTATATCAATACAGATGAGGGGAGGGAGGGGAAGACTGGCATCTTCAGGATGGTAAGTCAGCTCAAATCTGGTTTAAACAAGGAAATCAATATGGTCACAAAAATTGTAGAATATTGATGTTCATCTCCTTGCCTCATTAAGGGCCAGCCACATTTAAAAAGGTCATGAATGTTATAATCGTTTATGTATGCACGTGTGTATTTACAGAAAACCTGTATTGTCACTAAAATGATTGCCTCATTAAGCACTTCTAATTATTTTCCCACTTGAAAAAAAATATGTAGATGCGATATATCATAAATAAGGGCTAGACATTATAATCTTAGAATATTCTTTCCATATTTACTAATCTGGAATGAAACAATTCATTTGTCACATGTGTCCAAGACACCCTAAACATTGCTGGAAAAAATTGACTGACCTAGGAGGGGAGCGGACAGGGTACGAAGGAGGTCGGGTCGATTATAAAACGTCATGGGGTTTTATACTCTTGTATGTAGACTCGGGTTCCTCACTTCAATACTCCATGTATATATATTTATATATATATATATATATATATATATATATATATATATATATATATATATATATATATATATATATATATATATATATATATATATAATAGTCAAACCACTGTATAAAAGCCAATAGTTTAGTTTACAAGACTAGTTTCAGTATGTAGCTTATCATACTATTTTCATGCGTATACTGAGAATGAAACTGTTATAACAGTCTATAAATAGCGTAGAGATCAGAAAAAAAGAAAAAGGAAAAGACACAAAGAAAGCCAAAATAGAGAAAAAGGTAATTAATCAGAGGGTGCGAGTTTAAGATCGTTGACTAAGCTGTTTATGATGAGGTTACGGAAATGGGGTCTGCATTTCAATTGCCCATCTGACAAATTTAAAATTGAGAATTTCTCCCATTATTATGATTCTACTATTTTTCTTTTACGAAAATCTTTACAATTAATAACCTTTTTTCCTCGTTTTGTGTTTCTTTGTGTTTTTTCTTTTTATTTTCTCTGATCTGTACTCTAATTTGTGACTTTTGTAACAATTTCATTCCCAGTATTTGAGGGAAGATGGTATGATAAACTACATACTGTTAATAGTCTCGTAAATTAAACTTTTGGCGCTTATGCTGTGGTTTCACTATCATTGAGTTATTTTACTTATATATATATACATATATATATATCTAATTTAAATTACTACTTTAATTTTGGAGTAAATTCCAATAGATAAAAGAAAAAAGCAAGTTTCTCCTTTAGTTATTTAAAAATATAATCCACTCACCTCATCCCTTCTTTTATATAAAACGCGCAGAGAATCTATCTAAAATTTAGATCTTTATCTTAAGTTTTCCCTCTCTTTAACAAAGAAAGAGAGTGTGCCTATGACCCTATGACGTTAAGTAAATTGAACAGAAAAAGCATTTCATTAGCTGTCATCCAATGCGGTCATAATAACTTGCTGGTTACCTTTCCGGGTGATCGGTGAATCTTTTCTAGTGTTCGCTGAATTCATTTACTAATGGGAGGCCTTTAGCATTTTGATCTTAATATATTAATAATTCATCCTTTATTAGACAACTTATCACATTCATTTCGATTTTATTAAATGTTTAAGTTTATATATGTTATTTTTTTCGCTTTCGTGGTAAAATGTTTAGGATGTCATTAGCCCCCTCTTACAAAATTTGCTTACTAGATCAGCGAAAATTTAACTAATATTTCAACAATATTACTAATCTCTAAATCATACTTAATATGCATAAATTTAAACAATTTTAGACTAAACATCTAAGCAAAGATCAAAAATAACAATTACAGAATGTCACTTTTAAATAAATGATCATTATGATTTCTTATATTTCATTGCACTTTTTCACATGTTTTGGAAATTAATCGATAGTACTATCAACTTAGTGTTGAGGGGCGGTGTCGGTGTACACTGCAACCATGCGTTCATGGATCTCTTTTGCATTCTTGCCTTTCTTGGTAAAAAGTTTGATCACTGCGCGGTGTTCAACCTTCTCCATTGTTGAAAGATTTGTGACTGATGATCTGTGATCAGCTACTGCTTCTTAAATAGACGAGGCAGGAGCGTGCGGCTACAGTTCTTGACTTGTCATAACTTGTCCTAACACCCCCACAAACAGCCATCCCCTTCCTCTGTTTTGCCCTAACGATTCGCAAAACTTATTGACCACCCCTGGTATTTCTTAGTATCAAATGCGTTGTTTTTACGAATTTTGAAATTCCTAAACTATTTATTACAGTATATGGAAAAGGAGATTTCCTCACAAATGGACTCTCGTCTTGATTACCATTTTTTTTTAAATTGAGGGACCCTAAACTCTATCCTTTACTTTATTTAATGATTTTAATTGTGATTATTTTTCCAGCTAGAGAAAAAAAATTGAACCTATCAAATAGCAGTCCTAAAAGTTTTGTACGAAGTTATTGGCTTATATTAATATCCGTTTTCCCTAGCTTTTCTTCTTGGATTTTCTTCAATTTATCATGAAGAATACGATGAACTCTGCTTTATGGCATACGCTTGGTGTGGTTATTGGCCAGGATCGTTTGGGATTAGTGCACTTTATCCAATCTTTTTGTAACTTTCACCACTAATGTACTTCCTTACGCTAATTGCGAATATTTTTTTCCTTTTTAGGAGAAATTATTAGTCTTAGGCGTATTTCTCTGATAAATTTGTTCATTTCACCAATATTGCAATTTCTCACGTAGTTTTTAGTTAATTGCAAACTTTCTGGCAAAAAAGATGGTTTCCCTGAATTGACGTTGTCAACTGCTTCCTTCTATGAATTCGTATGGCGTATAAAATAAAGACCTACTGAAGAAAATTTTGCGTTGACTTTCAATTATTTAATATTAAAGTAAGAGAATGATTTAAAATCATCATAAATTGTTTTGAAATAAATGTTATAACTATTATTTGTATCATAATTTGATATCTTGAACGAACTTTTACCAAACTTATCTTTCAAAGTAGTAATTTACCCACAAAACAAATACATATCTGTAAAAAGCGTAAGAAACTGCATTAGTGGTGAAATAAATAAAAGATCGGTGAAAGTGCAATGATCCCAAATGATCCATCTTATTTTTTTAGTTTCTCGATCTCTCTTCCTGCTTTCAGCATAATTGCTAAACTTTTTTATAGTTTCTTCCGTCTTTGTACTCCTTTGTCTTTCCCTGTTTTTTTTCTTTAAATTTAGTGTTTTTTTTAATATCCGTATTAAATAATATATTGCCGATGTTGTCCATCTTTGTTAGAAATTCTCTTAGTAGGTTTTGTTTCCAAACATTTCATCTTGTTACTCATGCTCTATAATGATCTCATTTTTGGGGTTTAGACATTGCGTCAAGCAGACCTGACGATTTAACAAAAAAATATTGTTTAAAAAGGAAAAAATTAATAAAGTAGGAGTTTTTATCTTGTTTTGTGGGGGATACACTGTATAATAAGGTACGTTTCACCCAATCAATTATTTAAAAGATACCTTCTTAATATAGGAAATCTCACGTTCCTCTGTTTGCTGAGAAAATCCTCTCTGCTGCTATTTGTAGAGGTTTATAAATTTCCTCATGATTTGCATGGAATCCTTAAACAATTAGTGCACAATTCAACTTATTTTTAGCGCTACCCTGGGTTTAGAAATCTCTTTTGGACATTAATTTGAAATTAAGTTATTAACCAACTTGAGAAATTCTAAGGCTAATCCTAAGGCTAATCCTCGCAAATAAGGTATGCTGGTTCTTTAATTTAATATGAGTGCTTAGACAATTGATAATTTGTTAGTTATCCGACTCTCTACATCATTATTCTGATAAAAATGTTAGGGTAGGAACATTAGCGCTTAGGATTTTTACGTTAATTTCTAATTACGTCATTTATCCAAATTATAAAACAGGAGGATTTGTAGACAGTGAAAAAAATACGATAGAAATTATTTTTTATTCTAATACTCCAGATTTAGATTAAGTCGGGTCTCCAACTCCATTATATTTATAGCAAGTTTGAGGAGATAATGGCGGAAATAATCGACAGTTTATGGTGATTTTTTTATTGTAATTCTTTATGCTCTATTCATTTAGCCCTCATTACGAATAGAGCTTGGAATTTGCAGCCCCCAGGGGCTTTTGGGTACTTGTATAGAGCGAGGTCTCTAAATAGGAATAAAAAGAAGAGATATAGTAACCATGGAGTATTGAAGTTTAATAGGAATACACAAACTCATTAAACGTCAAAGATTTATAAGCAACAACATATCGATCCGCAAAAAATGGCTTGTAGTGAAACAATGACGTTTACAAAGAAGCAATATTAAGGTTACCTACATAATAGAAGATCCCGTTCATTTGATTTCATTCTTATATTAAAAACAATACTTTAACCTTTGTATTTTAAGAAGGGAGAGTCCGCAGAGGGAATTTGATACACACAGCCTATACTATGTTTAGATTTAGTTATTTTATGCCGAAAAATATCTGAGACATTAGCGAAACATGATAGGGCTAGTTGAATTTCAATTGGTATATTTTTTAAAGGAGTATCAGAAATATTAACAGCAAGTTTAAGAAATTACCATGAGAATTATTCCCGATATTACTATCATATTAAGCTTTGATAGCGTTAAATAAACCCTTCTTTATGAAATCATCTTCGTACTATAATTTGCGAAAGACTTCATTATGTATTAAATTCCTCATCAGTTTAAGGCGGATCAAACCGCCGAAAGGCCCATTGATACATATTGCGATAACACATTTTTCAACAGAAAACGTATGGAGAATGCCTTTTCATATTGATCGGAGAGGGTTTTGTCGATAGTTTAAAAATCTGTTTATCTGTATAATTTCGACGTTATGACAACTAAGAAATATAATTTTCCCTTGGTTTATTATTGTACCTTAAAGAAAAAAGAAAAAACGAAGAAGTTTAAAGAGAAAAGTAATGAATTTATGTGTACGGAGAAATTTACCACTACAAATATGTCATCAACATATCAAAACCAATATACGTCCGGGTAAAGGGAATCTGGTAGCAAGCGAAGCCTCTCATTTTACTTGTAATAATTTTTGGTAAGTCTGAAATAATTGTATTTAGTACATAACTCGCTATTATTTATTTATCTTATATTTTGGATTTATGGGGAAAAAGAAGCATTCACAGTTAGTCATTCTTTGGCAGATTTTTAATCCTGATATCTAGAATCTTTGTAAATTTAATTAAGGCTTCAAAGAGAATTTGGGGCAAGTTAAGATCTTTTTTCAAATTATTTGGTAAACATCAAAGAGAAAAGTTTTCATAGTTAAAAACTTTTAGGTTAAGCAGGATTCAAATGAACTTAGAAAGTAAAAGTAAAGGTTAAACCTTAACATAATGTTATCAGTTTGTATTCAGTATTAAGTTGAAGTTTGTCTTCTGCTCAAAGGAATTCCTGAGTTAAGTAAAAATGAAAAACCTACCTGCCGCTCGTCCTCTACATATTTGATCTTTCTATAATTTTAAAAATGGGGAGATATACTCAAAGCTTAGCTCAGTGTCTATAGCAAATCCTTTTTCCTATCCTAGGATATATCACAGGTTTCCGTATAAGAAATTCTTTAGATTTTTAGTCGCGTACGACTCTATATCTCCGTATGTCGGTCGGTCGGTGCGTCAGTCCCCGTTTTGAATTTTTTAAGGGGAGAAGGGGTGAGACTAACACCAAAGAAACTTGAAATAAAATGCCAATACGCCCCAACGTGTATCTGCATATAAGTTTTGAATAGAGAGGACAAGCACTACTGACCCTGCTCGTCCCGGTATCGGGTAGCTAAAATAATCGAAGATCACCTGGGCTCGAACATTCGACATGAATATGTGGAACTGGAGGATGGATAACGCATTCCTCGAAGTATGGGGTATTTCAGTGTTCCATCAATTAACTCTACCCTTTCACGTTTGTGCCCAATTCGAAGTATACAGAAAGCGACTTGAAGGCATCGCGCATTGGAGAGTCGGTATATGGGAATAGTCGCGGTGCACAGACACCCAAATTTAAGTTCCCTCTGTCGTCTCCCATTTTCCTGCGGGACAGCCAAGACGGTTGCCCTTATTCCTGTCATGTAATCGGTGTGAGGAAGAGCAAAACGATAGCCTGGTCCTCCGGTCCTCGCGGATAACGTTAAGCAGGATATGGGGAGATACCATTTCCACGAGAGCACTCATGGAGTTTGTCAGTCACTATTAATCACAATGACGGCTCCAAACTAGGTACATCAATTATCTGCCATACATAATGGGTAATTTTAAGTAGCTTGTCTGTGAAGACAGACGAAGGGCCTGATATAGTCCCGCCTACTTCATACCAACAATATATTGTGTAGAAGTTCAACCCCTAGACTGACTAGGAGCCATCCTTGTAAACTCTCATGGATCCAGCGTAACACCAGGAAATGCACTCCAAAAAGGTCGAACGCATTACGCCATGCGCTATGGCAGATTTGATAGTAAAGATGTGGCAACAAATAGTCAAAAGTAATACCATCAAGGTGTGAATATTGGGCAAAATCATTACTCCACTGGCCTGTGATACACAAGCACGCGAAGGCGGCTCTGACCCTAAACCCAAAGTGTTTAGGCTATCACTGGCTTCTGTCAGTAGCATGGGCACTGTCCAAGCGGCCGCTGATGTAGTGCGAGCAAGTGTCATTTGCCAAGCATCAAAATTTATACTATCTCTGTTAGAACTGCGGAAGGTACCAGTTAACAAACGGAGACTGGTTGAGTAAATCAAGTCCACGAATTGAAAAAGAAGGAACTAATACTAGTCCAAGTTTATTTTCATGTGGACGCGTAAAAGATAAGAGATTGTAAAAGTAAAGTTCAAAAATGGAACAAAGAAAGCACAGATATTAGGTTGTATGATATGCTGTTGAATGTTGAAATTTCATATAATAACCGCTATTTTGAGAAATTTGCTCAACTCTTCGAAAAAAGGTCTGTGTGATTTCGTTGGGTACGATAAATGAACACAAGTGTAAGAATGGGCACTAGAGGTAAAGTTACAAGCTGAGCTACAAAAGTATATTTAGATTCTATTTCAAAAGGAAATCGGGGCTATGGTGGGAAATTCAGCCAAACACACCAAACCTCTGGTATCTCTATCAACGTGAGTGAATCAATTCATTCGCAAACACAGTAGCAGCTGTAACTGTATTTCTCTCAACTAAGCGCGTTTATCCTAAGTCCCAAATAGCAAATCCTTAGATGAGATAAGGTTAAAGATGAAGTTCTCTTTTCCTAATGTATAACTCTGAAAATCAAAAGACCAGAAGAGATAGCTAGTTGGAATTGAGGAGAAATGAGACAAGTTTTGTAGAAGGGAGGGCGAGGACCTGTGTTTTGAGAAGTGTATTGATGTGTGTTTGTGAGGATCTTTGAAATACTTTTATCTCTGAAGATAAACGCACATATTTAACAGCAGGAAAACGGTGATGAACCCCGCTGATTGCTTAATTCACCTAGGAATTATTCTATCTTAAGTTCATGGACTGATTCTGTATAATCTTAAAATAATGATTACAGAGACTTTTTATTCGCCAACGACTAACAAAGTGATCGTGATTTGGGAGATCAAAAATCATGTGCGTTCTAAGAGAAACAAGAATTATGGATTTTTGACGTGAGATGGAATCAGGAAAGGTGCCCATGTGAAACATGGAGATAAGATTAAATATTTAACAAGAATCCTCATCAAATATAGGAAGAGAACTTAGCCTAAAATCAATAATCTAGATCTAGGTGATGGAGCCAGTATATGATAATAACAAAGAAATTAAGTAGATAATAAGCCTACAATTCACGGAAGGATTGCGGGTAGGATTTACAATCATCATTCCTCACAACAAGAGAACAAGGCCTAAATAACACTAAAGAATATATCAGTATTTGACCTAAGAGAAAGAAAAACAAAAAACTGAGCAGAAAAAAGCTAATAGCAAGCACAGCTCTCAATAAGCAACGTGGTGTTGAGCCAAAGAAAAGAAAAAACGAAAAGCAAAACAAGTGAATGACGGCTCACTTCAAATTACATGTTTTAAATAAAATAAATATAATAAACTTCTGCATTTTGAAATTTCCAATATTATTTCGAAATTTATTTTTTTCGCATTTAAGTATTTTCTCATATTCAAGCCAATTAAAATCTTGAAGTATATTCTCCTAAGTAAATCATGAAAGTGATTATTCTTGATTGTATATTTCTAAAAGTAAAGCTGCAGTTACACCCGTAGAGAAATATGATGCAGAAAGATCTTTAATAATGAGTGCTGAAAGAATCTGCTGTGTAGCATAAATGTTCTTTCACCATCAAGATCTCGTTAAATATTTAAGTTAGCAAAAATAAAAGAAAAAAGGAAGAAGTATGATAAAGTTCTCCCAATGAAAAAGGATGCGAGTTGGAATATATTTAGTGTAAAGGCTTGGAGTGTTACGAGTATGGTGTCGTTCAGTTTGTTGTTGTTTGAATGAATATTCATGAGAATTCACGAGTTAGAATAGAGAAAGTTGATAGGAAAATATACATAGTTGAAATAAAAATTCAACAAATTTAATGAAACAATACCAAATAGGTCAAGGGGAGTATGTTGATTTATTGGTGGAAAACCTTGTGAAATCCGATTTGGAGAGCAAATGGTACACCTAGGTCAACTCAATATATATTAATAAGATAAAATCTCTCTCTCTCTCTCTCTCTCTCTCTCTCTTTATATATATATATATATATATATATATATATATATATATATATAAATATATATAAATATATATCTAGATATATATATATATATATATATATATATATATATATATATATATATATATATATATATAGAGAGAGAGAGAGAGAGAGAGAGAGAGAGAGAGAGTTTTAGAAAGAGAGAGAGAATATTAGTCATGTCAGCAAATCAAGTTGCACTTAAAATATATAATCAGAAATTCAATGATACAGAGTTACGCACAAAGGACGGATAATTTTGAAAAATTTCCCAAATCATTAATTGTAGCTTTAAAAAGATTTATTAATATTGTTGATGTGTTAGTATTAAATTATCATTTGAAAAAATCAAGTGTGGAAAAAAACATCTCTCATTTGGTGTCTGTTTTCATTGATGCATTTTTGATGGCGTTCGTGGATGTTGGCCTCCACTCTTTTCAGCATTTCCCTATCGATTTGATCAATTTCCACGCGAATAGTTTCCTCCAAATAGTCCAATGTAAGTGACATATGCTCATGCTCACGTGCCTTGAGGTTTCCCCACAAGAAATAATCACACATTGACAAATTCAGGATCGAGGGGCGCAAGGAGTTACAGCAAAACTAGAAATGAGGTGGTCACCGTAGAGATTGAATAGGATGAAGAACGTTCATTAATACTCTGGCTGTGTAGGACGTAGCTCCATCCTTCTGACACACCGTACGTTGGAGAGGAATACATTTTCTTCCTAGTTCAAGCACAATTAAGTTGTTTATCATCTCTATATAACGCTTGGACTTCAGAGAAACATAATTTCCATTAAAATATTATAAAAGTAAGGACAAAAGTTCTCAGCTGTATAGTTGTATTTCGTGCAGTTCTCTCGGGTTTTCAAGAGTCCAATACTGGCAATTCTGTTGATTAACCATGTCAATAAATGAAAATGAGTTTCATTTGACTAAAATTCCCTTCTACGGACGCAGTGCAGCCGCGGTACATAGCCTACAGGTCTCAACTATTGCGTTATGTCTAATTTGTAGTCGTGTAAATGTAGGTCTTCATGCAAAATACGCCTAACCGAAGAGTTCTATATGGCAACTTCAGTAGCATGCCTCCAAGCACAACCATTCTGACTGCAAACCTTAGCTAGTCTGACGGGTTTCACCTTTTCTTAGGTAAGTACTGTTCTTGGGGCCACTAGGGAAAGCTATTCCTTCGTGCACCAAATGTACGAAGTATAAGAACCCAACACAAGAAATAGTTACGAGTGGGAACAGTTTGCTTTCGGCTAATGTTAAATTGGTGAAGAATCTCACATAGAACTGCTGTCACAGATTCATTATTCCTTACCAAACTGACTTAGAAGATCATGCGGTGCTCTCTCGTTCACAGCGCCATAGCCTCCCCTGAAAAAATGATAAGAAAACAATGACCGAATGGTACCTGTCCGACATATGCTACTTTACGATTTGAAATTTTTGGGAATTCCCAAACATTCAATAATTATATATATTTTTTCTGAACTCTTCGAAAGATATAGGATAAGAATTTTAAATACCAAAAAGGACATTTCTAACTGTTCTAATGTATAGGAATATTTTAAAAACCCCCAAATATCAAAATTAATAAATTTAGAAAAATATTTCGAAAATTTATTAAACCAATGACATGGCCGTTTTTTCTGTTTTTTTCGTATATTCGATAGTTTTGTCGAATTTCTTTCAAAAATAAATTAGTTATTATAATCTTTAGTTCAATCTCTTACATTGAAATTTAAAAACCTTTAGTGGTATTTTTGTTTTACGATATTTTTAACATAATGAAACCTTTGGAACTAAAAAATCATTATATGATGTTAATAAAATGATGAAATCAAGGCAAGAATTTTTGAAAATTTAAAAACAAAGAAAAAGATTTCCTCTTTTTACCCAACTGTTATTTAAAAAAACTCTAAATCTGTTTTTTTTTAATATTTTATTTAATGAATGTAATAGTTTATAAAAATATTACAAAAGTTTTGACCAATATTTTAACTGAAAAAACAATCCTCTTAAACAAATAAACACTCACACGGAAACAGCGATTTGACAATAGCAAAAGATTAGACACAAATTTCAGTAATAAATGAAAAATGGTATTACAAAATGGAAGAGAATCTGTCTCTTTCTCGAAGCTTGTTTGGATTTTTTTGGTGAATAAACGTTGAAAATTAAAAAATAAATAAAAATTAGCGATAAAAATATAATGAAAATGTGTTCAAAGCAAACGAATTAAATGAAAATATCTTTTTAATAAAGAGAGACTCGACTGAAAAAGCTCAAACTTTACCAAAAGTTATTGTTGCTAAATTTGAAGAAAATGAATATTGTTTTATGTAATATTGTTTTACAGTAATAAGTAGTTGATTAAAACAGATGAAATTATGCCAAAAATATTGTTGAAGACATTGTAGAGGATAAGGTTTTACCTTTTAGACAAGAGAAAAGAACCACAAATATTATCGAAAACTCTCTAGTCGAACGTAGTTCATGATTTGATGAAAGAGGTAGTAATTAAACAAAAATAAAGGAAGAGGTGAGCGCTCTATAACGTATACATACAAAACAATAAAAGGAAATGAAAGAGAAAGAAAAACTAAGATACGAGCTAAACGAAAAGAAAAGAGAAAGGTTAGAGAAGAGAAAAATCAATCATCAAACCTATAACAATAAAAGGTTTATTTACTTCACATTTATGCCTAGAAAATAAGAATGTGTCTGACAAAACATAGTCAAAGATAAATTATTAGAAGATATTTACTAGAAACCTTTTAAATTTGATTCAAATCAAAAGCTCTTTTCTCTAAGCGGATAGGTGGTAGGCCACATATTGAATGTCTTTTTATGAAGCGCAAGTTCCTTAAAAGTGGAGTGGTGATGCCACTTCTTGATATTAATATTTTATTTTTCTGTCAAAGCTCCTCTATTCATCCTCGCTGATTAAATACATGCCACACATTCAAACAACTGCAAGCGCTATATAATTCTTCATGCACTCATCATTCTTGAAGGCGCATCAGACCCTTTTTAGTAATTTAATAACCTAAGGATCTTCCGCCCCAGGACTCTTCATTATTTAGGGATTAGGAAAAATAGAAATAAGGGGCATTTTTCTTAGAAAACGTAGTCGGTTAAAGTAAAACCCAGTGGAATAATTAATTCTTCTATTCATAGAAAACATATTAGGCATATACAGAGTGACAGCTATAAATGTCATCTCTTTTATAATGTGATAATTGGTACCCATTAAGGCTTGAAATCAATAATAATTATAAAAACAAACAACGATATTTGAAATTGTTATTAGCTACCTTAGGTAATCTAGGCTTGCACTGCATAGTATTTACCAGTCTAGGATAGGCTATCTAGGCAGATATTAAACAGGTCTTTTTTTAGGTTCTTGAAATGGGTCACAATTATCAATTAAACAGAGCAAGTTGTAGAACAATTAGTGATTCGACATGGCTCCATAAACAAATTAATTAGTCATTTTTAAGCAAGATATGGTATAGGATCAGACAATAAAACAATCCAGAGAAATTTCGCCCAGTGGTATAAACACAAAACAATTTGCAATTTAAATAAATGGAATTTAGGTCGTAAGAAAGGTGTGAAGACGAAAACGAATATTAACAAGTCAAAGACTTTAATTGATACTTAAGAAACAAAGCTAATGACTGCTGAGACATATTTAAAGAGAGAAGTTGCGCGAAATATTCTCCCCTATATTTTACATTTAACGGCTTAGAAAATACAATATCATTAAGTTATCTCAAACCAGGATAAACATTGGAGGTTATCATTTTGCTTCAAGGTTAAATAAATGTGTCTGATAAATATACTTTTCAGGGAATCATGACACTTACACTCTTAACGGAATGGATAACTAACTAAGCCAAATAATGAATTTCAAAAACCCTTTTATTCCTCAAGATAACAGCATGAGGTGGAGTAAGTGGAAATGATATCTATGGGCCTTATTTCTTTGAGGACCATTCTACTGGACAAGTTTAGTCAATTAACGCTGCCAGATATCTTGAAATGCTCAAAAGCATTTTCGCCAATAGCACATATCCTTAGGAATGGTGTCAGCAAGATAGCGCTACAGCTAATACTTTCATGTGCCACCGTCAAATGGTTGAAGCCTCGATTTCATCAAGGATTAGTGTCTTTTATAAAAGAAAGACTATTTTGAGCTGCACCATCGAATATCGCAGAACTGAAGAATGAGTTTCGAGAAAACATGAAATCCATCATTGATAATATTTTTCGAAATACCATAATAAATTATGCTAATGGTATTCATAAGTCTGGCCTTTGGGCCAGACTTAGCGGTATTGAACTGGTCGCTTGCCAAAAGATAAGCTGGGCCGTGACTCCCAGGATACCCGTGCGGGAGAAGAACAGCTAGTCCTCTTGGACGGTCCTGGCTCGGGAAGATCTTTCTTCTGAATTGAGATCTTAGCCGTCAATAGGGCACTAGGTGTAGGATTTCCTTCCTCCTCTCGCCCTGAGTGCTCTCGCTCCATGTCACCAGAGAAAGATTGTTCACAGATACGGACTCATGATAGGTATCTGCACCGATAACAGATACGCACTTATGGAAATTCCTGTGATCTGGCCCGGGAGCATTTAATGGATTATCTATAAGGGCCTAAAAATGGTCTATGCCTTAAGGTCACAGGGTTCTCGTCCAGGGGTTTATACGTCACATGGCCCGTAATGAACATCACTTGGGCTGGCATTCTAACCTCAATTTTGAAGGAAGTGTGAGTGAGTATCTAGCCCTCATAAATGTGAAATTCATCGGTTCGATGAGGTTTGGGGGCAAGAACTATTAAATCAATACGCATTTTACCCCTTTAATAGTGTTTAACTGTTTAACCTCCCCAATTCTGGGACAACCGATATCCGAAGCGGTAACTTCTCTGGCTTGCTGAGCCTGTTGGAAAGGAAAATGGGACCCACCGCAATTAAAGAGTCGCTTTGAGGTTACTCTGTGAAATTAAGTAGGGAAGAAATTCCCTAACCCGTGACAATTGGAAAGGAAGAAGCTTCGAGACTCCGTGAGAAAGCTTAGTGTACCCACTACTAAACTAGAGTCACTCGTAAGTCGCTTTTCGCCAGGGGGTAAGGGTAACACCAACAAACCCGTGTGTATTGGAGAAGGTGAAACACTCATCTAAGCGAATCTGCTAGGTGTGCCTGTAAAAGCATAGGGGGAGTACTTCCTTTGAAAAGACAGAAATTCCTGACATCTCTGACTGTTGGATAAAGAGGAAACATCTTTATTAGTGGTGGTAGTGAGAGAGGAGCCAGTCTACCAAGAATAAATGCGGATTTGATGGGAGTGTAATTGCTACTGGCAGTTATATAAATAATAAACTGTCTCTGAGCGAAATGGACTTAAATTGACCCAAAATTTGTATCGTTCAAGTAACGGTCTATAAAAAGGCTCGGCGAATTCGTTGATATAGAATATATACACCATCAATACCACTCCTTGACACCAAGAGCAAAAGTTACCGGTGGCTTGGTAGTCGGGTTGGATTGGCGGATCCTTGGTTTGGTGATAGGCCTCGGAGAAGTATGGATCACAACCACGATAACATCCAAAAGCTTGAATTGATTTTTTCGTTGGCCGAAAAAAATCATTTTTCACCAAAGAAATTAATTGGCAGTGGAATATGAGGAAAATCAATTGTAGGGACAGTCATAGTAAATACGAGTATGATGCATAAAGGTAACGGAGAAGGCGACAGCTTTCTCAGGTCTAGAGCAAGATTTCAAGTACACACAGTTACTCAGACCTTCATTGCGGGGCGCACAAGCCGTCAAAACCTGCAGCTACTGCAGGGAAAATGAGCAGAAAACTACACGGGATAATCCTTCCTGTTCCGTTGAAGGTGGTGAGGAGAGTTAGTACAGTAAGTAGAAGTTAACGGAATTAGGAGAGAGAGTGAGCTAGGGGCTGGCAAGCCGCTGAGTACAGTTAATACAGCAGCCAGGAAAACACATTGCCGTGCCCATT
The DNA here is from genome assembly GCA_963969495.1 of Ceratothoa steindachneri. Lineage (NCBI taxonomy): Eukaryota > Metazoa > Arthropoda > Malacostraca > Isopoda > Cymothoidae > Ceratothoa > Ceratothoa steindachneri. Next base: position 14,456,013 of record OZ018328.1, read on the forward strand.
ACGGGAAATCAAGACGGAGTGCGTATACGAAGAGAGCGTTATTTTAAATAACATAAATGTAGAAATATGGAGATGCTTGGCTGAGAGCGCAATATTTTAAAAGACAGGATTTTATTTGACCAGTGTTATTTGATGATTATCGTTGTAAAGTTCTACATTCATATGAATATACTATAGCATTGGAAGAATCCCCGGTTCTATCTATCCTTTGTTCATCATACTTATACATTGTCAGTTCTCAGTCCTGAGCGTATGTGGTGATAAAGGCGGTAGACACTGTTTTTATCACATGAAATTAAAAAATATATGATTCAGCAAAAAGAAACCCATATAATAATTCACGTAACATGGAATATCAAACTTTTTTGCAAACTAACGAGGATCAAGAAGGATAGAGGACACATGACAAGACAGAAGAGCCCATCTTCCATCAGGGAGATGGGAAATCATACATTTTTTGGCCATGTAGTTTAAGTCAAAAGATAAGTTTGCTAATTTCTATCCTCTGAGATAATTGTACCCCTAATCAAATTTAAAGTTGTGAAAAGTGGTTAAATACACCTCGCTCTGACTTCAAGAACCAAGACACAATCCTATCAAAATTAGGAAAGACCGTATTAGGAAACATCGGATTGGAAGCAAGATACACCCAAAACGGCAGCCAATCGGTGTGTCATCTGTACAAAATTAGGAACCCATTTTGGAAAAAAACTCCTTTCAAGAAATAAAACACAGATTTGAAAAGCAACACATATGTGCAAATTTAAAATGTTAAAACTCAACAACCACAATTATGTGTTTAAAGTAACATTACAAATAACGAATATTTCGAAAAAGGCAAAGGCCACAGAAATTCTAGTCTTAATATGTAAATACCATCTGAAAATATAGAAACGAATAAGTTTTAAAACATTCATAAATGCTTCATCGCTTATAAAATTAAGACGCGCCCAGCGAAGGCCTGCCCTAGCAAAGACCGAAATATATGCTCAAAATGTGACCCAGAGGGACATGGAATTAAGGAATGCAATTATAACGTAAGAAGTGCATATATTGCAACAGTAAATATCGAACGATGGCTTTCAACACCCCGGTAAGGATGACTAATAAAGAAAGAAAATTAAACAAACATAGGAAACCAAACATATAGACCAAGAACGGCAAAGACTCCAAACAACACACAAAAAGAACAAATACTGCAGATATTTCTAAAACACGAATACGAAAAGACTAATATGCGTAATTTATCGACGCATACCAAACATTAAGAAAGCATGCTGCAAAGAGAAAGTGCTGATCACGATGTTCAAAGAGATTCTAAACACCTAAATTGTCTTTAAACCCTAAATCTTTCAAAATATTTAATTTAGCCATGGTTAAAGACCAGCCCGTTGTGAGACAACACCAGGACGAGAAAGAAACAGCAGCACTAAAGGAAGAAAGAGAAAAAATAAAGGATAAATAAGATAGCAAAGAACAGATTAATGAGAGAAAAACAATGAAAAATATCTCGTTTGTCCTAAATATTTCTTATTTATACCTCGTCATCCCACTGGGGGAGGCGTAGGAGGGGGGGGGGGGCTTCGGGACGGGCACAGGAGGGTTCTTATTCTAACGGTTTTTCTCACGATGTCTTACATCGGCTCCCGTTAGCCTTCGAGCTTGAGAGAAACGCGTATCTAATTTCTTATTTGAACTGAAATTCAATATACCCTCGTAAGGGAGATTTTGCAGTTTACAACCTTTAGGCTTTTCATAGCAACGAATGGCGAGACGCTGTGGTTACAAGTTTGACCCCACGGTGCCGGGGTCGGATGTTTTTGCGGTAACGGCCTCTTGTGTCCACTGAGAGAAAACGGGGGAGTGACGATTCACCTACAGTTAGGATCAGAAGAAATAAAAAGTTTCTTTTTTTGAATCAGTGAGTAAAATAGTGTTAAATATTTATCCTAAATAAAGAATAAGGTATGATTGAAAGAGATCTGATAATTGATGTGGTAAAAATCGCTTGGGAATTTGGTTATAAATTTTTCAGCAGCAAAAAATAAAACTTGGCAAAAACACAAAACTTACACAAAGATAGAATAAAAAAATTGAGCATATGACTTATTCAAAGATTGCCACTGTCAGAATGATAACATTGATAAGTTAGCACAGAAATTGGGGAATATGGGAAAGGGGGTTCGTGGAGCATTCGGGACCAGGAGGCCTGCGAAATTCTCCAAGACCACTACTATCTTCACAAAACTTATCCCTCAATGCTTGTTTAACAATATTCCGCATGTCAGTTGTCCTAAGGTTGTGCATCTTACTACTGAAACTCTTCGGAGAGTCCCACATAGAAGCCAGAAACGAGGCCGCTTCACTTCGTACAAAGGAAGGGGGATGAAAAAAGAAGATCAACAATCGTAAAATACAGATTATGAGCACAATCAATCTCTTAATAATCCTGGTCAAACCTATGTAGTAGTGACGTTCGAACATAGGCTACAGAGCTTAACTCCCATGCATCCATTAAAAACAGGGAAATGAGGCGAAAACGGAATCAATTCTGGGACGCCAGAGTGGGTTTGATACCAAGCAGCTGTTAAATTAGTAAAATTTAACAATGGGGAAAACTCAAGAATCGCTAAGCATGAATCTGCGGACGCTTCGAATTGAATTAAGGGAAAGGGTCTTGCGCCATCTCTTGTTGGCAGTTTCAAATGGGGGATTGCAAACACCACTCATTAGAACGATCGCTTATATGCTTTAATTTGAAATTGACACTGCTCCACCACACACTCAATTTAGAGTGGGATCTACTCTGAGGGATTCAGTCGAAAAGACCGAAATTACTTTTAGTTTCTTATGCCACTCGCAGAAATCAATTCTTTTTCATTTGACTCACTTCAATTTCCTGCTTACATTTTTTCCTTTCATTGACTTTTCTAATTACCTATTTCGTATCAAATTTCCGCTAAGGTTGCCTCAATTACTCTGTCGTAGAATGACCCTCACATATACGTCACTTCTACCCAATAGGCCACTCCCGGGGGTGGTCTACGCACAACTTTTTCAGGATGGATTTCAGTGAAGCGTAGACACTTTCACATATTCCACTTGCAGCGAGAAGATAGGAGAATGTCAAAGGGAGTTTTACTTTTAGAAGCTTGCCGACGTACTTCATTATCTCTCAGGTAAATTGACGACCCCGGAGAAGATCGAAATGAGTGCCTCGGCACCCGTGATACTGTCTATCTTTTTCAAAGGGACTGCTTCAGGTAAACGGGTGGCGAACTCGACAATGGTAAGGTCAAAGCTGTGAATGGGGCCAATCAGGTCAATTGCCACACAGGTAAAGGGTTCAGAGATTAGAGGTCCCTTCTGCAGCAGAGTTGGTCTGACGTGTCCTTTTGCGGCTATCCTTTGACGAATATCACACGAACGGGAATAACTAAGGATGTCATCTGCCGCACCTGGCCAATAAAAATACTTAGAAATTCTCTGAGTCGCTCTGGTATTGCTGACTGGCCCAGAGAAAAGCCTATCATGAGCCTTCTTCAATATGAACGGGACAGGCAAACCGGAGATACATAACGAATGGGCCACGAAAATATTGCGGTACATGCAGGCACGGTACAGGACGTCGTTCTTCACGACCTAGGAAACAACTTTATTTCAGCGGTTGTATTTCTGAATCTTATTCTCTATGAGCTTTGGTCCAAATGGAGCGAAGTGAATCACAGTCCTTTTGCTCTTTAGCGAATTCATTGTTCAGAATGCCGCTAAACTCGGAGTCTCAGGGGTTTAAGGGGAATGGGTTCCTCTGTTTCATTTTTCGCTTTGGAATGCGTGAGGATGGGTTGAATGACGAGAGGAAGAAACCCGTAGTCACTCTCCGACCAGAACAGCGCAGAACTTTATTGGGGCTGCTACTATTTAAGGCCAGCCGGTATAATACTGGCATTTAATGAAGCATTTCACGATGGGAACTCGATATGTAGGCCCAAGAGAGTCATGTACTGATCCGGTCTCATTCTTCAATTTTCCAAGAGAGCTCTTCCCGAACAAGAAGTTCACCTAATGGCTAGCGGCAGGAGGAGCAGATGGAGAGGGGCGCGATTCAACTTGTGATGTTGGTGCCGCGGGGAAGCACAAATTTGTTGCACTTGATTGAGAGAACTAGGACAGAATTGGGAGTTCTAAGGGCAGTTTGCCCATACATAAGAAACACACGATGGGCCTCCTGAGGAATTATGACGAAGGGGGATTTGACCACAATGGCTTGAAGTCACGGGGTTCTGATGAGGAAATATTTCTGGGCTTAAAGGGGCTAGTTATTTTGACAAACTTACTAGGGTCATAGGGTGTAAATCTTTGTTTGCCACTTTTACCTTTAAGGGACGATGGATAGACATTCTTCCTTCCTTGGGGTAGCAATTGTGGCTCGCGGCGAATACATCGGCTTCTTCGATGATTCGTTGAAGGTGGAGCATCTCCAATCCTTGACAAAAGATCGAATCTACGAAGAAAGCAAATGCATAAGGTGGTCGTTTAGAATGAAGTTGACTAACGGTTTATACCCGTAGCGAAATTTCGAAGAGCCGAGCCAGAAGTTGAAAAGGCTCTGAAGCGCATACCCAAACTGTCTCGAAAAGTTTGGTTGGGCTCTATAAGGGCATGGCGAAATTTAACGCGGTAGAAATCGTGTGATTTTATACGCGGCTAACAATTCCGATTTCAACGTCAGACAATGGATCGTTGCCTCCAGCGGAAGGGATATGAAAATATGTTGTAGCTTAGAACATAATAACGGCAAGAGTTTACCGATAGTATCTGTTTTAATGTCACAGTTGTTTAGCTCGATTATCTTTTCAAAATGCGTAAAATAGGATCCGAAATCTTCTCCTTCCTTGTAAACGTGGAGCTTCACTAACGCAGTTTGTGGGACGTCCATCTGTAAGAGAATGGAGATTGTTTCGGTCCTCACTCTATTCATTTCCAGATCATGTTGTCGGATGCTTTCTCTTTCTTCTCGTTATTCTCTTTCTTTTATCTCCGCTCTATCACTCCTTCTTTTCTTTCATTTTTTCGTTCTTCTCTGGCCCTGTTTTCCGCTCTCTCGGCTTTCTTTTCTTCTAATATATTGGAGAGAACGTCCTTTCCGTAAACTCTTTGAGGGGCAAAATTATATGGATAAAAAAACCTCTAGGAGGGTAAAGGTTTATGTGTTGAAATAAAGTAAAATATTTTGTTTGATATTGACAATAAATCTTCACCCAAATTATATTTTACTATTATTTTTGAAAAATTATAAATAATTAACTAATTATTAAGGTGGTACTCATAGTGTACCAACGCCCAAATTTCCATAGTAAGATTTTCCCCGTCCAAAACAAACAAAAAGAAAGAAAAAAAATTCTTTAATTTCCTTTTAACTTCTATAAATTTAATTCCTTTTGATAATTTTTTTTATTTTGTAACATGCATGAGTAGTATGTTTATTTATAAAAATTTTGAAAGCAAGTTTTATTTTTTCCAAGGCGAAGGGCCACCTTGAAAAACGAGCATTCCCACTCTGTTCTGGATGGTTTTGCTTCTGTGCTGCATAAGCCACATCTTCTTCTTATTCCTCTTTTTGGTTGATGAGTTGCTTCTTGCTACTTGATTTCAAGTGGCATCTGAGGTTTATGCTTATTTATGTTAAGGGATGGGCCTTTCTCTCTTAGCTTTGTGACATAAGTTGCTGAAACAAGTCCGTCAGCAATTTTCAAACGGAAGTTTTTCATATTCATCTTTTCAGGTAAAATATCCTTAGAGATTATAAAGGTATTTACAACGGCTGCATCGAGGAAATCGAAAAATATTCTGTGCCACCATTTGTGTTTTTTTTATCTATTTTATATAACGCCCTTAGCTGGTCAAATATATCTACACAATTCATATGTTTGTTATAATCTTTAATAACTTCAGGACAAGTGATTTGACTAGTACTTCTATCTCTTTCTTTTTTTTGAAACTTGTACTACGGGATTTGACAATAATAGCTAGATGTAACACGCATCAAACGTCTATCTTTCTAGTTGCACACAGATATTCCCTCTTCACTTACATACTAGTCATATACTTTGTACTTCATGATTTTGTCTTCTTTGAAATTAGATGGAAATTTTTCCTATTCTGGTTTACTGTACCACATGAATGCAGAGATCTTTAAATAAATCGTAACTAGTGAAATAATTGTAAAAATATACAACAAAGCTTCCTCCCCGTCGTCTTAACCTTCATTCTCTTGCACTTCGGGTCGTGAGACTACTTTGTAGACTAGCCGTGAAGCGCGTTTATGGCCCCTCCGTTGTCGCCAGTCTAGCTGCTGATCCCATCCGTTTTAACTTCCTCGTAACTAGGCGCTCGGTTCATCACGCCCGATAAAGAAGGTTAAGATGGTCTTAATCTCTCTCCCTGTTTCGAATAACTCCGCATATATATGCACCCGCTCCAGTCTGACGGACACATTCGAATAGACGCGAGTTCCCTGAAATGAATGCAATTCAACGAGCACTCTCTCAAGAAGTGTGAGTGATGGTCGCATGACACGGAGGAGCTAAACCTTACCCCCGTGTCTTCCGGTCAGGAAGAAGAGTCTCGTGGGGCAACGTCAGTCTTTCTTATCCGCCTTCGGTCAATGAATGGAGAAGCCGGCCTCCTAAGTTCTTCTGGTGACCTCATACGACTTTTTCCTCCGAACCAGAACTTAGGTGATATTGCCGCGTATTGGATATTGAGTCTTTTTTCGTCAAATGGTCTAGAGATGTCACTCGTGAAGATTGTGAAAAGAGTCGGGTTCAGGCATCTTCTTTGTGGAACACCGTAGGAGAGTTAAAAGCTTCTCCTCTATGCCCCTCGAAGGGGGACGTGAGTTTCAGTCGTGAGATTTTGTATTTCAGGCCTTCGATCCAAACTTTATCGAAGGCCTTCGTAATGTTTCTGCAGACGAAGTCAATCCAGCATCCTCTAGCCCGACATGCTGCTGCGTGTTGCAACATATGGGCTATAGATGTCTCAGTGCCTCGCTGTTCTCTAAATCCATGTTGTTCTTCGTTCAGTAGATTCTTTTCTGCTAGGTATTTTGCCAGTCTGCTGTTGAGGATTTTCTCAAAAACCCTCACAACGGTATCCAGCAGTGAGATGGCTCTATAATTCATGACGTGGTTTGGTGGTTTTCTAGGTTTGGGTAAGAAGATACAATTAGAGGTCTTTAGGCCATCTGGGAAGTAGCTCATGGCTAGGGACGCGTTGAACAGGTTCAGCAGCCTGGTTCTCTGTCTCTCCGCTGCTTCTTTTGAATGCCTGATTATAATTTGGCTGAACCCTCCTCGCCCCAGCGTTTTAGACTTGAATGAAGAAATGCTTCTAATAATTCAACCTTAGCCTCCCTTTCTGAGAGATCCTGTGTAGCTGATGGATGCATGCGGTCCATATGGGTCAAACCTGCCTTCACTCCTTTTAATATATTCCAGAACCTGGTCCTCAAAGCCTAGTTCAAAGTCTTCTTCTTCTTCATCTGATATTTTGAAGACCTTTTCCCAGACTCTGCGGAACAGCTTCTCTTTTACGCTAAGTGTGACCGCCGTAGTATCTTCATGCTTGATTGCAGGTGGGATGAGGGTGTGTGTGTTCCGCCTTAATTTGTTAACTGTCGTCCAAAAAGCCTTCGGGTTCCTCTCAGTGTCTAACTTTTCTATAATTCTATTCCACTTGTTTCTGAGTTCTAATCCTAGCGTTGAATGCAACTGTCATCTGAGATACTGAACGAAGCGGATATCCATTGGTCTGGTGAAGCCCATGTTGAAAAATCGTTATTGTACCACCATTCTCTCATGTGTGTGTTTTGTAGGTATGGTAATTTTGTGTGGTGTAATGGGGATAGCTATAGCGTCGGTGTTAGTGATGCTGGCGCTAATAGCAGTAAGGGCCTCATCCAGATCCTCTTTAGATTTATCATTCAGATCAGCGATATCCATTGGGGATGCCCTCCTGTATTCTTCTTAATTGGCATTCCAAAAGTCTTTTCTTGGGGTAACTGGGACTAGGATAAGGGCAGTTGCTATAGTGATCAGCATGGGCAAATGATCACTAGGTGTTAGTGGCTCTAGTGTCTTGAGTTGTTGGAAGAGGAAGCTTGGATTCGTGAGCACGACATCCGGTTTTGTGGCCGACCCTGGTTAGAAATATATGGAAAAGTCTGGCACGATGCGTTTGCGACGCTGCTTCTAATTAAGAGATCAAGTATTCTACCTCATGAGTTTGTCGTCGAGTATCCCTCTGCCCTGTTCCTGGCTTTAAGGTCCCCGGCGAATATTAATCGACGCTATTATGTGAAAAGGGTGTATAGGTCATGGTAGGACAGATATGACCAGCGTCAAAGCTAGTTCCCCTTTAATGAATTGATGGCGTTTCGTGCGCCGAAGCTCTCATTTCCATTATTTCTCGGGTAAGAATTCCGAAAGAAAGTATTGCGGGATCGAAGAAGACAATTTACCTCGGAACTAATGGAGTATGACGGCAAGCTCTTCATGTTTACCACCCCATACACCCCAGCCGCAAAAGGAGTTTGCGAAAAGCTAAATGGCACATTGAAAGCAATCCTCAGAAAATTGTGTATAGATCTACCCCGAGAAGGACACCGCTTTTTACCTGTGGCGCTGTTTGCGTGTCGTGGAATCCCCCATAGGACCCTAGGATTTGTCCCCTTCTAATTACACTATGGTCGTACTGTTCAAGGGCCTGTTGATATTTTAAAGGAGTTTTTCACTCATCCCCATTTGAATAACGAAATCCAACCTTCCTATTCGTACCTCCTAGACCTCCGAAAGCGCCCCAAGTTATGTACCGACATCGCGTAACAAAATGCTGAGGTAAATATGAAGTATCGAACTTATTTCGATTTAAATGCAAAGAAAAGAAATTTTAATCCTGGCGAGGAGGTGCTGTTGCTATTTCCTATGGAGAGTAACAAACTCCTGAGCTAGTGGGAGGGCACCTTTTTTATTCTAGAGGTTAAAAGACCAGTTGAAAACCTGATTTAAACCCCCTCAGGATATATGGTTTTTCACATCAATATGTTGAAGAAATATCACCGCCGTGCGTGTATCAACAAAATTGTGGCCCTCAAGGAAGCGTCCCCTTTGGAAGAGGTGTATCCCACTGACCCCCTTAATGTCTGCAAATAGTGTTCATTGAACAAGATGGTCATTACCCTCTTCCATCTTTACCTGGAGGCCCGGAATCATCATCCCTCGTGCTAGATGTCTCTCGCAAGCTAGCGCCTCTTCAAAAGAGTCAGCCGCAGCAGTTACAAAATAGATTTGAAGATGTCATCCCCCAGACCCCAGGTGCTCCAATCAATTTGCACATAACATCGTCCCTACTACTCAAGAATAGTTAGCTCTAAAAATCAGATATGCCCCCAGGACGAAAAGATCAGAGACATGTTCAAGATGCCCCTTCTGCACACGAAGAAACAGCTGAGGTCTTTCATGGGATCGGTCTCCTTTTACAGTAGCTTTATCCCTAACTTCGCGTCTATTTCCGCCACTTCAAGTGCCTTTCTTTAGAAAGGATCCCCAGATCCCCTTTCATGGAATCCCGAAGCTACTGCCAGGTTCCAGCCACTCAAGGACAAGCTAGCGTCTGACCCATTTTGAGGCTCCCTAATCCCTCTAAACCCTTCGACATCCCAACGGATGCGAGTGACGAAGGAATTGGATGCGTGCTGCTCCAATACTCTGAAAATTTCCATCGTATGGAATGGAGGGGTGTAAAAGAACAACCTCTGACCTTCTTATGTTAATTGGAGACCACGTTCGATTGTAGCCCGTCAGTAAAACGTCGCTTCCTGTTCCCCAATCCTGCAGAATCGGCCCGAGTCTCCTCTCCCCAGGTGACGAGTAGAGAAAAAGCCGTTGTGTTTCGAACCTTGCTGCTAAATGATAAATTGACTCCACCTTAGGATTAAGATGTCTGGCACTTGTGACTCCTTTTTCTAATTTGCCCCTTCCTCCTCAGAATCGGGCAAACAAATAATCGGTTTTGACTATAGTTCGATGAGCCTAGTACGTATATCAAGGCCGTCTTCATCGCCTTGTCGAAGTCCCGTGAGCGTTCACCAGACAGCAGACTTTCTCCGACATGACTCTACCCTATCAATTGATAAATTCTCTGATCGACAAGCCTTGGAATTGGCGCAAAATTCTCCCTTCGTTTAATTGAACCCAAGAAAAAAATCCATCGATTATTTTTGAGGAAAAGAAGTTTCTTCTTCAAACGGAATTACTAGAATTCCCAAATTTCCCGTCGAACGTCATCATTGTGAAATAGCTATCCTCATAGAAAGATTGGTTTGGATCGTGACTCACTTGCCTTATTTGTCTGTGCCCCACTTGCCCCATGGGAACGTTCTCCACTCACCTCATCGCAAGAAAGACCCTCCTTTTGATCTGAGCCTAGTAACGCTAATCAATTAATTCTATTTGAGAATCCCTCCTATTAATAATTTTAAAAAGATATTTCATTTAAATAATTCCCTTTTCCCTATTATTATTCTTATTTTGATATGTGCAAATAAAATTAAAATTTGTTGTTTCATCTTTAACTAACCTTGAACGGTACTCTGTCTATTAAAGTAAATATCGCAAACCAGTTATGTACTCTGCCTGATTATTAAGGATTTGAAACCCAACGCCTCAAGTTTAACCTCCTAGTCGGTCGTTAATTTCTGCGAACAATCCTTCCAACAGTTTGTGTTGCAGTAAGTGATTAAGCCACCCCCACATAATATATAAGTAGTGTATGGTATTGAATGCTGTACCACAACACATATGATAATCTGCTTTGAATTTAACACATCCTCTCTTCCGTCCTAACTTCTTTTATCAAAGGAAAGCATTAACTACTTTAACTGATAGAGAGCCGACAGTCATGTTTTTCGGAAGGAAGCCTTCTAGCAAATGCTCGGCCTACTCCGAGTCGACAATAAATAATTCTTTTCGACACTCAATGTCACGCCGGTGAATATGACGCCGCACTACTAAGAACTTCCTGAAATGAGTGTTTGATGCGATGGAACTTGAAGTGCTTGCCGAGCACGAAGTGTTCAAGGTGTGATAGGAAAACATGGAAGGGCTTGGAGATCCACCCTTAAATCCTAGTCACATATGACCTTGACAATCTCACTGAGGAGGTGCCTGTAGATGTTGGTTGCGCTACCACTTGATTGCACCTTTTCGAATACACAAATCTACCACCAAATCTCTCTCTCTCTCTCTCTCTCTCTCTCTCTCTCTCTATATATATATATATATATATATATATATATATATATATATATATATATATATATATATATATATATATATATATATATATATATAAGGTGAATCTTGGTGTACGTGTATACATATTTATATTCATAACTGTATCCTGCCAACAAAACTGCACACTAACGAATTCCCATCCGTAGATGCCTCGAGACGCATTAGACTATTAATCAATCTGAATTGCCAGCATTCCTTGAACATTTGGCGCCAGCCACACCTAAATTGTGCAACAGCACCACTTATCTCCCTGAGAGAGTTAGGGTGGGGGAACAGCGACATATTAGTAGAAAAACCTGTAGAAAATTTCATTTTGTACCAATTTGAGGGCAAACTGTTCGACAGCAAACTTCACAACATGGACCACCTATGGTATACTCAGAAATCCTGAACTCAGAAAATAAGTCAATTTTGGAACTTTCAAAATTTGGGGGGACTTCGGTTGGTATTCTCCTACCGCAGGGGGGACAGGCCGGTAGGTAAGGCAACATCAACCTATATTTTGTAAGCTCATAAAACAAAAAACATGGGTTTTTTTGCCTGAAATTAACATATATGATAACCCTAGCCACTTTTGTCGATATAATATAAATGCTTTACTAATCGTGTATTCTACTACCGAATTTTTATTCAACGTATAAAATACATAGGATGTTCAATTTTCAATTATGGTGGGGTGGGGAAACACCGACCTATTAGTAGAAAAAAATGCATAAAAATTCAATTTTGTACCTGAGCGAGGGCGAACTGTGCCCATTATAATCAGTCAGTTTTGTTATGATTTTCCGATTATTTCAAAGTATATCGAATTTTCAAAATTTCAAACATCAGTGTTCCCCAACATGTTGGCGGTCGATGTTCTCACGCACGACCATTTTTTTAACAACATTGCCATGGTGGCCACTTCAAAAGGACGCACTTCCTTTCGCTCGATAACATGTCAATATAGCTAAATATCGTAATGAAACCCATTTCAAAACAATCACGCCATATTCACCGACGTGAGACACTATATGAGAAATAACAACAGACATCCGAAAAATCTATTCTCTTACCTAGTAAACACAGACTTCTAGATGGCGGACACCTGTTGCTCGCGTGTTGTTCACTGAGGATGGGTGCTGTGTTGGAGGTGAGTGGCGGCGAGAAATTTGAAATAGTTATCGTACCAGAGTATTCGGTCGCTGTCCCCTCGGTCGTTAATCTTCCTCCTCACCCTACCCTGCGTAACCGGGTAGATATTATTGTTTGAGAAGTTTCACTTCCTCTCGTCCTGAGTGCAAATTATGGAAGCCGTGTCACTGAGTTGATTGATCTCTGATGTGTCAGAGGAAAGTTTATACGTTATCATCTCGAAACCACTCTGCACTACTTTACCTTTTTATGTATATTATTATTATTAGTTTTTATTATTGGCATTATTATTGTTACGATCATTGTTCCTCTTATCTATTTAGTATTATTATTTAATTTTATGAGGGGCGGTCAATAAGTTTTGCATTTCGGATATAATGAAACGAGATATGAGGAAAAGTGTTGTATTATTTTTCAATTTAACTACCCTCGACTGCAATGCACTTGTGGCACTTGTCCATGAGGTTTCAAATTCCCGACTGCTATTCAATCAAATCTTAGACGGCGAGCTGGACATCTTCATCGTCCCAAAACCGGCGTCCACGCTGTGCAGGGGTCAGTTCTGGACTGTAGGGGTGATGGCTGAGCTCCTCAAATCCAGGGTTACCTAGAGCAGCTTTTGCAACTCGTGACTTGTGGATTTTGACGACGTTAAAGTAGATCATTGGGCGTCAGGCTTCGAAGGACCCAACGGGCAGAGACCGTTGATAGCACTTCCATGCGATATTCTAAGTTTTCGCTTAATTTCTTCGACCTTCACCCGTCAATTTTCGAAGATCGTCCTCTTCACACGGGCCACATTGTCCTCGTTGGTCACGTCTGACGAGCGTCCTGGACGGGGTTAATCCTTAAGGGACTCAAGACTATGGCGGAACTCACTATTTTTCAGCGAGCACTGGTTGCATAGGAAGGGGCGGTGTCGGTGTACACTGCAACCATGCGTTCATGGATCTCTTTTGCATTCTTGCTTCCTTGGTCAAAAATTTGATTACTGCGAAGTGCTCAACCTCCTTCATTGTGGAAAACTTTGTGACTGACGATCTGCGATCAGCTACTGCTTCTTCAATAGACGAGGCATGAGCGTGTGGCTGCAGGTCCTGACTTGTCATAACTTTTCCTAACCACACAAACTGCCATCCCCCTTCCTCTGTTTTGCCCTACCAATTCGCAAAACCTATTGACCGCTCCTCGTACTATATTTATTTACTATGAAATTTATATTAACAATTATTAGCTTTTATTACAGTGTCGCCTGAATGGAGGGCTAGGTTGGCAAAGGTCTTTAATGGTAGACCGGCAGCAATTATTTATTAATGATCATATTGTGGAATTTCTAATTCAATGGAGACTTTTCTCCTAAGCGCCTTACTAATTGGGAAGTAAGAGTATCTAGTTTATGGGCCTTTTTTTGTTCTTTTTCCCCCAATCATGGTAACAACTTAAGCAAAAGTGTGAAATAGTATGGGTATCTGCTTCCAAGCGCGGCATCGCCCTCTCTAGGTTTCGGACTGGATGAGGAAAGCCACCCCTCTCTGCGTCTCCATCCCATCCAAAGCAATAACCTTTGCTTTCTTTGGATCCACTCTTGTGCAGGTCCACTGATATGAAGGAGGTAGAACCCTGTGCTTTCACAGCGCTACTTCCAAGCATTTATTTGTCTATAGGAAGCTTACTCCTGTCCTGGATATATGGGAGTTGTTGTTTGCTTCTCACCACCTTCTTTGAAGGTGCCCATGAAGGACTACTCCATTTTAGCAATTGCACCCCACCCAGCATTCTATCACAAAAGACTAAAAAAGGAGGAGACACGCGGCCTAAAATTGACTACTTACGGTGGGAGTGACTCGAAACCACCAACTCGCTTAAGGTGGTGAGAGAAAGCGGGGCACTTCATGCCGTACGCCATACCTTCCAACCAGCATGTAATTTGACATTGCAGGTGGTTTGGCGTAAATTCCTCTCTCTTCGCCGATGGAGGTCGTTTCTCGTGCCAGAAACTTGAATCTGACCGAAAATACCTCGAATATGATTCGTGATGCCTTGATTGTCGATTTCCACTCGGAGCCCCTCCTCCTTAAAATGGACATAGCTTCGGAGGTAAACTAAACCCAAACGGCAGGATCTTTTATTCGGTCGAACTCGAGTACGGTGCCAAACACCGAACCTGAGTCAGACACTGTCCAAGCTTCTTCTGAGACAGCACTGGCCTCCGAAAACTCAAAAGGAGAATAAGGACCTCCTGTCCCGGCTGGTGCTCCTATGACGGAGAAAGATGTTAATGTGGTCGGTATATGCGGTCTATGTGCTCTTTCCTGCAGTGAAGGATAGCTGGTTTATTCCGCAACCTCTTTTCATCCAAAGGAAATAATTTTAAAGAAGAATAAAAGGAATAAATTCTCGTCTCCGTCCGCGGGGTCTCCGTACATTCCTGAGAAGGAATGGTCTGCTAATTCTTAAGCAGGCGAGGAGGCCAAACTCAGCACATATGGCACAGAGAAGCCCTTGGGCGAGGAGGCATTGATATCATTAATAGACTACTTGGCGTTCTCGTGCCTGCTGTCTTTGAGCGCTTCCTGGCTATTCGATTCAGAGACGAAAGCATGCTGACCAAAGGCACTCTCGTCCTGATTGCAAATTATGGAAGCCGTGTCACTGAGTTAATTGATCTCTGATGTGTCAGAGGAAAGTTTATACGTTATCATCTCGCCCCTACTCTGCACTACTTTACCTTTTTATGTATATTATTATTATTAGTTTTTATTATTGGCATTATTATTGTTACGATCATTGTTCCTCTTATCTACTTAGTATTATTATTTAATTTTATGAGGGGCGGTCAATAAGTTTTGCATTTCGGATATAATGAAACGAGATATGAAAAAAAGTGTTGTATTATTTTTCAATATAACTACCCTCGACTGTAATGTACTTGCGGCACTTGTCCCTGAGGCTTCAAATTTCCGACAACGAGAAATCTCCCGACTGCTGTTCAATCAACTCTTGGACGGCAAGCTGGACATCTTCATCGTCCCAAAACCGGCGTCCACGCTGTGCAGGGGTCAGTTCTAGGCTGTAGTGGTGATGGCTGAGCTCCTCAAATCCGCAGTCACACAGAGCAGCTTTTGCAACTCGTGCCTTGTGGATTTTGACGACGTTAAAGTCGATCATGGGGCTATTACAAGCATTGTGTCGCGTATCTCACGGACAAGGCGATTCTGACGTTTCAAGCGGCAGCTGGTCTCGCTTTCAGCAATCTTTGAACTTGGTCCTAGATGGTCCAGTACTATCTGTAACATCTTATGCCACAATCTGTCCCTCTGCTCTCAGGAAGTATAGAGTGATACCTGAGGACCATACATTGGTCCAATTACAAGGAAATAACTGTATCCTCTATACCAGCCAAGGATTCAAAGGTCGTCAAATGAAGCCGTTAATTTTTCGACCGGCAACCTCATGGCTATGTGCTTAACTACTACAACATCGGGTCGTTTTTTACGCCTTCTGCTACCTTGGTGTTTGACTGAATGCATAACGGACCTCAAACAGATGCGTTAACCTACATGAGATAGAATCATCGACTGAATATTTAGTGGTTGGTGGCCTGTAGCAAAGGAGCTTCGGCTCATATGCCTATACCAGGGTTGGGTGGGTAGGAGACGGTGATAATCAAGCGCAGGGATCCTCACGTCCGAAGCGGCCCCGCCCATCTAAGGTTTCGAGGCAGAATAAGGAAAAGACATGCATGGAAAACCCAACTTCCTCTAAGGCAACAGCGTTTTCAGTGACTTTTTCGTTTAACAGGGCTCTAAGTTCTTTCTCCGGGAAAGGTACGGCCATTTTTACAAGGGTCTTTAATTGAAATAAGCCCCCTGCATCTTTTCCTAGCGACGCCTGTAGGGCATATTGCCATGGACTATGTGCCAACTGGAAGAAGCTGCAGCATATCGTCTCCTCCCCTTTACCATTAGCTATTTTTTTGTTGGAGATCATGCTAGTAAGTTAATCCCTTGCCCATCTTCCTGGGGTTTTGCGACCCTACCACCAACAGATGTGGGGTGGGAAGGAGGATGCACCATTTACAACCGGTATGAGGCCTCCTTTCTTTAAATTTCCTAAAATGCACAATTTCACGCAGTCGCATGTGAATAGGAGGTATACCTTTATTTCTCAGTATATTGTTCCATAAGTCCAATTTCATGTGTGAGACTTCCGCTGCATCGTGGCACGGCGGCTGAGGTCCTTTCTACTACTTGGCGATTTGAACCGAAAAAAACTCCTATGGAAAGTATGTTAGATCAATCCTATGGGTCTGGTCCTTGCTGACCTGATCGAGGAGCTGTTGATAAGGAGCCAAAATTAGGATGAGTGTAGGTATCAGTCCCAGAGACCTGGTTCATTTTCCTCTTATAATTTATCCCAGGGTTCTCCAGATAGACAGAATAAATTTTGATGTGAGGTAGTCAATAACTTCCTATTCGAAAAGTACTTTCTGGACCACTGCCGCCTGAAAGTTCCCCACGGTGGTGCTGGCGTGGGCACGAACATTCGCATTCGAGGAGTTTAGGTCGGTGGATGATGCCTTTGAGTTATTCTCCTCAAAATCATCGCCTCGGGCCTAAATAATATTTGTAGAACGTCTAGCCGTTTATAATGCCAACTGCTTCCGAGGAGGTCATTCGAGTGTTAAATAGGCCTCAAAAGGAAGCGGTATACCTGCATGCGTTATAAGGGCCACCGGAATGATTTAGCTCTCGATGAATTTCTTCAAGCTAGGAGTAGGATCCGGTGTTGCCCTCTTCTGGGGATATATCATTAACGGAAAGAGCAATATATCAGACGTACATAGAGAAGAGTAAAAAATTCCGGCAATTTCTTGCTTGAGCCCCGCGCCCGTGGCAGAGTCCTTTGCGATCGCTTTCTCCATATTATCTAGCCGAGATGCTTCTCAGCTAGCATTCAATGTGCGTTCTGATATCGCTGAAGGGTGCTAAATGGACTTGATTTCCACAAGTAGAGTGAAGTGCTTTCCGTTCTCGCTTCGTGAGCCGAAACCACTTTTATTCAGGGTGATGTCCCGTATACCATGCTTTGAAACCTAAATGAGCGTGGCATTGAATTTTGTAAGATTTGTGGTGACGGATCTTGACAAAATGCCTCGTCCCGGACTACTGGCAAATGGCATCTGTGCTCGCCTTTCGAAAACCAGGGAGAGATCACTCTATCCCTACCGGTTTTCGCCCAATTCTTCTAACTTTATGCCTGTGTACGTCGATAAATACATCGGTAAATATTAGACTAGCTTTTTGCTGGATAGCGAAGGCTACGCTTCTTCCGCCGCACAGTGCGGCTTCCACATGTTGGTCTCCACGTCCGATCCTTGGATCCAACTGTAAGGCCTTCCTTTGTAGATACTACTACGCCAAGTTTCTTTGAAACTGAAGAGGGACTATGATATGGCTTGGCCATCGTGTAACATAGAGAGTCTCCACACAATGGAGGGGGCAAGGAATGGCCTCAGAATCTTTATTTCGGAGATTTTACGAGATCTTCGATTCCGTGCACGGGCGGGAGAACCCTATCTGGTTAATTGAGCAGGAACAGAGTGTCTGGCAAGAAAGTTTCTTCAGTGTCACATTTTATGCTCTGAGCATCAACGATATCACATTAATCCTGATGGAACATGTTCTCACTCTACTCTACGTCGACGAACTTTCTATTTTTGGGGGTGTAAACCACACCTAAGACTAATTTGGTGCAACTTCAACACCATCCACGTCTCTACTCAGACTGGGACTTGTTCCTAAAAGAGGTTCAGTTGGAAGGAGTAGATTAGCACGATTTTCTAGACTTTGTTTTCGACAGACGTTTTACCTTTGATTTTTATATTTGTCGCCGTAGGGTGTCTTTTAACCCTGCTGATTGAGGTCACAAGAGATGTTTTATACAGTACAAGAACTGCTGATAGAGGTACTAGCTTGCTTTGTTATAGATCTTTGTTCATTCGAAGCTTATCTACGAATCCTTTTTTATACATCCGCAGCCGAGTGTGTATTTCCGAACGTGAAACCCACGTGTTTCTGCCGGTAAACTGGTGCCTTCCTTATTCCTCACCTGTCCCATTGACAACCTACTTGTCGATGCTGGTGGTATGACACACGTTCTTTATGTGGACAATGCAATATGCACCCACACGCGCAAGTGAGGCACCTTCCTTAGTAGCTTACTACTCTCACTACAACCGCAACCTATCTCGACCGGCCTATGCAGCAGGCAGACGTCAGTCATAACGATAGCCTATTTGGGTTAGGGCTAGGAAAATAATTAGAGAGTTAGGTGTAGTTTTTATGTCGGTAGCATCTAGGGTTCTGTCCAAGACGCTACCTTACATTGTACTACAATTGATTCCTTTTTGCCAAGCCTCTGCTCCTAAAGTTTTTAAAGCACCGAGAGTATTACTTTTGAGCTCTATGGATCACAATTCCTGTCACGATGGATCGAGCCGGTTTATACGTAACCGTCCAAATCGCAAGAGTAGTCCAGTTTCCACGCTTTATGCCCTTTGTTTAAAGTCAGGGCGCTCTAAGGGCGCTGTGCCTGTCTTCACAGCCTAGGTAGTTGTTTATAATGCACCACTTGGAACGGGAGATAACGACTTGAGTTCTGTTCGTAGACCGAATTGTGATCTTTAGCTAATGACAGAGTGCTTTATTTTCCTCGGTGCATTGGAATCTCCTCCACACTTTCTGCTATGTAATATCCTTGACCCCATGTTTTTGCTAGCTGAGATGCTGTTGAGGCTTTTTTTCTGGTTGGTTCCACCTAGACATGTGGGAATTGCGATAATGAACGGCCCGTTGAGGTCACCAAAGAGTCCGCGAGGATTAAGAGTTGCTCACACCAGCGTTTATCTCTTCTTCACACCGATGGCATAGCAGGAATCAATGCAATTGCACGGCAATGTTCCCATTCACCTACCCCTCAATTCCACAACGGCTTCAGGTTTCTTCCAATTGGCTTTGAATTCGGCATCCTCAAGGGACGCACGGATGTTTGATGGAGTGCTTGCCTGCACTTAAATAAAACGAGTGCATTGTCTCCTCGACTGTATGGCACATTCTTATTAAATTTCCCAGTCTGGGTGATCTTCGCACGTATGACCTTTCCCGGTATCGGGATGAACGGGGTCCCTATCGCTTGTCCCTTGTAGACAAGACGAGTTCATTTACATATAATTGTGGACTATCTGAATTTTGGGGGGAGGCTGGCATCTTCCATTTAATTTGAATGTTTTGGTTTACATGTTTACGCCCCCGACACCGGAGCGTGCTTCCTTCTACTTCTTTCTCTTTTGTTTCTTTTGTTTGTGGTTTGTGTTTGCCCTTTTTATCTTTTGAGTTTAGAAATTTAAATTTGTAGTTATTTTATTCGTAAAGTCTAACCTAGTATTAGGCTGTAACGTGAATGCGGTGACTTTTGCATTAGTAGGTAGTCGCTAGATGGACGCTTAAAAAAAATCCTATAAATCTAAAACCAAATGCTCCGACGGATTCACGTGGCTTTCCCTCGTCTTCAAAACGGGAACACTCAGGGAGCACTGCCATTTGATGTAATGCTCCCCTGCATCTTACGGTGAAGGCTGTGTTGTCTCCCAGGCTGATCAGAACACTATTTTCGAATGTCTCATTCTCGGTGATCTTCACGAACCTCCCCCAGTCTCGGGAGGAGCGGAGTCGAAACCGTTTTTCCTTGTACTCAAGGAGGGTTCATAAAACAGACTTGTGGACTATCTGATTGTTGGGACGAGACTACTTTGCTCTATTATATTTGACTCTCTTTGGTACTGGTTGCATTTCCTGCGCTGTGGTGAGGCTGGCCTCCATATCTGATGCCGGAGCATGCATCCTTCTTGTTATTGCTCTTTGCATTACGTTTTTTTTTGTTTTTGGCATGTTTTAATCCAGCATTAGGTTAGATAGGGTTACGGCAACTTAAACTGTATTAGGCAGTCGCGACATGACTGCTGAATTCCCACCCTCATAAAAATAATACCTTAGTAGAAATGTGGATTCTGTCCACCATTAAGAAAAAACGTCTCAATGACAATAAGTTCAGTGGATGTAAGCCATATTTAATTGCTTTCTTGTTTTTTTAAGCGGAAAGGCAAAAATGTTATAATATGTTCTATTTCACAGTGGTAAAGAAGGTGGAAAAGCGATCTTGATTCCTCTCCCAAATCCATTCTATTCCATTTTTTGGTCAAAGGATAATAAAACCCGTTCACAAAACTTCATTGAAATCCATCAAGTTCTCTTCGAAATATATTGCACATAAACATATACAGAGTCAAGGGTGATCACATGCCCTCTACTAAAAACCAGTTGTGTGAGTTAATAAGAAATCCATACCTTGTAAAGAAGACAGTTGCTTTTATTCCAAATATTACAACTTTATATTTCAAATATTAAACCAGCTGGTTTGACATTTAAAGCCTTACACATATAAAGGAGGACGCCTTCATCAAGAGCTGTATATTTGTATAATGAAACGAGTGTTGCTGCCATCCAGCCTAGGTTGCAAATGCTCCCATTTGTCTGAGCCGTTGTGGCCCCAGCTGCAAACTCGATTAGGCTGTGTTCTTTGAGTAATTGTCATCGAACATTCTGCTGTTGCGTGCGTCGTATACACAGCACTCGTCTCGTCTCTCTTAGATATTCTGCCTCTTATTACTTTAGCGCATCCATCTCTTTTGGGGGAACTTTTAACCAAATTTGATCCTAATTTTCCTCCCATTTCGGCTAGACTCGACACCATTCAAAGCTTTTTTCACAGGACATAGAAATATTTGCGATTTTGGATACAATAAATGCATTGCACATTAATTTCGATGCTATGGTATATTGCTGCTTTAAAAGTAAGCTTGATTTAAATTTCATACACTTCACACGATGCCTTTTTTGATATCGTAGACTGAACAATAAAAAGTTTACTCATAACACTAACTTCAAGAATACAACACATGCTATAAATCTTGCTTATTTACCAAATTTTCCTTAGGTGCCTTACCACAATAGCGTTCACGCCTAAATCAAACACACTACATACAGTAAATCTTCGCTGCTGTAATTATAACTTTGATTTGATACTTAGAATCTTATACTCCTTTCGGTGAGTTTATATCTGATATAAACTCGTCGCATACATAAGTAAATGCGCTCTCATTCATCCAAATTTTCGTCAAGGATTCTTCCCTTTTAGTATTTCTATTCTGCTTGGGTGATTTAATTGGAGTTAAAAGGAGTCGGTGCCAGCATCAATGAAAATTGGTCATGGTACTGGATGACAGATTCTCACTAGATGCATTATGTCAGCTTAGCCATCGGAATCTCATTTAATATCCTATGGCTCCTCTCTGCATCTGTTTAGACGACCCTCTGGCCATTTACCCAACTAACCCCTCTCGAAGTATATCTGTCGATTGTTCACGTATATGTTTATGTCAATAATTCTCCCATCTTAATGAGACTAATGTATGTTTAGTGGCTAGTGAATTGGGACAAAGGTCTCAAGTCGAGAAGAGCTGCAGAGAAACCTCATCTCCCCAAGAAGAATCTTAGGGATTATCTCCACTTTTGTATGAAATGTAAAGAATTTACTGTTGAAGACTGATGAAAAGTGATGTTTTCTGATGAATCTTCCTTCAGCTTGTTGTCAGCTTCTGGTAAATAGCTCATTAGGAGGAGAAAAAGGTAGTGCTTTCGCGATTCCTGTGTCGTGCACACGGTGAAGCATCCGGACACTGTCCATCTCTGCAGCTGTTTATCATTTAGGGGAACATGAGCAGTAACCATCTTGTCAAGAACAATCCCGTGCTGTCAAATTCGTACTAAAACGTACTTCATCAGCACCTTTTCTCAACAGTTCACGAGCAATTTGGTGACGAAGACTATTTTTCCACATGATGGCGCATATTTCTCACAAAGCAAAAGCAATGACGAAGATTATGTGACTTTGGCTCTGGATTACCCAGATTTGAACCTAGTTGAGAATTTGTTGTCGTTAATGATGCCGGTGTTCGATAAACATAAAAATTTAATTATTAGTAGTCTTAAAAAAGAAAAACATCATTGTAATTATTGACTGCGCGCATCAATGGACTGAATTTATTAATAAAATGGGTTTTGCCCTAAATTATTGTACATTTCAGTTTTAAATTGTGATATAAAGATAGCAAGCCGCTGTTCTCTTCCTTAGCATGAAGTACTTGGTTACACAGACACCTCTGCGGGGGTGTGGCCTACAGCATTATTTGCTAATCTTAACGGCTTTTTTAATCCTCTTTATAGACTCTTTATTTTAGCACCCTGAACACCCTTTTCTTCTTTTTATTCTTATTCTTCTTTTTCATCATCTCCATCTTCATCTTCATCATTTTCATCTTTCTCATCATATTCTTCTTCATATTCATCATCATCTTCTTCTTCATCATCTTCATATTCATCATCTCCATCCTCATCTTCATCATCTTCATCTTCTTCTTCATCTTCATCTTCTTCTTCTTCATGATCTTTTTAACTATTTCAATCCTTTGAATTTCCCAAACACCCGAAGTAATTTGTCAACTAAACAAAAAAATCATTTATAAATTTTCAAAAAATCCCCATCTTAAATTATAGAGTTATGGATGAAACAAAATGCAACGTATAATTAGTTCTAGAAATTTTCTTGTTTGAAAAACTCTTAAAATCTCTGGCCGTGACCATATTATTAATGCCCATCGCCTGGTCGTACCGGGAGGATGTATATCTTCCCCAGGCACAATGTATTATTAGCCCTGCGGTCTCTTAATCCTAGATGAAGGAAGTAATGTGAGGATACATGGTAAAAATAGTGGATGGATAGAAGGGAAGTGGAAATGCCCCATGTTCCCCAGTCTCAGGCGTGACAGCTTACTCAGGGTACCCACCTGCGGGGTGGTGAAGTAGAAGATGTAAAAACGTGTGGAAGATATATAGCCGCGTGTCCTCATGCGGAGTAGTAAGCTATAAAATCCCGCAGATGTCAACTGTATCTATCACACACTTGTAAGAGACCTTCTATTACAATGTGAATGTGTTAGAAGACTCCTAAATATTGCCTATTAAATATTGTTGCCCCCAAATCTTTATTGGGGGAGGTGTCAATTCTAGTGACACTATGGAGTAATTAAACATCACATCCCTCCTCTACATCAGAATTTTTTACATCACCAATACTTTTCCTGGACAACCTTGTTTCCATGTGTCCGTTTTTCCTTGGTTTCCTGTTTCTCTCTTTTTCACCTCCCACTCATCAATAGTTTCTGCACAAATCTCATTACTTTGGCCAAAAAGAAATATTTTCATTTTGGTAAGTAATATTAAGTCTAAAATAATACCAACAGATAATTGCTCTTACTACTAACAATGAAATTATAATCTCGGGCTAGCCGCGTGAAACTACTTTTCCTCAATGAGACAAGTCAGGTGACAATGGGTTTGATGAGTAACTGGCTGAAAATTCCCGCCCCCCTACCCATGGTTAATTTGCAAATTGGTGGCAAATTCAAACCCTGAAAATAAATAATGGACGGTGTGATTCATGACATTCTCCAATGGGTGTCCAACAAATGCCTAAAACTCGCATTTTTCATTCCTGTAATTGATTCCCTTTGCCGCATGTGAATTTGCTGTAACTCTTTCCCATGGGATTTGAGTCCGGCAACACCAAGGTACGTTACGTGACGTCACATATATTTCACATCCATTTGTTATTTTAATGCTTAAAGGACGAAACCTAATGGAATTCCATTCAGCACATTTAAACCAATACAGTTTTGAGCGTACTCCTAATTTGGTAGAGCCCAAATTGAGTTTAAACCACGACGGCAATAAGTTTTTATGGTTCTCAATTACCCACTTTCTGCTGACCAACGGGTACACGTAATTCAATAAAGATGAAATCCTTGTCGAATTTTTCGAACGAGTGGTCCTCTTTTGAAGAGACTTCCTTATAGTTGCAATAAGTAATGTCCAACATAAACTGTTGAGGAAAAATACTTAGATAAATTGGTCTTTCATTTCTAGTGCTCAATGTTACCGAAGGTTTTACTTACTTTTCGAAAAATAATCTGCCAAAGGGGCAGAAATTTAATTAAGATTAATCGGCGAGTAATTTACTCCTCTAAATCAATTTAAAAGCACCTTAGTGTATTATCAGCTAAAATTGGTAGAACGCGATTGAGTACGATCGTATCTTTATGTTCAATGCGTCAAAAAGAAAAACAAAGTGAATAATTTAATAAACCTCAAGTAATTTCTCAATCACGTTTTAAACAATAGTTTTTTCTAATTGAAAAACGTAAATTCCCTGGTTCTTTGTGGGTTTTTATAGAAAATGTGATATTTACATCGCGTGTTTGTTTGGGTGTGTTTATGGTAGTGTCCTTAATTGCAATTTGAATTTAAGATGGCGGGCGATAGTCTTTTTCGCGGCCCAGACCCTCTCCACCTGCCCTCGAAGTAGAAAGCCATATATATTCCAAATAGCCAATAAAATGCCGCCAAGTTCCCACAACTGAGATTTAGGATGTATTTTTCTCCATTAGCAGTGGCATAAATCCTGTGCAGCCTAATACCAATCAATCAGACCGTAAAAATCTGTAGGTTCAGATATTTCATTAAGGAGGGCAATAAATAGACTAAACTCTCTTTTTAAAAGCCATTTTCATTCTCATTGTAGCTTACCTCATCATTAGCTTCATTTTTTCGCAGTTCTTCTTTCTATCTTTCCTAAAATATATATCGTAACCTCCTATAAAAGAAATTAGAGGAGTATAAATATGAGATGAAGTGGAGAAAGTCTTATGAATTCACGAAATCTCATACACAAAGAAAGTTCGAATGTAAGATGGTTAATGAGGAACTCATGTTAAGTTTGAAGTAAAACGAGAATTTAGGTGATCGTTAGGGAAAACAATAACATACTAGAAAAAAGGACGAGTAAATAAAAGCTTAATAAAATTTTTGGAAGGATCAAACTTTTGAATTATTAAATACTAGTTCTCAAAAGTGGAGAGAGTTGGGTCTTAACCCATTGAAACAGGATCGTCCTTTACTTACTAATCAAGAGTGAAAATAACATTTTGAGACATAGATGTGGGATTGCAGTTCTTTCAACACAGGTTGAAATCACAAATAGATCATGATAAAACTTCAAATTTATCTGAACTAAACTCATGGCAACAAGAACTATCCTGCAAGAACGTCGGAAAGCCAAATACCTCTTAATTTATAATACTAATTGCGTTAAAAAACTGTTGATCAATATTATAATTATCATTAGGATAGTAAAACTTTAAGTAAACTATTTTATAAGCCTTATATTTGGCATTAACATGAAGCCAGTGACACCTGCTCTATAATATAATTAGATATAATGCGAAAATTTAGGACTGTATGAATCAGATTCGCACTTGAAAAAAATATCTATAACTGATGAACGAAGACCTAAAAACGGCAGTCAACAATGAAGGAAAAGCTTCGATAGAAAAGATATTAGTAAGGCAATCAAACATCCCCATAGGCTCTTTCCTTCGTTCAAATCCCGATTGTATTGCATTATACTTATTAAGGAAATAAAAGGTGTCTTTCTTTCATATCGATTCTGGCACTACACCTGAATTTATTTTCATATGCAGCAGGAACATTCCTATTACTGAACGGGTGGCACTATTAAATACTAATTGGTATGATTAGGTCGTGTTCTGCTCTCTTTTCTTTTTTGTGTTGAAGTCTATTTTGTAAATAATCTTTAATAACCCTCAGATACATATCATCTTCTTGGAAAGTTCCTAGACACTTTAGTCCCCTGGTAAATATGAGTCATAAATATATCTATTTCTAGAATCTAATTTTGGCTAGGTAAGTTTAATTTGTTCCAATCCAATCGAAAGAGGTTTGTTCGTCACAAGGTAGACAAAAGTTTATTTGTCAAATGCACCAAAAATGTATAAAGTTTGCCGAAAGATGTCATAGTATGGGGCGTGGAATAGTTCGAACTCATACTTTGCCCAATATTCGAGCCTCTAAAACCAACCTGCAATTTGGATGCAAGGTAATGTAACTTGACAGACGGTCAAATATGGTGAAAACCTTTATGGATGACAAGCAGATCATTGTTATCAAATGTTCTGAAAGGTATTTGGAGATAAATCCTAACGAAAATGTTTTGAAAACAGTCAAAGATTTAGATCTAAAGCGGTAATTTTAAGATGTATGAAGCAAGATTACTGCGCAAGTATAAACTGTTTGGATCGTCTTGTCAAGGGAATTGTCAAATCATCATCGAGATTAGAGACTTCCACACTAAAACTGATTATTTCTAAAATTAACCAGGCAATGGCTTTGCCACTTCCCCTTACGGGGGAAGCTTGCACTTCGCTACTAAAATACAAATATAAAATCTAAAAAAAAGAGCCATGGGTAAATTTTTAGAAATTTTCTGACATTCGCCAATTAAAATAA
This sequence comes from Ceratothoa steindachneri, assembly GCA_963969495.1. Lineage (NCBI taxonomy): Eukaryota > Metazoa > Arthropoda > Malacostraca > Isopoda > Cymothoidae > Ceratothoa > Ceratothoa steindachneri. Next base: position 14,483,044 of record OZ018328.1, read on the forward strand.
TTTTAAAAAGTAACTCTAAACTAAATTTTCACCCATTTAAAATAAAAGGTTGCTAAAATATAGTTATAGAGAAGATATATAAAAAAAGAGTTTCTAAACTTCACCATTTGTAATTCTCTGATTATTAAAAAATTCACAAAATTTCATTACTCATATATATTTCTGAACTTTACTCTTTTGTTTTTTGATATTATAAAAGAATTATTAGAAATAACTTTGCTAAAAAACATAATTCATAACCAAAATATGATGATATTATTATTCAAAAACTCTAAAAAATGCCCTTCCTAATATATAGTTACTGATGATGATGAGAATGATAATGTGTATTTTTAAATATATATTTATTATTATTAAATATTTTTACGGCTATCTGCTTAAATTCTGCAAGATAACTATGGATATACTTTGATAGGTTCTTTAGACGTAACCCCACTTAGACTTACTTTAGTTGTTGTTTTCACAATATAATAAGCAAGTGATATAAGTATCAAGAAAAGTTCACATTAAAGTAACACATAGTCCATTTTTATGTATATATCTAATGAAAATCACATGATTAATTGAAAAATACTCTAAGATTATTTTGTTAATCATGTTATAATAACAGTTTTTAAGAATCTACTCAATTACACATTCTCTCGTATTCTGTACATGTACATATACTCGTATGTATGAAGGACTATTAATCATTAATTTATCGCTATATAAGTATATAGAACACAATATAAAACAACATTTAATCAACTTAAATATAATGTTATGTAACTCTAATATTAATTCGTTACAGGAAACAAAGATACATTACACTCATACACACTTATGCGTAAAAGATGTAGGAAAATAACATTATGCGTTAAATTTTGACTCCCTATTTTAGATTGAGCTATTTTGGATTTCAGTAAATTGCTTGACAAATTTTGATTTTATAATAACTCTTTCTCTTTCACTATTTAGGCTACACTGTGCTACTTCTTAAGGGTGTTTAGGGGGCTTGTCGATGGATAAACTAATATGAGTTTATAGGAGGATTTCATTTTGTACGTTTCAATTGTGTTTACATGAAAATCCTGTCTTCATAATTCAGCTTTCCTACTCAGAGTTCACTCACTTGTAAGTTATTGGGTAATTGTAAGGATTAGTGGACCCTAATTTCTGGCGCCATTCCGGGAGGCTATTTTGCTGTTTTATTTATTTTTCCAAGCTTTCCTTTGTGTTTGTAAAGATTGGAAAAAAGTATGTTTTTTGGGTACTTTCTCTTTTGGTGGTTAAGTTTATTATCGATCTAATCTAAATACTCTAGACCTGCCACTATTTTATTTATCGAGGTAGTGTTCTTTTTTTGCAATAAATAAAATATTGGTAAGGAATTGTGTTAGGCCGAAACGAAGTATAAAAAATCTCTTGTATTTATATATTTTGTGCTACTTTTAATTTTTTTTTATTTTAGGCAAACTATTAATTCGTTCTCGTATAAATACTACGGCGCAAGGGGTACGCGTCAGAATTAACGAAATGGCTAGTTCATGCGGTGTATGTTCACGATCCGTCCACCATCTAGGTATGATTTTCACTTATCCCGAAAATTCCAACAATTTTATAGCTACCTATAACTTACTAAAAAGCAAGACCGAGTACCCTAATTGTGAATCTGAAGTGACAGTTACTAAAAGATGTTTTTTTCCGTTGCCTTAAATATATTGTTACCGAGACTGGAGCCAGACTCAAAATATTGAGAGAATGTTGAGGGATAGGAGAGACCATGTGCCGCACTATGGACGAAGAGAGGCCCATATGGATGGGTATCTCGCAACCTCTCCTTTCATCAAAAAATATCCCTTCAAAAAACACATCTTCCACTCGTTCTGCATCTCACCCTCGAAAATATACCCACCGGCTTGAAGGAAATAATTTATACGTTTAGAAACCTCATGTTTGGCTTTCGAATTAGGAATATTGCTGTTTTTATTAATTGGGCAGGGGGTGCAACCTCCCACAAAAAACCTATGGTATAGGGTCGAAGCCCCGATTTAGAAACTACTAAGCTATGCTAAGATATAATGTACAAGTGTTAATTTAGGCTATAAAATGCTATGCTAGGATAAAATATAGTATGTTAGGATAGACAATACTAAACTATGCTCGACTAGGGTATAATAGGATAGTATAGGCTATACTTGTCTAGGATTGTTAATGCCGGGCTAGGTGAAAGTATGCTATGTTATGCTAAGCTAAGCTAAGCTAAGCTAAGCTATACTAGGCTAGATCGGGCTTTAATAGGTTATGCTAGGGCAGGCTGAAGTAGAATAGGCTTGGGAGGGTTATGCTCTGCTATACTAGGCTATGCTAGGTAATATTATGTTAGGCTACGATAGGCTAGCTATCCAAGGATATAATAGGCTAATCTATGCATAGTTATTCTAGTCTAGGATATCATTCAGTTGCTTATATTATGTTAGGTGTGGTCATAAATCAGAATAAGCGATAGAACGCGAACTTTTGAAAGAGCAGACCTTGTTTTCTTTGCAATTTGTTAATTGCCTGTTTATGGGAAGACTCGATGAATCTCTTTCTTTTTTGAGTTAAAGATTTGTAAACGCGATTGTCAGACAGAATGAGGGAGATAAGAAAAAAGAGAGGTAGTAAATAAATGCGTAACTTGATACAAAGATCCTTTCGTGGCCGTTATGTTAGAACTGATTCTTCTTTCCAATTCTCCGTTTACACGCAAATCTACACTCAACAATAACGAAATACCTTTGAAGGAGAGTTGAGGGAGAGAAGGGGACCTAATTTTGGACGCACGAAGACCAACTTTATAAATTCATGGACACTTAGTAGGGATTCTTTTGATCTTCATTTTATTATTTTTAAAGTGCCAAAACATCGACGTAAAACATGGGAATTCATAGCTATTTCTAGATTCAATTCTCAAACTATCAAACAATCCCATTAGAAATAAATTTAAATATTTTCAAGAATTTTGCCTTCTACGAATGTTCTCGGCTTAGACTTTTACAAAGAAGATAATAGTAGGTTGTATATTAGATCCAACGACATTTGCAATAATAGTCAGTCGCCAGATGAACTCCTAAAAGTTACCAGGCCAACACAAAAGTTTCAAGGCTATATCTAAAAAGAAGAACTTAAATAAAGCTAACTAAAAAAGCTTCAGGAATGAAAATATCTATAATGAGAAACTGCCATAACAAGAGCGAAAAGCAATAAGTAATACTTGACTAGACTTACTTTTTTACTTAAATATGACACCTAAACCAATCAGGGTAACTCCAAAAGAAAGTTTATAGGGAGCAGGAGTTTGTTAAGAGAGCGGTGAAAATAGAGGAGCACTTACACTTTCTCCCTTTAAATATTCTAAATTTAGGTTAAAGATTAAAGTGACAAAAACTTTGGAAAGAGAATGTTCAAATTGCCATTGTCGAGTGAAATATGTTCAAATGATCCATCCGGGAAGGTAAAATTGGATAAAAGGTCCATTACTCGAATATTTTAAAGAGGAGACTAAGTTTACCGCCCAAGACCTGTGAAACGCACAATTCTACAGTCTGTCTAATCCATACAACTAAGGCTGATTTCCTTGTGGCCGCAGGGCTCCGGATTGCAGCTACTTTGCGTTAGTCATGCTTGTGACGAATCCTTGCAACCAAAATAGGATTAATTTGAACCTGCCATATTTACCATTCTATTACCTAATTATTTAATAAACAAAGATATAAGAATTAAACATTCATTCTGCTGAGCAGATAAAAACAAACAAATAAATATTTACGTAAATTAACATCACGCAAATATTCTTCACGGGAGGATTATTATGGAAACGTAAATTTATCACAATCAAAATGAAGCCATTTTCAAATATATTTTTAAAGATGGCAAAAGCTACACTAGCCTATCAAAGATGAACCGAGTCAGAATATCTAAGATTTCAATTTCCCATTACTATATTACCATCAAGTCATATAACAATTTGGTCTTCAAGTAATCAGGAACGAACACACAAACGCTGGTAGACAAATATTTGGAGATAGAAAACAAAGGATGATATATGTGTGTGAAGGTAAATGCATAAGAGAGATGTGAAGATATAGGTAGATTACCACTTATGGGTTAAATTATGGGGTTACCAATTTATAGGGGTGTGCAGGAGGAGAATTACCATTTTATAGCGGTAACCAACTTATATGAAGGTGAATTAAGTATCTGAATCCAAAGATGAATTTTTCACTGTGTTCGCATTGTGGCTGGGCTTATCGAAAGTTTTAGGGTAAGCAAGGTTAGGAAGGACGTTGAAAAGTATTTTTATTCTAATATTGTTCTATAACGGAGCATGCAGCAGATCACAAAGGTACTTTTGCGGGCGACTAGCACTCTATATATACTCAACGCAAGTATTAAATCCTGGAGCGACAAAACTTGGTGAACTTAAAGGGGGCATCTAGTAATCTTAACAATACAATAATTCTTCTAACTCAGATGCTCTGACTATATTAAATATATGCTTTTTTTCTAGAGGGCCTGGTCTAGAATCATCTATCTCCATCCCAAAGGCGGAGCTAATGAAAGCTGTGTAAGTTGAATCACTTGCGTATCCAAAGTTTTATCAATATAATAGGATGCACTTGTCACAGATTTGTGATATAATTCTTTATGGCTAGCGGGTATCTTTACTCAGATAATTCATAGACTTACGTCTTTCGATACCTTTATTCTGAGACACGATAGTTTATTGATGTGTTTGTCTTATTGACACTTGTCATTTTGACTTCACGCGTTCCTACATTGTTTGTCCCGCATTCAATTCCAACGGTGACTTGTCTTCTATATATATATACATTAACAAATGTATTAAATTTCTTTTTTTTGTATTCAAATTCATAGATGCAAATTATTTATACATTATTAATTCCTTTTGCAATTTTAAATATTTATTTTATCTAATTGGAGTATGCTAGCAATTAATTAGATCACCGCGCGTCCATTTTGTAGAGATTTTTCTGGGCCTACTTAATCCTACAATTTGGTGCCATAACGTAATCATATCAATACACTACTCCCTGGCAAGTAATGAACTAGGTCACAATAGAGCGTAAAATTACATAACTAAATACATAAGAAGAACTTATTTTTGGCAGACTTAATATCTGAAAGCATTCAAAACATATGCACAGGGCATCGACACTAACATAAGTGCCTTCCTGCACTAAAACTAGCTTGTTTATGCCATTTTCTGGCATATAATACAATAATAAAATAAGCTAATACATTTATATACAATTTATCCACAATTTTGTCTTAGCTTTCTTTATATTTCTACATTATCATAACTACGACACTTAAAAAACACATAATAAGGCATGTAATAAAGCTATTTAGGCAGCGAGGTGTGTATATATTTATACAATATCAACTATACAAAGATGAATAATACATCAACGACTGATTCCTAGCAAACGTTTTTCGCCTCCTAGAGGGCGTGTTAGCGTGTCTTGCCATCCCTCTCTCTCTTTTTCTCTCTCTCAAAAATGTAGAGGGATAGGTGAGGTCCCCTTGTCGCGGGAAGAGAGCTTGTGTGTACCTTTGACTTTTTGAGCTATGTCGGCGGGGGTACCTTTTCTGGATACCCCTGGTAGGGCTTTCCTTGTCAATTTGGTCGGAAACGAGGTTCCATACTAAGTGCATCCTTCTCCTTTTTCACTTTTATCCTATTTCTTCCACTTATTATACAAAAATAAAAAAATAAAAAAACTACTCCTAGAATGTCACTCTTACCCTTTTTCCCCTCTATCTACATATAAGGACATGCAAGCTAACTTATGCGTCAGAAGAGAAGCTTTTCAACCTCTATAAACAAACGCCAATCGACGATTACTGGTTACGAGAGACTAGCACTAGAGTTTTCCTAGGCGTTGGGACACGATGAATGGGATAAGGGTAGTGCCTTATAACCCCTTCCCGGGCGCGTAATTATTGACCATTCCCAGTGACCGTTGACGAGTGCTCCTAGTAGCATCCTTCGAAGGTGACGGACCTTTGTTACCAGGTTGGTTGCCAGGCCAATAAAAGCCTTGGGTTGATTCTCTAGGTGTGGCTGGATATCCATTGAACGCTGCCCTGAGATCCTAGCCCTCATGAAGGGAACTAGTAGGAATTTAATACCGGGCGTGCTCCGTTGTTCACCTGGTAAGAAATAGATGACCCGTTCGGGGACGGTCAGTACTGATTGGTTGGGAGCCACAGCACGCCGAGGTTTGACGACTCGGTTGGACAAACCGCAACACATGGAGCCTGCTTTCTGAAAGACTTCGAAACGTCTCCGATCGATAGGTGGGAGCCACTCAGGTAGGGAGAACTCACCAACGTCCTTTTTTACTATTGATTTATCGCATAGTTTTGAGAAAGAAAGTTTTCAAAATGACAGGAAAAAAGAACCAGCAAACTCAAAAACAGAAGAAAAGACAGATGAAGAACGAAAAAAAGGAAAGAAAAATAAGAAAAAGAAGAAAAGCAAGGCTAATGCGGAGACGAAAGAGAAAAGAGATAACTCTCTCGTGAAAGAAAAGAATCCAGACAAATGTGCGAGAGTCAACCTTATTTAGGACTCTTAAGCACAGGTTCACACGAGTATGAAAGTAAGTTGCCTACCAGGAAAGGAAAGGGAAACCAGCATATTAGAGTAGACGCGGAGAAATCTCAGATTTTTGAGAACTCAGTCGTTGCTCTAATGGTAAGTGGCAACGAGCTCTACTTCAGAGGAGGAAGGATATGCCCCAGAGTAAAGATTTTCAACACGTTTATGGATGCTTTGGACGATTGTGGGCGGAATACACGCAGACGTGTAGTAGTCAGGATGCTCCGAGAAGAGGTCCAACCTGGACAGCTCACTCGAGGAACGTTTCACTTAATTTGACGCCTAGGAGATTTGTGTACGGCAGAGGGGTTGTTTTTTGTGGACCCTTACCTCACCTTCTATGGTAGAAACGATCTCTATCAAATAAATGGAGTACATATTTCCTTTAAAGGAAAGAATGTAGTCTGTAACATGACATAGGCTGTCGTAGAACAGACCCTAAGGAGTGTAGGGCCCAGAGGGAAGGCATACGTATGCCACTACGCCCGTGTCACTCTTGGAACGACCTTCTCGGAGGTCGCAAAGAGGGAAGCCACCAAACCAATAAATAAGCCGGGAAACGGAATAAAGTAAGAGTCCTACATTCGAGGAATCCCTGAAACTTCTTCTGTTTAATGCAAGGTCAATACGAAATAAGTATCTTGAAATTCGTGGTCCTCGTAGCGACGGAAGAACTTTAAGTGGTGGTCATATCAGAGTCGTGGGTAAAAACCTCAAATCGAGATTGAAGGTAAATATACGATTGACGGTTACCAACTCTTTTATAAAGATAGGCCAGACAGAGAGTGTTGCAGTGTGATGTTGTATGTCAAGGATAGGCTCAAATCGACGAACTGCAACATTGTATCTAATCACGAGCTACAAGGTGTTGACCTAAACATAGGTCCTGCCAAATACAGGACTTTGCTGTTTTACAGGCTCCTTACCCCAACTCGTTGAAATGGACAGGGATTTTTACCGGCTGCTGGGTGAACTTGTACAAGACAGAGTGTGTATCTCCATGGGTCATTTTAATACCAAAGTTGACTGGGAAACCAGAGAAACCTGTGGCGAGAACGCACTACTCCTGCAGTTCGCGAACAATTAGATCCTGACTCAATGGGTGAGAGGGCCGACGAGAGGCAATAATACCCTTGACTTGGTTTTGACCTCTGAGGATGACATCGTTGAGGATCTCTCTGTAGGCGAAGAGCTTGATAGCAGTGATCCCCGACTAGATAGATTTATAGTCAACGTCCCTAAGGTAGAATCTGCGACTAGTGAATCAAGGAAACTTGATTTAAGAAAAGCAAACTTTGCTGATCTTTTTTCTGGATTGAATGATATGAAGCTAGATGTGTGCTAGGGTGTTGAAGATTCGTGGAATAGATTAAAAACTACGTTCATGAGTCTTCAATCTTGATTAATCCGTTTGAAAAGACTTCGTTGGTCTTCTGTTCAACCAATTTGGTTTATTCGAGAAATTGATCAAATGCTGAGGGATAAAAGAACGGTGTACCGGCAGTCAAAGATTTCTGGAGACTTTGACGAGTACGGTAGGCTAGCAAGGGTGTGAAATCTAGCAAATGCGTGGCAAAGCAAGCGGAGGAGCTCCGAGTGGCAAGACTTTGCAAGGAGAATCCCAAGCAGTTTTTTGGTTATGTAAACAGCCGTGAGCCAATTCATCGCACGTTTGGCCCTTTAATGAATCAAAAGGGTGGCATTAAAGCACTCAGATTCAGAAAATGCTAACCTCCTGAACGACTACTTCTCTTCAGTGTTTATAAAGAGAGTGGTCTTATCCTCCAGCTTACAGATTCCTACTTTGGTGAAAAGCTGCAGGAAATGGACTTCACTCAAGGAGAAATAGATAAAAGATCACTGATCTAAAGACGAATAAGTCCCCTGACCCGGACAGGTTTCTACCTAAATTGTTGAAAGAAGTGCGCGATCAAGTGTCACGACATTTGAGCACAATCTTCAACATGTCAATACGGACCAGATGCGTTACTAGAGACTGGCGTGAAGCGTATTTAACTACCGATCTATTAGCTTAACCGCAATAGTCGGTAAAATCATTAAAAAAATCTTGGTGGACAAAATGATGTCATATTTAGAGTCTAACTTGCGATTGAGAAGTTCCAAGCATGGGTTCCGAAGGCACCGGTCATGCCTTAGGAATCTTGTAGAATTCTTCCACTTCGTTTTTAATAAGCACAACCGGGCTAAGGCAGTGGATTTTATTTACTTAGACTTTCAAAAAGCCTTCGATAAGGTACCACACCGCTGGCTTCTTTGGGAAGTGCGTGCTCTGGACGTTGACTGAAATGTAGCAAGTTGGATAGAGAACTGGCTAAATGGCAACGGGTAGTGTTGAATAAAAAGGCTTTTGAGTGTGTACCCTTAACTAGCGGTGCCGCTCAAGGTTCTGTCCTGGAGCTCCTACTATTCAACATTTACGTCAACAACATGGACGGTGACATGGTTGCCAAGATTTCTAAATTTGACGATGATACCAAGCTTGGTATGAACGTCGCAAATGAATGAAATTGGAAGGTGTGCAAGCCAGGGTAACCAAATTGATTCTTTCTATCAGACACAAAAGTTACGATGATCGATTAAGGGGAATAGATCTGTTCTCTTTAAAAACCATGAGACGTTGTAGTCAACTTATCGAAGTGTTTAAAATACTTCGAGGCTTCGATAATGTAGACTACACGGATATTTTTTAACTTAGTGAGGGAAAACGAGAAATCACGGCTACAAACTTAAACTGAAGTGTTACAACTGTGATCTGTCTGGTGAATTTTTCACATACAGCATCTGCAGTAGCTAGAACGCAATTTTAGTGGAATATGTCAACAGCAATTCTGTTGATCAGTTCAAGTCAAGAATGAACAAAGTCTTAAAAAGTGGCCGTTTGGGCACTAAAGTCTTGGGCAGACTGTGCTTGCTCAACTGTTATTCCAAAGGTACCCTCTTTGAATTGACCGTAAGGTCTCTTAGGGTACTTTTTGTCCTTGTAGGTGACGGTTGACTTCTTGTGACGTCTTTTTCTTCCATACCATGCACCCTTTGAGGTGAAGTGAACCTGGTTCTCCTTCTGTTTTCTGACTGAGTCCATGGGAGGCGATTTACCATTATGTGAGGGAGGTAATCTTGCTGGTTTTATCTGTCCGTTGAGACAGTTTCCTTTCTTCCTTTAGGAAATTCCAAAGTGCAAACCTTATTAACGCGCTCGATTACTGGGAAAGAATATGGCTCTTCTATTAATTTGCGCATGAGGTCTATTCGAACCCACATAGGAGGTGCTTCGCAAAGATTTTCAGGCACGATAGGCTTGGGCAGCAAGTGCAAGTGCCCTTTAGATTCCCTTGCAAAGTCGACTTGTGCTATGGTTGATAATAGTTCTTTAATAAATTTGGGGTCGACATTCGATGATGATGATGAAACTAAAGGGTTTGGCATATGTGCGCGTTCTTTTTACTGCTATTAAAGGTTAAAATCCAAAGTCATTGGGCAAAGAACGAATACATAAAATGATACTTGGGAGTGCTGCTAGCCAGCTTTGTCGACGAGCCATTATGAAGCAATTCTAAGTCCTCTGTGCCTTTTCCACCATCCCGTTCTTGGGCTGGCGGTACGCCCTGGTAAAGAGACGATGAAAACCAACGGAGTAAAGCCTTGATTACAGGGTGTGACAGATTATGTAATTGATTGAAGGTAGTTCTCCTTCGTGCCAAAGGGACAATCGGTCGTGGGTAGCTCTATGTTACGTCACATTAAAGCTCAACTTCCTCGGGAAAAGGGTATTAATTTATTAGCGGGAGAAAATCTTTCGTTTCTTCGTCATTATCTAACGCTGCCGCCAAGGCTCAGAGATCAAGAGAGCCATTTTGGACCGAATTGACGTCCCTTCAAATCAGTCAGCCACTACGTTGTCCTGATCACGCAAGTAATCGATATCACTGAAAAACTATAGAATGGAAGGCCAATGTCGTTTTTGCCTGTACGTTTTAGCTGATACTAAAGGTTTCTGCTCAGTGTACTAGGTAATGTAGTGAGCTTAAATTAAGTGCCTGAAGTTCATGACAGCAAGATACACCGCCAGAAGCTCTCTGTCGTAGGTAGAGTATGCTGGCTGCGTCCGACTCAGCTTGCTCGAAAAGAATGCCACCGGTTCTGCAGATTCGTCAACTATTTGGTGCTAAGCAGTACCTGCCACGCATTGGGATTAATCCGTCACCAGCTGCTATGATAAATCATTGGGCAGCCGGTGATAGAGTTTAACGGAGCTGATTAAGGCCTATTTGGTATTTTCAAGTGTTCCTCGTGCCTCATCATTCCACACGGGATCCCAAGCCTTTGGTTACAGGCGTACAAGCTCTGTTGATAGGGCTTGAATCGCGGCAAAGCTAGGAATCATTCTGAGTTAGTAACCTAACAAATATCTTAGATGCTTCTTGTAGTCCTTTGGTAACTCTATATCTCCAAATTCCTCCATTTTCTTTTCTGCTTGGGAGATTACTTTTACCGAAATGTGATGACCTAATAAATATATTGCCTTCTTCGCCATCTCGTAATTCTCCAGGAAGATTCTCACCGTTTTCTACCAATATCTTAAAGACTTGCTTTAAATGCTTGAGGTGGTCCTACTTATTGTCTGAATGAATCAGTTTGTCTTCTATATACACAAAACCAACCCTAATCCTTGAAAAAAATTGTCCAGTTGCCGTTAGAATGTGCAGCTTGCATTCGGCAGACTGAATGGGAGCTTAACATAGTCCCACATACCAAATAGGGCTGTTACCGCAGTTTTCTCTATTTCTGCCTGATTCATAGGGATTTGATAATAAGCAAGAACAGAATACAACCTTGAAAAGATCTTTTTGCCATGGAGGTGGTTTGTTACACTTTGAACCCACGGCAACGGATACCCTTTGGGGCATTGTGATCGCATTAAGCACTCGGAAATCGCCGAATACCCAGTACTCACCGTGCGACTTCTTTGGCCCAATGTGATTTGGCAAAGCCCATGGTGGCTTTAACGGGCGCACGCTCTCCATCTTCACTAGTGTTTCGAAAGTAGCTCTGGCAACCTGTAGTTTCTTTAATTAAAGAGCCTTCGGCCTCTTGATCATTACACTAGTCAACGTACCTTTTGCTGACTTATTTCAAATCTGGCATCCATGTTTTTGTAACATATCAGGTTTTAATTCTACCGCATATTCCTATTTTACGACGCACTGCATGTATTTACTAGGTAAAGATATTTTCCTAAGTGTTATAGCTTCAAACCCTAACTTAAAATGTTAAAAGAATTTGAAACGAAAAATGCAGTGTAAGATAATATCACTTATTACTAAATACATACAGATTATTTTTCTAATAAAATGGAGAAAACACAACCAATCGTACACATACCTATAAATTCATTTAACAATTTTCGCTGGCAAGAATGTCTTGGATATTTTATGTCTAGACAGTCTCGTTGAATAATCCAACAATAGTCTGCCATCATGTTTGTGTTTCATCGGCCTTGATATCTCTCCTCCATAATCTTGAGATAATGATGAAAACGCTCTCCGTGTTCATTAGTCACGTTGCTAAGTTTAGCAGGAAATTCATGGTGATGGCTCTTGAGGAAATGAACCTTTATGCTTATGTTACAACTTAAACAATGAAAGCTATCAAGTAATGTCTCTACCAAATTCTTGAAGTAAGCAGCCTTTTTGTTTTCAAGAAATCCCATCACAACAGCCAAAAAATGAATCCCATGCTTCTTTTTATATGGCAGTCATCGAACTCGAGGAGTTTTGTTTTTCCATTGACTTTCTGAGTTGTGGCCCATCAAAAAGTCCAGCCTTAATTTTATCATAACTTAAGGCAGGAAATATTGTACATTTGCATTCGAAATAGCCACCCTCTGCATTAAAAGCTTTCATAAATTGTTTCAGCAGTCCTAGTTTAATATGAATGTGTGAGAAGATGATTTTCTCTCGCACAACAAGTAGTTGTTGTATAATATTCTTCTCCCCAACAGTCAAACTTTCTCTAACTGGCCACAGTTTCTGTTCCCAATATTTTTCTTTGGCTGGGTTGTTCCATAAACAACCAAAGTAAGAAATTACCATTTTCAGATCCGCACATATGATCTATTTTAGATCACCATATTTGAATAAATCTAATACATACCTTATGTGCTCATGCTTCTCTTTTAAATGCACAGAGTAACCAATAGGAATCGCACCGAACAAGTTTCCATTATGGAGTAACACACATTTTAGACTCTTCTTTGTACTATTTATAAAAAGTCTCAATTCACCTGGATCATACTCTGAAACAACCATAGCATTTAACAGTCCCACCAGATCAAATCAGTAGGCAAAATCTTCTTCAGTTTTAAAGAAGATTTTTTGATGAAAAGTTACATATGTTTCTTCCGGCAACAAATTCTCCTCTTTAAGAACCTAACAGTACTGCTAACTCTTTTGACAGCCCTAGGTCTCCAACTATATCATTCAGTTCTAATTGGCAGAAGTTTCAACGTTCTTGGGTCGATGTATGCACAAAGTTTGGAGCACTATCAAGTTCATTGCTTACATCATATTCATGTATATCACATACATTGTATAGGGAATGAAGTTTCTTGAATACAGGTACTGGAATTTCATCTAAATAAAGAAGATTTTTTGATGAAAAGTTACATATGTTTCTTCCGGCAACAAATTCTCCTCTTTAAGAACCTAACAGTACTGCTAACTCTTTTGACAGCCCTAGGTCTCTAACTATATCATTCAGTTCTAATTGACAGAAGTTTCAACGTTCTTGGGTCGATGTATGCACAAAGTTTGGAGCACTATCAAGTTCATTGCTTACATCATATTCATGTATATCACATACATTGTATAGGGAAGGAAGTTTCTTGAATACAGGTACTGGAATTTCATCTAAATGAAGCACTGGACGAATTGCTGAATCTAGATTTGGATAACTTATTTTATGTTAGATTTTCTTGTTATAACCAGAAGTCTTGGTGAGACCAAAGTAGCAACCGTTTAATTGTTTTGGGGCTCCTGCCACACCAAAGCAATGCCAAGTAATAAAAAAATAATAATAATAATTATTTATAATGCGCCCTTCAGGGCGCATACCAATTGTGCAAGAGGTAGCGTTGTCCAGGCAGTGTAAACGATTTTCGACACATGGTAAAAAAAACATTGTGCGGGGGCCACGGTTTATTCTGATTACCTACTTTAATCTTAAAGTAAGCCAAGTATGCTCTTTTCACAAAGATACTAATGACATTCTTTGAGTTGTGGCAGTAAAACAACCACATATATAGTAAAACAAGACAGAGAAATTCAAACATTTCGTAATGAGGCCATACTACTGATTGTTATTTCATAAAACAAATCTGAAAAAGCACAGAATTAAATTATACACAATTTCTCTATATATCTAGATGTGCATAAAGAGAACTCTAAATACATAGATAAAATAAAATAAGAAAAATACCTAACCCAGCCACTTCCGTTCTCTTGGTCGTAAGATAGCCTTTTTCTATGAGTGGGCCTAAAATGGGCCAATCCATAAATAAAAATTTGACATGATATAAGAAAACTATTGCCATTTTTAAACTCAATGACCCTGAATTACCCAAGAACAGCAGAATAGAAGGTTAAAATTTGTTGACCAGTGTTATCATTTAATCTGTAACCAATTGCATTGCAAAATCGAGAAAAACATAATATACCACAATCATTCTCATCCAATGAGCTATAAACTGCTATGGAGTGAATAGAACTGAAATATCATCATAAATCTTAGATTGAACGTGTGTTATTTTTTCATTAAAAACCACTTGCAGGTGATCATGTCTACTAATGGATTTAAATCTTCTCTTCTGAATCGTAGAACTCTGAACGTAATAAGAACTTTAATATCTGTATCATTTCAAAATCCGAGGGTCTAGGTTTCGGGTAGGTTAGTATATCTCCCTATTTTTATTTTGTTTTCTATTTCTATATTACCTCTGTTCTTACTTTTTATTATATTTCTTTATCTATTAAACTGAGTGACACAAAAGAAATATCAGTGTAGCGACTCAATTACGCTATTTTCGGTATTATTGGTATGAAGGCCTTTTGCTCATTAATATATTGTTAGATAGATTTATAAAAAGCAATGTACAAATATTTTGATTAACTTAATAAAATATATAACTACATATAATATCAATTCGTTACATTGAAGAAAAATACGCGTATACACAATTATGCTTTAAAGATGTAAGAAAATATCGTAATGGTTTAAATTTTGAATCATTTCCGAGCCACGAGGAGCGGTCAATAAGTTTTGAGAATAGGTAGGGCAAAACAGAGGAAGCGGGATGGCTGTTTGTGGGGATGTGGGGATGTTAGGACAAGTTATGACAAGTCAGGACCTGCCTCCGCACGCTCCTGTCTCGTCTATTAAAGAAGTAGTAGCTGATCGCAGATCGTTAGTCACAAATTTTTGATCAATTGAGAAGGTTGAGCACCGCGCAGTGATAAAATTTTTTACCAAAAAAGGCAAGAAAGCAAAGAGATCCATGAAGGCATGGTTGCAGTGTACACTGATACCGCCCCTTCCTATGTAACCATTGCTTACTGCAATAGGGAGTTCCGCCATGGTCGTGAGTCCCTTGAAAATGACCCCCGTCCAGGACGCCCGTCAGACGTGACCAACGAGGACAATGTGGCCCGTAGGGAGAGGATGATCCTCGAAAAGCGACGGTGAAGGTCGAAGAAATCGAGCGAGAACTTGGAATATCACATGGAAGTGTTATCAACATCATCCACGACAATTTGGCCATGACCAAGGTCTCTGCCCCTTGGGTTCCTAGAAACCTTACGCCCCATGATCTACGTCAACGTCGTCAAAGTTCGAAGGGGCTGCTGCTCATGTACAACCTAGACCTAGTGGGATTCGAGTCACGCATAGTGACAAGTCATGACACGCGGGTCCATCACGGAGATCCCTAGACCAAGCTCGAAAGCATCGCCTGGAAGCACTGGGGCTCTCCGACCCCCATCAAGTTCCGGACTCAACCCTAAGTTGGGAAGATCATAACCACCATCTTCTGAGATTCTGAGAGAGAGTTGATGGTGGACTATGAACCACGTGGAAGGACCATCACAGGCCAATATTACGCGGAGGAACTGGCTGGGTAGAAGAACTGCATCCGTCAGAAGCGGCGCGGCAAGTTGACATGTGGTGTTCTGCTCCTCCACAACAATGCTCCTGTCCACAAGGCCAGAGTTGCCCAAGCTGCCCTGCGCAAGTGCGGATTAGAGAAGCTCAACCATCGCCCCTACAGTCCAGATCTGGACCCCAGCGACTACTTTTTATTCCGCCAGCTCAAGGTTGCACTGCGTGGATGCCAGTATGGGGACAATGACGATGTCCAGCTCGCCGCCCAGAAGTGGATTGAACAACAGTCGGGAGATTTTTGGTTGTCGGAAATTCGAAGCGCAAGTGCGGATTAGAGGAGCTCAACCATCGCCCCTACAGTCCAGATCTGGCCCCCAGCGACTACTTTTTATTCCTCCAGTTCAAGGCTGCACTGAGTGGATGCCGGTTTGGGGACAATGATGATGTCCAGCTCGCCGCCCAGGAGTGGATTGAACAACATTCGGAAGATTTTTGGTTGTTGGAAATTCGAAGCGCAAGTGCAGATTAGAGGAGCTCAACCATCGCCCCTACAGTCCAGATCTGCCCCCCAGCGACTACTTTTTATTTCGCCAGCTCAAGGTTGCACTGCGTGGATGCCGGTTTGGGGACAATGATGATGTTCAGCTCGCCGCCCAGGAGTGGATTGAACAACAGTCGGGAGATTTTTAGTTGTCGGAAATTCGAAGCACAAGTGCATTGAAGTCTAGGCTAGTTATATTGAAAAATAATAAAACACTATTCATTATATCCAAATTGCTAAACTAATTGACCACCCCTTGTAACTATTTGGGATCTCGTTTTATTTTTTCCCAATTGTTGATTTTATAATGACTCTTGAGCCTTTTCTATTCCTATTCTCATGTGTTTTTTTCTTTTAAGTATTGAGGTCAGTTTGAAGCTTTTGTTGATGGATCAACGAGTATATGTTTATAAGAGGATTTCATTCTATAGGTTTCAATTGTTTTCTTAAAATGTTAAGTCTTCATCATTCAGCTTTCTTACCCAGAGCTCATTCATTAGTTATTTATTGTTAGGTGGTGGGGGGGGAAGGGGATTAAAATCGTAGGGCATAAGTCTATTTGTCGATCAGGATGATTGATATTCCAAAAATCATAGTGACTATGGCGGATAAAAGTTTATATTTTCGGTCTGAGTGGTTCTTACAAACACAATACTTATCACAGAGATACAGAATAATGACCTGGGTGATTTCTTGTATTTAGGATTTCTTAGCCATTTCACCAATTCTTTTCAGGTTCCGAAGGGAATGTTTTTTTCCTGGGTGCTCACTTAGCATTTAATATGTGATTGTGTGGAACCACATGGTGGTTCATAACTTTTAGAGTATGAATTGAACTACTGGCACATCTATTTGCCCGATAGTGATTTTTTAACAGATTTAAATGATCTTAGCTACGCATTGGTGGTGTTCCTGTCTGTCTATCGCTCTCTATAGATGTGGATCTATAAATATTTTCCCCACAAATATCCATTTTATTCTGACAGATCAGGTTCAAGTCATATGTTGTTTATCTCACGATCTTTTAAAAATTTGACTGTACCATTCTAGTATATGGTAATGGCAAATGTGTAACAAAATGCCTTTAACCGCAGGGCTACCCAAAGTGTACCATTGAATGATCCAGAATTTGCATACATCTCCGGATATGCCCCCAAATTTTCGTCACCTATTGTTGTAGGTGGCGAAGGCATCTTTCTGATCATGCATTATTCACTAGATTTCAATGTATATATACTGCCCCATCCATCCGTCGCATTATGGACGAGATTAATTAAACGGATAATGAAACACACATAAAGATCAAAAGACAATTGGTTGTGAGCAGGTGCCGCTTCTCGTTGGGAAGAAGACGCGGTGAGCTGGAGTCGTGTAGCATTGTTCTTTAATAACACCAATACACCAACTAGAGATAATGCATATGTAGAACCCTTCGTGCTTCAATTAATTTAATTATGCTTCTTTTATATACATACTAGACGCCAAGCGTTTACATAGTTATGAACGGTATTATCACTTAAGTTTTCTGTCATCTTTGCACTCATGAGAATTCGCATCTGAGAAAACTCATTAAAACATATGGAATTTTCATATCACTATCTGGTTACGTGATAATCTTCAGTATAAATGCTTATGCTGGTACATACATATTTGAATGCGTTTTATAAATACCTAATCTATATTAATTTCATTTAAACCTTTAATCAATAAGGATGCCAATGTTATATGTGATGGTACATACAGATGCAGATGTTTGCGTACATTTAACATGGCAGTGTAAGAACACGATTCTGATTCTTTGATGCTGAAGACTTAGATGGAATCACGAGCTTGTGTGAGAGCTGCTGATAACAAAATTCATTCATTTACCTCAAAGGCGAACGAAAAAAACTCACCTGCACAAGAAAGTATCTCTTTGACGGTCTGGGGGAGCACAACATTATGCCAGATATACTACCTTTATTATCATGATTTGCTTGTTTCTCAATTTCTTTTCTTTCTTCTCCTCCCCTTCCAACTCCTCCGACTCCTTTTCTTTCAACTACAAACGCACTTGGTATAAGTTTTAGATGATACTGACTCCAAACATCTCTGCAATAGGCCTCAATTTTTGCATCTTTCTAGATACTCCCTTTATTCTTTATCCTGCTGTTATGATTTATAAAGTTTTTACGATATTTCGCATTTATGCCCTCTTTTTTCTTCGACTTAGTAAATATGGAGGGAGGAAAACACAAGTTTGTTTTCTTTCACACGTCTCGGTCAGTGGAATCATTCCTGAAATATTTATATTTCTACTCCTTATTCAGTCTAAGCTACCTCATTTTAAATGGGAATTCTTGCCATAGAGTTCCTCTCCATCGTTTTTTTCATGCTATAATAGAACTAAATAATTTTTATTCTCTTATATATATATAAATCTTGCCTGCTTAATATGTTATTCGATTGGTTGTGTGCACTCCTTTTCACAATGTCTACAAGGAAGGGAAAATGGTTGAAGTACTAGTATATTTTACCAATCATGCAGATACCGACATTTCTATTTCTCTACGTAGTAAAATATTAATAATCACCCTCATGTGGTGCCATAAAAAAAACCATTATGAATATTCTCTCCACAAAAATTTTAACTTAAGAAGTTCCTTAGTGTTTGTTTATAAAAATAAATGTCCAAAAAGCTCAATAACTTATATCTTTTCTGCATTTTAATATTAAATCAATGAAGAGAGATTGAAACAATTCTAGAAAATGCAGGAAGTTCTTTACCAGCGTCTGTTTTCTAATAACATTTGCCAAGCTTATTCATTTATTATTTGAGACATAACTTAAATATATTCGGATGCAGTTATTTATAGATGAACGTAAGCCGCAGGGATACCCTTCAGGGGCGTTATTACTTCTAAGTAGGTATTGTTAATTCTGATCTCATACATTGTACAGTTTAATATAAAAAATGAGAAAAACTTTTGTGCATTTTCTCCCTTTTTGCCCGGCATGCAATAGAGGAACTTTCAAAATAAAAATAAAATCTATTCTTAATTCGTCATCATCAAATAGAATTTCGAATGCCTTTATGACGTCATTCAAAATGCGAAACGTTAAAACATTAATACATTATTAAAATACTTATAGATGGGTATTTTTTGTAATGTACTTTTTCAAAAATGCGTATATTTAACTAACTATTGGAAGACACTTATGAATTTTTACATATGAAAAATTATTTCTCGATTCATTGTGTCTAGCTTTTCTATGGGGCATTGCAAAGCGTATATATGCCGTACCTATTCAATAATAGTCCCTAAGGTCTTTTTACCAGCAGAGCGTAAAGAAGTGGCAAAATGTGACTCTATAATAATAATCTAAATTGTGAAAAGCTTCGTCCAAAGTGTTGGAGATGATTTGAATGTTCTTTCGGACAGCCATGATATACTTTCTGTTTAAGGCATTCAATTTGGCGGCTGATGGAAATAAATTGGTTTCGATGGTATCGTTATTGCTGGTTCCGTAAGGCCTCAAATTAGAATTGTTATCAATAAATATATATGTATCTTGTATTTCGTATCTGGTGCGCAAATTTGGAAGAACAGGAGGTCCTTCCTATATGGCCTCGCCTCCAAGTTTACCTTTTACGGGAATGAGCGGGAAAACATTTTTTGGGGCAATTTTCGACACTTCGTCAGAGGGGTCTATGGCAGTTGCTATTATATCACGCATGTATCTCGTTCACCGGTTTTCAATGTTTGATGATACGACTCAAAAGAATTCTTCATTTTACCTTTTAATTTAGGCACTTAATGCAGAATGCGTGACTTCCTTAACAAATAAAAAAAATTACAAAATTCTTCTCGGCCTTGCATATCATATCAATTCTGGATTTGCATCCTTAGTTACATTTTGAAAATGCCAATAAGGTTTTGTTTTCTCAGAGTTTGCTTAGTGTTTCTTGTGTATGTAGTTTTATTCAATTTGGATACAGGTAATCGTTAATTCATTAGACCGTTATCTTTTAGCTGGGGATTTATAATTTGATCAATTTTTTTATTCTATAATTTTGTCATTTGCGGAGTGATTTCAGAGCAAAAATGTTACTGAATTATTTATAATAATAAAATAATAATTAAAGATAACGCTTCCGTTAGCATTTTAACGAATTAACGAATAACAATGCAAAAACTTTCTTGTTTTGTTCATCGCATAGTAATCTTTTTCTCCTATTGCCTGATATAAAATTTAATGGCATTTTGTTGATGCAAAATAATGCGATAGTTTTATATAACTAAGTATGCAAGTTAGATGTACATAAGTATTTTAGAGTATAATTACCCGGTTTTTAAAAGTTCTGTGACACTCGGGGTTTATCATTAGAGGAGTTTACATGTGTGATAGAAAATACTCTATCAAAAAATCTTGAATTTCTATTTTCACATTACCTAGCATGAAAAACTCATTTCCAGTGCGTGCAGCTTTTTCGAGATAAAAATCAAAGAATCCAGGTCTTGTTCGCACGGGCCACAACAATTCCATTATAGCCAAGTGGCTCACCGTCGGTCGGATAACCACTTAAAGAGTCGCAGAGAGGCTCAATAACAGTGAACGGCTGAAAGATCAAAATCTTTCAGGCAGACCTTAAGTTGTCAACCGTTTAGCTGTGAAAAAGTCCTTCAAATTTGCTTTGAAGTTCAAATTTTCTCGCTCATGAGAGAAAAGGATGAGGATGAGAATAGATTGTGGTGCGTAGAATGTCCTTTGCTCACCGACTGTATGTATGCGAAAATAACGTCGTGAGTGCTGTCGTCATCTTCTAAACGACTTGAAGATTCATGGCAATTGAATTCTATTTTTTATAATAAAAAAGACTTCCCTTTCGTTCCGGTTATCAAGAAGCAAAAAGACCAAATGGTAAGCTTTGGATACGATGTCTGCGAGCTTCACTACCTTTCCACGACCAAGTCCCTTCTATTTTATGATGCAGGGTGTCGTGGCTTCAAATGTAGTGAAGAGGCTACATGTTTGGTCTGCGGCCGATTACAACGTCAGCTTGGCCTCGAAAGTCTTGCCCTGACTGAGAAAGATCGCAAAGATAGCGAACTACGACTGTCAGGGGACAGTGCCCTAGCCTACTCCGGCAATGCGGTGCAAGAGTAGTTGGGGTTAAACATAAACTTTTAGGCGAATTAGTTGTGGCTCCGCAGTAGCCCGACCTCAATCTCCTTGAATACAGCTTGCGTGTGCATGTCAAGGGCAAATCAACTAAAGTACGTCACAGCAACGTTCATGAGCTAAGTATATAAAAAACTTCTCGTCAGAAACGTTGAGCGCGGCCTTTAGCTCTGGCCTCAAGTGCCTGTTCGCCGCCGAGGCCAGGCCGATTTGAGAAAAATCACAGTTTAAATAGAATTTCATATAAAAACAATAAAAACTTTTCTAACTGAATCAAATCTATCATTGTGTATTCGTTAAAAGCATCATAACCAATGTAACATGACTTTTGCAATAACCAGTAGAACTTGTAATATTCTACAAACAAACAAACTCTCCAGGTCCTGAGGTTTGAAATTGGAAGATAGTTTTGCCGTAAATTTACTCTCCAGATGCTAGGTTGGTAAATTGTGGTGTATATTCTCAATGATGTCTTACGAAGTCCATTTATATAGAAAAATTCGTATCCTTCAAATTTAATGCAATATGCCTATCTATATATCTTAAAACCCTATTAGCCTTTTGTGGTGCTACAGTATATTAGTTAGAAAGTTTTAGATCATTCGAAAATATGGCACGTAAATTCTCTATAATGTTGAATGTTTAAAATGTGACCAATAATATTGGCATCTCTTCGGAATTTATCACGACCTACGAATGCAGCTCCTAAAATTCTAATATCGTAAAAACGTTAGTTAATTTTCATTATTAAATTAAATAGCAAACTATCGTTTATTCTATATTTATTACAACTAAAGTCAAAATATTACAAGCCGTTTTGCACTTTCATGTTAATGACTATAGCACTTCTTAAAATATGCAATCGAGTATCTCTAAATAATAAATATTAATTTTAGGTTTGACTTACTTACTACTCAGTTGTGTTAATAACGTATATTTATTGGTCCATTCCAGTATACGACTTAGAATTATCAGAAATAATACTTATAAAACATTTTCCCAGAAAAAGATCATCGACACCTTCCACAAGGAGTGTAATCCACATAGGATCATTATTGAAAGACTTAGTTAGCTGTTCAAAAATTGCTCTGTATAAACATATATGTAAATGGAACTGAAAGGAGAAAGTAGGGTAAAATAAGGTAACGAGCAACAGGGTGGCCGCAATTATGAGAGGATCATCGAGAAAAGTTGATTCAAGAAGTTGAGAGATCTTCACAAGTTTTAGACTAAGGCTGGGGTTAAATGCATCAAGTGGCACCTTGCACACAGGGTACATCTGCCACTGATCTAATACCAAGCCTGTTAACGAGAACAACGACATGAAATCATAGTCGGTTATCTTTCCTCTGGTGAATTTAACCTCGACTGTTGTTTAGTGGTACTAATTCTTTTTTTTCAGATAAAATAAAATTTGGAAATCTTATTTGGAAATTAACGAAATTGAATCTTGAAGAAGAGAAGAAAGGCATACAATCTATGGTTTTTGAAGTCTAGTCGGAAATTTCCGCAATCTTGGAAGATATAGAGTGCCATGTCATCTGCTAGTGTTGTTCAAAGTCAACCCTGACGTTTACACGGAGATGGTACAATACTTCATGCCCGTATCTACTGACAAGATGTATGGATATGGTGATTCACCTTTTCATCAAAACTTAGCACCTGGCCCAAGTGCCCAAATTATAATGGTAACCATGTATTGTGTTTGATGCCAGCCAACTCTCTTGACCTGAACTCCACAGAGAATCTACAGATTATTTTAAAAGGAAGATGAGAAACACCCGACCCACAAATATAGATTAGCTGAATGACACAATCAAAGAACTCTATGCCATGCCGCATTGATCCAGTAATTAGTGGTAAAGAAGCCACAACCAAATATTGAGTGCATAAATGAACATACAAATTGCCTGAAGTTGCTGATTTTGTGATTGATCTATGAAATATTCTAATAATACTGTACAATTACTTTCAGTATTAAGAAAAAACTTATATTTCCACGTGCATTTTGCTGAATTCTAATATAGTGAAAATTTTTACCATCACCTAAAATTTTATTGTCAATTGCCGATTTACTAAATATGCAATTGATACCGATTTTCACAATACTATAAATGTATTTCGATCCCAAAGTCGGAATCAATATGTCCCTTGTAATTAATTCATGAATATTTAATGAATCAGCATATTTGTTTTTATTATATACTGTATTAACCTACATTTTAGCATTTACTTCTTCGTCTGTAAGACATCTCAGGTGTGTCACGCTTCAGATTCCAGCAGAAGTCAGCCAGCCTATCAGGGCTCCCCTTTCCCTCATACCAGTTTTCCATTGACGCTATATTTTTATGTAACCTCTCTACATGTTCATCACTAACATGTCCTGCATTCTCTGGGAAGAAGGATAGATGAGAATGAAGGAAGTGTATCTTCAGTGACATATTGCATCGGAGATCTTGGTAACACTCTTAGGATCTCCGCTATATGCTATTCCTGGGCCCCTTGCTGCTTTCCCAGAAGCCTTTTGCATACATCTTTAAAAGCAAGCAAGGCCACTAAATCGGTTTCATCCATTGTCGCTTCAGAGCCCTCATCAGCTCTAATTTGACGAATTTGAGGGCCCACGAATATGCCTTCTTTAATCTTGGCATCCTTTATTAGGTGGAAGATCCCTTTGAGGCATTCAAAATATGGCTTTTTATTTTGCAGTACTTTGGTAAAATGCTTCATTAGCCCCAATGTTATATGCATTGAAGGCAAAAGGATTTTTTCCTTCTTACCTAGTGGTTCATGAAAAGGGCATCCGGGCGTCATAGTTTCCCCGAGGTGAACATTCTGAGCGTACACATATTTTGGACTTCGCCAACTCTACCACTTTCAAATGAAGCACATGAACTTGGTGTATGCAGGTTGTAGACCCTTAAGTAGGGCTACTACATTAAAGTCCCCACAAATTATCCACACATGCTCCTTATAACTTATGCAGTCTAGAATAGAAGGAAAATTATCATATGTCTCTGTTAAATTGATTGAGTTAGCAACTGAAACTGAAGATATGGTTTTCCAAATATGCAACATAGGAGCTTTTATAGTGGAAAGGAAAGCATCTATTTAAAACTAAAGTTACCTTTCAGATAGGTCACGTCAGGAACATTAAATAGGTTTTTAGCAATCATTATAATAACTCAATTAGTTTTCAAAACTGAAGAGGTACTCTGTCTGGGGAAATTGATATCCCACTATAAAAAACAGATGCCCAGTTCGGTTACATCGGCGTCCAGATGCTATGCAGCGTAGGCCGATACTTTACCCAGCCCCTTCTACACCCTCACCCCGCTGGCCACCAGACGTGACATTCAACTCGCAGAAGTAAGAATTAACAGAATTCAGTCCCAGCGTGGAGACAAAATACGACGGGAAGGAGAGCAGGTTCAATAACAATGTTTAAACAGGTTCACTATTCCCACTAAGATTTGAGATCGAGTTTCGCATAATATACAAAATTATAGAAGCTACGATGAAAGCCAGAAGATGCCTTTAGGGCTAAGCGAACACGCTCTTAAAAGTGCCGCTATTGGAGAGAGGCTTAAAACATATGACCTAATCCCCCACTTCTCCTACCACCAGTGGGTGGGTGAAGTATATATACGAATAGCTAGAGAATAACATAGAGTTCCATTTAGATATCGAAACGACATTGTCTGGCGGCAGGGCCCAGCACAAACAGAATCCAGCAGGGCCTAAGAAGAAGTTTATCCTGAGTCAGTTCCTAGGGGTTACGCCAAAGAGTAGACCCTTGAGAAGCCTTCTCATACCTCTCTCGTTAGAGAAACACCCTGTCTCGGTTTTCAAAAAAAAACAGATATAGTCTCACTATTAAGGAATACCCAAAGTGAAGTCTCCCCCCCCCCCATTCTTTAAAGGATTTACTTTTTGGTCATTGCTCGTCAGATAAAAGCATCTCAAGAGTAACCGAAAGGTTGAAAGAAGCATACCTCCTTGGTCTCGTTGCTAAATCGTCCAATTAAGATAACGTGCTAACTGCCATCCGCCTCTCTCATCTAGTCACCTTTTTCTCCCAGCCAGATGAACCACTTGGTCGTCTGCGACCACACCCATGCGTATGATCTCAAAACCCTTTTCCCTGCCTCCATATGATCCAACATCAATGTCATTCCACATCCGGAACCAATTTTTTTTAAGGTAAAGTAATCTCTATCTTGTAAGTCAATTAGCGCTCAGAATTTAAGAGAGCTTGGCGTTCAACCATTACTTAATATTCATTTATAAAGTAGTAATTTTCACTTAGACTCTTTTAACATACTCTGTATAGATGTAAAAGATGTAAAATTTGTTTTTAATATTTTAATTTTTTTATGTTGTAATTAGAAGTATATTTTAGTTAGAAGTGTTTAACTCAATCCTCGAACGCTGCACATGGTAATAGTATTCCTCCATGATTAAAAAGTAAAGATGAAAAGAGAAGCAGAGGGAAGAAGAATACTGATATAAAGAAAAATAGAAGAAAGAAGAATACAGATGGAAAGAGGGGGCAAAGAAAGACGAAGACAGATGAAAAGTGTAGCAAAAAAATAGAAATACAGACAGAAAGAGACGCAGAATAAAGAGGAATACAGATGGAAACAGAATCAGAGAAAGAAGAATACTGATGGAAAGAGAAACAAAAAAGCAAGCGGAAAGAGAAGAGAGAAAAGAAAAAAAACGAATGCTCGCATATAAAAGAGCATTAAGCAAGGATCAGGTGGAAGTCATGGCCATTGTATCCTGGCCTGGAGCTACGAAAGTACATACGATGATAACCCAGCCAAATATGGTGACGATGGATGAAGAAGAACCATGGAAACGTTATACCCATATACACCTCTTGGGGTAGTAGAGTTGGATAATGAGTATCCCCTACCTTAAAATAAGCTTCTGGATGTAGAGTCAGTGGCAGAATTGCATTCGGTTTATGATTACTGGATAGGCTTGCTAGTAGCCTTCCTCAGAATGAAACGTCCACTGAGGTATATTTAAACCCCCAATTCACCGTGATAGCGGCGCCCATTAATGATTTCTTAAAAAAACATTCCCCCGACCACGTTAGATGGAACCCAAACCCGATCTCCCAGCTTACCTTGTTAAATGATGAAGATTTTCCCATCGCATATACAACCATGAAACAGACTGCTCTAGCCATAATTTATGGACTAAAGATAGTCAGTTGCCATAAAAAAGGTAATGAAAGTACATTGGAATCTCTCAACTATTTGCAACATATTTGCGTAGGCACAAAAACCCGAACTGCCGACTCATGCATTGTAAGTTATTGGTCAACGAGTACCACAGTAATATTAACTATATAAAAGGTGCCAATGAGATAAAACCTATGTATAACCTGAGCCGAAACCCCATCGAAGGTTAGTTAATCTCCCTTTAGTCTTAAAACCATTCTTTTTTGTGCGTTTTGATTATATATTTAATGTCTTAAGCTTCAGATGTGTAAGGAAGTAACTGTCTAGATACCACTTAAGAGCCAGGTTCATTTTCTTTCGTGGTGTAATCGATGATTTTGTTTTTCTGTTAAAATTGAATGGTGTGAGACGTACCCAGTAGGCTCACGAGACCTATATCACTCACCTATCTTTGTATGCGCTCGCGTGTGTGCCCGAGATCAAAGAAAATTAGGTTTGTAGGATGGTGGACCCATTAATAGTAAGAATCAGTATTATGTTCCAAGACATGTATGTTTTCTTTTATCGGTTATGTTTATTTGTTTTTGTAACTGGAGATTCTCCCACCCATTACCTACTTCAGAAGGGAAGAAATGTGGGGTAATCGATATCCCACTATAAAAACAGATGCCCAGATCGGGTACACCAGCGTCCAGATACTATGCGGCGTAGGCCGATACTATAACCCCTCTCGCCCTCTCTTCTCCACCCTCGCTCCGCTGGTCAACAGACGCGACATTCAACTCGTAGAAGTAGGAATCAACAGAATTCTATCCAAGCGTGCATAAACAATACGATGAGAGGGGAGGGGGCAGGTGTGATAACAATGTTTAAACAGGTCTACTATTCCCCCTAATATTTGAGATCGAGTTTCGCATAATATACGAAATTATAGGAGCTGCGATGAAAGCCAGAATATTCCTTTAGGGCTAAGTGAACACGCTCGCAAAGGTGCCGCTATAGGAGAGAGGCTTAAAACATAAGGCCTACCCCCCGTCCCTGCTCCTAACCCCAGTGGGTGGGTGAAGTATATATACGGAAAGCTAGAGAATAACATAGAATTTCATTTAGATATCGAAACGACATTGTCTGGTGGCAGGGCCCAGCACAAACGGAAGCGAGCAGGCCCTAAGAAGAAGTTTATCCTGAGTCAGTTCCTGGTGGTCACACCAAAGAGTAGACCCTTGTTTTGAGAAGCACTCTCATACCTCTCTCGTCAGAGAAACCCCCTATCTCGGTTTGCAGCAAAAACCGGAGATAGTCCTCATCATTGAGGAATACCAGAATTGAAGTCCCCAACCACCCCCATTCTTCAAAGGTTTCAATTTTTGGTCATCGCTCGTCAGTCAGAAGCATCTCAAGAGTAACCCCAAGATTGGAAGAAGCATAGCTCCACGGCTCCGTTGCGAAATCCTTCGATAAAGATAACTTGTCAACCACCATCAGCCTCTCTCATCTAAGTCACTTGGCTCTCTTAGCGCGACGAACAGCTGGTGCATCTGCGACCACACCCACGCGTCGTACCTCTAACCCCTCATCGCCCCCTATCCATAAGCAACAACGTCAAGGTCGTTCCACAGCCAAAATCATTTTTTTTCAGGTAAAGGAATCCCTATCTTGTATGTCAATTAGCGCTCAGTATTAAAGTCAGCTTGGCCGTCAACCTTTACTTAATATTAATTTTTAAGTACTAATTTTAACTTAGACTCTTTTAATATAATCTGTGTAGATGTGAAGTTTGTTTTAAATATTCCAAATTTTCTTTAGGTTGTAATTAAATGTATATTTGGTTCAGAAGTGTTTAACTCAATCCTCCAAACGCTGCACATGGCAATGGACATGCTCCCTGATTAAAGATGTGAAGCAAAAGTTTAAATTTAGTCAAGAATTATAGCAATCTTTGGAAAAAGAAAGTAACGGAGTTATTTAAGTACGTAAAAAACCTACTTACACCCTTGGCTCTCATACTACGACACTCTGGCTCTGCAGAATATTTCCTAAATACTGTAATTCGAGTGTGTTCTTTCAAAAGGATTCATTGTTGCAGACGTGAGGCAAGGAGTTTACTCTGCTGCTTCATAATTATTAAATCACGAACTAGATCAGTGAGGTCTGGGTGGGTGAGGAGGTGTGTTTTTTTTGTCATATTCAAGCTGTGCTACATATAGTGTATGTTGAGACTCTAACTGGTCTAAATTGCTCGGGTCATCGCAATGTAGTTCAGAGGGGGGCTGTGGTAGAGTAAAAACACTTGACTGTTGAAGTGGGTAAATATCAGACTGAAGATCTGGATACATGATAGATTTCTTGCATTTCCTGTCCTGACGTGCAGTGAAATAAAATGAAATCAGACTGAAAGTCAGTAATCACTTTTAGAAATAGTGGAAGTACAAAATAGTATGGATTTTGAACTTTTTAAATGTTTCATCTCTTGAAAATATATTAAAGAAAAGGAAATAAAACAATGAATACCTTTTTTAAGATATGTTAAGTACATAGAAGTAGCAATTTGTACAATGGTCATTTGGCTCCCTTCAGACCATTGGTACGCCCAACATGAGGGAAATTGTACAACTGAAACATGATATTTAAGGTGCCCAGCGTTAGTTCTGGTCACCCCAATACATCTAAAGTAGAGCTCATACAGTTTCTTCAAATGTTTAGTCATCTGTTTCTTGTATTGTCTTAATGTAAATCATCCACATATATAACAAAAACTGTCTGGGGAATCTTTCTTCAATATTTTCACTACCTGGTACAAAACATCATTGAGGACACCATCGACATCCTGAATGAGCTCAATGCTCTCTATTTTTTTTTTTATTTAAGGGGCTATCTGGCGACTGCCAACTTAGGCATAAGTTGCCGTAAACAAACAGCCTAGTTCTAGGCTACTTTAAAAAATTGAACAGGAAACACCAATAAAAAGAAATAACAATAACAATAACAAAGCAATAAAAAAACGATAACAAAAACAACAACAACAATTAAACCGGTAAAATGAACGGGAGAATGCCGGCCTCCCCCCAAAAGTCAATGAGTCCACCAGTCAAAGTGCACGCACTCGTCCCGAGTACAAGGGACAGGCGGTAGCGACCACGCCCATCTCGGTACCGGGACAGGTGTAGTGCGCGAAGATCACCCAGACTGGGACATTCGACAAGAATGTGCCGAACAGTCTGGGGGACGATGCAGTCGTTACAATAGGGCGCAGGCGAGCGCTCCATCAAATAGCGATGCGTCACACGAGTGTGGCCGATTCGGAGACGACAGAAAGCAACCTGAAGCCGCTGCAGGATTGGGGGATAGGTCCATGGGAACAGTCGCGGCGCAATGGCACGCAACTTTAAGTTCCCTTCGACCGTTTCCCATCTTCTTTGCCAAGCAGTCCGAAGAGCTGCCCGTATTCCTGCCATGTAGTCAGTGTGAAGGAAGAGCGAAACGCTGGTCCGGTCGCAGAGTCCTCGAGGACTCTTTGGCGCCCTCATCGGCGCGCTCATTCCCCGCATATCCTACATGTCCAGGAACCCAGTAGAAGATAATCTTTACATCTGCCCGGCTCGCCCAAACCGTGGCGTCACGGATTTCGCGAACCAAGGGATGCGGAGATTCCAATGCCCCAAGAGCACTCAGGGCGCTTTGTGAGTCGCTATAGATCAGAATCAGGTCTTCGAACCAAGCACGTCGCGTAATCTCCCGTACCGAGTGATGTATTGCCACCAGCTCGGCCGTGAAGACAGATGCAGCGCCTGGTAGAGCCCCGCTGACTTCAAACAGAGGGGATACCGCGTGGAAGCCGACACCCTCTTGGGACTTTGAGCCATCCGTATACACTGGCACGGTACCAGCGTGACAC
The DNA here is from genome assembly GCA_963969495.1 of Ceratothoa steindachneri. NCBI lineage: Eukaryota > Metazoa > Arthropoda > Malacostraca > Isopoda > Cymothoidae > Ceratothoa > Ceratothoa steindachneri. The sequence continues at coordinate 14,513,661 of OZ018328.1, forward strand.
GTTTGTGCTCCAAAAAGGTTGAACGCAATACTCCCGGTGCAGTACAAGCTTTGGGAGCATAGGCATGGCGACAAATAGCCAAATGTGGTACCCGTCAGGGTGGCGTCCTGGGCAGAACCAGGACGTGCGAGTGATGCACTGCACGCGGCGCAGAGCGAGTGGCATCTCCCCAGCATCGACTAACAGGCTCTCAATGGGGAAGTGCGGAAGGCACCGGTCGCCCAATGCTCTCTAGAACTGTCTGAGGATTATTTATATAAACACTTTATTTGGTGTTTTACGAACGACGGTAGGTTTTTACCTGGTTTATTTTGTCTGTCTTATTTTGCGTTTGCCAAATGACGTCAAGATTAGCCTCGTTTTCGATTCTTGACACCATTGCTGCTATTCAAAATTTGATACAATCAATTGCATTCCGTTGTGTACATTTTAATTTCACTATATTTACTGAAACCGGGTTTGATCTATTACTAGATACATAAACCCTCGCCTTTAGACCTTATTTGGCCTTCTTGGCCATTATAACCATTTCTGAATGAATTCAAATTTTGAAAGATCAAAACACTTCATTGCTTTCCTACAAAAAGTACACGCCACAAAATAATTAAATGATTTGTCAACTTTAGAATTTATCATTTTGTTCATTTTTAAGCTGGTACATAGTCTTAGTAGGTAGATTTTACACAATATAATGCACAACTTTTAGTATATTTAACTACAATTTCCTGAATGCTCCCTAATATTAGCTTAATGTGCCCTTCAACACCGGAAACGTTCTCGACTCCTGATCTATTATAACTTCTATCTTGATAGCGCATTATTAAGTTATTGATATTGAAAAAGGAATAGTCGAAATCATTATACATTACCTGTGCGTTTGCAACTTTTAAATTTCATTCCAACTTAAAAGTTTTAAGCGAGAGCGAAGAAGATCCAGATTAAAATATTAAAAGTAAGCGATTAGATGATAGCACTCTTCATCATTTTTAGGAATGTTAAGAAAGAATCGAATTATATTAAGATTGCTCTTCTCATGTTTCGCCGAAGAGGTGTCTTCTCAACTAATTTATTTTCTTTGTCATAAGTAAGACTGAGATATTTTTGATTAAAATTGTTAGGGCCAGATAACTCAAGTTATTTAATATGGTCTTAATTAAGCACTTCATATACATATTTAGGCAACTGCGATTATATCATAATCTAATGTTGGAACTAAGCAGTCAATCTATCGCTCTTCTATATCAAACAGCGCGCGCTCATGTAAACCATGACTTAAATTTATACACGATTTTTATGTTGTCGCAAACACTATTTTACGTTTTCTCCAATCTCTGATGCAGAACTGCAGGTTAATCCCGAAAAGACTTAACTGCAAAGACATCTTAATCACGCCAAGATTATGCATAGCATTCAGGTGCAGTTCTTCTCTCCAGGTAAGGTTAATGCGCTCTAAGACCACTAAATTGATTGATAAAGTACACCCTCATTATTGGCAGAGAATGGTAAGATTTTTAATGTTAGAAAATCTGGATAGAAAAAATTCGTCGCATCTAATCTTATCAGAATACATGTAAACGCTACGCTCGTAATCATTTCCTTCCATTTTCTAATCATTGGTGTACTGAGCCAGGAGTTCGTTGGGTCTTGTGGATAAGACATTATTAGTACCAACAATTTTTTTTTTTTTTTAGAGCCCATCTGGCGACTGCCCACTTGAGCATAAGTCACCGAAAATACGACACCCTAAAACTAGGCTACTTTAAAATAAGATTATGAAAAAATAACAATGATAAATATTAGAAAAACAACAATTCGGAAGCAATCTCCGGCATCGGGGAGAGGTCCCTCTCAACCCAGTGCAGGAGCGTGCAACCTACAAAGAAAAACAGAAAAATAGAACCTACTTAAATGACGGGGAGAAGCCGGGCCTCCCCCCAAAAGTCAACAAGTCCACAAGTCAATGTGCATGAACTCGTCCCAAGTACAAGGGACAGGCGGTAGCGATCACGCCCATACCGGTACCGGGACAGGTAACGTGCGCGAAGATCACCCAGACTGGGACATTCGACAAGAATGTGGTGAACAGGTTGGGGGACGACGCAGTCTTCACAATAGGGCGCAGGCAAGCACTCCATCAGATAGCGATGCTTTACATAAGTGTGCCCGATTTGGAGACGACAGAAAGCGCCCTGAAGCCGTCGCGGCATTGGGGGATAGGTCCATGGGAACAGTTGCGGCGCAATGGCACTCAACTTTAAGTTCCCTTCGACCGTTTCCTATCTTCTTTGCCAAGCAGTCCGAAGAGCTGCCCGTATTTCGGCCATGTAGTCGGTGTGAAGAAAAGCGAAACACTAGTTCTTGCGAACTCTTTGTCGCCCTCATCGGCACGCTAATTCCCCGAGATTCCTACATGTCTAGGAACCCAGCAGAAGATAATCTCGACATCTGCCCGGCTCGCCAAAACCGTGGCGTCACGGATATCGCGAACCAGGGGATGCGGAGATTCCAATGCCCCGAGATTACTCAGGGCGCTTTATGAGTCGCTATAGATCACAATACGGTCTTGGAATCGGGCAAGTCGCGTAAACTCCCGTACCGAGTGGTGTATTGTCACCAGCCCGGCCGTGAAGACAGATGCAGCGCCTGATATAGCTCCGCTGACTTAAACAGAGGGGATACCGGGGGAAAGCCGCCTCCCTCTTGGGAATGGAGCCATCCGTATACACTGGCACGGTTCCAGCGTGACAGAAGGCTGCTCCTAAAAAGTTGAACGCAATACTCCCGGCGCCGTACAAGCTTTGGGAGCAGAGGCGTAGGGACAAATAGCCAAATGTGGTAACCTCCAGGGTGGCGTCCTGGGCCACCGGCTCAATAGCTAAATCTAGCTCTCAAAGGAGTTTCCTGGCCCTAAACCCGAATGGCTTAGGATATGGCTGGCGTCTCTCGGCAGCATAGGCACTGTCGAGATCAGCTGCGGATGCAGTAAAAGCTGTTGGCGACTGAGGGAGGCGCCAGGCTGGCGCTTACAGGCGAGGGATGCACTGCACGCGGCGCACAGCGAGTGGGGGAAATGCGGAAGGCACCAAGCGCAAGGCGTAGGCTGGTGTAGTTGATTGAATCCACCTTCGGCAATAAAAGCTTGGCTGCGGATGCATCAAACTCGCATCGGTAGTCGAGCTTCAAACGAACAAATGATCGATAAAAGAGTAGGGCTGTAGCCCTATCAGCGCCTCAAGCGCTAAACGTCACGGAACAGAGAATATCCATGGCGCAGGTACAAGAGACCCTAAGGCTGCGAATATGAGCCTCACAGGTGAGGCGTCGGTCGAATACAAGACCAAGGAAACGGTGCGACTCAACCACATCCAGGCGCACCCCATTAAGAAACAAATCTGGGTCGGGGTGAAGCCGTGGATGGCGGCAGAAGTGCACCACCTTAGTCTTGGCCAAAGAAAACCGAAACCTGTGCGCTTCGGCATAGCGAGAGACGCGGTTCAATGCCTGTTGGAGTCGACGCTCTAGAGTTGGCATCTGGGCCGCGCCAAAAGAGATCTAAAGGTCGTCCACGTAGAGCGTAGCGAGAACATCTTTTGCCAGCACCGAGGTGATGCCGTTGATGCTCAGGGCAAAGAGTGTGACACTGAGGACACTTCCCTGCGGGACACCCTCTTCCTGCTCCTTTGGGGCAGAGAGGGCTCCCCCCACCCGTACGCGGAATCGACGAGCTCGCAAAAATTCAGATATAAACATTGGGAGGCGTTTCCTCGCCCCCATCGTGTGGAGAGTCTCCATGATACCGTATCGCCATGCGGTATCATAGGCCTTCTCCAGATCAAAAAACACTGTGGCGTAGTGCTGTCTACGAAGGAAAGCCTCGCAGACGGCATTTTCCAGTCGGAGCAGAGCATCCGACGTGGAGTAAAACTTACGGAAGCCGCACTGTGCAGAAGACAGATGGCCTCCGCTGTCCAGGAAATAGGCTAATCTAACATTTACCAATTTTTCCATCAACTTGCCTACGCAAGAGGTTAGAGAGATTGGGCGGAAACCGGTCGGAGTAGAGTGATCTCTCCCCGGCTTGCGAAAGGTGAGCACAGTAGCGATTCGCCAGGAGTCTGGGAGAAGACCTTCCACCCAGATCCTGTTGAACAGATCTAACAGAAAGGCCATGCCTCGATCACCCAGGTGTCGAAGCATGACGGACGGGACATCGTCCGGACCATGGGCGGTGTCCGCGCACGAAGCGAGAGCGGAACGCAACTCACTCACAGTAAACTTGTCGTTGAAGGGTTTTTCGCCTCTGGAGGTAAAGTCCAGCCGGCGGCCCTCCGCGACATCACGACTTGCTTTGAATGCTGGCGGAGCAGCATCACGGATAGAGAATGACAAAAAATCGGTTGCTAAGGATTTTGCCACGGACGCGGGGTCCGAGATTGTACCCCATTCTCCTGGAGAACGGGAGGGGTGTTCTGCGCGAACTTGCCCCAAATCCATTTGACTCGCTTCCACATCTCTGCTGAAGGGGCCTTCGCGTCAAGTGAAGACACGTATACCCGCCAAGAAGAGCGTTGGGCATGTTTCGAAATATACCGTAACCTAACCTTAGCCCAACGAAATTCATCGACAGTGAAATCGTTCAAGCGCCGCCTATAGCGCGTGAAAAGCAGCCAGACGTTCTAGGAATAGTAGTCAGGCCCACGGCGATGAGGTTACGGAGAAGAACTCAACGGCCTCATCTACCAACCCAAACTCATCGACTGAGATAGAGAATTCAGTCATTTCCTGAAATGCAGGCCACCGCGCAAGCGCCAAGCACCACCGAGGTGGGCTCTCAGGTGGCAGTTGCCCTGAAAATGATATTTGAATGGGAAAGTGATCAATACCATGGAGGTCATCGGACACCCCCCAATCAAAATCAGGCTGTGCATCCGAAGAGCACAAAGATAGGTCAAGGCAAGAAAATGAAGCAGTTCTCGGACAGTGAGACGTAAACTCATCCACGTTTAGGACACCCATCTCAAGCTCTTCGATGAGATCGGCAAGGGCTTGTCCTCTGGGATTTATTGAGTAATCTTCCCAGAGAGGATGCCTGCCGTTTAGATCTCCAAGCGAAAGAAAGGGTCTCGGCAACCGTGCCACGACGTGGCGGAAGTCCCCCGCATCGAAGTCAGCTGACGATGGAATGTAGACAGAAATGATAGTATACCTCGTATCCAGGTGCAGCTGCACAGCCACTGCCTGAAAGGAGGTATCTAAATAGAAAGGAAGAACGGAGACATCATTTCGGTTGTAAATCGCGCATCGCCCAGCCTGGCCATCCTGTGCTGGTGGGGTCGAAAGACCATTATAACCCGGGAGGAGGGCAGGGGGCACGCGCCTAACATGGTCTCCTGAAAAAAGATAGCTAACGGGGAACGGGACGAGACAAGCCTCCGCAGCTCCTCCCAGTTGGCCCGGAGTCCGCGGCAATTCCATTAAAGGAAGATTTCCTCCTTGCCTAGCTCGGAGGAGACGCGGGGGCCCGCCTCGAGCAGAAGACCCTCACGGGAATGGCTGTACGCTTCCCGGAGGCAGAACCCCGGGCGCTCTTGGCCGGTCAAAGCGCTGAAGGCGCTGTCGCCTCTGAGGACTTATTAGGGGAGGTGAGTCTTTTCCTCCCCCCACCTCGAAACCTTAGTCGGGCGTTGCGGCTTTGAAGGCGGGATGCCCTCTTTTCGAGGAAACACCGTCTCCGAGCAACTCTCTTGTTGCTGTGCTTCTTTCGGGGGACAGCTTTAGGAACCCCGGAAGATGGCCTGGCGACTAACTTTAGGGGTGTTGCCTTTCTGTGAGTCTAACGACTCGCTCGAAGCGCTTGGCCCTGTTGCCTTACGGGAAATGGTCGCGCTGTGGCTAGAGGGAAGAGCCCTGGTTTTAGCCAGTGCTGGGTCTAAACCCTTTTTGCCGCCAGCTTTACCAGGGGAGCGCCCGGGTTAAGTAGAGCCCACAGAAGGGCTCCGAATGGGCACGGAAACAACCTTGCTTGTTGGCCCGGATAAGCCAGGAGCAGAGGGTGCCTTTCTAACTATCTTGGCATATCACGTCCCAGTTTGAGCCGGGCGCTCCAGGAACAAGTCCTTAGCCTCTCGGATTAAGATACGATCCTGGGCCTGAACAGCCAGGATTTCTTTCTCGCGGAGATATCCACCACATTGCTACGAAGAAGCGGGGTGCGGCTTTCCGCAATTGACACACTTAGCTACACATGATTTATGATTTAGACTTATTGTGTGCGGCCTTAGAGCAATTTACAGACTTCAGATTCGTATGGTTGAAGCGATGACATTAATAGCACCGCCTCGGCAGTGGAACGAATGACTTCACGCGGTAGCGGTACCAACCAGCACGCACCGACTCAGGGAGCTTGTCACAGTAAAACGTAACGAAGAGTGTAGGAGTGGGTCTCGAGGCCCCTCCCTGTTTTATCATCACACGTTCAACCTTGACGGCCCCATGGTCAGCCAGCTCTAAGGTGATGTCCTCAATGGAGTAGTCAACGAGTTCCCTCGCATAAACTACTTCTTTCACAAAGTTCATGGGAGAATGCACCGTCACAATCACTGGGGTGCCATGAAGTGTCCGAAGAGCACTTATCTTGGCCACCTCAGCGGGATTCGCCGCATTTGCTAGAAGGCTCCCGTCCGAGAAACGGGTCACCTTCGGCTCTCTACCAATTGCACTAGCTAATCCTCTCCTCTGATGGATTATGTTGCCCTTGCTCAACATGGTGCCATCAGTGGATCGAATAACGAGGAAGCGTTTGAAGCCAGTGGGCTCAAAAACGCCATGTAACCTCTGAATGAGGGGCCCCGATGTCCTCGAGGCTACGCCCTGTGCACTTTTGCTATTAGTCAGGGGATCCGCAACCAGGGAGCAGAGGGGCCGGATGTGCCAATTTTGGTTTGTTCGTTTGCCAAAGTGGCAGCAGACCCATCCGTCCTCGTAGCCCCCACGGATGAAGAGGAGCCCCGAGACTTCTTTGTCTTTTCAGTCTTTTTCTTTTTCTTTTTGAGAGAGGAGGGCTTTCGAGGGTAGCGACCGAAGAGGTCTGGCTTCCCTCTCCCCCCTAAGGGCGTTTGCCCTACCAAGCCGCTTCGATGTGGAGTGGCTGGCTAAGGGCCGCCTGCTGCTGTTCTTGGCAGTCCCCTTGGAAATAACAGAGGGTACTGCCGCTGAAAGAAGGGAGGTGCCCGAGAGCGCCTCCAGAAAAAGGGTGAGGGGGAGTCCCCTACACCCATAAGCGAAGGAGTGGAGTAAGCCTCCTCTCCGGTTAGAGAGATATGGAGGGTCCCCTGCGCAAGCACAGGCGTGGGAACCTCCATTTTTTCAGTGGAGCTGCCTAGGGCGGCTCAGTTGGTGACACAGGGAGAATTAAGGGAAGATTTTTGTGTTTCTCATCATTGGGCATGGTGACCCTATTTGTTTTACGGGATGCAATCGATCATCACCTCTTGCAGTTGCCCACACTGCAAGAGGTGCTTACAGGCCTGGCAGAGCCAGGCTCCGCAATTTGGGACCCTCCCTTCCACCTGGTGGCCTGGCAGTCCATCGGCAGGGCGGCTCCACCTTAGACGCGGCGTAAAAAGATGGATTGTGAAGAGGAGAGGAAAAGCCACGTGAAGAAGGTATGGGTGGGGATGAAGCAGATTTAAAAAAAAAAAACATCCCCAACTTGAGCTCAGGGGTAAGGAAACGTTGTCCCCTTCCCCCACAGCCCCGATCCAAGACGGTTGGCATGAGAAGAGGGTCAGGCTGACCATTGAAATTTGTGGGAGAGGTTGTATGAATCGCGACGAAGTAGGGGAGAAATAAAGGTTATCTGAAAGAAGGATGAGAGGCTAAGCTGGGTCCGGACGGAGCGCTGGATCCCGTCAGCACGGCTGCCAGGATGGCAAATCGCTGCGCGTCTTACGGAGTAGTACCAACAGAAATAATGTGAACTGTGTCTTGGGTAGATCCGATGTTATGTAAAATAATCTGCTGATTCGATGAAATCCTCAACTTTGCCTCCGGAAGAGCAAAATTTCCTCCATCTAGTTGGTCTCCTTCCTCGGAATTCTTCCATTCATTCCTTAGTTCGAGAGTGCCTTACATGACGAACCTCGAAATTATCCGGAGCGGGCCAGAAACCTAAACTAAAATTTCTTAATCATTATTACTGGAAATCGCGGATTGACTCATATAAGCTCATCATTGAAACGCGAAACCTGCTTACCTGTTAGAGGGAAATCTTTATAACCTCTAACTCTCTAAGCATTAACCTTCTCTACCATTTATCTGCTGACCATCCAAATCAGCTAATACAAAACATCTTTCTGATCTCCGGACCTTAAACCTCTAGACCCTTTTCTTAGTAGTATGCTGATGAATTTAGTCTAACATGAAAAAGGAATGACCATTATTATTTTCCCTTGAGAATTGTGAATTATTTCCCCAAATCAATCAAGATTTCTGTCTAAGTATGTGTTTACTGTTTTGCATCAAAGAACATAGGCAGCATTTGGAACACTTGCTCTACTCAGGCTCATAACTATTGTTTAGTATCAAGTGCAATGTAATTTCTAAAATTGTCAGTAGAAATTCAATAGTTCCGATATATATATGTAACATTTATGAAGTCATTAGGGGTGGTAGTTAATATGGTAGCCTTAGCTTTTGCTGCTCTAATTTCCGTAACCATTCTCTAGTCGAGAGAAAGGGAATTCTGAATGTTTTACGTCTCGAAAGAGGGTAGAAAAAAGTGTTAAGTGAGAGTATAGGTTATAGTAGTCAATAGGCAAAATTGAGGAGAGGGAATGATTTCTAATACTTTGATCGTTCGCAGAGTGATTAACCATCTCCTTAGATTTGTGTCAATTTATTGTGAACGGTTTTTCCTAAGCTAAATGAGTAGAAGGCATTACTAACGTTCCCCTTTTTTTCATCGAATGTTTTTGCTATGTTATTGTTAGAATTACTAGTAGTTTATTTGGTTTGTTCCTTACCTTTTTAGGCAAATTCTTGATTATGTATAGGAAGTTTTATGATCGTATATTGTAAGAGGATTCACACTCCTTAAGTTTCTCTTTGTCCTCTCCTGGAATAATCTCAATTTCTCTAAAAGAAGGCAAGGCATTTTAGGGTTTTGAGGGAGAATTATTGATTAAATTCTTCCTGTCGTCATCTCACTCTTTTTACATTTTTTATTATAAGAAATGCCCTTGTTCTGACCGCGTAATTTTCTTATATTTGTTTTATGCATGATGTTTAGGGGTATTGTTTAGGATAATAGGGTTAGTTTGAGAAGGGTGTTATATGTAGTTTTTCAGTTTGTTATTTTTTCTCAGTCCGATGAGTTGTAACAGTTAAGTCTACTTTTGACAGGTTTGCAGGCTCATTTGCATGTTTACTAGAGCCGTGTCTTATTTCCTTTAAGCCGAATTCTTTTTCGTCGTCGTGGTAACTGGTAGAGTTTGTCACCGACTACCACACTTGAAGTGTTATCTCTACTCATCAGGTAGAATTTGGAACTTTTCTGTTTTGTTTAAGATTTTCCAGCGTCGTTCGTAGCAATTTGTTTGCAAATTCTTCCGGTATCACATCATTGGTGCATGCCTGAATGTGCTACTGATGAAACTGGTAAAGTCGTCCACAAATTGGATGTAATTGGTTGTAACGTTCACCGTGTTTGGCATGTATATAATGTATATATTATACAGAATGGGCAGGAAACTGCCTCCTCCTTCCGTTGGGCACGTATATAATAATCTCAAATTTCGGTCCATCGTAGCCCTCTAATGATATGTTACCTAATCGAAAACATGTAGTTATTGCTGATGTGAAATTATGTTCTCTAATTTGGTGGTTGTGTGTCGCTCGCTCGACTTTATTAAATGCATTTTGGACGTCAAACAACACCACGACAATATACTTTTTGGCATGCTAGGTTTTATCTAATTGCTGAATACGAAGACGACCTCGGTATCCGTGCCCCTATTCTTAAGAAATCCGTGCTTATGTCTTGGGAATAAGTTATTAGCCTCGAGATGGTGGATTAGTCTGCTCTTATGAATTCATCGAGGATGTTTCCCAGGGTTTCAATCACCGTGATTAATTGGAATCTTGTCGAATAGTTTAAATATTTCTCGTTTTAAGCAGGAATATTATTTTCCAGCCTTTTACCGCAACAGGAAAGTACCCCACACCGAGCCCTGCAATTAAAAGTCAGACTACTGCTGCCAAGAAATCGTCCGATGCTCTGCACATGTTCTTTCTCGTTTGCTGTGTTTCATCGGTTGCATTTTGCTTTTTACCTACAATCAATTCCTTTATTTCAAAGACAGTCTTTGGGTTTTATTACAGGTTCTCCGAAGACTGCTTGTGATTATTTGTAATGGGAGTTGTCTCGTATTGATGGTCGTTTACTGAGGTACTACTTTCCCTCATTCTTCATGTTCATCGCATCTTCATTCACATCTGATGAGATGCACTCTCACTTTTTCACCGATCGCATCAGATATTCTCAAGCTCTTCTGGTCCATAAATTACATACAATCACATTTTTATTCATGTGCGAGTCTATTCGCGGGCAACTCTACATTTCACTATGCCGTTGGTCGATCGGTCCCCGTTTTACTCTTTTTTGTTTTTGTAATAATATTTTACCTATTCGGCCGATTCTAAATAAATTAGTAACCCTTATGTCTTTTGTCAATTCCCTAAGCGAATGATATAATTGTCAAATTTCTCGTACGGTTAGCCCGGGAATTATTTTGTTTTGGCAATAACATCGTAACTATTCGGACGATTCTAACAAAGTTTGGTTGTCCGTCTTTGCCTATAAAATCTGGAGGAAATTATTTCGATGAACTCCACTTTTCTTATTGCATCTAGCGTTTGCCTTTTTTGACCATCGTTGTTGAAGTTGGCAGTATATCCTGATACCATACTGCAGGCGTCCAGGTGATCTGGAACGCGAATTGGTATTTTCCGTCGAAAACACCGATGAAATTGTGGTAGGGTAATTACTATCTCCTTGGTAGTTGATGCCCTGTCATTAGTTGGATTCTTACTGTGGAGGTTTCAAACGTTCCTATCAGGTACATTTACCCCATGTCAGTAGGCTATTGAATTTGAAATTATTTTCACTGCTCTTTCCACTTCGTCGTAATTTATTTCTTGTCTTGTCTTAGTCCTGACCGGGTAGTGGTATATCTTCAACGGGTTCTTACACCTGACTCTTAGGGTAGTAGGCGTTACATAGTGATTGCGGTTTCATATACCATATAGCTACTTTGTAGCACACTATTTACTTTTCTTAATATCTTTATCCATTTTTCTATGTCGTTTACTTACTTTTATTAATTTGTTTCTTCCTATCCGATTATTTTTTCATTTTTTCTTCGGACTAAGTAGCATAATTCTTAAGGTATGGCCAAGTGGCCTTGATAAACATTCTATTCGCATCACGAGACATCGTCATCGTAATTATAGATACTAATCGTAACCTTTTTTTTTACTTCGTTCATGCTAGTGGTGCAAAACAGATTTTGCTTTGATTCCTCAAATTTCAGCCTTATTTCTTGCGATTCGTCTTGGGGCGGTTGTCGGTGGCACTGTCACGTTCCAATCATTATTATTGGAGTTTATTTGCTTCTGTCATAGTTTTCTTAAGGCTGTGACTATTGCTGGGTCTTAGCTGTTCGGTCTCTATTTGAATCTTTCTCTAAGAGTTTGTATAGAACTTCCGATATTTTTGCCTTAGAAATACCCAGGACATTTAAAAAAGTAAATAATTGAATTCCTAACACTATGGAACCTGATCCTTTATTGAAAAGTTATATTTTATATTTATTTTGTTAACCAAAGCAATTAAAAATTTTATTGCCAAAGGTATTTCTTTAAAAATATAAGGAATTTGGGGAGAAAGATTTTATAGTAAATACTCAGCTCTGGATTAATTAAATAATGTCTGTTCTTCAGGTTTTATATCTCAATTGAAGAACAAAGAAAATCGATTTCTTAACAAATATGATTCTTTCAATTATCAGCCATAAACCTTAGCCAAACTGTATTGTTTACAAAAAATACACAAACCAGAAATCACATTACGCCCTATTTCGTCGTCTTATATTTGACCAGCCTTAAAACTGTTGTGAAATTACTAACCCGTTAGCACAAATGATTACACAATCACCATATCGTATAAATTTAATCTGAATTAATAGCATATAAAACAAATTCTAGTAGTTTCCTTAGTAAGAAACAATATTCAGTGAGTGTTTACAATCTTACAAGTTAATGAAACAAAGACAAAAAATTTAGACAGTTTTTACGCGTACGCCAAATTTCCATAGTTTCAGTAAATTACAAATTTGTTCCCTATAGGATCTTTTTTTTAGTTAATAGGTAAGATTGATGGTAAGATTTATCAGCAAATCGATGATGTTGGTAGGGATCCCTAATAGACGCTCTGGCAAGAATTATTTTATAACAAATTTGTAGCAGAGGATTTTTTCTGAAGTTCTTAATTCATGTAGACCAAGTTCTAATAGACGTTTTGTAGATGACGCCATAGTAATATTTCAACAACGCGATCAAGCTTTAGAATGAGTTAATATTTCAAACGTCACCCACCTTGATATCATCATCACTAACTCTATAATTTAAGAAGGGGATTTTTTGTTGTATTTGAATAATAATTTCTAATAATTTGTTTATAATATCGAAAAACAAAATGGTGAAGTTCCGAAATAAATATAAGTCTAAAAATTTTGTGAACTTTTTAAAACCCAAAGAATTACAAATGGTGAAGTTAAAAAAATTTATATATATATATATATATATATATATATATATATATATATATATATATATATATATATATATCTTCTTCTATAACTATATTTTAGCAACGTGAAATTTTGAAAGAGGGGAAATTTAGTTTAAAATTCCTTTTTAAAATCATTAAAATTGGCGAAGTTCAGAAAATAAATTTAACCATGGCTGCTTTTTTAAATAGATTTTAAATTTTAATCTTAGTAGTGAAGCACAAGCTCCCCCCAAAGGAGGAGGTGGCGAAGCCATTTCCCGGCTAGATATATAATGGAATATGAATGAAATAAAACCCTTCACTTTTTAAATATTTTAATTAGAAAAAATCCCAATAGTCTAGAAAATTCAGTATAGGGGACGCCCATTAATACGAGGTTAGGTTTACTTTTTTAGTTGCTTACAAAATCTCGTCCATTAATACCCTTCCATACTGCGCATATAATCCTTGTTCATCTTACATTCTTAAAGACATAGAATTTCAGTACTTTAAATCCTTTTTTTAGCACAATTATTTTCCATCATATAGTTTTGAAAAATCACTGCGCACAATTTTAAGGGAAGTTTATCAACCAGGTGCCCCTGAGATAACGGTGTCAATAGACAAACATTACTTAATTATATGAGAGCGGGTATTTACAATAAAGTCCTTAGCCAAAGATTAAACAAATTGTTAAAGAAATAATTCTGTCCAAGAAAATTTCAAATTGACTTTGTTAACAAAATAAATATAAAATCTTTCTTTACAATATAGGATTCAGTTTCAAATAGTCTAGGCAGCTCGTTATATATAATTTGTTTATTCTGACTCCTCTGTATCTTTTCGAGGCTGCTATCTGAGATTGTGCGTATGGCTACCGTCGGGTATACGAATGCCTTCCTACTCGTCCAGTGAGACTATTAGTGATCATACCGATATAGATTTAATTAGGATGAGGCTTCCAGTCCTCGTGGGGACAGTTAAATTCATAAACCACGTTTTAAGCTTCAAGATGGATTGTATATGAGCGAGGTTATTTTTCATCAGTAGGCAGCTAATTTATAGGTTTTGTAAGTGATTCCTAATGATTATTTGTTTTTTGCTTTTAGGATAATGTTGTGTTTTACGATATTTTGTAGTATTCGTTTGTATCTTCTCCAGTCGTCACTCTTCTGAATTTTTAGTAGAGTCGTACTAATATTCAAGAATTGAGTATTTTCTTTTGTTTTCTGTCAAACTCTAAGTTGGATTAGCCATCATTAAATAAAATTTGTTTGCAATTTTTAAATTCTTTATCTTGTCCAATTCATGCTTAACAGTTTCTGACTCTTCTTATGAAGGATCTCATTACAGATTGTTTATAGTGCTCGGTGCATTTAATGATAGCGTTAATCAATTAACTGACAATTACGCAAATCGGAACGCAGATTTTATACTGAATATAAATAATAATATATTCCTTTCTTATATCTTTCACAATCAGAGAAGTTTTAAAGTATAATGTTGAAAGTAGTATATATGATTTAATAATAACGTAACTAGATGGTCTCAAATTCGACGTATTTTTGTGTGACCCAAGATTTTTTTTAATACTTCCCACTAATTCAAAATGATAAGTTATTACTCTCAAGACTGTTCACTTGTTATGAAAGAATTCGCTGCATAAGAATTGGGGACATTGGCCTGCGTTTACAAATTTAGTCAAATTTTTATTTTTTTTTTATCTAATATTTCTTTTCATTTTAGAGCCGAAATTATTAGGCTTCCATTTTATGAAAAATATATACTTATTTTGGCTGCTTGTACTTGCATGTACACGCCTACAAACTTAATTTCACAGACATATCAGATGAGGTAGATGAAGCACTTCAGGAATTGGTTGATACAAGAGAAGTAATAAGAGATGTTGAAGTTACCCTAATTCCTCGACCATGGGATTAAATGACAAAGGGAGAAGATGAAAATGATGAATAACTTCTCACAGAAAAACTTCGAGATGTTGCAATTAGTCTAGAGCTTATTATACCTAGGAGCAAAGATGAATATACTGTAAAAAAATCAACATCTAAACCTAAAGATTAAGGAAAGTTGAGCTTAAATATCGTCCTGACAGTGTAAGGGGTCAAAGATCGAACCTAGTAAGCATTTTTGTGAGAAATTTAAACGGTTCACACATGAACCTAGGAAACATTTGTTTGAAATTTAAACGGTTCACACATTGAACCTCATAAATAGGAAGATAAACTTCCCACTGTTAATAGCTCTCTTTTGTAAAAAAAAAGATAAACTTCCCGCTGTTAATAACTCTCTTTTGTAAATAGGAAGATAAACTTCCCGCTGTTAATAAAGCTCTTTTGTAAATAGGAAGATAACCTTCTCGATTTGCAGTATTCCTCCTTTGTAAACAGGGAGCTAGACTCCCCAGTACGCAGTACGATATCTTGTGTCGGCCATACGTAGCTCCGTACAAAAATAGATCCTGTTCATTAAGTCCCGTGGAGAAAAGGTTAAAATCGATTGCGTTCTTGATATTCCTGCCTTCGACTTTTCCTCCTTTGCCGGCTTTGAACTTTCTGTTAGCTCAATTTTTTTTTATTTCTTCCAAGTCTAAAGATTCGGAAATTGATTGATTGATTGATGGAAAAAGTGGTGAAAATATGTAGTAGATGTAGATAGTGATAAGGGAAATTTGTATTTGCCCTGGAGCAGAGGGCGTCCCAGGCATGTTTCTTTCTTCAGTTTTTATTTTCGTCCTCCATTTACGTTGGGTCAGCGTTAGCTGACCTTCCTGTAGTAGTTAACTACTCTTGCCTTGTTTTGTTTTGTTTTGTTTTTTTCTTATATATATATATATATATATATATATATATATATATATATATATATATATATATATATATATATATATATATATATATATATATATCTATATATATATATATATATATATATATATATATATATATATATATATATATATATATATATATATATATATATATATATATATACATATATATATATATAAATAATCTCTATATAAATCTTTTTCCTCCGTCATTATGTTAGGCATTCAAGCCTTTCAAATTTTGCTAACTCGTTAGCTTTACTTTATTTATTTTTGTTTTAGATTTTGTTTTCGCCTTTGTGCGCATTACGCCCCATGAGCTTGCATTGTTTTATTTAATTTCTTTTAGTATGTTTTGTTGGGCACTACGCCTCTTTTTTGTATTCTTAATTAATTTGGGTTTTGGACATTTCGCCTCTTTTTTCTTCTTTCTTGGTCATAATTTATTTGTATGGAATTGGGCACTTCGCCTCTTTTAGTTTATTGTATGTAGTATCAGGAGTTGGGCATTTCGCCTCTTTTATATTTTTTATTTATTTAATTGTCTTATTTGTGGAGTCAAATTGGGTCGTGGTCTGGTGAACTGTATCTTGCGTAGGGTTGGGTATATACTTCTCGCTATCTGAACATGGCTACTTGGTTTTCCTGGGAGTACATTCTTCCACTCGGGAATAGTGCTCTCATGGGAGCTCACCCAATAGCTTGCTGCAGTATTTCTAGGTCCGCATCTATCTGTGGGAGGATATCGCGTTCAATTTTTTCCCAGGTCTTTCTCCCTAACCTCTGGAGGACTATATTCAGTGGGTCGGGTCCTGCTTTTGCTTGCAGTTCCGTCTGCCGAATATAGTCTAATCTCCTCGCGCCGGTTATAAGCAAGGTAGCCTTGTTCTGGACTCTCTGCATAAATTTGAGAGAGGTTGAACTGGCTGCCTGCATAACCACTGCGGGATACACCAGAACTGGTCTCTAAAGGAGGAATCAGGGCTACGTGTTTTAGAATATCGTATAGATCATAAGGAAAGAAAAGAAAGCTATAACTATTGAAGAACCGATTGTCAAGTGAGCATTATGACATACTACATTTATTAGCTAAAAAACAAGAACTGTGTGCATTATTTGCATTAATAAAGGTGAGAATATGTAATGTGTTGAGGAAATGGGAAGGGAGTTCCTTAAAATGATAAGATATTTAGTTATTATTCTTTTCAATATACAGTTCTAGGATCTGTTAGAATTATAGCGTTTTTCAATTTAATATTCGTAATATTTTCATTATATTACAATATACGAGGGGCGGTCAATAGGTGATGCAATTCGAATATAAGGAAACGAGATATGAGGAAAAGTGTTTTATTATTTTTTAATATAACTACCCTCGACTTCAATGCACTTGCGCGACTTGTCCCTGAGGCTTCAAATTCCCGACAACCAGAAATCTCCCGATTGCTGTTCAATCCACTCCTCGACGGCGAGCTGGACATCTTCATCGTCCCCAACCCGGCGTCCACGCAGTGCAGCCTTGAGTGGCCTAATAAAAAGAAGTCGTTAGGGGCCAGATCTGGACTGCAGGGGGAGGGGGGGGGTGTTTGAGCTCCTTGAATCCGCACTCGCGCAGGGCAGCTTGTGCCACTCTGGCCCTGTGGACTTTAACAACGTTGAAGTCGATCATGGGGCGTGAGGTTTCTAGGGACCCAACAAGCGGAGACCTTGGTCATGGCCAAATTGTCGTGAAAGATGTGGATAAGACTTCCCTGTGATATTCCAAGTTCTGGCTCAATTTCTTCGTCCTTCACCCGTCGATTTTTGAGGATCATTCTCTCCACACGGGCCACATTGTTCTCGTTGGTCACATGTAATGGGCGTCCTGGCAGGGAGTCATCTTCAAGGGACTCACGACCATGTCGGAACTCCTTATTCCACCGAGCAATGGTTGCATAGGAAGGGGCGGTGTCGGTGTACACTGCAACCATGCGTTCATGGATCTCTTTTGCATTCTTGCCTTCCTTGGTCAAAAGTTTGATCACTGCGCGGTGCTCAGCCTTCTCCATTGTTGAAAGATTTGTGACTGGCGATCTGCAACCAGCTACTGCTTCTTCAATAAACGAGGCAGTAGCGTGCGGCTGCAGGTGTTGACTTGGCATAACTTGTTGTAACAACCCCACAAACAGCCATCCCCCTTCCTCTGTTTTGCCCTACCGATTCGCAAAAATTATTGACCGTCCCTCGTAGGGAGAGGCTCAATTCCCCTACAATATGTATATATATATATATATATATATATATATATATATATATATATATATATATGAATGAAATGTCCCGCAGGAAAAGATGGAAAGGTGTATCTAAGTACTTTCGAACTTTATTAAGTTCCTTATCAAGGATAACTACTTGATAAGGAACTCAATAAAGTTCGAAAGTTTGGAAACACCTTTTCATTTTCCCTGCGGGACATTGCATTCATTTGCTATCCTCACGTGATACATTGTGAGTTTTTCATATATATATATATATATATATATATATATTATTGTAGGGGAATTGACCCTCTCTCTTCGTTCCCTGTTGAGACAATGGTCGTTGACAGCAAAACTTCGGGGCCAGGCACCTTGGGTCAATCTTGTAAACACAGCCCCTCGCCACTCATCCCTTTGAAAAGCAGAACGGTTTAAACTGCAAGATCTTCCCTACGATTGTATATTGAATTTCACCTCAAGTATGAAATTAAGGACGCTTTTCTTCCAAGCTTGAAGGGCCAACTGGACCAGAGGGTAGAATTGCTGAGAAAAACTGTTGGAGTAAGAACTCTCCTGCGGCCCGTCCACAACCCCCCCCCCCTACCTCCTACCAAAATACCAAACGTTTATGTAAAACAAGGTAGAATCCGTGAGTCAACAAGGCTACAAAGTCCCCTGCAAGAGAGGCCGGGCTACCAAGGGGACTAAGAAGCAGCTCATCCTTGAGCTAGTCCCTGGTTATCAAACTGAACTTTAAGTTAACTTGTTTAAGTTCAACTTAATCTCGTCACAGAACCCCCCCTATCCTCGCCCTTGAAGAAGACCTCCTCGAGTACAGTCCTCGACCTTGAAGAAGACCCCGTTGAGTACACTCCTCACCCTTGAAGAATTCCGAAACGAAGAAGAAAAAGCTCCCCCTCGAGCTGGTTACCCGGTGGTCACACCAAACTCCAAAGTTAACTTGGTTTAAGAACCAAGTTTAACTGATTCTCGTCAGAGAATCACCCCCCTTCCCCTATCCTGTTGTAGCGCAAAGCACCGTGAAAGTCGTAGCTCTTGAGGAATTCTGAAACAAAGAAAAAGAAGCTCTTCCTCGAGCCCTTTCCCCGGTGATCACACCAAACTCTAAGTTAACCTGGTTTAAGAACCAAGTTCAACTTACTCTCGTCAGAAAGGCCTCTCCTATCCTAGTGGATCCTAAAGCACAGTGATAGCCCTCGCCCTTGAAGCAGACCCCCCCCCCTACCAGAGTACTCTCCTTGCCCTTGAAGAAACCACCCCACTATCCTGGTTTAGCACAAAGCACCGTGATAGTCCTCGCCCTTGAGGACTTCCGAAACGAAGAAGAAAAAGCTCCTCCTCGAGCCCATTACCCGGCGGTCACACCGAACTCTAAGTTAACTTGGTTTAAGAACCAAGTTCAACTTACTCTCGTCATAGAGACCCAAACTATCCTGGTGCATCCTAAAGCACCGTGATAGTTCTCGCCATTGAAGTAGACCCCCCTTCCCGTGTAGACCCACATAGTTTATGTACCCAGATAGACCCAGATAGTTTATGTACCCAACAACTAACTATAGTAGAGAGGCGTATCTCCTGTAATCAGAGGAGCTGTACAGAATAATAGGTAAGCAAATTAAGTTTAGTCGATTGATAAATTTCACTCAGGAAAATATTATAGTAAGGTAAATAATTGCACTATATGCAATGATGGCATGCGGTTAGCATTTTATTCAGTATCAATTTTTAGGCTGCATCGCGTTAGACCTGGGGCAAGCTCTTCATCCACACCAACAAATTGATAAAATCCTTTTAAAGGCTATTTAATGAATTTTGACTGTGGCTACTCATTGGTATAATCATTAAAAAAATAAAAAGTACACACATAAACAAAAGAAATCTGAAACGGGTAAAGTCGTTTTCTATAGTTTCTAAACCAGAAACCTTATTACAAAATATGAGAACACCCTTAAGAATTTGACACAAGTCTAAAGGCAATTAGACCAGATAATACTACTGGTGACCCTAAAAGACCTGACACAAGATTATATATATTTTTCCATAGAGTTAAGGTCGTTTAATGACCTTGTCTTGAATCTCCTTAGTGGAGGGGGGGGGGGGACGGGAGTCAAAATGAGCGCGTGGGAAAACAATAACAATATGAGTGCGATAGCTGGCCTAAGTTAAACAACTTCTAGGGGTTCTGGGTTTAGAGAAACTGGTTATCAAAATTTACTTTACTATAGACTAAATAAGGAATATAAGTAACTGCAATGGATACACAACACGAAATTAAGGAGGGAGTGAGTACGCCAGGTGGAACGGAGCTGGTAGAGGTTTGTCTATTGACTAGCGTCTATCTGGCGACAACCTTTATCTTCGGCTGATAGAGGTTTGTCTATTGACTAGCGTCTATCTGGCGACAACCTTTATCTTCGGCTGATAGAGGTTTGTCTAATGACTAGCGTCTATCTGGCGCGACCCCTTATCTTCGGCTGTGAGAGAGACAGCATCGCAGACGGTTCGTGATGTCACGGGGCTGGCGGTCACGGGATGACGGGTGCTACGCATGGGGTCTACACGGTTCTGTTTTACGCAACAGTACTCGCGACTGTACTGGCAATTGTACTAAATTCTGGTGGCCCTTGTCTGAGTATTTATGTAGCTTCAGTGGAAGGGAGCGGCCCTTTTCACACGAGGCGCATCCTGCGTGGATTCTTAAGGTGGCGCGGAGTTTCCGATCAGTTTTGAACACGCCATGCACCGAACGCCCCTGTTATCTGCGCCGAAGTGCACTAGTTCCCAGAATTTGTATGTACACGTGAGTGTTTCCATCTCTTTCTGACATATATGTTATTTTCTCTTATAATGAAGGGCAGCGAAAAATTACCCAATCCACCCTATAGTCTCTGATTTGAAACATTTCGTTTAACTATCGAGAACAGTCGCCATTTTGCATGCTCATGCTTCAATCCCAGATAAGTAAACAAACCATTATTTACATCTTTGCACAATTACATATCGCAAATAATACTATAAAATTAAAATCCGAATTCATCAGGTATAGCGGGACAGAGATGTCCTGCAGGCTCCCCTTATTAAATTACATTACTTCAGCCTGGCTGTTAAAATTTCAGGTACGGACCTAGTGAAATCTGAGTTCCCTTAAAAATTATCCAGTTCAGTTTTATTTGGAAAAGTGTATGTGTGAATCTTTCATCTATTTCTTTGCTGCCGCTCCTCGGTGACTCTTCTGATGGAATAAAACATTATATCATTATAAACAAGGCAATGACTATATTTGCCGTCTTCAGATAAAGCACGAATTAAATAAATACTTCATTCTACATAAAAGTAAAATTTATGTAGATTATTACGAGACGGTCTCCTACTTATATTTTCCTGGTGGATGTGTGACTGGTAAGTTATTCTCAGGAGGGACGAGTGCTACAGAGAGACACTATGTATGTCAGGATCCTAATCTTGTCTTTCTTTAAATTTTTGTACTCCATAAATCTATCATGCATAACAAACAAAAAACAACAAAAAAAACAATCTTTTTACTATAAATCTAAGCTCTAATTTTAGGAATTATTCAAACTCTAATTTTTCAAATTCAAAGCTAAAACTATCAATCTTATATTTATACCTTAAGAATTGTGCTCTATTATATGTTTTATAGGACTAAGAAGATGACCGCATTATAGTCAATACGTCGCCACCAATAAATAAACAAATATCAGCAGTGTTTTTCCTTGCCTTGGCATTTCTGTTAAAAATTATATATATATATATATATATATATATATATATATATATATATATATATATATATATATATATATGAAAACCTTCTATGCTTAATTAAAACATAAACCAAAAGAATCAAAGTAAAATAAAGCAAAATATAATGATTGCCAGGCAACCTGGTACATATCATAATCACCCTGATCCATAGGTTGTTCATTATCATCTCATACTCTTCATCCATATTATTAACGTCATTTATTCTTATATAAACTATAATTTCTACCTATTTTGTCTTCTAGTCTTACATACTCGTATTCCCCTCGTATATTATCGCAATTCCAATTATGGTTATTTGGTCCGCTCTCACTCCCTGTCAAATCAGTTAATTTGATTTAGTATTTACACTCTCCGATCTTATAATTAAACAAATGGTAATTTTCTTTAATAAATATGTAAACCTCATTTTATAACTTCATTATTTAACTCATACGAACCGTTGCAACCTTTGTTCACTCTTGGTTTATATTCATTTGAAAAACTTAAAATTTTCCTGCAAAATTTTAAATAATAAAGTAGTACCCTAGTGGGGAAAAATTTAAATGAAAATCGACCTACATAGACTATAACGTCCACTGACCAATATACTTTGGGGCAAGTTCAACTGAACTTTGCATACCTCATTTAAACCCCACTCAATATAGGCCATGTCACCCAATTTCTGAAACAAAATCATGTTTGCATAGATTAAATGAATAAAATAGGGTGATTCACACTTAGCCTCTCTTGCTCGAGGAGGAATAATAGGAAAAAAAAGTATGAGCATTCAAATTTATTACATATATAATAATTGAACAACTGGCAGAAATATACCTTGGTTTTAGGAATTACAAGTATTATATTAGCTCTCTCTTCTCTGCGGATGATGGGTTATTAATGGCAATGACACTGGAGGAGGCAAGGAAAAGTATAAAGGAGCCAGTTAGATCGGAAAGAGTAAAACGAGGTCAGGTTAATTATGCACAATGGCAAAGCTCAACGTTATTTAAAGAGGCAAGTAAAAAAAAAAAATTTTATTTACATGAAAATGATGAGAGAATTGATGGACAAAATTACATCAGTAAACGACGGGGAAATTGTAGTTATGAATCAGACATGAAGTTAAAATTAATGTGTTATGGGAGGAGACTATTCAAATGGAGGGAATTAACGCAAATGGGTTACTGAATGGGGAGAGGGGTTGGATTACGGAAGATTCCTGGTGAGACGACGGTGTAAGGCTTCACGGATGTCTTCTGCAACTGATGCGAGGGCGCTCAAAACTTCTGAGCGGAAACTTAAAGTGATGACGTTTCTCCCCCCAAAAAGGGAGTGGGCGGTAAAGTCCGGTCCAGGGGAGAGTTTTTCGGCAACCCAAACACGAGGGGCAAAGGAGAAGGGCTTCGACAGGAGTTGATGAGAGAAGTCGGAAAAATGACTCGGTAGCAATCGTTAAATGGAATTACCTCACTGGCTGGGGCTAATCGAAATACACAAATAGTTCATCTGTCACTTTGCTTTGTTGTTAGCACCTAAAATGGAACTATGGGGAATCTTCTTAGGTCCGGTCGAGCAGACTTCTCAACTCTGTGTCTGTCTCATGGCAAACGAGCAATATATATGTCTGAGGCTCTTCCAGCGAGGGGAGGTTTAGTGGAAAACAGCTCTATTCTCGAATGGCCTCGAATTTTTTTTCCGATGCTATTCCTACCCATGTAAAGGTGAATCTTGGTGGACAAGATTCTAGGCTACTGCTTGTGAAAGGAGGGGGGGGGTAGGCTTAACAATTTAAGCCTAACAGAACCTTCTCCAGCGCAAAGATCTCCCAACTGAAAGATGATGCTTTACAGAGCAGTTGCGTAGGAAAGGATCATCCCACCCGTCAAACTAGAATTATCAAAGGTCTAGGGAAATTCTGACATGCTACAACAGGTGTAAACACAAAAAAACGTAAATCTGAGCTCAGCGGGGAATTTACGGACATAAGCCTTAAACAGGTTAATTCTAGAGAATTTAGCCAGTAAAATTTTAAACAAAAAAATAATCACAGGAGAACATTAGCGACATTTCAGTGGAACCAAAAAAGGATACAATTAAATGGAAGCATAAATATGGGACTAAAGACTAAACAATTAAGTGGAACCCGCAAAAAATCATAATTAGTAAGATAAATGAGATAATATATATACAATCCACGTGGAAAACCTTCGCTCCCGCCGGAGTATGGATGAGTTAATCCACGGGTCTTCTAGCCTCGAAGATGGGGTAGGGTCCCTTACCCTGACTAAGGAGTTTGTTGCTTCATATGGGAAGTAGCATTAGCACCTTCGCGCCAGGCTTGAATTTTCGTTCTTGTGATTTAAGGTCCAATTAGATCTTATACCTCTCAATAAGTCCTTCTTCACGGGATACGACACTCGTTTCTTACCTAGGGTGGACTCAGGCTAGAGGGCATTAGTTTTCTTACAAAGGAGGGGAAGAGTGGCGCACTCTTTTTGGACGCGGGAAAACTTGTCGCTCCGGAGGGCTTGGAACTCCGGGTCGATAGGGATTTCCAGGGGAACAGTTGCACGGGATTCCAGAGCTGCCTAGGTACGGGTAATCACGGGCTGGGCCATAGGATGGTCGTGATTTACGGGGTTATGACCGAATAAAACGGAGCAGAACTGGAATGGCACCGCTACCACTTCAGGCCAAACCGGACATATAGTCACACTCGATGTGACAACGAATTACTGGGAAACGACTGGTCCGGCCAAGGATAGTCGTGGACCACCGCAAATTTCTTGTGGTCGGGCCCAACAGGGGGAAGTCGGTCCTCAGACACTATAATACAGGTGCCCTTGGTGTCATGGACGAGGGTGGATACTCGGCGACCGTTCACCGTTCCGTTTTGGAACTTCAATCCACCAGGGCAGTTTTCATTAAAGAGAAAGTTTACCTGATGGACAGGATCTTTGCGGGCGAGGGAGGATCGGGAGTCTCCTGAAGCGACGGAGGAGGATCAAAGGGCGGCCCAGATTTGGTGCACTTGTTGGGACTGAGAGTTTGCGATTTGGGAGTTTTGAGGACAGTTCGTGCGGTAATGGCCGGGAACTCCGCAGGTGTAGCAGACGATTGGATTCTTTTGGTACGGCACAACCAGGGGAGAAGAAACTAGGGGCGTAACCTCTCGGTGTTCAAATGGATGGAAGTTTCTTGGCTTCAAGCGAATAGGAACTTTGGTAAATCTTGGAACCAATTGAGGGGGTCTTAAGACTATCAAATTTAGTTTTGGGGGGCGTTTGGGGAGCCTTTTTAACATCCTTAGGGTATAAATTGTGAATACCGCGTAGAAATCGGCCTCTTCAAAGCACTTATTGAAGGTGGCACAACGTTTATCCTTAATAAAGGCCCGAATTTCAGGAGCCACGGCAGCTAAAAGCTGATGCTTAAGGAAGAAGTCCAGAAGGGACTCGTAGACCTGGGGAATCTTGCACGCATCCAGCCAACACTGAAGGTGTCTTTATAGGATGTACACGTGTTGTCGAAATGTTTGACCAGGGCGGATCCTTCCCTTGCGGAATCGGGAGCGGTAGGATTCGCTATTCCTATGAACAGCGGCTAGCAATTCGACTTTAACGTGGAATAGTCTAAAGTTGATTCCAGGGGAAGTGATACGAAGATATTTCTTAACTGGGCATTTAGGAGGGAATGTAAGCAAGCGATTCCATCATTTTCGAGATCCCATCTATTGATCTGAAAGATTATCTCAAAATAGGTAAAAAATTACCCAAAGTCCTCTCCATCATTAAAAGTGATAGGGTGGACAGAAGGAGTTCGGGGAATTTCAGCCTGGGAACCGATGAACTGAGAATCCATTTGATTTCGGCTCATTTTCAGCTCATGCTGCCTAATTTTTTCACGTTCCTCCATCTCCATCTTCAGTTTGTTCTCCTCTATTTTGTTCTTATTCATCTCCATTTCCATCTTCAGTTTGTTCTCCTCCATCTCCATTTTTTTCTTCTCCTACTATATTTTGTTCTACTACATCTCCATTTTGTTCTTCTCCATCTCCATCTCCCTTCGTTCTGCCCGTTCGTTCCTCTCTTCTTCCTGGCCGTAATTTAGCAGACCTAACATTTTACCCTGACTCTTAAATTTTTCGAAGGATGACATTGTTACGCAGTTTACTGATGGAATACTGACACGCGAACGATCTAGGACACTACCCACGCAAAACAAATACTTGAATATATGTGAAGACCTTGTTCGCCCCCCAAAATTATGATACAGCTACCTACCTCTGCTGTTTCTTTGCGGACAAAAAAAATAAAATGGTCCTACCGGAATAAGGACACCAAAGACCATAACTCTTTGGGATTAATAAACAGGAGAGTCTCCAAAATTCGAGCACAATAAAAAAAAATTTCCTGGGGTCCAACACAAAGTCTAAATAGATTACGTTTCACTGCTCTTAAAATTAACTTGCACTTGCCTTCTGCCAGTGTAATACAAAAAATAAAATAAAAGGCATGTACGTGAATAACAAGGAAACTTCTAATGTCGAAATTAAAATGACACGAGTTTGTAAAAAACCTAAACATACTTCACACCAAATTTATACAATATGTATATTAATAAATATATATGTCGTGGTATGACATTATTATACATCAATACCATATTATATCTATGGGGGAGGGACCAATAACTTACAGGCGAACAAACACAGGGACGGAACACCACTAGTTTAGACTGGCTGAGTAGCGAGAAAGAGTGCAACGAGATCAGGTAAATTATAGACAATGGCAAAGTTCAACGTTATTTAAAGAGACATAACAAAAAAATATAATTTTATTTACATAAAAATAATCAGAGAATTGATGGACAAAATTACATTAGTAAACGAAGGGGCTGATTGTAGTTATGAATTAGACTATCAAGTTAAAATTAATTTGTTACGGGAGGAGACTCCTCAAATGGATGAGAATTAACGCAACTGGGTTACTGAAGAAAGAGAGGGGTTTGCTTACGGAAGATTCCGGGTAAGACAACTGGGTTAGGCTTCACGGATGTCTTCTGCACGTGAGGCAAGGGCACTCAAAACTTCTGAGCGTGAACTTAAAGTGATGACGGTTCTCAAAAAAAGGAGGAGGGGGTAACGGCCGGTCCAGGGGAGGGTATTTTGGCCTCCCGAAAACGAGGGGCGAACGAGGAGGGCTTAGACAGGGGTGGATGAGAGAAGTCGGAAAAATCGCTCGGTGGCGATCGTCAAATGGAATTACCTCACTAATTCAAATACACAAATAGTTCATCTGTCACTTTGCTTTGTTGTTAGCACCTGACTTGGAACTAGGGCGAATCTTCTTGGGTGCAGGCTTGACTTCTTAACTCTGTGTCTGTTTGATGGGAAACGAGCAATATATATGTCTGAGGCTCTCCACGCGAGAGGATTTTAGTGGGAAACAGCTCTACTCTCGAATGGCCTCGAATCTTATTGCCGATGCTATTCTAACCCGTGTAAATGTGAATTTTGGTGGATGCGGTTGAGGCGCCTGCTTGTTAAAGGGATGGGGGGGTAGGCTTACCAATTTAAACCTAACATAACCTTCTACAGCGCAAGGAATTTCCGTGCTGGACAAGAAATTCCACGTGGAATTCCCTCATAATAATGAAGGGTTAGCTTCTGTATTTAAAAAGTGTTTTGAAAGAAAGTGCTCAAGAGCATGTAGGAATAAACTTCTAAGAGAGCTAATAACAGAAATGAAAGAGGACAGAAACCATGAGTGGATAAGAGAGGTGCAAACATATGAGAATATGATGGGAATAAGGATGGAACAGATCAAGATTATGAAGAAAGAACATATAAAGAGGAAGATAGATGAATGGGACACGAAAGAGTAGAAAAGTGGAATGGAGAAGAAGTCAAGTATAAGCATATACAGGGAATATAAAATAAAATAAGAATTATAGATATATATGATAACAAATATGAATCCATAATATTATTAAGGGCAAGGTCAAACACCCTCTCCCCAAGGGACAGGCAAAGGTTTAAAGAAGGAAAGGTAAATTGTGTAACTGTGTGGCGCGGAAACAAAAGATTTAGAACACTTTATTCTTTACTGTGAGGGACTGCAAGGCATCAGAATAGAGAGCATCAGAATACAGCAGCTTTATATTGAAAACATTAGAGAAGTAAGAGGAAAATTCCTATTTAGCGAGGATAGGGAGGAGATGGAGCAAACATAAAGCAACCTTCTAAAAATGTGGAAGCAGAGAGAAAGAAGGATAGATGGCGAACTGGAATGAACGTAATTTAAGGAGGGCCGTTCCAAAGGCAATCCTGCGCATCATCATCTTCATCAGCATCATCATTTAGTCTATATTTGATGTAATTACTAACTTAAAAAAAAGGCTATAAGATTGTGGCAACGTGGCTCTAGGAATTAAAATGATGAGGCTGATTGACTGTGTTACACGTGGCCAAGGGACTGAAATACTCTACTTAAAAAAAAAATATATATATATATATATATATATGGATATATATATATATATATATATATATATATATATATATATATATATATATATATATATATATATATATATATACTCAATAGAATTCACATACCTAATGCTGTATTTTTCCTCTACATGGTAATATAATTCATTTCCTGTTCATTGTTTTTCAATTTTCTCTGTGTCCGAAGCCCGTTCACGGCAGAAAGGAGGTCTACGTAGCACCCAGAATCATTATTCAATCAAGATTGGAAAAGAATGCGCAAGAAATTAATTATACTACGCGTAGAGGAAAAAAAAGTCTTCCTTAGGAGTACGAAATCCATTGAATTGTTGGTTCTGACCTTATATCACTTGACCCTAATTGTGAGTGGATGCCCATCAAAGGCCTAGCATATGATGAAGACCCTGGAATACCCCTGTCAGCCCCTTCGTTCAAAACCACGTGCTCCTTGGCGTGGGAATTTTAGGATCATCGAGAAGGAAGCAGTTCCTCACTGATTCGCTCAACCCGGCTGTATTTACTTATGCGGGACCCACCTAGCTCTCCCTCCCCCGATATAACTTTGAATTCTCGCCCCCATGCCTCACAGGCATGCCCACCCACCCCAAGCGCGGCCGTACAAACCCCAATCACATATTCTGAGGCAAACGTCGCTGTCTGATCGAACTCGTTATCTCAAAGTAAGTTTGCATAGACTGACGTCGAGAATCGTTTGGGGGCGGCCATGCCCTGTAGCTATCTTATCGGACAAGCCAACTGGCTATTTATCCCTGCGCAAGCCATTCCTGGAATAGATGGAGAGTCTGGTAATCCCTTCGTTCAGACCGTTTTTTCTGTTCCCCGCGAAGTCTTGCAGCCCCTGTTAGAGTCGTATTTCATCGTTAAGATCTCACCAGCAGTTCACTTCCAAGAATTTTGGCCCCTATTCAGAGGAAAGATTATCGAGCCACCTTCTTCCGGAACTGTGAGGCCACCCCTTATCTCGCAGCCTCCTTCAAGACTTGCATTTCTCGTGTCAGAAACTCCCTGACGTGCCGCAGAACCGGCTCGTTTTTGAGATTCCATCTCTCTGGAGCAAAGAAAATCTCGTTCTTCAACAAGAAGCAATCAAAACCAGCAGATAGAGCAAACAAAAAGCACCCCTCTAAAAATGTGGAAGCAGAGAGATAGAAGAGTGAGAGAGGAAGAAGGATAGTCTGGCGATCTGGAATTAACGTACTTTAAGGAGGGCGGTTCCAAAGGCAATCCTGCGCATCATCATCATCATTTAGTCCATATCTGATGTAATTACTCAGTAAAAAACAAGGCTGTAAGATTGTGGTATCGTGGCTCTATGAATTAAAATGATGAGACTACTTGATCTGTGTTACACGTGGCAATGGGATTGAAATACTCTACTTAAAAAAATATATATATATTTAATAGAATTCACACACCTAATGTTGCATTTTTTCTCTACATAGGGCCGCAGAACCGGCTCGTTTTTGAGATTCCATCTCTCTGGAGCAGAAAAAATGTCGTTCTTCAACAAGAAGTATTCAAAATCAGCATGTACAAGTCATACTCGTCAGGACTCACAGAAATATTTCCTCGACGACCTATGCTGTTGATCTTCACCCTCCGAACACCTCTAAGCTTTAAGTAAAAGCGATATTGCTTTGTAATCCATTGATTACAACCCCGTCAATCATCACCTGGACACCCTTTGGAATTGACTTCCCGCTCAAACTTAAATAATATCCGTTGTTCGAGTAATAATAATTTTGCATTTCTTACTTATCTCTGTCATATTTCAAACTGTCACGATCCAATTAACATTTTGTGATATATCATTCAGTCATTGATTCAATAATCACCCTTACTTTTAACGACCTAACAAATGTTACGCCTGTGAAAACAACTAGATCTCAATGGGAGATCCATAAAGCATATTCTGCGTCAAACATTAGTTACTAAAAGACAAGCTTGTTCAAGAAAGTGAAGGAACTCTTTCATGCATCAGTTCGAATGTCAAAAAGCCCCCTTCAAGAGCAAAAGTCAGGAGCTCGGGGACCATTTCTAGAACTATAGGACAGTGTAGAACTTCAATTCAGCTAGTAACAACCGTTGAAGCCATTTAGGACACCCGAGGAAGTGTACAGCTGAGCTGGTCGAGAGCGTGAGAGAGTCAGTTCAGCAGAGTCGATAACGCTCTATGCGCACGCGAAGTCAGTCCCTCGGTATATCCCGTGAGACTTGAGTTAAAGCTCGCTTCCATCTTAAATAAAAAGTAAACTCTATGAAAAATCTCTTCTGAGGGACTTCGAAACCAAATGAGGTAGCCACCGAGCTCCTATCTTTCCCTAAGTGCAAGGTATGGACAGCAATCTCAGCCAGAAGCATGATCGGACCATTCTTGTTCGAGGAATCTGGCGCGACAGTGACAGTCACCAGGGAGTATAATGTTAAGATCCTCAAATCCTTCAAGAGGGAGCTGATAACCCTGTTCCCGTCGCTTAGGTGAAAGTTCTGGTTCCAGCAAGGTGGAGCAATCTCTCACACCTCAAACCTGTCCCGAGATTGGCTGAAAGAGAAATTTGGTGGCCATGTGATCAGTTTTAAGACTGGTATTGAGTGGGAACCTTACAGCCCAGAGCTTAGCCATCAGATTTCTTTCTTTGGGGCTACCTTAAAGGCAGAGTATACAAAGGGAGACTGAGGACCATCACGGAACTTAAAGAAGCCATCAGGGTGGAGATCAGAGTCATTAGTCAGTCGGTTTGTAAGGACGTCTTGGATAACTTTGTGATGCGCCTCAAGAAATGCACACAGCTAAATGGAGGTCATCTCGAACACGTGCTCTAGAATGAAGAAGAAAAGTCAAAAGACTCTCAAGTTTTGAAATGTTTTTAAACACAATCAACTAGTAATCACCTTTTTCATTTAATCCTCGCAGAAAATTAAGAAATTAGCCCTATTGAAAGTAGGGGCCCGTTCTGAGGGAAGCAATAATATGGAAATTAACCCACAGGAAAATTAAAAGATGAATCCATGCATTTTCGAACCATATTTGCAAGTTTATACAAAATGATTGGCGGCTGTGTAAAGCTGTCTCTGGTTTTGTCTGTATCTACAAATATAGTTATTGAACAACGCAAAGAGTAAATCTGAAGAACAAATCTAGAGGTCCAAGCCCACCTCTGGTTAATGAGAGGCGAGGTCCTATCAAATTTCGATACCCCTGGGTTCTGTACCCCGTCATGATCTTCTTAATCGTAGACACCGAACAACACGCGTTCATATAAATCCCTTTTATAGGTAACTTTAGAAGGACTATATTGTAATGGCGACCAAAGAACAGGGTAAAAACTTTAACATGAAATAACCACGATTTATATTTTCATTAGCACAACCTATAATTTCCAAGTTTGTTATACAGATGATAACGATGGCTAGTGTAGTAACTATCAACAGGGAGTATCATAAACAAAATTCTTATATTGTTTCAGGTTTGGGTATCAAAGAAACCTCTTAGGGATTTCTCTGACACCCATTGCCTCACTGACGCCTTAATCCTTTTATTTTCACTTCGTACAGTAAAGCAACTATCAACTTCAGTCATAATATAATTTCAACTTATTATCCTGCTCTAAACACAAAAATGTACTAGCTAATTACTAGTTAGTTTCTCTCAATGTCCGGTGGGATTCTGAAAAATCTCTCTCATTAGCTTCGTCTATGCCAAAACCATCTCCACTACGCCTACGTTAGAAAATCTACCAAACTAAACAAGAAACTAAACCTTCTCTCAAGAAAGTCCATGGGGCACCTCATCACCTCCGAGAAAAAACATCCTAAATCTCTCTTCCTGTGAATTAACATATGATGAACAAATTCTTCATGTATATGGACTTTCGTTCTCATTTTCTAATAGTGATTCATTAAACCTACAACATTTAGCGCCCATTAGTAAATGTAGTGAAAATCTGGAGATTAATAGCGAATTTTTCAGTGGTTATCTTTGTGGTGTTTTTAATTCGAATGCTAATGTGAAATATCAAAATATACCCTAATGGTTAGTTAATGCTTTAAAACTTACACAGAAAGACCAAAACATAGTGAAGAAAAAATCTGAAAAAAACTAACCAAATTGTGATAGAACGAGTTAATTTCAACTCCTATCCCATATTATTAAAAACCACGATGCTGCCCACGTGCATCTTCGATTCGAGGCTTGGATTCTTATCTCAGCTACCGGATGCCAATGTTTAAACAAGGAGGTTATCGTCCCCCCGTTCACCCCCATACGCCGACCTCGCCAGATCGAGTTAGGCTTATGAACAGATAAGGCATTTTTCTCCGGCCCGGCTGTGCGTTCCCTCCAAGCTTTCACTCCATTTTCCCCCACGCCAAGGAGATGTCCTGGCTATTTATATGGAAACTTTACCACTAAGATCAGATTGGAGATCCAGATTTTCGTCGCGAAACATCACCACGACCCTCTCTCCCTTTGTGCGCCAAGGGACCTCGACCTCGAGATTCACCATCACTTGTCCAGAAGGAGGACAATATTCCTTGAGTGCCAAAGGTTCGAGCCTTTCCGACGTCAAGTCCCCAAGGCTTCCCGCCCTGTTGTTCAAAGGAGAACAGCATTAGAACAGCCATTGTTCGTTTTGAGCCCTCGCCAAGAAACATGTCTCATCCCCCCTGTTGTTCAAGGAGAACAGCATTAGAACAGCCATTGTTCGTTTTGAGCCCTTCGCCAAGAAACGGTTCTCACCCCCCCCTGTTGTTCAAGGAGAACAACATTAGAACAGCCATTGTTCTTGAGCCCGTAGACAAGAGACGTTCTCATCCCCCCCCCTTTGTTCAGAAGAGAACAACCTAGAACAGCCATTGTTCTTCAAGCCGTTCGTCGAGTAACGGTTCTCCTTTCCAAGACGCCTCGTCAAAATCCTTTTATCCCCCCCCTTCGGCTGGAACTCGCCAGCGGACCGAATATTCCTTCAAGTACCTTCCACTGCACCCTAATGAAAAATTACTTAAGCCAAACGTCACCTTTTGAGTATTGATCCCTTTTTGTCAATTCTATCCTGTGCTTTAAATTGTTTATCGAACCATCCCATCTCTTTAACTCTATATTTGTTTTACCTTTTTTAATCCCTTAAATCCTTGGATTAGCCCGAGTCTCCACGACCCTTTCCATTCTGTTTATGTCAATATTTTCCGTTTTTGTGTTTTGTTTATAGTTATTATTAATAAAACTCTATTTTATTAATGATAGCAATATTATTATCCTTGAGCTCAGTTCCACTTCTTAAGCATTTTGAAGATACATAATATCTGCCGCCAGACAGTAAACGCACTCTAAAGATAATTAAGGAAGTTCCCTCAACGAATAGTGTAATATATGGTATCGTCGGGAGTCATTCTACGACACAAATTATTGTGATGGATAAAAATAAATATTTGCAAAAATTAAATGACCATCTTAAGTGACAATACTACCTAAGAAATTATAAATTCTAATCTTTTGAACAACAAGGTGAAATCCTTTAACAAAGCCATCCGGAAATCTTAAGTTTCAAATCTAAATTAATCCCCAAATTAAAAAACAATCAACCCAGCCCTTCCATACATGTACGGGTTACCGAAAACCTATAAAAAAGGCATCCCATTACGCCCAATTATTTCTTGCATTGGCTCCCATAGTTATAAGAGATCCAAATTGTTGGCTGGAATCTTATCAAATGCGGTGGGTAAAATCTCTCACTCAAATATTATCCCCTTATCAAACCTAATAGCAAAATTAACCCATTAAAGCATAGCGTTGCATATATGCAACGTTTTCTTTAAGTTTCCAAAATTGATATAAAACTTAAATTACATTTATTTGACATGATTTTAACTCCAAAATGATTGTTAATTAAATTCAGGTATATAAATAAGTTTGAGAAAGCATCTGGCAATCCAGAAACATTCTGAAAACAAAGCAGTATTTGGAATAGCATCATGGCGTCTATCAGCAAGTAAGTACCTATTTCTAATTGCATTTTTAGTTAGTTATATATTCGATTTTTTACTTATATACCATTTATTGTCTTTGAAAGAGGTTAATTCATATGTATCAATCACTTGAGGCATGATTCTTTCTCATTTCCTTCATTTTTTCCTTAATCTTTCAAAAATAAAATCTCGTGTTACACATATGCAACACCAGGTCATTAGGCTATCTAAAAATGTTATCCTTAAATATTAATTTTCTTTTATTTCTCATTAAATGCATAACTGATATGATCTCTTTTTATCATTTTTATGATTTAATTTATGATTTAATTATTATTTAATTATTTTTACTTTGACAATTCTCGATTTATATATAATTTTGCAAAAATTACTTATATTTTTCTCCCACTGTAAGGTGGAAGAAGTGTTGAATATTCTTGATGAAGGAGATGGCATTGAAGATGATTTGGATCGGATCTGCATAGAACCTCTTGAAGCAAGAATTGAATTCAATGAAGACTCTGGTGATGAAATGGTGGTTTAATTGATAATCTCTCTAGCAATCAGCTTCGTTTAGGGAGCATAGCTTGTTTTTGCAGTGGCAGGCGTATTGGTGAGAAAGATTTTATTCCAACAGAAACTCAGCCAAAGAAGAAAAAGAATAAATTATCCTGCGACAATAATGATATCAGCAGTGCAAGTATGATCTTGCCTGCTTCAGATTACTCCAGTTATAGTGAACAATCGCCAACATCTCTTTTTGAGAAATTCTTTGATGAGAAAGTCTGGAAATTGCTCGTAGAGGAAAGTTCCTGGTATGCTTTATTTTTAAATCTTTTAGGTCCTAAGATTTCTGCTATAAATTGAGGGTGTTTTGAGTATCCTTTTGCTAAGTAGCTATAATAATCTTCCATCACAGCGTATGTATTGGGACTCAAAGGAAGATGCTCGCAATGACTTAGTATGAAATGCTATGAGAAGGTATAGTTTCTTGCAAATCAAGAGATTTTTGCATTTTTGCGATAGTAGGAATTTTTACTCTCAAGACAAAATGTGGAAACTTCGTCCTTTCCTAGACATCTTACAAGAAAAGTTTGCCAAAAATTTCCAACCGGAAATGAATATATCGTATGATAAAGCGATGATTGAATATTATGGGAAACATGGTTGCAAGCAGTTTCTAGGTCCAAAACCAATTCGTTTTTGTTTCAAAACTTGGTGTATGAATACCGTTCAAGGCTATAATATTAATTTTAATGTATACCAAGGCAGAAATATAAAAGTAAATTTAAACTATGAAGGTAACTTGGGAAAGGGTGCTGCACCATTGGCAACAATGATTGACAATCTTCCTGAAATCAAGAAGGAGTTGCCTTATCATTTTTACTTTGATAATTTGTTTGCAAGCACAAATTTATTATGCCACCTAAAAGAACGAAATTATTGCGGAACGGGGACTATTCGAGAAAACAGAATTGATAAAAGCTGCACTCTTTCAAACTCAAAAGATTTAAAAAAAAGGCTCGTGGAGAATTTGAATATGCCAGAAATGCTGAGAATAACATCATTTTAGTACGTTGGTTGGATAACAATGTTGTGACAGTTGCTTCAAATGTTCACGGCATTACCCCTGTTGCGAAGGCCCACCGTTACTCACCTGTTGCCAGCAAAGTGATAAATGTGACACAACCTAACATCATTTCTAAGTACAATAAGTACATGGGCGGGACTGATCTCATGGACCAAAATATCAATGCTTATCGCATTGGTATAAGAGGGAAGAAATGGTGTTGGGCAATCTTTACATGGACTGTTGATGCAGCTGTCCAAAATGCTTGGATTTTAAACAAAAACTGTAATAAATCGATGAGCCAGCTAGAATTCAAACATTTTTTTAAAAATATGGTTCTCAAACAGGAGTAGGTGGTCGTCCCAAAATTTTACAGGAGAGTAGCATAAACACTCGAGTATCTGATTCAGACAGGCTGGATCCAGGTTGCCATCTTGTCAGATACATCCCCAATAACAAAAGAAGGAGATGTGCAGGTCAAAATTTCATCATCAATCACGAGAACAAAATTTATAAAGTGTTCCGTGGTTTTGTGCATAAATTGCTTTGAAGAGTTTCATACTGCTTAATTGTTAGCTGATCAGCTTAGCGTGGCATTTGCTTTTTATTCCAAGATTTATCATTAAATATTGATCTTTGATAAGAATTATTATTCCCATTTGCTATTTTTACTCATATTATAATAAATATTTAAATTTAAAAAATAAAAAACTTAGGCTTTAATGGGTTTAGTGGAAAAAACTGTTAAGCTTTGACGTAAATAGTTTGTTTACAAAAGTCCCGGTCGATGAAGTGCTTGACGTGTTATCAAAATTTCTTCCCAATTTAGATAATAGCAAACCTTCACCGATCCCCAAAATATTAAATTAGCGCGATTATGTGTGACTAATAATGTATTTTGAACTGAAGGTAAGTTTTTTTGCCAAAAATATGGCCTAAGTATGGGCAGTCCCCTTTCCCCCTTCCTATGCAATCTATTTATGGAAAAATATAAAACGACCCTCCTCCTAGGATCCATTCCTGACCTCTTATCTGGTTCCGATATGCAGATGACATCCTGTCAGCTTAGCTCATAGACAATAACAATTTCAATGAATTTTTCAACAACCTAAATTCGTTACAGTCATCGCTAAAATTCAAAGAAGAATGGGAAAAGAACAATTCTCTACCGTATCTAGACGTAAATAAGAGCAGTTTAAATAATCATATTCAGTGCTCAGAATATCAAAAGCCTACAAATTCAAATGCTTACATAGGTTTTTCTCAATACATGACAAATCCCTTAAGATATCTGTTATTTCTTCCCTCTTTCTCCGAGCCTATAGAACCTGTGACCCAATCTTCCTTCAAGCTGAAATTAACCACCTTATTTGCAATTTCATTATACTAAAATACTTAATTCGCCTCATAAATAGATGCCATTCGAAACCACGGAAAAACTTATAGGCCATCTCCACAACACGAAGGGGCGACTTTTAAAAATCAATAAGTTTACCATATGCTCCAGCCTAGGCCCCCTCTAAAATCATATGCGAACGGAAATAACATAAATATTACATTTAAATATTTTCAACCATTCGAAAATCTTTGACTAGACTGCGTCTAATCAATCTTGATGGTGGAGTATATAGCATACCATGCTATAATTGCAAATTAACATACATCGGAAGTCGGGGCACTTTAATAAGAGGATGAAAAAACAGTTAGCTGATATCAGAAGGTAAACGAACTTTTCAAGTCTCATTACGCAGGTGCAATAGCCCGACCATAGAATTGATTTTAACCAGGCAAATATCATTTAGAAATCAAACAATTATATTTAGAGGAGAATTGCGGAATCCATCATCATTAACAAATTTGATAATTTCAAGTTATCTGAAGGGTAATTAAAATTTAATAAATATATATCGAACAAAGTCGCCAATCGTATTTTTAAACCCCCTGAAACAATGGGGCTCAAAGATTAGCAACGCTCCATGTTGTTTCCTGTTTCATTTCATTTTGTTTAGCTTGTCATTTGGGCCAGATACACTCGAGTTTTACCCAGATTGTTTCCTGCGGTTTCATTTTGTTAAGGATGTGTTTTAACCTATACATACTGTGTTCCTTACCTAGTTTTTTCATTATTAGTTAAAAATGGTATCTTGCCGAAACGAGTCCGATAGTTCGATAGCTATAAATAAAATCTTGATTCAAATATTGTGTTTTACCTTTATCTTTCACTGATATACATCACGCCAATGTGATATCTTCCATTATATATATATATATATATATATATATATATATATATATATATATATATATATATCCATATGGAGCTCGACCGTGAAGCCTGCATTTAATATTGAGGATAAATCCCAGAGCCAAGAGAAACGGATGCAGCATCTTTCAATTTTTTACTACGTTTCGAGAACTTCAAGTTTCCATCTTCAGTCTAGAATAAGTTTACAAAGTTAATACATATGAAGATAACTTGAAAAGGCCAATAAGACATCATTTTAAAGAGTGAGCAATTATAAATTATCAGTAAATGTACTAAGTCATATTTAAATTTTTTAACTTATAGTACATTTTACTGATATTTTATAATTGGTCACCTTTTAAAATAATATCTTTGTGGCCTTTTCAAGTTATCTTCATATGTATTAACTTTGTAAACTTATTCTAGCCTGAAGATGAAAACTTGTAGTTTTCGAAACGTAGGGAAAAATTAAAAGATGCTGCATCTGTTTCTTGTGGCTCTGGGATTTATCCTCAATATTATATATATATATATATATATATATATATACTCGTATATATGAAAATTTACCCACAGGAAAATGAAAAGCTGAATCTAAGCACTTTCTAACTATAAGAGACCTGACGGAAAGTAATTTTTCTTGAAAAGGACAATCCTAAACAAAAATCGGAATTTAGAGTTTGGATATGGGTGGTCGGCTGCCTGCTATCGGCTACTCAGGATCACACCGGGGAAGAGGGGAGTATGCTTAGTAAGGGTGGGCTGCGCTAAAGACATCACACAGTGAACCATTGTTAATGTTATGTTTGCCTGAACTTTAGTTTCACTCAACATAGATATTTTCGGCATTTGTGTGCAAATTAGTGATATTTTTTATTTCACAACATTGACAAGAAAGAAGGAACAATTCTAAAGAGCTCAATGTATATAAACAGTGTGTGAGGTATTTTTGGCGGTGGCAATAATGTATACCGCGTTTTATCTGGAGTCGGTTCTCTCTTCTATGTCATAGTAGAGTCAATTTTGCATTGTCTCTGACTGAAACAATGCCATGGGTGAAGTCGATTGTACGAAAATTTGTACATGGCAAGCTGTGATTTCACGCCTGGATATAGAATGCAATGATATCTGACCAGTTGGGAGTCAATCTGAGAAAGGCACAGGTAGCCAGAAGATCTATTACACTAAGCGTTCTGATACGAAAAAACTCCTTGATTTTGTCACGGAGATCGAGACCATGTGTAGAGGAATAGAGTCTAATATAACTTAGAGGTCCCATTTGAACTATAAGAAGAGCCACTTGGCCTTAACCCGGGACCAAATGCGTGAGAAGCAAAGAAGGAATTGAGTGAACATGGCTTTATCATACCAGGTGTGTTCAACTTGCGAGGCCTATTTCCAGCGCCCGAGGCGATTTAAGCTCCCCTCCCATATTCGTGACAGGAGAGAGCCCGAAGGCCTATTTGACCAATTCCTTATCTCGGATCCGCCCCTTCCTCCCCCCCGTCCCATTACCAGAAGCTGGCGACATCAGATTGTAGGAGAGCGCGCCGTGGCCCGAGGCGATTCTGCCGCCTGCCGACTACCTATATAACCTGTTTCCTGATGGATTGGCAGTACAACACGCCCGCAAAACTAAGACACATTATTTTCTCGAATCAGATCCTCTGTAGATTATTCGGGTACCGACGGCTGGAATCTCTCCGCCGTGGAATGGCCCCAGTTAATTGGCAACTCTTTACAACGGCGATTCTTTCGTACTTTCCTGCCAGTACTCCTTCATCGAGAAACATAAGAAGCATAAGGTAAACCTACTCCTCCGTCATCGAGAACTCTGAGGTAAACCTAATGAACTTGATTAAACCTTCGCTTCGCTAAGTTCCCTCCCCTTCGACACTTACCTCATGCATGACGTCGACACTGTGGACCTCATTATAATCTGGTATCCCACGAAACAATTTTATTATTGCAGCTTATTCTACCCCTCTTAAGACTCTAATCCGAGTCAGGTAATTAACCTCTTTGATCCCTTGGATTTTCCCCATTGCTCAGACCAAATGTGTCCGATATTTATTTGATCAAATA
Source organism: Ceratothoa steindachneri (assembly GCA_963969495.1). Taxonomy (NCBI): domain Eukaryota; kingdom Metazoa; phylum Arthropoda; class Malacostraca; order Isopoda; family Cymothoidae; genus Ceratothoa; species Ceratothoa steindachneri. The sequence goes on from OZ018328.1 coordinate 14,553,757, forward strand.
TCTCAATTAATTATCTTTTGTACATATATTTAATATTTCTTTCTTTCGTTATTAAACTTTATTGTTGTTGCATTCTTTTAATAACCTTGAGCAACTATCGGCCATAACTACCGTTTAATCTAATCTGAACTCTTATTTTGGATAACACTAGGCAACAAATTTTAACTTTTTGTTTGTTATAGATATGTGAATAAGTATTTCTAATTAGCTCCAGGGTGATGAATCCGAATTTGAAAACCAAAATTCTCTAACCCTTTTAGATTTTGTGTATTGCCCCCCACCCCCCTCCCTTTTTCCCTATTTATTCCAATTAATAAATAAAACAATCTTTTTATTTTGTATTTTTTTAAATTTTTAAGCAAAGATATTTTAAAAGTTGGGGACCTTCCTTCTTTATTCTGGCTTAGGACAGACAGATTTTATTGTATTAATTAAGTTTGTTATGAACTTCAAGTTTAAGGAAACTTTGCTGTAGCCTTCTTGTTTTTCGTTTGTGAGACATCAAAGTTTGTTTTTGTAAAGACTAGCAATAATCATCCATCATATTGGGATTAAATTTTCCTTGGTACTTCTTCTCCATAACCAAAATTTGTTGATGAAAACGTTCACCATGTTTATCACTAACCACTCTCAGATTTTCAGGGAAAAAGATCAAGATGAGAGTGCAGAAAATGCATTGAAAGTGATATTTTACATCCCATCATTTCATAGGCTTGCAGCATATTGTTTACTATTTCTCGGTAATTGGGAGATTTAAAATTGCCCAGAAAGTTTTCAATGACTTCCACAAAGAAAGTCCATGCTTTCTGTTCCTCTTCATCGGGACACAAAGTGAAGGAAGCATCAGAAACAACTCTGCGAATTTTTAGTCCAATGAAAACTCCAGTTTCTATTTTTGGATCAGTTAATGATCCTTAAATTTGTTTTTCAAATATTGAAAGCCTTCACTTCTTTGATCCATACCCGTTACAAAATTTTTCATTAACAATAATTTAATGTGACGAGGTGGAAGATGAACTTTTGGGGATCTACTAGAGTATCATGCTTAACATTATGTTTGCCAACAATGTGTTCTTCTATTGCTGACCATTCTCACTTTTATAGTAATTTTTATCATTTCTGCTATCCCATAGACATAAAAAACACATGTACTTCGTATATCCCAACTGTAACCCCAAAAGAAGTGATACAACTTCCAAATCATAACAGATGCTCCAGTTATGCTCTTTGTTTTCAATAAGTTTCAGCAACAGTTGCATTGATAAAGATGTTTCTTGAAGAGCTGCAGCGTGGGCTACAGGAATTGCAGCCTTTTCATTCCCATTTTTGCAGAAGAACAGCTTTAAGACTTATCTTACTAGAACCATTGAATATTCTGCACTCATTAGGATCATGGTCACAGTCGAGTTTCTGCATCAAGTCATTAATATTGTTCCGATAACATACAGTATTTTCTTGAGAATATAATTTAGATAACTACTGGTAACGATCTTCAAAGAAAGATACCCTGACATGTGGAAGCAGAAGATTTCTTTCATATAATCTAGAGCCAAGTAATTTAGCCTTTTCTTTACTCATATTTAAATCTCGTACCAAATCGTTTAAACTTTGTTGGCAAAATAAATTTCGTTCTCTATCTTGATCAATTGGAACATATGTTTGATCTTCTTTTATTTCTTCAGAAATCACTGTGAGAGAGGTGGTCAATAAGTTTTGTAATTCGGATATAAGGAAACGAGATATGAGAAAAATTATTTTATTATTTTTCACTATAACTACCCTTGACTTGAATTCACTTGCGCCACTTGTCCCTGAGGCTTCCAATTGCCGACAATCAGAAATCTACCGACTGCTGTTCAATCCACTCCTTAACGGCGAGCTGGACTTCTTGATCGTCCCCAAACCGGCGTCCACGCAGTGCAGTCTTAAGCTGGCGGAAAAAAGTAGTCTCTAGGAATCTCAGTGATGGACACATGTTTCACTACCTGTCACTATGAGTGACTCGAATACCGCCGGGTCTTGGTTGTACAGGAACAGCATGACCTTGGTCATGGGCAAATTCCCGTGAATGATGTTGATAACTCTTCCATGTGATATTTTTGAGTTCTCGATAAAATTCTTCGCCTTCACCCATCGATATTCTGAGGATAATCCTCTCAACACGGGCCACATTGTCCTCGTTGGTCACGTCTTACGGGCGTGCAGGATGGGGGTCATTTTCAAGGGACTCACGACCATGGTGGAACTCTCTATTCCAGCGAGCAATGGTTGCATAGGAAGTGGCAGTGTTGGTGTACACTGCAACTATGCGTTCATGGATCTCTTTTGCATTCTTGCCTTCCTTGGTCAAAAATTTGATCACTGCGCGGTGTTCAACCATCTCTATTGTTGAAAATTTTGTGACTACTGATCTGCGATTAGCTACTGCTTCTTTAATAGACGAGGCCGGAGCTTGCGGCTGCAGCTCCTGCAGCTCCTGACTTGTCATAGCTTGTCCTAACACCACCACAAACAGCCATCCCCCTTCTTTTGTTTTGGACTACCTATTCGCAAAACTTATTGACCGCCCCTCGTATGTACAATCATCATCTAAACTAAAATATTCACTTATTGTAGTAGGTGGCTTCTGTACTGAGGTAGATTCATCATGTGTTGCCGATTTTAACGCTGAAGGGCAATTTGGATAAACAATTTTAGATTCGTTTTTCTCGGATAATCCAGCCACATTTTTAGGCAGAACTAACAATCATCAAAGTGATTTGAGGGCGCACACCATATCTGGGAACAGAAATGGCAGTGGCTTCCTCACTCATTTAACCAAGCTGTTAACATTGTGTTACGCTGCGTACAGCAAACTTGAGGGGCATAATCTTTAACCTGGTCTCCTAATTTGCATCCTCAATAGTATCTGTAAGCTTGCTCCATCGTTACTACTGTTTCTATTTTTCTTTCTTGTGTCACTAGTGTGGATTGCTCACAAACATAACAAAATATGTTTGGGATGTTTACACATCTGCGTATAGAACTTGAACCCATAACAAGATTTCAAATACTACCTTGAGCAGGCAAACGATTCACAATGTGAGATCCTTATAATAAGGTTCTTTTCCGGGAGAAAAATTTTGATCAACGTGTTATCTTCTTTACCAGTTACCAATTATCAGTAGCAGAAAAGTTATCACAAATACTCGCAGTATGTATTTATCTGAAGATCTGAAAAAATCTGAAAAAAAAACAGGAATTAGAATTCAATGATATTTGACCTTCAATATAGTGTACTTCATATATAGGAAAATTTTCAATATATATTAAATATATATATATTATTTATTAATATATATTTATATATATATATATTAATTATATATATTAAATATGTTAAAAATTGCATATTGGTACAATATTGAGCAAAAGTGTGAAATCGCTTGAAAAGGAAAATTCAAATTACTCAAAAACTAGACGTGATATGCAAATTCTAAAGACTAATTTGTAATAAGCGCCTAAAAACTCATCTAGAATCACCTATTTTCTGCTTTGTAACAAAATGTCTGTTCCTTAGTGTAATTATTACCCACACACTACGTGGACAAATTTCTCACCTATCTTATTTTTCCCTCTCCAACGGGTCGGACCAAGCTATATTTAGCGTGTTATTATCCCCTTATATATATATATATATATATATATATATATATATATATATATATATATATATATATATATATATATATATATATATATATATATATATATATATATATATATATATATATATATATATATATATATATATATATATATATATATATATAATTGCTAAAACACGCCACCATCATTGACAACGATTTCAGTAAGGCAATGAGTTACATAGCCAGGGAGAATAGAGAGTCAGATTCTCTCATCAGACATGTAGTTCATAACTTAATCTGCTACTATTCATTTAAAATGAGTAAGGGCCAATTTCTCTCATATAAACTGAAAGACAAGCTGAAGATTCATTTTGTCCTGCTTGTAGATCACTGAAGCATTAACTTGAGCCTGAAATGCTTTTGTTAATTTTCAGACATGAATTATTTTGGGTAGGTCCAGGAAGTGCTCTCGCAAAACAACTGCGTGCATGCTATGTTCCCAAATGATGCAGCGATAGTCACGAAGACTAATGTTACGGTACACTTGAGTGGATTTGGAGTGGTTAGTAGCGATTCAAACCTAACTCTCTCGTTTATCATCCCGGAATGCTACCATAAGGCCATAGATTAGCTGTGATAGTATTAGCTGTGATACATAGTATTAGCTGTGATACAATTCTTTTGACCAAATCACTCCAAACATTCGGTCTCCCAACTCCCAGGCTGCAATAAATTACACTTTTATGTGTGGGGAATGGTTGAGAACAAGCTCTGCTGTCTAAAATTCGCCTACTCTCAATTAGTCTGATTTATGGCCTTACGACCTTCAATACCCTTAATAACTCTCGGAGTAATTTTTGGAGGACCTTGGCAATTATATCATTTCTAAGAGAATGTAAAACAACATTAGGGTTTTGAATTTCGTTAGAATTAGCAGAATAGTTATGATGTTATTGCCAAAACAATATAAACCCGGGCTAACCTTGGCAGTACCTTGGCAATTATAACATTTGAAAGAGAATGTAAAGAAACATAAGGGTTTAAAATTTTGTTAGAATCGGCCGAAAAGTTATGACGCTTTTGCTAAATAATTCCTGGGCTAACTTGGCAGGACTTTGACAATTGTATTATTTGAAATAGAATGTAAAACAACATAAGGGCTTCAAATTTCCTTTAAATTGGCCAAATAGTTAAGAACCACATGTTTACAACTAGTTGTTATGAGCTTCGAGAGGTTAACCACTATCGAAGTGGTTAGCCCCACTTCCTGCTCTCACACATAGTCCATTCATCTGAGTACATTGAAAATTATCAAAAAAATAGCAGAGAATATAGTCACTTAATTAGCTTGAATAAAGATAGCCTGTTCACCATGTCCCTGTTAATGAAGCCCTTGATGCTCTATCTAACGTATTAGACAATCTGATATTAAACCGCGCACTAAGCAAAAATAGAATTATAAATCTTGCAAAACTATGTGTTATTGACAATGTATTTATTAGCGAAATGGCTTTCTCCCGTCAGAAATATGGTCTTAGTATGGTCAATCTTTTATCGCCCATATTGTGTAACCTATTATGGAACATTTTGAAGTTACTTTACTCCCTTATGTTATTCCACCTAAAAAAAAAATTATGGTTTAGTTATGTAGAGTATGTCATATCGATTTAGCATATAAAAAGTTTAAATTCATTGACAATATAAGTAAAATCTTAATAGGCTCCATCCATCTATTAATTTTAAAGTAGAATAGGAAAAAAATAATTAAATAGCCTTTCTTGATGTCAAAATTGTGAGAGTCATTGGGTAAATTAGCTTTACTGTGTACGGTAAACCAAACCATTCTAACTCTTATATCCATTTCTTTTCACATCAGTATTTTAACATTAAAAATCCGTTGCATCACGTATGTGTTTCGCAGGACATAGAATATGTGATCTTTGTTTTCTAGAAGACATGGCAATGGCTTCGATACTAAGATTATAATTTGAAATCTAAAAAAAAAGAAGCCATGGTTAAATTTTTATAACTATTCTGAACTTCGCCAATTATAATGATTTTAAAAAGGAACTCTAAACTAAATTTGCCCCTTTCAAAATAGCACGTTGCTAAAATGTAGAGATATAGAAGGCTGATATATAAAAATTATTATTCTGAACTTCAGGATTTGTAATTCTTTGGGTTTTAAAAATAACTTTGATAAAAAACATCATTCATAACCAAACTAAGATGAAATTATTATTCAAACACTCAAAAAATCCCCTTCTTAAATTATAGAGTTAGTGATGACGAGATTACATATATAAACTGCAGATTCATTGAATTAAATTAACCCATCCACGTGATCCATGAGAGCTAATCTAAAGGTAATTAATTCTAGATACTACCGTCTCAAGTGTGAAAACAAATTGAATAACAATAATTCTCTATCGCTTCCATTTTCTTTCCTCCTCCAAGTCGTTAACAGAGTTATTTCTCCATGTCGAGACTCGATTTAATACCATTTACCAATCCTTAAATCTTTCCGAACGATTAACCCCATTGATCAGCCAAATGAGGCAGCTTATATGTGATCCCGTATGAATCCACTAACTGTCCCTCATTCTACATAGGAGAGACTCGGAGAACATTAAAAGAATGAATATATGAACATTAAGGTGATGTCAGGCGAGGCAGTAATACATCGAGTATTTTTAACCACATTCGCAATTAGAACCACCAAATAGATTAGTTAAAAGCCCAAATTATATTTAATCGTAAAGATTTTCGTAAAAGAAAAATTTTAGAATTGATACTAATAGGAAAAATAATAAATTTTAATCTTTCAGATGGTTAATTTAAATGTAGCTCCTATTCCCGGAACTTGATCGTAAGTAGTTTAGTTAATGATCTTAGAACCACATTCCCTGATTAATGACACTTTTTCTCCGTTATTTTTTTTCTGTTGAGATCTTAAGTTGTATAGTAACTTGTGTTGTTCAATCTATTCTCACTATACAACTGAAAAGCCTATAGTAAACTTCATACCAAAACTACTCATGCAAATAAATTCTATGCTCCTATACAGTGGTTTCACTATCATAAAAATCTATCTATATATATATATATATATATATATATATATATATATATATATATATATATATATATATATAAACTCTTTGTTATTATATTTTATATTGTAGTTAGGTGACAAATAAAACCATGAAAAGTAACGCTACATCCAGATCAACCGCACCTAGATAATCAGCTCAAGAGGCCTCAGCAGAAGTAAGAATTTGAAACAACTTACCGGAAATAGTAGATTTATAGTCGTTTAAATTTGCTCAGATGTTTGTAACCGAGTAGCCTCTATTCAATGGAAGAGTACAAAATTGTAGATCATGTATTTACGAAAAACGTTTACAAAAAACAACCGAAATATCAAAATTGTTTAAAAAACCCATAATAGTATGTGTAAGAAAATGATCATCACTCAGTAAATAAGCCTCAAAGTAATAGCACCAACACAAAGCCACGTGAAAAAAGTGTTTACATTTTAATTAAACAAAGATATTTTTAATATCGAGTGTTGCTCATTGTGGCGCTTACGGCAATTAATCGCCTATGGCTTGATTACCAAAGTTTCCCTAAAAGATAAACTATGTCATAATCTGTTGAGGATAAAAATGGTAAGAATTAAAATAACAGAAAATGAAATATATTGAGCTTTATTAAAATTCGATCTCTCTTTCAGGTGATTTTCTCTAGTTTTATCTATCTAGTTTTTATTGTACATGTGTGGAAGGGAATTTTTGCCTACACCCACCAGAAAATAGTTAAGGTAATGGCACTTCTGCCGGTATGTGAGAAAAAAAAGCGTCACGCACCTATTAATTGGAAGTGATTTCTATTTCCTTTAGGGGTATCTTGCTTGTTATATCTAGTTATTTCGCATTTTATTCAATGTTATTCTAGGATTAAACTTACAAATAACTACGACTGTGTATCCAATTATATGCCTGAATTGCAAGTATCAGTTTTCTGCGTGCTGTTATGTAGGAAAACCTGGATTTTCAAGCAAAATAGAACCTAGTATTTTCTCTAATGCAATCTAATGATGGAGAATAAAGCTCTTTCTTAGTCATTTTTCCAGGTAACTTTTCCTTTATATGCTGTTTTTAATAATACTCAAGCAATAGTCTCAAAAGTTACATTATTACTGGCTTTATTTACCTATTAAGCTCAAATTTATTAGTTCGCTTTTTAAAGAAGATGAAGATTTGGATGTTGAGTTCTCGCCTCTTTACGATCGCCTCGTTTCTCCTTAGTGTCACAACGTCCTGACTCTAAGTACCGAATGCTAGATTTAATTATCTCCAACCCCGTCTTCCCCAATATTCTCTCCTCTTATTTCCATTATTAGAAAGTTCGTCCATTCTTCGCTGCCTCATTTAAAGACAGTGAATCTAATATCCGTTCTCACGGTTAACTTCTCTATTTCGCGCTAAATAGCATCAATTTATAGCACTTTTAGAAATGAAATACCTCTCTTCGAAAACACTTTGCATCTTAATGAAGCAAAAGACAATAGAACAATTCAAGCAGGCAATTTAAAGGTCTGCATTTTATTGCCAACATTCTTCTTTCTTTATTCTTCGATCTAATTTGCAATATCTCTAGGGGTTTTGTTCGTTTTCTGTCGCATTTGAATTGGGCACACTCACGAAGAGCAACGCTCCCTGTTAAGACTCTCCCCTTATCTTTACTGCGATGACTGTTTAGCCCCCTAGTTATCTCTCCCGTTGTCAGTTAGTCCATGGAACTCTTTCCATGTGACGTATGGTTCCCACTTGATATTGTTAATAAAGTGTATGTGTATCATTTTGTAAATTGATGAATTGTTCAGCGAAACTTCTAGGTATAACCGCTTCAATCTGACTAGCTATTAAAAAAGTTTCTTTTTGTTACGTATATTGAGGTTACAGAATCGATGAGTTTTCTATTTCTAGTTTAATAACTTGAATTCTCGTGTTGATGTGTCTTTCTGTGCCATTCCTGGAGATCCTGAATCCTAGGATGCTCTCATCTCGACAATATTTCACCGTTGTGTTCTCCAGTCTAATAGGCTTATTTATCGTCTGACTGTCGTAACTAGGGTTAATTTAGTCTGGAGCTCCCATTTCATTTAGAATATGGAGATCTTTTTATCTGCGAGGGAAGTCTCCTTCGAAATCACTTATCCACGACTGGTCTGGCGAGTCACAATCTGGGTGATGATGTTCCTGTACGGTTACGGTGTGGATTCGAGAAAGCAGTGGCATTGGAATGTTCCTTGTTAATAGGCAAAGAGGGTGAGACTCGGATACCCTTTTTGGGAGAATCTGGATACCAAGTTACATGAGATTCCAATGTTGTTTCCGAATTCTTTTACCACTCTCTTGTTGGTCTGATAATTCTGAGGATTTTCCAAAATACAGAGATACCTGGGATCTCGAGATTTTGGATTTCAGTGGGTCGATTCATAATTTGTAGAAGCGAAATATATCAATGGTTTAACCTATATTTAGCAGCTGTAATAAGCTTGAAGGGCAAGAAACAATGTGGGAGGCCAAGTTCATCACCAAATGCTATATTATCCACGCTGTCAACGAATTATTGATTGTCAGCAACTGATAAATTGTATCAGAAGAACGTGATAAATCTTTATCATAGACTGATTACAACTGGTAAAACATTTATATTCAAACGGAGTAATAAAAATCAGTCGAAAGAATCAAGTCAGAAATGGGGAGAGGGTTTCTATTAAAGCTCATACAGCTCCATCCGTAGAAAAGGTGATGGTTTTTGTTTTAGACAGTTGGGGAGTGTTTTTAATTCGTTATTACGTTCCAATTGGGTAGGTAATTATAGCCAATACTATTCAGATTTACTTGAATGACATTTATAGCATTCACTTAAATAACAAAGACTCAATAAGCTCCATGCCCGTCCTTTATTTCGCAAGACAAGGCAAAAACCATTTCCTTCATTCCCAAAAATGACAATGTACGTGGTATTATCACAAAGAATGATAGAATGTTAGTTCAAATATGAGAGATGTTAAGAAATACCATAAATACATATACAGGTGGAGATTAATAATAATGAAGCAGAAACGGAAATCGTGATATTGGAGCAAATTAAGAGGCAAAAAGAGGGAGGTGTTTTCCTCTATGTAATATATGTCCTCACTTCTAAACCCATCCTTTTGTTACTTTTCTCTGCCTTAAGAAACAAAGGAGAAATTCGATCCTGAAAGCCACTGGATAGCGATTTATAAAAAACAATGATTTTCTAAAAGAATTGGGCAATTAAGAACAAACGTACTCATGACGTCTTTCTAAACGGTTTTTAAACAAATTTTTAAAGGTAATTCTTCAAAACACACAAATCGTGTCTAATCTCTAAACGTTAGTTTAATATAAGTAGTAATTTCTGGCTTCTGGAGGGACATGAGGCAAGAATGGGGGAATTAATGATAATAAGTAAATGTCGTTATGATGAATTGGCAAACAAAAAAAGATTCTTTAAAGTTAAGCATAGAAAAACAAAAAGCGAAAAATGGGAGTAGGAAAAAGCATGAGGTTGGGGATCGCTTAGCTGGAAAGTAAGTAAGGATGAAGGAAATAACTTGGGAGTGGAATGGCTAAATCTGAAATAATAAATAGAGCTCGCGCTAACACGCTTACGAGTGCACAATGCTTAGGGTAAATAACAAGAGACTAAGAATTACAATTGAGGGGAAAGAGGCTTGAAGCTTTGTTCGCTCCCAAGTCTACGGCTGAGAGCAAAGTGGTTTGAGAGACAATCAGCTCGCAAGTTTGTAAGACTAAGGAGAAATTTCAACGGACGGGAATGTAGGTAACAGACTCGAAGGCATCTGTCCCTTTTTGCTTAATGTTTAATGTCACTCTCCATTTCTGCTCCCCTTTTACTGATATTGACAAAAAGGCAGAGAGATCTGCCGTAATCGAATGTAAGAAAAGCAAGAAACGCACTAACCGATAATTAAGATAAGCCTGAAAAGAAGGCTAGTTGCCTTGATCAGGATGGAAGCACAGCATCTGAAAAGAAAAAAGAAAACTCGAGAATTAAGTTATTAATTATATTTATAACTGATAAGATGAATTTTTTCTCAAAAGACACATGAAACCTGGCTAGTAGAGGATAAAATAAAACTTGGAAATTGAATTCCAGAATAACAGCAGAGAGAAGTGGTATCAATTAACAAAAAAGAACAATCTTTAAACTTCTAAAGATTTGATAATCAAATTTATAATAAAATCAATGAAATACTCCAGAGACGAAAGAAAAGTAAATTTTTGTTTTGCCTGGATATTCCTGTATTGAATATGACCGAATTGAGAAAATTTAATTCAATGGAGTTGAAGCTTCGTAATTCAGATATTCTTGAAAATATTTCCAAGAGTAGAATTTGTCGGAACCTTAAAATAAAAATTCAGAAATTCTTTAACGTATTTCTAAGCGTACCACTTCGTGAGGACCTTAAAATAATAATTGGCTTTATATCTTACAAACTTGATCATATTTGTGACTTGATAAATCTGTTTCTAATTATTATTTGGGAAAAAATCGACAGAACTTTCACCAGTATGTCTTTGTAAAGAGGTATTTAGAGTGGTTTCTTAGGAAAGGCGAACTTGCGAACGTGGAACTCACTTCATATTCCTATCATATCGCAATAGTTAGATTTGTTTCAGGTCTTATTTATTCTATTGTTACATTATCAGTTTTCTTTGTCATTCAACTCACCTTTTCCCCTCAATATCCTCCTAAAGAGTCCTCTCCGGCATCAAGGTCCTACCTAATTAATTTTTTTCAAGGAATCTCCACATTGGATATTGGAAGTTCAGTTGCTGCAAACTTAGTATTAACGGTTTGAAACGACTGTATAAATATACTTATTTTTACGATCTTTTATCGTTTCTTTAGTTTATTAGAATGGTTATAGAGACTTGTACACCCAATGATCTCAACAGAAGAAAGAAAAGTAGCAGAATAATAAAAAGGAGAAAAAAGTAGCATAATAATAAAAAGGAATAGAAGTAGGATGAGAAGAAGCAAAAAATTAGCAAAATGATAAGAAGGATGAGAAAAATTGAAAATAGCAAACTGATGAGAAAGATGATAACAGGATGAGTAAAAAATTAAAAGTAGCATACTGTTAAAAATCGAGAGAAGAAGGATGAGAGGATTAAAGAGAAGAAGTAGGAATATTTAAAAGAAGGGGAAGGAGTAAACATAGTACAAGGATTATATTTAAGGACAAAAAAGGGATAAAGTGTGTAGGAAGGGGTTAAAAAGTGGGATATGAGGAAATATAAGAACCATAAAGAAGAGAAGCATGAGACGAAAGATAAATTTTCGAAGAAGAATGAAACTTGCAATTTTTTTCTTTATATCTCAATGTATAGAAAATTGGGGGGGGGGAGCGTCTCTCCCTGAATGGCGAACGACTCCTCATCGCTGGATTTTGCTGATGAAACTCGCATTATTTACGTTCAACGCACAATTCTTTTTTAAACTACATCACCTAACGAAGAATTCCTCTAAATCTCCTTTTATTGCCTCCCTGAGTTTGTTTAATTTGCTTTGGAGAGGGATTTCTAATGAGAGCAGCCACAGTAGACGCCATTAAAACTTGAGCCAAAATATTTTTAAATTTTGCAATATAGCATATTTACCCGTCTCTTATACAAATTCTCTCGTTTGTAAAAGAGATTATATTTTTTATTTTTTATTTTCTAGATACATTCTATATTTGTTATACTCTCTGCGTTCGCTCAATGCACTTTTAAGCATCATATACGGTGAGTTGTAAGATTGATGTTTATTCTTTACTCTTTTCAAAGATTTTATATTTAGGTTGCTTAGCATTGTTATTTTTATTGTTTAAGTTTGAAAGAAGTTTGGTGTAGAGTGTGAGAGGTGGCTAATTTATCTTATAATTACTATCTCAGAGAAAATAATATAGATTTCATTTATACACACATATTTACCCTAGTTAGATGTTAAGGCTCAAAAGATTGTACTAATGCTTTTAGTCAATTAAATTGCCGTTGACCTCAAACACGTCCTTCAGGCAGTGATGGAATTTGATACAGGCCATTTCGACGGTCCGCCTGTTTAACTTGGTAAAAACTGTAGTGAAACTCAGCATAAGCTTTACCTTTTAGTTCACGGTGGCTTGTTATATTCTATTTCTTAGCCACCCACCATACACAATAGTCCAGGGTGTTGAAGTCTGGAGAGTTGGGAAGCCAGATGTTTGAGTCATGTGGTTAAAGAAATTTTCTGAGAGCCAAGACTGCGTCCTCATGCTTCTATTGCACACAAACGGCCTTTCAGCGGCCTCTTTTATACATGATTAATGCAAAAAGTCTTCATCAGTTAATTTATGTAGACCTCATTAAGTCTACGGCCCTGCAGAAAGATATACGGAAAGACGTACCCTTTTACTGACTCTTGCTTCTAGCGGTTGTTTTGCAAGTTCACCAACTAATTCTGGCAGAATTTCTCCTAGACTAAGAAGAATCAAGTCAGGTCAGGTTAAGGGTAGGCTACGGCATATTCACAAGCTTCATACAACAGTATCTCCTCTTGTCCTTCATCTCCTGTTTAAGAATGTAGTGCCTTCTCATTTTCTATGAGTAGGATCACATGTTTTCATGAAATAACTACCTTATGAGAGAAATTGACACTCCATTGTACCTGGTTATGGACCTCATTGACTTGATGGAATAGGAAGCAATGATTGCTTTGATCTTCGCTATCAAATCAGAGGTTTCTTTGATTTCAGAATGCTTAGAGTTGTTGTATAGAGCCACCGTTATCTCGTGATCAGAGTCTGACTCATCTAACTCAGGCCCGATCATGTTCACCTTACTTAGATTGACAGCCAAATAATCGTAGAATATTGCTCGACAATCTGTGCGTTAATGTAACACTATTCTTCCCAACATACCTTTATAATACTTTTTTCTAATAATATGTTTAATAGCAGTTTAGTTCCTACGAATGCAATAATGAAGTAACCTATATATTTTTTTATTCTTCGTTACAGAGTTGGTCTAATCTTGCTCCTACCCCAAGTTCAGGAGCCTCAGTTGTGAATGGGAGCGGAAGGTCTTGTTAGAGTTGTTGGCAAAGATTATTTTCTGCTTTGTCATTCGTTTCGTTGATATGCATTTAATGTTCTGCATTTAATGATAATCCCAATATATTTTCATCCTTGAATATTTAACAAAAGGTGAGTCTTTTTGTCAGATTGCAAGATTTCGTTTGTTTATAATACTAAACAAGGATCAAATATATTTTAAGAACAAAGGAAGAGAGATAAGAGTATATAAAAGTCAAATAATTTGTGGGCTTCAAACCTATGCCATTGACCATACATACTCTATGGTTGCCTCCTGGTTAGCGTAGTGTCAAGATCCTTGTTTTGTCTTATAAAGAGACAAACTAACTTGTATGTGATTCTTTATTTTCTATGGATTATTGCGCATAGTATCTTTACGAATAAAGTTACCATTTTCTATTCTATCTTTTCTATTAGTATGTTTATTCATATAATCGCTTGCATGCAAAGCCGGTAGGAGAAGAAAGCTATCCTATTTTTCCTTTGTTTATACACAAGAGACAACAGACAGCCCAACCATCAATCTGAAAATGAACACATTATATGGATCAGGTTTTTGATCCCACATATTTTGAGATATAAACATCATTTAAGCTCTATGACATCATTTAAGCTCCATGACACAGCTCGCATCGTTTTCTTTGCCATTAATCGTCTGTAGCATATTAAGTTTGATGATGTGAAACGCATTGTAAACCGAAAATTCAGGCTAATGTTTCCTGCTACCTGCATTAAAACTACTTTTCTGCCATATTGAAGGATGATGCGGATGCTAAAATAATTTTATTCTCAAAAGCTATACGTGATAGAAGAAAAACTAATGTACTATTTGCATTCACCTAAGAACTTTGAAACCTTTCGAATTTTGGTAACCATTGTAATTAATTGATTATCAACATCTTAATATTTTAATGTATTATTTCTAGAATTAAATTTCTATACCGCAATTAAAACATGTCTTGAACATGGAACTTTGGTAGATATATCTGTTTAAATAAATTTTCAACTTGCTGGAGTTGATTAGGGCCATTGATCTTTTGCTGACATCTTCTGCCCCCTTAATAGGTAAAGGTAAGGAAAATTCGAGACATTCAGACCACCTGCCTATTATCAAACAAACTTACAGCTAATGCATGGTAAGATAATTACTACAAATCCTCAGGATACTTTAGCTAAAAATAAACATTACGAATTCATAAATTATTAAAAGAGTGATAACAAATAAAATTACAATTAATGAGCAAATATTTCAAAATTAAGAAAATCTTTATAATCAACTTAAAATGGAATATGATATGAAAACTGCAATTATTTAGAAGTAATATTCCGAAGCTTAAGACGAAAATTTAATAAAAGAAGAGCAGTATATTTGATTTTTTATGAAATTATAAATCCTTTGACATTCACATACTTTAATGAGAACTCTCTAACAAGTTATTTATATTCTAAAAATGTCGTTGAAATACTCTTCTATATGTATTTTATCACTTTTAATACAATGCTCGGAGGGTTTTAACCAAAAATAAATTGGAAAATATTTTCCGATCAGAAAACGCTTGGACGTATATCAGCTTTACACCAGACACTCAAAACGTATACATATTTTTGTCAGGTCCACTAAAATATTATAGGCTAAGTAGAAAAATGCGGATAATGCATACTAGAAATATATTGGACAAGATTCGTTTTAACACACCTACGATTCTTTAATTTTCCAAGGCGTGTTTTTAATTTTTAAAATAATTCTAAGGGATGTAATTTTCAACTTCCGGAACTTAATGATAACGTAGTTATTAACAAATCCAAAATATATTTATTCTTTACGAAATTTTAATCCTTCTACGCCATTTGCCCTATTCCCTTCAAGTTTTGGCGTGACTAGTTAACGACTAGCAGGCTTTGTTATATCTGCAGGCGTTCTGCGCATACGTCATTTAGGGATTAACCAATACCATTCTTTGTTATATTTTCCTATATTTTGGACGATTCATGGATATCCGTGATTTCAGTTAATATGATATAATGGCGTGCGGTGGCTGTGTTAGGTCGCAATACCAACTTATACGAGAATTTTTGGATGCTGATCGGCTGGCATTAAAAAATAGATAAGGGTGACAATGTTATCCCGTGAGTTATGTACTATCTGCCGCAGTATGTGTGGATTGAGACAGAATAAAAATTTATTTTACTGTGTTAAAATTATAAATGATTTGAAAGGCCGTAAAAAAACTTGTATATTTTCCGTTAGTGCGTTTAAGCGCAAGTGGCTTTCTAATGCTCGCAATAGACCAAGTATCGAAATGAATTTAAAGACAAATGAGGTAAGGTTTTTTCTCCTATCTTTGTCTGATTTCTATTAGATTAGGTTTGGTTGTTAAGTCTGGTTCTGGATCTTTTGTTACCTAAAAAGTTTGCCCTCACCGCTATAAATGAAAGTCATGCAGATCTTTCCTTGTTCTTCATCTTTCTGGCACATTCTTGATTACGTAGAACTGCACGGATCTCTAGGCCATCAAAAACATCCTTCTTGAACTTCTCGAAGGACAAACCAGGGAGGACAGAATATATGTGGTGGAAACATTGACCGTCATTCTTCAACGCCGTGACAGAGTGCTTCAGCAAACCCAGCTTGATATGGAATGGAGGAAAAATGATATTTTCTCAACTGACAATTGGATCGTTGACAATATTTTAGATACCTGCTTTCAGAGTTTCATGTAGGGGCCACTACTTGTTCCATTGCTTTTCGGGAGTTGGCTTTACCACATGCAAAGATCGCTGGGATACTTTGTAGTTGCTCTTTGTTGACCTGGTAGGAAGTTAACCAATTTGAGGTACGATACAAATTGTCCAGTAATGTTCGTGCTATTTTAGTAGTTTACTCACAGTTTTAATGTCATCATGTTCCACTTGGAAATACACAGAATGTCTAATTGAAACTGCTGCAGAGACATTGCAATTATGAAGTAGAACACACTTCAAACTGCGCTTAGAACTATCTAGAAATAATCGCGAGTCATTTGGATTGTATATTGCATCCCTAATTCCTGGAGAACACCTGAGATATTATGACAATAAACAAAGTTATTGTCTTCTGTAAAAATGGTACAAAATCCTGCCCTCGATTTTTGAAGTATGAAATTTTAGTTATAAGGCTCTGCTAATTCTTTTCTTGCAACCTCTCAGAGGGAGAGGTGACGACCCCTTGTCGCGGGAAGAGAGCTTGTGTGGACCTTGGACTTTTCGAGCTATGTCGGTGGGGGTACCTCTTCTGGGTACCCCTGGTAGGGCTTCCCTTGTCGATTTGGTCGGAAACGAGGTTCCAGACTAAGTGCGTCATTCCTTCCTTTTTCTACTCTATCCCTCTCCTTTTTTACTTTTATCCAATCTCCCACTCATACAAAAAGGAAAAAAAACAACAAAAAAAGCCTACTCCTATCGTGTCACTATTTCCCTTTCTTCATCAATATACCTATAAGGACCTGGCAGCTACCTCATGCGTCAGAAGAGAGGCTTTGGAACCTCTATAAACAACGCCAATCGACGCTCACTGGTTGCGAGAGACTACGACTTGAGGGGTCTTAGGCGTTGGGGCACGATGAATGGGATGAGGGTAGTGCCCCGTTAACCCCTTTCCTGGCGCATAATTATTGACCATTGCCAGTGACCGTTGACGGGTGCCTCTGTTAGAATTGGTCCGTGGTGACGGCCCTTTGTTCCCATGCTGGTTGCCAGGCCAACAAAAAGCCTTGGGTGGAGTTTCTTGGTGTGGGGGGATATCCATTGAACGCTGCTCCGAGATCTTGGCCATCGCGAAGGGAACTAGTAGGAGTTTAGTACGGGGCGTGCTTCGTTGTTGTTCACCTGGTGAGAAATCGATGGCCCCTTCGGGGACCGTCTGTGCTGCTTGGTTGGGAGCCACGGCACGCCGAGGCTTGACGACTCGGTCGGACGAACAGCAGCACATGGAGCGTGCCTTCTGAAAGACCCGAAACGTCTCCGATCGATAGGCGGGAGCGACTCATGCGGGGAGAACTCACCAAACCCCCTATTTTTCTTATTGATTGGTCTTAAAGTGATTAAGTATAAAGGTTTCAGCATGACAGGAAAGAGAGGTCCAGGTGCTCTAAAATATACATGCGCAACATGTCAGAAGGATAAGTGGTGTGTGGATTTCCCAGAAGGGTGTTTTTCGAAATGCCACCCGGGCAGTGTCTGCACCGCTTGCATCCTGAAGGGTGAGGTCCAAGAAGCAGTTGTCAACTGTAGGGAGATACAAGATCTCTATTGGGCTTCGGAGGAGAGAGCTCGAGCACTCGAGATGAAAATAGAGACTATGGATTCAGAGCACGTGCGCAAGCTTAGCCGTCTCGAGGATAGGGTCACAGAATTGGCCGCAAAATTAGCGACCCAGTCAACTCCAATATCCGGAGAGCCACCCAATCAAAATGGCAACACTGCATCGTCAGTGCCCGGAGAGACTAGTGGCCAAGTGAAGAAGAAGAATAAGAAAAAGAAAAACAATTGTAATCCTTCACTCCCCCCTAATAATGATGGTTCCGACGTAGCCGTTGCCGAAAGAGTAAGTCATGATGGCTTCACTCCTGTCAGAAGGGCAGCCCATAGACCGAGAGAGGTTTCGTTACCGACACCACTCCCAACGTCAAATAGATTTGCTCCCCTGGACTCGGGCCGGGAGTCTCCAATCGTTATCGGTGACTCTCAAGTGAGGGGGCTTGACAAATCGGCCAAACGTGATGCGCAAGGAAATGTGGCGCTTACGTAGCCTACCAGGCAAGAAGACGCGAGAGATCATAAAAGAAGTTAAAAAAATTAGACTAGGACAGCAAGATACGCCGGTAGTGGCCCAAGCCAGTGGAAATCACCTGTTCCTACGGGGAGGCTCTGCAGTTTTTACTGAGCGCATCATCGAAGATGTCAGAAGTTTAGCAGCCTCGTTAAAAGAAATAACATCAAAACCAATCGTCGTTGGGATCATACCGAGACGCTCCGGGGGTGCCTTGGCCAACCAAAAGGCTCTGAGCATAAATTGGAGGCTAGGTGAAATCCTATCAGGAATGGGCGTATGTTTCGTCAACCCCTTCGACGAATTCTACGGTCGGGCAGGGCTGTTTAGTGAGGATGACACTCACCTGTCTGTCCGTGGAAGAGGTGTGCTGCGTAAGCTCATCCGCCGCGGTTTATATTAGGTAAAGAAATCCGATGCAGGGGAAAGGATGACTGAGACCCCAGTGAGAGAATCCCACGAAGTAGCGCCCTCGGCCGCCGAGGTCAAGCACCCAGCACCCAATCCTTCCGTCGATACAGAGGAGGGGGCGAAAGTGGGTGATGGTCAACCTCCGAATCCAGCTTCGGAGGGGAGGACGCACAACGAACCGTCGGGAAACGGAGAAGTGGAGGGGGCAATAGGGCTAGCGGACGCCCCCTAAGAGTTATTCTATTAAATGCCCGTTCAATAAGGAACAAGTTCTGCGAGCTTAGAGCACTGATGTCATCAGAGATGCTTGACATAGTGGCCGTCACTGAGTCTTGGATTCGTGCAGACACCAGGGACTTCATAGGTGAGTTTGGAGTACCTGGTTACGCGACCTTCCATAAAGATCACGCTGCCTGGGAAGGTGGTGGAGTTCTGGTGTATGTTCGGGCCCATCTATCTCGCATCGAATGCAGAACTGTCTCAGAGCATGAGGTAGTAGGAGTCGACCTCAAGGTCGACAATACAATGTACAGGTTCATAGTGGCCTATCGACCTCCTCATCGGACGGTAGAGGTTGATATAGACCTGTACCAAAAACTGTCCAGTCTCTTAGACGGCCCTCCCTCGCTGCTGGTAGGGGACTTCAATTGCCGAGTCGACTGGAGTGACCGAACGGGCGACGGAGAGGCATCCCGGCTTGTAGACTTTGCTGACAGCAACTTTCTGACTCAATGGGTCGGCGAGCCTACCCGAGGGGGCAACGTTCTAGATCTAGTATTTACCACTGAAGATGACCTCGTCTCTGACCTGTCAGTGGATGAGTGCCTAGGTGGTAGTGACCATAACATGGTAAGGTTTGGAGTACGTGCTCCCTGTCCGCAAGGTACTAATGAACGAGCACGTAAATTGGATCTCAGACGTGCAGACTTCAATGGGCTTCGGGAGGCACTTGGCCAGATGCAACCAACTAACGAAGGCGGGACGAAATCCAAATGGAACGACTTCAAAAATCGTTTTATGGATCGTCAGGCCGAGTGCGTTCCCACGATGGCAGTCAGGCTAGCGAGCATTCAGCCTAGGTGGTTTTCTTAAGAAATCGCTAGTGCTATTAAAGCTAGAAAGTCAGCGCACAGAGCATGGAAGAGGAAGAGTAGTGCGATGAACCATGAAGCCTATGTGACCCATAGTAGAACGGTTAAGGCACTAGTGCGCACGGCTAAGCGTAACGAAGAAATTCGTGTAGCCTCTCTCTCTAAAGAGAGCCCCAAGGAGTTCTTCGCGTACGTGAACAGTCGAAAACCAGTACGCCAACGCATCGGACCCCTGAGGGACGCCGACGGCGTTCTCCAGGATTCAGATGAGGAAATAGCTGGCATACTCAATGACTACTTCTCCTCGGTTTTAACGCGGGAAAGGGGCGGAGAGATACCCAGACCGCCGATAGTGATAGATCGCGAGTTAGAATCACTAGAAGCAATAACTACAACTCCTGAAGAAGTTGCTAGAAGGCTAGGTCAGTTAAATGCGTATAAATCCCCAGGTCCTGACGGCTTCCTGCCAAGAGTACTGCGTGAGGTAAAAGATCAGGTGAGTCCTCATCTTTCTGAGATCTTCAACTCATCGCTCGACAGTGGCGAAGTACCTGCAGACTGGCGTATGGCCAATGTCACCCAAATCCACAAAAAGGGGGACCGTGGCACCGCAGGAAACTACCGACCAATAAGTCTAACTTTAATCGTGGGCAAAGTACTGGAAGGCATCATAGGGGATAGGATAATGAATCATTTAGAGTCTCACGACCTGTTGAGAGACACACAGCATGGCTTCCGAAGAAAGCGCTCGTGCCTCACGAACTTGCTCGAATTCTTCCACGGTATAATGAGCGAGTTTGACAGAAGTCGAGCGGTGGACATACTTTATTTGGATTTCCAAAAGGCTTTCGATAAAGTCCCCCACCGCCGACTGATGGCGAAAGTACATGCCCTAGGAATAAGAGGAAAGGTCGCAAAATGGTTAGAAAGTTGGTTGTCGGACAGGCGACAGAGGGTTACCATTGGAGGCCACACTTCTCGGTGGTCGTCAGTAACGAGCGGAGTCCCTCAGGGCTCCGTGCTAGGCCCTCTATTATTCATCATCTACATCAACGATATAGATGAAGGACTGGTGGGTCGTCTAGCGAAATTTGCCGACGACACAAAACTTGGAGCTAATGTAGCGAATCCCGAAAACATCGAGATGTTGAGGGATAACCTACGGAATATTGGCGAGTGGGCTGACAAGTGGCAGATGCCTTTCAACTTAGACAAGTGTAAGGTGATGCACATCGGGTATGCGAACCCCCGGTCAGGCTACGAGCTACAAGGTATGCGTCTTGAGTCTACTGATGTTGAGAAGGACTTAGGTGTGCTGATTAGCAGCGATCTCAAATTCTCGAAGCAGTGCTTACAGGTGGAGAAAAAGGCTCATCGCTTGTTGGGTTACATCAAGAGGCAATTCAGCTTTCGAACAAAAGAGGTTGTTTTGCCCTTGTATAACTCGCTGGTGAGGCCTCACCTAGAGTTCGCTGTTCAGTTCTGGTCTCCTCATTATCGAAAAGACATCGATCGTCTGGAAAAGGTGCAAGCCAGGGCCACGAAACTGATCCCATCGCTAAGAAACAAGTCATACCAAGAAAGACTGCAAGAGCTCAATCTCTATTCGTTAGAGACTCGAAGACTGCGCGGTCGTCTAATAGAGACTTTTAAAATCTTGAAAGGATTTGAAAATGTCGACTCCACCAAATTCTTTACCCTCAACCGGAATATGACTCGAAATCACGGGTGGAAGGTGGAGCTGCATAGATTCAATACCATTCCGGTGGGTAAGTCATTCACATATGACATTTGCGACACATGGAATAAACTACCAGCGGGGGTTGTTGAGAGTAGCAGTGTTGAACAGTTCAAGAGTAGACTTGACAAATTATATTTGAAAAGCTGATGATCTCATAGCAAGTAATCAGTACATGCTAAGAATCGAAACCACAAAAAGTACCTCCTCGATATGGGCCGCAAGGCCTTTGAGGTACTTCTTTACCTTGTAACTCCTTGTAACTCCTTGTAACACTTTAGCTGCATTCTTGAAGAGACACAAATCACGCAAAATGTCATTAAGCTCTGGTTCTCTAAACTGTTGAGGAGTTAATGACTCTGGAGTCTCATGAGAACGATCGCCGGATTCTGAAAGAATTTCTTCACTTTCATCAGCATTCTCTTGCTTTTTCTCACTACTCATATATTCAGATGGAAGAAATCCTTTAAAAATTTTGATTGGAAGCCAATCAGAGTAGGTCAGATTGCTGATGGGATAATAGGATATAGCATTTTATGTCTGTTTTTCTTGCCCATTCCCTTTGTATTGACCAGACAAAGATAGCAGTCATTTGTGTGGTCCGCCGGTTCTCGGCAGGTCATGGAAATGCCCCAAAGTAAACACTTACGTTTCCTTTTTGTCAAGTCGCACATCATTTCCTCGCAGTTATGACACACAGTATGTGTGGCCTCGTTCTTCTGTTGGTCTCCAAGAATAAGTTCAAAGTACGCTTTATAAGCACGCCTCACAAATGATGTTATATTATGCCTTTGACGAATATGGGTGAAGCATCCACAAATATGAGAGAAAGCGTCCAGCTTGTTCACACATTGACGTTTCCTTGTAGCCATAATCATATCTGAAAGAAAAACAAAACAATTTTAATATCTCTGTTGATAACATAAACGTGTAAGTAATTAATTTTACCACAACGGCTAGAATAAAAAAACTTAAAATTGCATGAAAACTACAGCATGCAGAGCTGAACCGTTTTCAGATTTTCATTTAGCAGGTCAAAAACAGAAAGAATAAGTAGGTAATTCTTATGCAACTGAGATTTCGAAAAGATTTGTTGACCAATGTTATTATTATTATTAATATTATCATTATAAATATTATTGTTATTATTCATAATATTATTATTACCGTGTCATCCAAAATAACAGCTGCAATATTCACTTATTATTCCCTGTAATACCCTGGTAATATAGCAAAAGTTGTTATTTAATTGTATAACTCTACTTGTTCGGAAAACTGCACTGTACGCAGTGTATGCGGTAAGTATAGCGATGGTGGATGAAAACAATCATGTGTTTCAAGACGTCAAATGTGAAAACGATTCCGTGTACCTCGAAGATTAAAATATCCAATTAATGCAATTATTTTTAGGAATTTTAGATTAATCTTATGGGTACAAACACTTGCTTGGCTTGGATGAACGCCTCCTAGAGGAATGCTCGATAAAATAAGAAGGTGGCTTCCATTCCTCTACTCACCTCATAGATCCACTTATTCACAATAAAATTGGTTAAAAAAGTGGATGCTTTTTTTTATCTTGAGCCGTATGTCTGAAAATTGAGACAGTTTTACTATATAAGTTGCTGATAAATTACCAAAACATCTTGTTTATTATCATATATGTATTGAATTATACTTATATTAGAGGGATCCCTATACAAATCCTTTCCTTACAGTTTGGATCTCGCGCGACAGTAGGGAATACCTGTTGAAATCTTAGTGATATTTACGAGTATATCCCCGGATAAAAAATAATCGATATGAGGAATTGTACTTCGTATATATTTAATTCTGTTCAAAAACATGTTGTTCATTTCACTTTGAGATGTGAATTGTATGTACCATTTATTGAAGCTTAAATCTGCAATTTGAATCCTATTGAAGATTATTCATCCAAATACTCCTATTTATATATAAATATTAATATCTCTGCGGTTTATAATAGTTAATATCTACCCCAACAACTTTATGCGACTGTTGTAATCTGTGGTCTTTTATCTTTTATTTCTCTTAATTTATTTCCTCTTATTTTCTTATCGGTTTTAACTCACTGTTTCCTGAGTTTCTTTGTAAGGGTTGGCTTACCGTGTATAGTAAAATTAAGAGGCAGTGAGGCGAATCTCATAAGTGCCCGTTTAAATGGTCATCAAGAGCTCTCTTAAAACCACCTATAGACCGGCAATTCACCACATTCGCTAGCAAACTATTCCAGTCTTCTTGAATTCGCATGTGAAAGAAACCTTTTCTCAGGTCTTTATTAGGTTGTCTAAAGTGGCTAAAAAATTCATGACCATTGTTGTTATAACTGTGAACCTCACTCTTAAGTGTGAAAAATTTATTTATATTTACATCATCATATCCGTTTATAATCATATATACTTGAATAAGATCACCTCTACGTCTTCTCTCTGCAAGAGTAGTAAGACAAAGCTCTCTCAATCTCACCTATTATTGTTTATCTCTTAATTTCAGAACTAACTTGGTTGCCTTTAGTTGAACTTTCCCCAGTAGTAAAATATCCTTTTAATTTGAGGAGACCAAGCCTGAACTGCATATTCCATATGAGAGCGAACTAATCCAAGGTAAATCTTCTTAAATATTGTTTTATTCATAGACGTGAAGGTATGTCTAATTCTACCCAACATGGTGTTAGCCTTAGCAGCAACCTTAGCAACATGAGGAGATGATTTCCAACGGGAAAACATACACTCCTAAATCTTTTTCAACCAAGGTTTATTCCAGCTTAGTAGCATTAATAAAATAGATTATACTTGAGATTAGTATTACGAATAGATATATGCATGACCTTACATTTTGATTCGTTAAATTCAAGCAGCCATTTACGACTCTACTCCTGAAGTTTTAATAAATCTTCCTGTAATATAACTCTATCATATTGATTCTTAATTTTCCTAAAGATTTTAGAGTCGTCTGCAAATAGTTTCTCACTAGAAGAGATACCATCCAATAAGTCATTAATATAAATCAAAAAAATACTGGAGCAAGTACACTGCCTTCTGGTACTCCACTCCACACCTCTAATAAATCAGAGATAACTCCTTTAATAATCACTCTTTTTGTTTTGTTTGAGAAAAAACAATTAATAAAATTAAGTAATTTTCCTCGAATACCAATTGCCTCTAATTTTGCTAATATTTCTTTATGTTGAACGGTATCGGACGCCTTTTTACTATCCAAATAAATTGCATCTACTGGGTTACCTTCCCTTTAAAAAATCATGAACTTCTTGAAAATATTCCAAGAGTTGAGTCAAGCATGATTTAGTTGATTTAAAACCGTGCTGATAGCTACTTAGCAACCCATTCTTTTTTAAAAATTTAAATATTTTAGCACTAATGATACTTTCCAGAACTTTACATACTACAGAAGTCAAACTAAATGCTCTATAATTCAGAAGGATCACTTTTCCTTCCTTTCTTGTATATTGGAGTAACAAATGCAATTTTCCAAATATCAGGGAGTACACCAGAGTCTAGTGAATCACGCAGAAGATAATATAATGGCTCAGCTAAATTATCAGCACATTCAACTAATACCTTAGGATGAACACTATTAGGACTAGTAGCAGAACTTTCTCTAAGATGAGTCAAAATCTCATGTATATCCTCAATTGAAAAATCAATATCCTCAAGAGGTTCTCCTTCAAAAATAAAGTTAGGTTCAGGCACCAGGCCATCACCTTCAATAACAAAAACTGATTAGACAACTAAGTTAAGAGTGTTCGCAGTGTCTTTCAAACTACCAGTTAGAGAACCATCCTGCTTTATAACCCTAGATACTTCTTCCTTAATAATAGCCTGACT
Source organism: Ceratothoa steindachneri (assembly GCA_963969495.1). NCBI lineage: Eukaryota > Metazoa > Arthropoda > Malacostraca > Isopoda > Cymothoidae > Ceratothoa > Ceratothoa steindachneri. Next base: position 14,579,476 of record OZ018328.1, read on the forward strand.
CCTCATATATGCATAAAAAGCGTGACTCACCTATTTCAATTTCCTCTGATAAAGATATTTCAAAATTCATTTTTGCTTCTCTATTTAGTTTAACAGGATCATTTCTAACTCTAGCATAAATACCATACCTTTCTGGAGTTCTATTGTTTCTATATTTCTCCCATTTTACTACTTTATCATTTATTAAAATAGCTGTTACTCTCGTCATCCACTTTTGATTTGGAGATCCACTACCAGACACCATACTTGATGGAATAAATTCTTCAGTGAGATTAATGTATAACTAATGTAATGTTTCCCACTTCTCTTGAACATTCATAATAACGTTTTGATACCAGGGAAATGATTCAAGAGCTACATTAATAGCCTCATAATTACCTTTAAAGTATCTCTTCCTAGCAAACTCACTCTTCTCAATTTCACAGAAGCCTTCTAGTGTGAAGTCAAAAATTAAAACTGCATGGTTACTTTTACTTATAGGTGCTTCATATTTAATATAGTGAATTTAGATTTAATTTTTTGAAAAAATTAAATCCAACAAAAGAGGCACACAATCACCTCTTTTCCTAGTAAATTTATCCACATGTCGATATAGGAAATTATCTTGACTACATCATAAAATCTATCCTCTAAACTATCACTAATATTTAAAGAACGATAGTCAACCAGGTGATTAATCCAATCCACCTTCGGAAAATTGAAGTCCCCGCATATTAAATATTGATTCACATTTAACATACACAAATCATTAAGAACAAAATTAATTTAATCATTATAATCTTGAGAAGAGTTAGGAGGGTGATATATATAAGCTACAAGAAGTTGTCTTGATCCATACTTAATCATACATGCAATAGCCCCAGTACCATTATAAACATCATCAGCAACAATTTCAGAAAAAAGAAAATTGCGGACCAAAACAGCAACTCCGCCTCCTTGAAATTTAGCCCCTATATTCCTTCTATAAACTTTGTAATTGGGTAACATAAAATAATCCGAAGATAGATCCGACAACAATAACTTTGTTTCAGAAACCAAAATAATATGCGGCTTCTCCTTATTTATAAAATGACTAAATAAACTATCTTTATTTGAAATGCCATCAATATTAGTATATACACACTTAAAACTACCCAGTTGACTGGTTCTGATTTTAGTACTAGACTTTATTAAGGAGTTGGCTGTGTTTTCTTGGTCTTGCGCATCTTTCCTCTTACTTCCTCTCACTCGTGTGTTAAGTCCCCTGACTCCACTAATTGTAGGTTCCTTATTTTACAAATTTCTTTCAAATCTCTGATATGATTTCGTTGACATTTGGGTTTATCCTGATAAACTATCAAACTATGTAACTTATGTACAATTGTAAGTTTCTTCAATTTCTCTCTAACATAATTATTTAGAAACTTAAATTTACAATGCTCATTCGTGAAGGTAATTACCATCATATTTCTAGTAGTGGTCAAATCTGAACCTGTACTGGAACCTGCACTTGTTCTTGCACTACTAACTGAAGCATCTGGTTTTACAGTCAATTTTATAGATTTACTAATCATTGTTTTATCATACTCCTTAATCCCACATGTATTAGCTATTTCACTAAGAAGTTGCTCTAGTACCAAATCACCAGGAATATAGTCAATCAACATCTTATTTCTACAATTAATAACATCTTTGACATCTGCTCTAATATTGTGAGCTTGTTCATTCATCCTACCTTCTAAATGATCTAGTATTTTATTTACAGCCTGGTTATGGTCTTCTATAAACCTTTTGCTTCATCCTTTTATTCAAATAATGATTTAGCTTTTATGACTTCCACAGTATCAGATAAGTCGTCAAAACGTCCACTACGATTAGCTGAATTTATCTTGACTTGACTGATTCTTGTTTTAAGAAGTCCTATTTCTGCTCGCATCCCTTTTTCCTCGTTTTCAATATTTCTTAACTTAATATCAGTAATAGACAATTTTCTATTAAGGTCTAAACAAAGATCCTTAATTTCCTTCATATGAGAATCCATACTGCTACTACATATTTGAACTAGATTTAGGAGTAGTTTTAGGTGTAACACTAGATATTCTTCTTTTACAATTAATACAAGAGTATCCTTTTTTTCTTATCACTCATATATGCTTTATATTGGCCATAGAATATCTTTTCACAGTTATAGTGATACCATTGACTACACTTTGTACACTCGAGGTACTTTTTAATCTTAACAGTACTCTTATTAAAGGGAGACTTATCAATTTTGGGCTTTGGGGATTCACCAGAAACTTGAGTTATAATGATTTTGGCTCAATTTTATTACCTTTCGTAACTGGAGTTTATGTAGGGGAACACGTGGGTGGAAGCCTTGACGCTACGCCTGCACCACCTTGTCCTTGAGATCGCCTCAAAGTTTTATCTCTTGTTTTTAATCTATCAGTCATACTATAGTGGATTCAAGAGAGTCTCAATAACATTAAAAGTTATGCATATTTCAATTATACCTCAATAATTACTAAACACAATACTCAGCCACTAAAATCTTCAATTATGATAGGCGTGACGTTAGAGCGTCTCTTGACAACGCACATGAAGGAGTATCCATGAACAATGGTTCACATGATTTTCGTATGCAAACGAATAACCGGCATCACCGGAACTGTTAATTTCTACAGTAATTGAATTGAGATATCGCGTTACATAGTTTCCTACAAAGGGTTTTCACCATTAATCTTATCTATCGCCTCTTCCATCCTACTAGTGTTTATGGCTTGTATTCAATGAAACTCCAGAAATAAAAAGCTGTAAGTATCAATTACTGACATGATATCATCTCTAGGACAGCTTCAATACAGATTCAGCAGTTTCTTGAGAGAGTAGTGAGATTTTGTCCATCATTGTTACAGTGCTACGTCGGCAGGAGGGAGACAATATTCCGGCTTCTATACCCGCAATCGAGATTGATTATTCCAGTCAGTAGAACGAGAAGGCTTGTAATGTATTTACACTTGTGATCGAATTAAATGGAGAATGCCCAATACAACTAAAGTCCATTTCAGTGAGGAAGCTAAGTTTCATTACCTTGGATCCGATGATAGGACCCAAAGGAATATAACTTACATTCGTCGTAAAAAAGGAGAAATATTAACTGGCTATTGCACCAAAATTTGCTAGAATATTGGCATTGGGCCACCTGTGGCCTCACAGGGAATACACAAGTGTACACAGAATTTATTCAACAGCATACGTTATCATATATTTGAGATCATCATGAATAAAGCTCCTAATATACGGCGGGATTTTTCATTGCTAATTTGGCAACCAGCCACTAGGGCATAAGTCACCATAATCATCAATTGACTAATGTAAAGACTATAATAAAAATGTGAAAAAACACTGAAAATTATTACAAGCCCAAAACAAGGAACATAAACGCAGGTAGAAGGAATCACGCTCCCGCGTGAGGAAGAGGCCCGTGACCTCCAGCACCACACGCTAAGTTTATTTGAACAGAGTGGGGACCTTAATCCCACAAATTTATTTGAAATATACTTAAAAGAGGGATTAAATAATAAATGCGATAACAGTTAAAAACTCTTGGAAATTCTTCAAGATTAATGAAGCAAAAATAATTTTTACGATTGTCAGCAGTTAGTTCGTTTCTGTAGCAGGAGATATCCAAGCTTCCTGAAGAATAAAATCGTACAAAGAAAATACTAATTATGTACTTAAAACATTTACAAAGGTTTTCCACTGATAGTTTAATCGATATATTCCAATAGAATTTCTTTCCGCTGTGGTACAGTTCATTTTGTATGTTTTAATGTTTATAGTATATTATTATCTGCTAATAACTTTCGTTATTTAGATTTAAATATGCATAAGCTTTACTGATGCCTAGATAAATATGTATAGATTTTTCTGCGATATATAATTCATCGACATCTAGTATATTACAATCATCCAACCCCGTAAGGGGCGCGGCGATTTGCCATCCTGGCCTCCGTGCTGACGGGACTCAGCACCCCGTCCAGCCCAAGCTTAGCCTCTCTTCCTTCCTTCAAAACACTTGTTTCCCCTGTTTTCATACGCCCTCTCTCAAAACTTTCTTTGTTCAGCCTCTAATTTCACAGGGTAGATGATGATCTTCTTATCAAGCCAACCGTCCCGGATCGGGGCTAAGGGGGGAGGGGGCAATGTTCCCTAACCCCTGAGCTCCGGTTCGGGATGGGTTTTTTTAACCAACCTGAGTCATCCCCACCCATACCTTCCTCACATCCCTTTTCCTCTCCTCTTCACATTCTATTCATTTTTACGCCGTGTCTAAGGTGGAGCCACCATGCCGATGGACTGCCAGGCCACCAGGCGGGAGGGGTGGTCCGAGATGGCGGCGCCTGGCTCTGCCAAGCCTGTAAGCACCTCTTGCAGTCCGGGCAACTGCAAGAGGTAATGAGCTATTGCATCCCGTAACACAAATAGGGTCACCATGCCCAATGATGTAAATAAAAAAAAAAACGACCCCCAACTTCCCCAAGAACATCAATGGAGCCGCCCTCGGGCAGCTCCACCGAGAAAATGGAGGTCCCTTCCCCTTGAGCTTGCGCAGGGGACCCTCCATACTTCTTTAACCGGAGAGGCTTACTCCTCTTCTACGCCTATGGGTGTAGGGGACTCCCCCTCACCCCCTTCTCTGGAGGTGCTTTCGGGCACCTCCCTATCTCCAGCGGCAGTCCCTCCTTTGCTTTCTAAGGGGACTGCCAATAAAGCTAGCAGGCAGCCCATTGCTGACCGCCCCTCGAGTAAGCGGCTCAGGAGGGCAAACCTCCTTAGGGGGAAGAGGGAAGCCAGGCCCCTTCGGTCGCTTCCCTCAAAAGACCTGCTGGCAAGAATATTAAACCTTGCTGGAGTCAAGGCCTGTGCCTCCCCACTAAAAACTCATGACGCTGCCTAAGGGGACGTGGGATTTCCTGGGAGGGGATGGCACACTGGAGGCCCCTCGTGTGATAGACATGGTCCTTGAGGAAAACCAGCCTCAGACGGTAGGGTCTTCCATGGGGGGAAATCCGGGCTCGGCGTCAAGCACCGAACCCGAATCCGCCCCTATGCAAGGTCCTTTTCAAACGACTGGGGATTTTCAGGCAGTAAAAGGAGGGGAGGGATCTCCTCCGACAGGTGCCCCAACAACAACCAGGACCTTCTCCATTTCGGAGAGGGACCTGGCTGAGGCTGGTCCATCTGGCCTAGGGGCTTCTGCCGGCGCAGGTGAAAAGCGGGTTCATTCCCCGCCCTACTCTCCAAAAAAGAAAAGACAAAAAAGACTAAAAAGACGAAAAAGACTCGGGGCTCCTCTCCATCCGCGGGGGCTGCGGGGACGGATGGGTCTGCTGCCAATCTGGCAAGCGACCAAGCTAAGATCGGCACATCCGGCCCCTCTGCCCCCGTGGGTACGGAGCTCCTGACAATGATAAAGACCAAAAGTGCACAGGGCGGAGCCTCGATGACATCGGAGCCCCTCATTCAGAGATTACCTGGCATTTTTGAACTTGCTGGCTTTAAACGCTTCCTCGTTATTCGCTCCACTGATAAAAGCATGTTTTCCAAGGGCAACATGATCCATCAGAGAAAAGAATTAGCTAGTGCAATTAGTAGAGAGCCGAAGGTGACCCGTTTCTCGGACGGGAGCCTTCTGGCGAATGCGGTGAATCCCGTCGAGGCGGCCAAGATAAGTGCTCTTCGGACACTTCATGGCACCCCGGTGAGTGTAACGCGGCGCTCTACCATGAACTTTGTGAAAGGAGTAGTATATGCAAGGGAACTCGTTGACTACTCCATTGAGGACATCACCCTAGAGCTAGCCGACCATGAGGCAGTTAAGGTCAAACGTGTGATGAGAAAACAGGGAGGGGCCTCGAGACCCACTTCTACACTCTTCATCACGTTCGACTGTGACAACCTCCCTGAGTCGTTGCGTGCCGGTTGGTACCACTCCCGCGTGAAGTCATTCATTCCACTGCCGCGGCGGTGCTATTACTGTGACCGCTTCGGCCATACGAATCGCTCATGTAGACGAGCAAAGTCGGGGTCACCCGAAGTCTGTGTAAATTGCTCCAAGGTCGCACACGATAAGTCCAAATCGTGTGTGGCCAAGTATGTCAATTGCGGAGAGCCACACCGTGCTGCTTCGAAGCAATGTGGTGCATATTTCCTTGAGAAAGTAATCCTGGCCGTTCAGGCCCAACATCGACTCTCATTTCGCGAGGCTAAGGACTTGGTCTTCGCGCGCCTGGCTCTACCTGGTACGTCATATGCCTCAATAGTTAGAAAGGCACCCTGTGCTCCTGGCCCATCCAGGCCAACGAGCACGGTTGTTTCCGCGGCAATTTGGAGCCGTTCTGCGGGATCTACCCAACCCGGGCGCTTCCCTGGTAAAGCTGGCGGCAAAAAGGGTTCATACCAAGCCCTGGCTGAAATCAGGGCTCCCCCCTCTTTCCCCAGCGTGACCGTTTCCCGTAAGGCGAAACGGCCACGTGCCTACACCGAGTCGTTAGACTCACAGGAGGCAACACCCCTGAAGATAATCGCTAGGCCATCTTCCGGGGTTCCTAAAGCTGTCCCCCAAAAGGAGGACAGCAACAAAGGAGCTTCGGCTCCTTCGCCCACGCCCCGAGGTGTGGCGGGTGGCTAAGGTTTCGAGGCGAAGGGAGGAAAAGACTCGGAATGCAAGCCCAACCTCCCCCAATTACTCCTCGAAGGCGACAGCGCCTTCAGCGCTTTGTCCGGCCCACAGCACCCAAGGTTCTGCCCCAGGAAAGCGTACGGCCATTCCTGTGAGGGTCTTCAATTCGAGGAGGGCTTCTGCGTCTCCTCCGAGCTAGGCCTGGAGGGCATATTTCTTCAATGGAATTGCCGTGGACTCCGGGCCAACTGGGAGGAGCTGCGGAGGCTCGTCTCGTCCCGTTCCCCGTTAGCTATTTTTTTGCAGGAGACCATGCTAGGCGCGTGCCCCCTGCCTGCCCTCCCTGGGTATAAGGGTCTTGCGATCCACCACCACGGGATGGCTGGGCTATGGGGATGCGCGCTTTATACCCGGCATGATGTCTCCGTTCTTCCTTTCTCTTTAGATAAATCCTTTCAGGCAGTGGCTGTGCAGCTGCACCTGGATAGGAGGTATACTATCATTTCTGCGTACATTCCACCGTCAGCTGACTTCGACGCGGGGGACTTCCGCCGCGTCGTGGCACGGTTGCCGAGGCCCTATCTCTTGCTTGGAGATCTGAACGGCAGGCATCCCCTCTGGGGAGATTACTCCATAAATCCCAGGGAACAAGTCCTTGCCGATCTGTTCGAAGAGGTGAGATGGGTGTCCTAAACGTTTATGAGTTTACGCATCACTGTCCGAGAACTGCTTCATTTTCTTGCCTTGACCTCTCTTTGTGCTCTTCGGATGCACAGCCTGATTTTGATTGGGGGGTGGTCGATGACCTCCATGGTAGTGATCACTTTCCGAATCAAATAGCATTTTTAGGGCAACTGCCGCCTGATAGACCACCTTGGTGGTTCTTGGCGCGGGCGAGGTGGCCTACATTTTAGGAAATGACTGAATTCTCTATCTCAGTCGAAGAGTTTAGGTCGGTAGATGAGGCCGTTGAGTTCTTCTCTGGCATCTTCATCGCCGTAGGCCTGACTACAATTCCTAGGACGTCTGGCCGTTTTGCACGCCGACCACTCCCATGGTGGTCAGCCGAGTGTGAGACGGCCCTCAAACAGAAGCGTTAAGCCTACATGCACTATAAGTGCCGCCCGAACGATTTCACTGTCACTGAATTTCGTCGGGCTAGGGCTAGGTTCCGTTATATTTCGAAGCATGCCCGCCGCTCTTCTTGGCGGGCAGACGTGTCTTGACCTAACGGGAAGACCCCTTTAGCTGAAGTGTGAAAGTAAGTCAAAAGGATTCGGGGCAAGTTCTCGTAGGACCCCCCTCCCGTTCTCCAGGAGAATGGGACCGCAATCTCGGCCCCGCGTCCGTGGCGGAATCCTTAGCGACCGCTTTTTCCGCATTCTCTAGCCACGATGCTGCTCCGCCAGCATTCTAGGCACGTCGTGATTTCGCGAAAGGCCGCCGGCTGGACTTCACCTCCAGAGGCGGAGAACCCTTCAACGACAAGTTTACAGTGAGTGAGTTGCGTTCCGCTCTCGCTATGTGCGCGAACACCGCCCATGGTCCAAACGATGTCCTGTACACCATGCTTCGATACCTGGGTGAGCAAGGCATGACCTTTCGGTTAGATTTGTTCATCAGAATCTTGTTGAAAGGTCTTCTCCTAAACTCCTGGCGAATCGCTACTGTGCTTGCCTTTCGCAAACCGGGGTGAGATCACTTTACTTCCACTGGTTTCCGCCCAATCTTTCTAACCTCTTGAAAGGGCAAGTTGAGGGAGAAATTAGGAAATGTTAGATTAGCCTTTTTATTGGACAGCGGAGGCCATCTGTCTTCCGCACAGTGCGGCTTCCGCAAGTTCCACTCTACGTCGGATGCTCTGCTCTGACTGGAAAATGCCGTCTGCGAGGCTTTTCTTCGTAGACAGCACTACGCCATGGTGTTTTTCGATCTGGAGAAGGCCTATGATACCGGATAGCGATACGGTATCATGAAAACTCTCCACACGATTGGGGCAAGGGCATGCCTCCCAATGTTTATATCTGAATTTTTGCGAGATCGTCGATTCCGCGTACGGGTGGGGGGAGCCCCCTCCGGCCCAAAGGAGCAGGATGTGGGTGTCCTACAAGGAAGTGTCCTCAGTGTCACAATCTTTGCCCTGAGCATCAACCGCATCACCTTGGTGCTGCCGGAAGATGTTCTGGCTACGCTTTACGTTGACGACCTATCGATTCCTTTTGGCGCGGCCCAAATGCCAACTCTGGAGCGTCGCCTCCAACAGGCATTGAACCGCGTCTCTCGCTATGCCTAAGCACACAGGTTTCATGTTTATTTGGCCAAGACTAAGGTGGTGCACTTCTGCCGCCATCCACGGCTTCACCCCGACCCAGATTTGTTTCTTAATGGGGTGCGCCTGGATGTGGTTGAGTCGCACCGTTTCCTTGGTCTTGTATTCGACCGACGCCTCACCTGGGAGGCTCATATTCGCAGCCTTAGGGTCTCTTGTACCCGCGCCATGGACATTCTCCGCTCCGTGACGTTTTCCAATTGGGGCGCTAATAGGGCTACTGCCTTACTTTTTTATCGATCCTTTGTTCGCTCGAAGCTCGACTACAGATGCGAGTTTTATGCATCCGCAGCTGAGCGTTTATTGCGGAAGGTGGATTCGATCCACCACACCCGCCTTCGCCTTGCGATGGGTGCCTTTTGCACTTCCCCCATTGAGAGCCTGTTGCTCGATGCTTGGGAGATGCCACTCGCTCTGTGCCAGGTGAAGTGCATCGCTCGCCTGTACACGCGAGCCCGTCGTCTCCCTGAGTCACCAACAGCTCTCACTGCATCCGCAGCTGATTTCGATGGTGCCTATTCCGCCGAGAGACGCCAGTCTTACCCTAATCCCTTTGGGTTTAGGGCCAGGAAACTCCTTCGAGAGATAGATATAGCTCTCGGGCCGGTGGCGCCCTTGGTGCTGCCCAGGACGCCACCATGGAGGGTACCACATTTGCCTATTTGTCTCCATGCCTCTGCTCCCAAAGCTTGTACTGCGCCGGGAGTATTGCGTTCGACCTTTTTGGAGCACACATCGTGTCACGTTGGAACCATGCCAGTGTATACGGATGGCTCCAAGTCCCAAGAAGGGGTCAGCCTTCACGCTGTACCCCTCTGTTTGAAGTCAGCGGGGCTCTACCAGGCGCTGCGTCTGTCTTCACGGCCGAGCTGGTGGCAATACACCACTCGGTACGGGAGATTACGCGACGTGCCCGGTTCGGAGACCGGATTGTGATCTATAGCGACTCACAAAGCACCCTGAGTGCTTTGGGGCATTGGAATCTCCGCATCCCCTTGTTCGCAATATCCGTGACGCTACGGTTTTGGCGAGCCGGGAAGATGTCGAGATTATCTTCTGCTAGGTTCCTAGACATGTAGGAATTGCGGGCAATGAGCGCGCCGATGAGGGCGCCAAAGAGTCCGCGAGGATTCTGCGACCTGACCAGCGTTTCGCTCTTCCTCACACCGACTACATGGCAGGATTACGGGCAGCTCTTCGGACTGCTTGGTAAAGAAGATGGGAGACGTTTGAAGGAAACTTAAAGTTGCGTGCCATTGCGCCGCGACTGTTTCCATGGACTTATCCCCCAATGCCGTGGCTGCTTCAGGTTGCTTTCTGTCGCCTCCGAATCGGACACACTCGTTTAACGCATCGCTATTTGATGGAGCGCTCACCTGCACCCTATTGCAACGACTGCGTCGTCCCCAAGACTGTTCGGCACATTCTTGTCAAATGTCCCAGTCTAGGTGATCTTCACCTACGATACCTGTCCCGGTACCGGGAAGTTTGGGGTCGCTACCACCTGTCCCTTGTAGTCGGGACAGATTCGTGCACATTGACTTTTGGATTTGTTGACTTTTGGGGGGAGGCCGGGCTTCTCCGATTAATTCAAGGGTCTTTTTTTGTTATTGTTTTGTTTGTAGGTTGCACACTCCTGCACCGGAGTTAGGGGGATCTCCCCCCACTGCCGGAGATTGCTTCCTGATTGTTAAGTTTTTCCAATTTATATCGATTGTTAAGTTTTCATATTTTTATTTTAAGGTAGCCTAGTTCTAGGCTGTCGTGTTTTTCGGCGACTTATGCCCAAGTGGGTAGTTGCCAGATGGCCTCTAAAAAAAAAAAAAAAAAAAATACAATCATCTGAAAGGAATTAAGTAAAGAAGGAGAATAGCTCCCCCTCGAGCTCGTTACTCGGTGGTCACACCGCACTACAAGTTAATTTGATTTAAGAACCAAGTTCGACTCACTCTCCCTAGAGAGACCACGAATACCTTGGTGCTGCATGAAGCACCGTAATTGTTCTCGTCCTTGAAGAACCCCCACCCCCCCCGGAATACCGTGTGGATCTCTCAGCTTCTACCCTCGCCAAAACGACCGTGTGATCTCATCCATCTACATCTGGACAGACGGCACGCGTCGTGAGTCAATAACATTTCTGAGGCCTTTAAATTCCAGTAGAGTCCGTAAGCCTAAATCTTATATTATTGTTGTGTGTAGAGAAATTAACCAATTTTTGAGGGTCAAACTAATTTAATTAATTCTTTTTTATGATAATATTCAGAGTCTTGCTGTAGTTAATGTTTAGATGTTGTGTATTCAATAGTTAAAGTTAAAATATAAGTTTATTTTAGGATTATTGTGTGTTTCTCTTATACCCTTACGTGTTTCGGAACGGCTCTGTTCGTTAAGATATTCAGATATCAATATATTAGCACTCTTAGCACTCTTAGAACAAAAAGGAAGGGCATTCTACGACATATTATAAAAGTGGTGTCAGGTGTGGGGTTGTTATTAGAAAGAACCCAGCAGTGTCTAATTAAGAAAGAGCCAACACGTAAAGGAATATCAGGAATTAGAGAAGAATTGACAAGAGGAAAATTGGTAGAGTTAGGGGTGGTAACAATCTTAAGGTAATTGGTAGGCTAAGTGGTAAATTTGTTGTCAGAGTGGTACTTCAATCAACGTAGTAGTGGGATTAAGGGTAAGTTATGCTGAGCGATACCTGGTGAGTGGTGACATATGTACCTGAAAGTACAGTAAGGAATTTCGACTGACCAACACAAAATGGATCCGGTCGAAAGATTCATCTTCCCTGCCCAAATTTTGGGATTTGAAGGCGAGGATATGGATGCCTACATCCTTGATGAATTGAGAATACAAAGAGAAGAAGAAAAAGAAATAATAGAGTTTGATTGAAAAAGGTAAAATATAGAAATAAGGATGAACTGGAAAAGTGAAGAATCCTGAATACAGTGGAAAATAGAAATAGAGGAGAGAAGATTTTCAAGCGGAAGTAAGACAAACGAAAGGATACGACAGTTGAAAAAAGAAGCAAAAGAATTCAGAATAAGGATAGAAAGGGAAAATGAGAAAAGAAGGCTAAAAATAAAGCTGGACGATGAAAAAAGAAGAACTCGACATGAAAACGAAATAATGAAAGCAGAACAAGATGCCGAGGAAAGAAGAATAAAGAGGGAAAAAGAACGTGCTTAAGCTGAAAGAGAAGAGAGAGAAGAAAAGGAAAGATTGCTCGCACTCGAAAGAGCACCTATCGAGAATCTCATAGAGGCCGAGGAAGTTGGAGCTCGGCCTGGACCTAAGAAAGGACCATCGAGGGAAACCCAGCCAAATAGGGTAACGATGGAAGAAGTAGAAAGTAGGGATAAGGTACCAGCATGTATACCTAATGAAGAACGTACGAGGAGAACCCATCCCAATGGGGTTATCAGGGAACAAGTAGAAGGTAGGGTAGAGGTACGAGCAGGTGTACCTGAGGAACTATCTGCGAAGAGAATCGAGTCAAATGAGTTGACAAGGAAGGAAGAAAGAAGTGCTATTGCAATACACCTAAGTAAGAATAGTCAAATGGTAGACGCGGATGAGTATCCTCTACCCCTAGTAGTCTCCTCCCCAAACGGAACGTCCATGGAGCTACCGCTAATACGACAAGTCGTAGTGAGCACCACGTCCATTAACGACCTCGCAGGGAAAAGTTTTCTCAATCCCCAAAGATCGAACCCAGACACGAACTTCCCGTGTATTTGGTTAAAGGAGAGCTATGGGACCCACGCTCCGATCAATTATGCCCCGCTACATCAGGCCGCTCTAGCCATAGTGTTCAGTTTAAAGGTAGTCAAGTACCATAAGAAGGGTAATTTGAGTAGGTTGAAATATCGCTACCATTTAGTACCATACTTGGGTAGACTCAATAACCCGAACGGCTGACTCAGGCGCGGTAAGGTATTGGTATTAAAGCACCATTTTAGTATTAGCTACATCAAAGGAGCTGATAAAGTACAGCTGCTCTATAGGCGGAGACGAAATACCAGTGAGGATTATTTCAGTACCTAATGAGCGTGAAACCATGTTTTCATTTGTTGTTCGTGTTAATATTTATCGGTAGGATTTAAGTTCTCAAAAACTTAGAAATGTAAGGAAGTAGCTTGTTTTGTTGTTTTTTTTTTAGGTAATCGACGAATTAAGGTTTTGTTATTTTTATGTAAAATTGTATTGGGAGTAGGTCTAGTTCGACACATTGCCTGTGTAAACGCGCCCGAGGGCGCTCATGTGTAAGGAAACTTAATGTAAGAGAGGGCTCAAAGAAATACAACTTTGCTAATCTCGACTAGGTTGAGTAAGTTGTTTTGAGTTCCCGGGAGTCCCTCCCCCTCCATATTAAGTTCTTCGATGGGAGGTGTGTAGGAGAATCGTCTCCCCCCCCCCCCCTTGTTCACTTGTGGTGCAGTCACGAGGCGGTTACCGCAAAGACATTCGCCCCTGGATTTTGCGGGTCCAGTGCGTAACCGCAGCGTCGCCTATTTCGGCGCTGAAAGACCCTAAAGGTCAAAATGGAAGATCTCACCCAGGAGAGTGAGATCCAGTTTCATTTCAAATAAGAAATTAGAGACGTGTTTCTCCTAAGCTCGAAGGCTAACGAGGAGCCGATATAAGACTCGGTGAGAAAAAACCGTTGGCATAAGAACTCTCCTGGGGCCGTCCTAAAGCCCCTCCCTCCCTTACCACTCCCCCAGTGGGGTTACAAGGTATAAATGAGGAACACTGAGGAAAATCGGGGTAGTATATGTCAGACTCCAGGTGGCGAAGTCCTCGATTAAAACCGAGCTACCGAGACTGGAGAGGTAGTTTACTTGGGTCGCCAGACCAAGAAATACCCTGCAAGAGAGGCAGGGCTACCTACCTTAAGAAGCTAAGAAGAAGCTCATGCTTGAGCTAGTCCCTGGTTATCCAACCAAACATTAAGTTAACTTTGTTAAGTTCAACTTACTCTTGCCAGAGAGACTCCTCATATCCTGGTGCATCTTAAACACCAGCGGTATTCCTCGTCCTTGAGGAATTAAGAAAAGAAGAAGAAAAAGGGTCCCCCTTCTGGCCCGTTACTCGGTGGCCACACCGAACTCCTAAGTTAACTTGGTAAGGAACCACGTTCAAATTATTCCCGTCAAAGAAACCCCCCTCCTTTATACTCGTCCTCGAAGAAGACTGGAACTAAGAAGAAGCTCATCCTCGAACTAGTTTCTGGTTACCAAACCGAACTTTAAATAATTTATTCTCGCCAGAGAAACCCCCCTCCGTTATCCTCGCCCTCGAAGAAGACCCTCCCCGAGTTCAGTCCTCGTCCATAAGGAAATAAGTAACGAAGGAGAAAAGCTCCCCCTCGAGCTCCTTACTCGGTGGTCACACCGCACTACAAGTTAACTTGGTTTTAAGAACCAAGTTCGACTCACTCTTGCCAGAGAGACCACGACTACCTTGGTGCTGCATGAAGCACCGTAATTGTTCTCGTCCTGGAAGAACTTCCCCCCGGAATACCGTGTAGACCCCCAGCTGCTACCCTCAGCAAAACGACCGTGTGATCTCGCCCATCTACATCTGGACAGACGGCACGCGTCGTGAGTCAATAACATTTCTGAGGCCTTTAAATTTCAGTAGAGTCCGTAAGCCTAAATCTTATATTATTGTTGTGTGTAGAGAAATTAACCAATTTTTGAGGGTCAAACTAATTTAATTAATTTTTTTATGATAATATTCAGAGTATTACTGTAGTTAATGTGTTAGATGTTGTGTATTCAATAGTTAAAGTTAAAATATAAGTTTATTTTGGGATTATTGCGTGTTTCTCTTATACCCTTACGTGTTTCGGAACGGCTCTGTTCGTTAAGATATTCAGATATCCATATATTAGCACTCATAGCACTCTTAGAACAAAAAAGTGGGGCATTCTACGACAAACATCAATATTGCCTTTCAGTACGAGAATACGGAGAATACGATCAGAATAGCTTATCTAAAAATAGATCGATCGATAGAGAACAAGGAGTTAATTTTGTTCCTTGCAAATCATGTAATGATGTATATGTCGGAGAAGGCAGCAGAATTTCCAGAGAATGAATGAACATAAATGCGATATGCGACGTGGTGCCGTTTCCTCGTGTTTATTTCTACATATGTCCAATGAAAATCATCAAATTGATTTTGATAATGCTAAAAATTGTTTAGAAGTCTCAAAGTTATACACTTAGACGCTAAATTGAATCGAGACATATAAAAGAAATTCCCAAATTTAATACTTCCGAAGGCTAATTTAATACCAATATCTTAATAAGCAAGAAATTCTTAATATATATATATATATATATATATATATATATATATATATATATATATATATATACATATATATATATATATATATATATATATATATATATATATATATATATATATATATATACGCTAAATTTGTACAAAACTGCACCTAAAAATCCATTTGTGTTAGCGTATATGAGTGTATATCTGTTTAAGCGACCCAAATAAATAAGAATAAAGGATCGTTAGTCTATTTGTCTTGGGATTTATTCATTTATTATTAGGGAAAATCCAATAATTATGTATACATTTAATTAAGGTTTACGATCAGTTCTAAAAATTCATTCGCCTCTCTTTGATATAGGATTCAACATGAAGGCTCAAACGAGGATCTAAATGCGTCTTTGCCTCCACTCTATTCAAATATTTAGTTCCCATTAAGCTCCAAAATTTTTCAACAGAAGGAAAACTAAAGAGGCCGTGTTTGCTGTCAATAATTTGAGCTAATAATTGGTATTGAGTTTGATTGTTCTGAGCCGCAAGTTAAATTTAGATGTTAAAAATAGAATAACGATAAGATTTGTTTCGTTTCTGGTGAAGTAAGGTAGATAATCACACCAAAAGCATTTAGGGCTAAGTTGGTAGAGGTTCGTTATATAACCTGTTAACTCTATCATATTTATATATATATATATATATATATATATATATATATATATATATATATATATATATATGTGTTTGTGTGTGTTGTTACAATTGACAAGCAATAGTTCACCTAGCATCGTATCGGAACAAATTAAACTTGAATCCTTATTGAATTCGACTTGGGTCCATTAGTCATTCGTCTATTTATATATAACGGGTGGCCCAAAAGTTACTTCACATATTTAAAATTAATAACACAAAAACTAATAAAGTTATAGAAGTGATCTTTTATTATTTAAATATAATATCCTTCAAATTTCTCCATTATTTTTAAAACAAAGACGGATTCTTTGCACTATATTTCCCATGACATTTTCCAAAACATCAGGAGTGATTTTATCGATTTCTACAATGATGTATGGTTTCAATTCTTAAAGATTATTAGGTTTATTTACGTAGGAGAAAATCTGAAAGGGTAAAATTAGGTGATCATGGTGGCCAAGAAACGTCACCTAAACGTAAAATTAACCGACCAGGGAAGGCTGCTTTTAGTCTTGCCATGGTTTCTATCGCTGTGTGTGGTGTTGCCCCATCTTGTTGAAACCACATATTGTGCAATATTTAAATCTTCCGGTTCTGGCAATAAATAATCTTGTATCTTTCTCTGTAAGTGTCCCCTGTTAATGTAACTATTTTTCCGTCAGGATCCTCAAAGCATTATCGAACTAGTTACGCTGCACCAAACCGTAACTTTCTGTGCATGATGAGGCTGCTCGTATATTATCAGGGGGTTTTCAGCACACCAGAATCAGCAATTTTGTTTATTAACGTATCCAGAAATGTAAAAATGGGCTTCATTGCACATGATTACGTGTGAGGTAAAAGTCGGAACATTTGTTAGTCCCAAAGATGCGCGTAAAAAGTTTATTCTTTTTTGATGGTCTGCAATATTTAATTGTTGAGTTATTTGAATTTTGTATGGATGAAGTTGCAATTCTTTTGTTAGGATGCGTTAAAATGATGTTCGAGAAATTTCTAGTTGACTGGAACGTATCCTCGTTGACGTTTGTGGCTGTTGTTAAATACTGGTCAGCCATGGCAACATTAAGAGCAGCCTTTCCTGGTCGGTTAATTTCACGTTTAGGTGACGTTTCTTGGCCACCATGAATACTGGATTTTCCCCCTCCAGATTTTCTCCTTTGGGGGTACCTTAAAGAGAAGGTATACGTAAATAAACCTAATATTTTTCAAGGATTGAATCAAAACATCATTGAAGAAATTGATCTAATCACTCCTGATGTTTTGGAAAATGTCATGAAAAATATGGAGCAAAGAATCCGCCTTTATTTCAACAATAATAGAGCACATTTCAAGGATATTATATTTAAATAATAAAAATACAAGATCTCCTCTTTCATTTTATGTATCACATACTTTTATAACTTAATTAGTTTTTGTTATTAATTATTAAAAATGTGCGGTAAGTTTTGGGTGCCCCTATATTTATATATATATATATAATATATAATATAAATAGAGAGAATGAGGAAAATAAATCCATTAAACCACATTGAAAGAGAGAACGGATTAATTTTTCCTTGCAGTAATATTTTTATCACCTTTTTTTAAAAATCCGTGCAGGAAAGGAATTCGAACCAGGCCCAGTTAAAAGTAGGCCGTTAGTACACTACGCTACGGTTCTCTGCGTAGCATATTGTACTAACAGCATGCTTTTAACTTTGATCAAAGCAGTGCTCCCTGCCTCAGTGTGCCTGGTTCGAATCGCTTTCCTGCACGGATTTTAAAAAAAAAGGCAATGAAAATATTACTGCAAGGAAAACTTATTCCGTTTTCTCTTTCAATGTGGTTTAATGGATTCATATGTATATATATATATATATATATATATATATATATATATATATATATATATATATATATATATTTATATAGCAAGTTTTATTGTGAGTGACTGCAGGTATCGTGTTAATGATTTTCTTTTACTTTCCCCGGGATTTGAAAGTTATGCATCTATTTTAAAGAGGCTACACGATCCTTTCTAGTTATCAGCTCCATGCCGACCTAATAGGAAAACTGTAAATTCTTCTCCTTACACTGGATTAATTATTCTAATTTTTATGATGCCTCTCTATTTGCGAAACACCAGACATGACTTAACCTTTGAGATATATGTCATATCAACTAATACGAGACTTCGAAGCTGCTTATGGCCGGTGATTCCTCGGTTTTTGCCCAGGATGCCATCTTGGAGGGAATAACTTCTGATTGTTTGTCACTACGTCTCTGCTTCCAAAGCTTAATGCAGCTTACTGTGTTTCACAGTTGCGGTGCCATTGCAACCAGATTGCACAAAATCCTAAAGAAATGATCCTTGTTTCATGTAGTATTCCATTTCTTTGACGGCACCGAGGACAAATCGGTCATTATATCTTTCTTCGCGGCTGAGCCGGTGGTAAAGATACAATGCTTGTTAAGTAAGATTACGCATTAGGTATGGTTTAAAGACCAGATTTGGATCTAATTAGAGTCATAGAATGCCCCGTTCGGCTGCATGACTTGAGAACTCTGCTCTCCAAGGTTCGCGTTATCTTGAGCGACCGGAGCAGCGTTTAGCTATTCCGCATTCTGAATACAATGCAGAAAGATAGTTACCCTTCCGAGAAAAATCAAGAAGAAGATGGGCGCCGGCCAAATGTGACTTAACCCTGGAGCACTGAACATATTTCACTGTTACACAGTCACTGAGCTCTGGTATATTATACCCGATTTTTGAAGATAAATCAACTGAGGGCCTGATGAGTTTCAGGGCCAATTCGTGCATGATCTTCCGTCTCTGCCTTGCGCTAACTCCTAATCTGGCAGTGTTGCTCTGGTAAATCATCCACGAATTTATGACACTCGCATCCAGAATCCCAATTAACGCACATAATGACCGCCTCTTTTTCCTCCTACTGGAGTCAGAAGTTGCTCACATCTGGTCAAACATGCCGACCCCTCTTTCAGTTGCATTATACAAGTCAATGATCTCAGGCTTCCCACTAACATTATTCACCGATGCCTGTGTCTACATACTTGACGGCAGGAGCACATTCTTCTTGCTTGTGTGTGTCCTAGGGATATGTGAAACGAGTGTCATATCTTTATTGAACAGGAATGCTGAGCGACCAGGTGTGTGGGTGTCCTTCTGCCTAATTACCTCAGGGATTTATGCATTGTTAGCCCTCACTGTCCCCAATACTCTCAGCCCTTTACTGAGCATGTCCTGTATGAAAGGCAAGACGTAAAGCAGTTGTCGGTGGTGATGTTTCTGTGGGGGTTTGGCGGTAGAGGTGTGTGAGATCTTTGGTGAACATGTTGCCGAGTTTCAGTCCATACCTTGTGGTTGTGCCCCGTTTCCCAAGGTAGGGAATACCTTGCACCAAGTATTTTACTTTCCACATCGTTCATCATAACAATATTTAGCTATATATTTTGCAGGCTCATTTAGGATACATCCTAAAAGGGCACTTACCCCCAAAAGCCAGCAATTGCTAATCTACTATGAGGTTTTCCTGGGATGTGTAGTTGTCCTCACAGTAGGCCATAAACATTTCCCACGCATTCCTGACTCGGGCGAATTTTTTAGTCGCCCGCATCTACCCCCGTGTGGCTAGGTCGTCAAACCTGAGGCAGTACAGAAGCAAGCAAAAAGGTACTTCAGACATTGCTGCCTTGTAGAAAGGAGCCCCTGCCGCAGGACACCACAACTCCTTAGTATTCAGATGGTTATCTTTTCTGTAACACTGAATATGAGTACAACTAGCAGGGCACGTATCTCTGCTGCTGTTGTTTGCTGTACAGTCGCTGTCTGTCTCTTTTACAACCTTGCAACAACATCAATCTTCTTGTTTGTAAACTCCACAATTAGATTCAACATGGTACCAGTCGCAAACTGGCGGAAGCAATCTTCAGGTGTGGTGGCAGTAGCAGCTGATTGTGTGGAACCTGGCCTAATTGATGGCACAATATTTTGAGCTGCTATCCTGGTTGCTGCAGCTACCTGAGGCCTTGTGTACCTTACATAGTCTGAGCGACATTTCACTGTTGCAGAGTTAAATGTCACTAGCAACTCCCCATCGTCTGTCTGTCGTCGGCGTTGTCGCTGGAGCGCAACAACAGCGGCAGCAGGAGGTACCTCGGGGCTAGCAGTAGCATGGGTGGCAGCAGGAACAGCAGCAGTAACAGGAAGAGCAGCAGGGATGGCAGCAGGAACAGCAGTAACAGAATAAGGGTTGTCAAGGTCATCAGAGCCTGGTGACACAGCAGGGTATTGTACAAGAACAGCAGCAGAGTTACAGGATGGGCCAGCTGGAGCGTTATCAGCTTTGGTGGCGTAGTTAGGAGTCGATGGGGGGGAGGACGCCTATACCTCTTTGTCTTCCCACTACCCGCCTTTGTTTGCTTGCGTTGGCAAGTACCGTCTTCTCCAAATACACTGGCTGAACTTTCAGCTATTCTATGTGGCTCTGGAAAATATTCTTTATCATTCTTACTGTAATAAAGTACATCAGTTTCAACACAATCATTATTGTTGTCACTATCTGGAGTAAAGAGAATTTCTCCAATCTCCAACCCATTCAGGTTTTGTTCTTTTGCCATTTCAGGGACAGGTTCGCACAACTAGTCACCCGAAATAAGAATTACAGCCTGAAAAGAGAAAAATTTATCACTACACCATCACTACAACTTCTCTTTGTACGCTATTACCACTGAACTCTGGTACAGATTGCGCAGTATTTTTTACTATAATTAGCACGGAACTAGGGTAAATTGTACCCAAACGGGGATCTAGGGGGAAACCCAAATAGAGGAGAGGATCAACGTGGCCTCACTCTATGAAAGCGTTCGCTAGAGTAAAGCTATACAGACTTCCAGCATCCTGACATAGGATGGAGGGGGAGAAATGCACATGACGCTACTAGCCTCGGGCAAACTATACTCATGTTCAGTGGTCCAGGGTTAATTAATGTTGCATTCAATGGTGCCGCGACTTTTCTTATTAACCTATCCCGACCCAATTTTTTAGACCATTCTAGCTCGATTTCCTTCCCCTCAATATCGGACAACCTTGCCGGATATAGGGCCCACTAATAATCGTTCCCCTTACTTTCTTTTACTAGGATAACTACTTTTTCCTAAGTTGGTGGTCCTGCATTTTTGTCAGATGTTCCCATAGTAGAATCTTCGCGCGTGTTACCTGCCTCGCTATCTGAAACAAAGGTGTCGTTATTACTTGTCATTTGTACTCGGTACGGATTAATGCAGTTCTGATTACGGAGTAATCAACTTTTTGGAGGAGACTGCATCCTTTAATATACTGTAATTATATGCGTACGTCTCAGAGGCCCGTTCAGGAAGTGTAAAGATGTGGGACACCTCCCGGTGCTTAAATTGCATTTTGCGTGCTTTTATTTCATAGCAGTTTTTTTGTGTCTTGGGTTTGTTCGATGGGGGGTCTAGTATGCCATGGCTCCGGATAGAGGCGTGAGTTCATCGGCATCTCATCATGTATTTACTTTGTAGCCTTTGTTGTTATTTGTCTTGTTTTTTTCTTGTTGTTTATTGAATTTGGGGTTTCGCGTTTTGAAAATGCTAAGTTTGGATTAGAATAGACTAACAGTAAAACTTTCTTTAATTATTGGATTTTTTATCTATAACATGCATTTTTTGTTACATTTTTATCTCAAAATATTCCCCTTACGATAATAGCGTGTTCAAAAAGTCGATAGATCACCTATTGAATTAGAACAGAAAATTTACATATATTAACTGAATTCTGTAATTTATCTACTAATATATACAAACATAAGAAAATGTGATAGGGATTCCACACAGGAAAAAGGGGGGGTAAAACAGCAAATTCCATCGAACGCTCCAAAGTTTAATCCTTTTAACTCCTGAATGATAATGTGAAGTATCTGTCATGATAAAAAAAATCTCTGGCATTTAGTACTCTTCGGTGTCTTTTTTCTCTTAATTTAATTGGGCAATTCTTTCGAAAAACTTGCTAATCTGCACTTTTTATGGTATCTTTCTCAACTCAAGGAATTATATCAATAGCAAAGCATTTGTATCACAAAAAAAGAAGTTAAATTTTGTTTTGTTGTCAGTCTTTTGAATTTCACTTTGAGTGCTTAGTTGAAACATTCTATATTAATTGCTCTAATTGCTGTTTATCTTTAGACTCATATTAATACACCCATTTTCCATCACAATTAACTATTCCTGGCACAATTTCAGCAAAATTAGGATCAGAATTGAAATCTGAATTTAGGACGCTGATCTGTCGCCAGTTTTAGCACCCAACGGTCAAAGTGAACGTTCAAGCTTGTATGAAATGAGAATATTAAAATATTTTGTTTCCGTGCTGTAATTTCTAAACTTTCTTGACGATTTTCTTCAAAACCACTCTTCAAGGATCAATGTTTGAGCAGTTAGTTGAGAATGATTATCATCCACAAGGATTGCCATTATTAATATTCTTTCTTCCATTGATTTATTCCTTCATAAAGTGACGTTTCTTGGAAGCAGTTTTTTGCTAAATATTCGTTACACTACCATTTATATCCTTTTTTTTTCAACTAATGTTAATCATAAATTGGATAATGGCTTTAACTTCAAATTTCTAATAATTCACATTGGCTTTGAATATAGATTTTTAGAAATAGGTAAATAGAAAAAATTTAATTTGAAATTTGAAAAAGATATTTTCTGGAAAGTTTTTGAAGGCTGATCGTACATATATGTATATCCTTTCAGTTACTCTCTTTCTTTTATATTTGGCCTCAAATTACTTTTCCTCTAAACTTTTAATTAAGTGAAGTGCGCGGGAGAGTTTTTTCTTTTGTAATCCTTTTTACTCTCCACCCCCCACACGCAAACTCTCACATTCCTACTGCTCTATCCTGTTCCCAATTCATTGATGCCATCTTTGTTTGCATTTTAATTTGCAATTAAGAATTCTATTGCATCAATTTCTTTCGTGTTATTAATTTAATTTCGTCACAGGAAACCATTTTGTTTCCAAATGAGAAAGTGATTTTTATCGTTCTGGTTTTAAATTTCTTCATCAGGGTTATTGCCATTTTGTGAGACTAATTTTCAATGAACTCTTAACTGAGAACAATTGAACAGTGAGCGGGAAGAATTAAAACGCCAGAGAAGAGTCGTCTAATTGAAAAAAAAATTATCAACTTGGACGAAAAAAAATGAAAAAAGAAATAAAAGTGTTTTGAAAAGATTTTGCCAATAGTTTGGAATATATCGAGATTTTCTAATCTCGGGATTACTTGTAAAATATTAGCCCTAAATTGGCATAATGTCTTTGATATTGGCCATTTATACATTAGAATATGGGAATGGATTATGATAGTGATTATAGTATTTATTCAGTTATGCACCAATACTCTATTCTAACTTTTATATTATGTTTTATAATTATTTATTAACTTTTCTATTTCGGTGTTTGCATGATAAAATAGAAGATAGTCAAAACGATAATCTCAATGTTGTAGAAGTTTGCTCAACACATAAATCAATGGAACTACTCTGCCATAAAATGTGAGGTCGGTACGCTTTAATGCCTTTAATTGCCATATGTGATCTGTGTGTTCCGTAATATCCGTATTTTTCCGATGCAGATACGGGCTAATAGGTTCTTGGGAGTTGGGTTCTTTTGCAATCGCTTCCTGTCAAGACGTAGTTGCTTTCCACGGTTCGCCCATGAAATGTAGAGGTAATTTACAACCACATTTTATGCCACGCAATGAAATAGACCTTGGGTTTTAACACAACCATACGTAGAGTCAACCACATTAAAGAAAATTTAATAAGAAATTCAAAGATTTTGTGTTGCCTCACACACTACATATCAAGTTCTGAAACAAATACGAGTGGTGTGGTTGATCTCTTGCCATTCTTCCCTTTTGAAGTGGTGACAGTCCTAGAAATTATGCTTTTCCATCAATCAGTTTTGGATCACCGCTGAATCTGATAGAAATTAAGGGATTTTCTTGAAAAAATAGAGTTTTTTAGTAATGCGCCAGTGAGCGCTCTATTTTATCGTCGTATTTGCTCTACTATTAATGTTAGACATATTTTGAAATACCCTTGCTTTCCTCTCAAAAGATTTGACTGAAGAATTGACTAAAATAACGTGAAATTATTCTCCAAGTCACCTTCAAATTTCATTACCAATATCCTTTTAACGTCATTGGTTAGCATTGCATCTTCTGTATTATGCATATCTTAGCTCACTGGAATTATCTGCTGCTTAGCATAGTCCTGTTTCTTCATGAGCTTCTACCCCTGAAAAAGCTATCTTCATGTTCCCTCCTCACCTCGTTTTATTGTGATTTCTAAGAGGTGCATCGGTCATTAAAATTATTTGAGAAGTGCGGAGGTGAAATAATAGTTAAACTAGTGGCTCAACCATAAAGTTTTTTATACCTAAACGACGAAGGTTGTGATAAACCACGTCTTCATATGTTGAAATATACTGGTTGAGATGGACTCGTTGGTTTTCGCATATAGGGGAAAATATTCAGGATTTCTGATAATTCTATGTATGAATACGCCATGGCATAATATGATGCAGGTATCCCAGGCAAATTGTTGACCCACAGGTGCCTTGAAGGTCCACCGAAGGGAATTATGCTTCTGTAATTTGGGTCATACTATTCTTAAGTGTATCTGTGTCTAGTGATTGCTGGTCAGATGCTCTGCGAGGAAAATTGTAACCTTTTCCCCGGGAGTTATTTCAAGCTTCTCAAATATGGATTGCCTTAAATGTGCCTTATTTGCTCCCTTGGATCCTTTTCTCTTTCAATATAAATTTCTCTTGGTGTTAAAAACTCCAATTTCTTTTCTCGTTGCTCCGTTTTCTCCAATTTCTTTCTTTTGTACAGTATTGTTATATAGTCAACAAAACAAGGCTTCTGCATTTTGCTTTCTATCTTGAAAAGGTTTTTGAAAAGCAAAAATTAAATATGGAGAAATCCGTGTGTTGGTTGTTACCAGCAGCAGAACTGGTTTGTACGCTGTATATATATATATATATATATATATATATATATATATATATATATATATATATATATATATATATATATATATATATATATATATAAGTCAAGGGGAGGTGATTGGGTAACCCCAGTCCCACTTCCTTGGCATCTATTTTAATCCTGCATCCAGGTGAAGTGTAGCCAATACACTTCCTGTAGTCACTTCCGGTGAATAAGAATAACCCCGGTGCTTCCTTTCTGATCAAAATTAAGATAATGATCCCCTAGGTGTGTTTTCACTAAGTAAAAGCCAGTCATGGGTGAACTTATGTAATATCGAAAGTGGAGCCGAGTGGATTGATTATCAATTGCCAAAGAATAGTCCAAAATAGTTAAAACACACAGATACAAAAATAAACTTTAATATACATAAATTGGAAATATGAAATAGCATATATATGTATAAATAGGATTAATCTTTGCACTGAATTGGTAAGTCTATAAAATGTCGTGGAGATTACACTTAAAATCTACTTACTAGGATGCTTGCGTCTTAATTGCACCCGACATACTGAATTGAGTAATATCACACGGAATTAAGCACTGAGTTAATCACTCGTAGTACTCGAGGTTATGAGTTTGGGATGGAAATTCTAGTTAACGATTAAACTGGTGGATTTAGGGGAGGGGATATTTCACTTTAACGATACCTTTGATTTCTTAAGTATTTGGAGAACGACGGTGAATGTCTTCTTCTTCTGACGATGTTCGCACTTAGCCCGGTCGTCCGAGGTTACCAAATGTTTGGGTAATCCTAGACCGGTCTTCTGATATAATGATTTTAGGCCAAATCGCGTAGGCGAGTCGAACTGTGAGTCAAATCGGAATTCTTCTCCTCGAAGTTTTCGTTCCGATTATTGGCACCTTGATTGGGAAGACAAAAATGATTACCTCGCTGCGTCTAGGGTAATACGCAGAGGGGGGTCCTCTGTAACCTCTGACTCTAAATGGAAAGGGGGGTTCTGCAAGAAGGTTAGCACGTACAAGTACCGTGAAGGCAACAACAAATTCCCCGAAGTTTCCTCCTTGCAACGGGCCAACTGTTTCCTTTGTGGGACTAGCTCCACAGACAACGTAGGCCCAAGATCTTCTGCCCGACTCTAGGGAGATTTTCTTTTTTATTTCCCTCAAGAGCTAAAATCGAGAGAGAGCACTGGTTTCTTATAAAATTCTCATCATCGCGCGAAAAGACCTTTCTTCTGCCGCCAGGACATGCCAACATTCACACCTCGGCGCCATCCGAGCTTTCTTCGTCTCAAATCGCAGGTTTAGGACAACGCGAAGAAACTCGGACCTTGGTCGGTTGGCAGGTGTCTTTTGAGACAGACATTTTCCTGTGTGGCCGGACTCGAATTATGTTATCTCAAAAACGTAAAAAGGGATGAAGGGGATTCGATGCGAAAAGGCAAATTTGGAATAAGGGGGGAGGCGCACGCAGCTGTGTGGGTTTGTTGATGTATGTACTATATATATATATATATATATATATATATATATTAATAAAGAGTTCCTTGTATCTCGTGATTTTCACATTAATGTTAAGAGCCCAAAGGTGAATGCGTAAAAGTTATCTCTATAAATTTCTCTATTAACGTTAACAGAACAATTTTAGCATAGCGGAAATTTGCCCAAGAATTTAAAATATGAAAGTATACATCCGATTATATGCAAAATATTCAGTTTAGTATAAGATTAATAATCATTAAGGAAACCGTTTTTTTCTGAATATAAAAGGATTCCAAATGCCGAGTTCAGTTAGGTTGCGTGCAAATAAACAAACCAAAGCTATCTAACCGTACCAAGGTTTTACAAGAATTGTAGTGCTCTCGAATGACAGTATAGTTAGAACAACTACCAAAAACTAAATTATATGATCCTCTGCCGGATCGACCTAAAACAGACTGAGAAATCGTTTAGAAATATCGTGCCAGTCATTGTAAAATAAATTATTAATTTAAATCATTAATTTTATTAGAAATACTAAGTTATAAATATGGTAAATTCCTATATAACGTGGTACGATAACTGTTGTAGCATATATATTTTTGGACGGTTTCTATGGTAATTCCTGTTGCTCTATTCCAAATTTGGAGCAACGTTTCAGACTAAATTTCTGATGATAATCATGAAGGCCATTCAATCAATATCTAGCTTGTTGTGAAGGAGGCAAGATTGAGCTGTACATTTCATTCAGGAGACTTGTGCAAGTGCCTGGTTTCCATATTCAGTCCAAGAACAGTGTTTATACACTGAAGATGGAACTAGTCACTTTCAAAACTAATCTCCTGAATGGAGTTTTCCTGAAAAACTTACTGACCTTATTCCAATGACAATCATCGCGACTAAAAGCATTCCGTAACTTCAAATTAGTTATGATTTTTAATATAGCTTGTAATTTAAGTTTTAAGTTTTTTATTCCTGACCATTTTAGGCCATTTCTAGCCGCTAAGCCATACTTTTGCCATCCTTGCTATACCTTTCAGAATTAGTGTTTGAAAATTATGTTCAGGGTTCGACGTAACACTTGTGCTTGTGTGATCCATTTGTTTCTGCCAAGGATGCCACCATTAATGATACCACATTTAATCTTTTGTCATGGCGCCACTGCTGCCAAACTTTCCAAAGAAGCTGAAGTATAGCGTTTCTATTTCTTGTTAAATACATAGTGCCACACTAGAGCTGTTCAAGGGTTCATAGATGGATCCCTCTTCAAAAGCAATTTAGTTGCAATACTTAACTCTCTGACGTTTCCTTCCTTCCCAAGATGGAGCTTCTGAAGTAAGTGACAGCAGATTAATATAGGTTAGTTACACTGTTAAACTTCAAATAGGGACATAAATACATAAAGAGATGGTACTGCGTACTATGCACCAAAATAAGTCAAATAAAGGGGACTCGGAAAATACTCGGTATTCCTTTTTAACCTCTACCACTAAGCTATTCCACGTGAACATGCTTAAAAGGTACAATCGACGTGCTTGTGCCTTGGAGTCCAACTACATGCTTGACCTCTTGGTCGTGGTACAAGTGGCCTGCGTGGAACAAGACACGGAATATCTTCTTCACGTTTTGCCAGATACTCCCGATTCCCCATCAACCGAGTTGATTATGAACCCTCAGCTTCCGTTTCGCCAGAAGACTCAGTTACAAGCACTACTCACCCAATTCACCCATGTAATCTAGGATATCCCTCGTTGTGCTGCCCAGTTCAAGCACAATATTCGGCTCAGCATCCAGGAACCTGTCCGATCAAAGGCGTACACCATCCCCATTCACTTACATGCGTTTAATAGGGAAGTAGACAAGCTATTGAAGATCAATCTTATCAAGCCTGCACGAAGAAGACAACATCACAATAAAAAAAAGAAATAAGATTAACTCCTTTACAATATGCCAGACGTTTTATGATGCTTGAAAAGGGTTAAAGTTTTACACAGCAACAGAATTTAATACAAAATACGCACACAAAAGGGAAAATGGAAATTGGTAAGGTTTCTAAAAGCAGAACCTTTAATATACAACAGAATTATATAATGTTTTTGGTAGAGTGAACGTAAATGCTAGCAGAGGATTAACTCTGCAGTGACGTGGTAAGGAACCACGCCAGAAATTGGAGGCTGAGGGGGGGATTTTATTTATTTATTTTTTTTAATGAGCATATCTGGCAACTGCCCACTTGGACATAAGTCGCCGGAAACACGACAGCCTAGAACTAAGCTACTTTAAAATAAAAATATGAAAACATAACAATGATAAAAATTAGAAAATCTAAACAATTAAGAGGCAATCTCCGGCAGCGGGGGCAGGTCCCCCTCACCCCGGTGCAGGAGCATGCAACCTACAAAGAAAACAATAACAAACAAAAACAAAACACAAAAAATAGAACCTTCTTAAATTAAGGGAAGAAGCCCGGACTCTTCCCAAAAGTCAGCAAGTCCACAAGTTAATTGGCACGAACTCGTCCCGAGTACAAGGGACAGGCGGTAGCAACCCCGCCCATCCCGGTACAGGGACAAGTATCGTGCGCAAATATCACCCAGACTGGGACATTCGACAAGAATGTGCTGAACAATCTGGGGGATGACGCAGTCGTTGCAATAGGGCGCTGGTGAGCGCTCCATCAGAAAGCGATGCGTCCAATTCGAAGACCACAGAAAGCGACCTGAAGCCGTGGCGGCACGTGGAGATAGGTCCATGTGAATAGTCGTGGCAAAATGGCACGCAACTTTAAGTTCCCTTCGACCGTCTCCCATCTTCTTTGCCAAGCAGTCCGAGGAGCTGCCCGTATTTCTGCCATGTAGTCGGTGTGAGGAAGAGCAAAACGCTGGTCCGGTCACAAAATCCTCGCAGACTCTTTGGCGCCCTTATCAGCGCGCTCATTCCTCGCAATTGCTACATGTCCAGGAACGCAGCAGAAGATAATCTCGACATCCGCTCGGCTTGCCAAAACCGTGGCATCACGAATATCTAGAACCAGGAGATGCGGAGGTTCCAATGCCCCGACAGGCACTCAGGGCACTTTATAAGTCGCTATAGATCACAATCTGGTCTTCGAACCGGGCACGTCACGTACTCTCCCGTAGGGAGTGGTTACGGTCACCAGTTCGGCGGTGAAGACAGACGCAGCGCCTGGCGGAGCCCAGCTGACTTCAAACAGAGGGGATACGGCGTGGAAGACGACCCTCTCTTTGGACTTGGAGCCATCCGGTTCCAGCGTGGCACGTGATGTGCTCTAAAAAGGGCGAACGCAATACTCCCAGGCCGTACAAGCTTTGGAAGCAAAGGCGTGGCGACAAATAGCCAAATGTTGTACCCTCCAGGGTGGCGTCGTGGGTAGAACCAGGGGCGCCACCAGCCCGAGAATTATTTTTAGCTCTCGTAGGAGTTTTTTAGCCCAAAAAACAAAGGGCTGAGGGTATGACTGGCTTCTCTCGGCGGCCTAGACACTGTCGAGATCAGCTGCGGATGCAGTGAGAGCTGTTGGCGACTCAGGGAGGTGCTAGGCTCGCGCGCAAAGGCGAGTGATGCACTGCACGCGGCACAGAGAAAGTAACATCTTCTTAGCATCGACCAACAGGCTCTCAATGGGGGAAGTGCGGGAAGCACCAGTCGCAAGGCGAAGGCCGGTGTGGTGGATCGAATCCACCTTCCGCAATAAACGCTCGGCGGATGCATAAAACTCGCATCCGTAGTCAAGCTTCGAAGGAACAAAGGATCGGTAAAAAAGTAAGGCAGTAGCCCTATCAGCACCCCATGCGCTGAACGTCACGGAACGGAGAATATCAATAAGGCGAGAACAAGAGACCCTAAGGCTGTGAATATGAGTATCTTAGGTGAGGCGTCAGTTAAATACACGACCAAGGAAACGGTGCGATTTAACCACTCCCAGGCGTACCCCATTAAGCAACAAGTCAGGGTCGAGGTGGAGTTGTGGATGGCGGCAGAATGCACCACCTTAGTCTTGGCCAAGGAAAACCGAAACCTAAGCACTTCGGCATAGCGAGAGACGCGGTTCAATGCCTCTTGGAGTCGACGCTACGGAGTTGGCATCTGAACCGCGCCAAAAGAGATCAAAAGGTCGTCCACGCAAAGCGTAGCGAGAACATCTTCCGGCAGCACCGAGGTGATGCCGTTGATGCTCAGGGCAAAGAGTGTGACACTGAGGACACTTCCCTGCGGGACGCCCTCCTCCTGCTCTTTTGACCCGGAGAGGGCTCCTCTCACCCGTACGCGGAATCGACGATCTCGCAAAAATTCAGAAATAAACATTGGACGGCGTCCCCTTGCCCACATCGTGTGGAGGGTCTCCATGATACCGTATTTCCATGTGGTATCCTAGGCCTTCTCCAGATCGAAAAACAACGTGGCGTAGTGCTTTCTACGAAGAAAGGCCTCGCAGATGGCATTTTCCATTTGGAGCAGATCATCCGACGTGGAGAGGAACTTGAGGAAACCGCACTGTGCAGAAGACAGATGACCTCCACCGTCCAGGAAAAAGGCTAATCTAACATTCACCAATTTCTCCATCAACTTTCACACGCAAGGGTTTGTTTATATTTTTTTTAAGGGCCTATCTGGTGACTACCCACCTGGGCATAAGTCGCCGCAAAATGTTAACAGAAACAACACTAAAAAGGGGATAACAATCAGGGAGCAAGCTCCCCCTCCCGTCAGCGCACGAGCCTGCGGCCTACAAAAAAAACAAAAAACAAACAACAATAACAAAAAATTAAGTTAAATACAAGGGAGAAGGCCAGCCCCTCCCCAAAAGTCTATCAGTCCATTAGTCATGGTGCACGCACTCGACCCGAGTACAATGGATAGACGGTAGCGACCCCGCCCATCCCGGTACCGGGACAGGTAACGTGCGCGAAGATCACCCAGACTGGGAGGTTCGACAAGAATGTGCCGAACAGTCTAGGGGACGACGCAGTCGTCGCAATAGGGCGCAGGCGAGCATTGCATCAAATAGCGATGCGTCACACGATTGTGTCCGATTCAGAGACGACAGACAGCGACCTGGAGCCGTCGTGGCATTGGGCGCAAGAGTTTAGACAGATTAGGCGGAAACAGGTCGGAGTAGAGTGATCTCTCCCCGGTTTGCGAAAAGTGAGCACAGTAGCTATTCGCCAGGAATCCGGGAGAAGACCCTCCACCCAGATCCTGTTAAACAAATTTAAAAGAAAGGCCATGCCTCGCTCACCCAGGTGTTGAAACATGGCGTACGGGATATCGTCCGGACCATAGATGGTGTCCGCGCACGAAGCAAGAGATGAGTGCAACTTACTCACGGTAAACCTGTCGTTGAAGGTTTCTACGCCTCTAGAGGTAAAGTCCAGCCGGGTGCCTTCGGCGATATCACGTCGTGCAGGGAATTCTGGGGAGCAGCATCCCGGCTAGAGAATGCGGAAAAAGCGGTCGCTAAGGATTCCGCCACGGACGCGGAGTCCGAGATTGCGGTCCCATTCTCCTGGAGAACGGGAGGGGGATCTTGCGAGAACTTGCCCCGAATCCTTTTAACTCACTTTCACACCTCCGGTAAAGTGGTATTCCCGTTAAGTGAAGACACGTATGCCGGCCAAGAAGAGCGGCGGGCGTGCTTCGAAATATACCGGAACAAAGCCCTAGGCAACGAATTTCACCGACAGTGAAATCGTTCGGGCGGCGCTTATATCGCATGCAGGCATAACGCTTCTGTTTGAGGGCCCCCTCACACTTGACCGACCACCATGAGAGTGGTCGGCCTGCAAAACGGCCAGACGTCCTAGGAAAAGTAGTCAGGCCCGTGCCGATGAGGTTGCCGGAGAAGAACTCAACGGCCTCATCTACCGACCTAAACTCCTCGACTGAGATAGAGAATTTAGTCATTTCCTGAAATGCAGGCCACCACGCCAATGCCAAGCACCACCGAGTTGGGCTCTTCGGCGGCAGTTGCCCTGAAAATGATATTTAAATGGAAAAGTGATCACTACCGTGGAAGTCATCGACCATCCCCCAATCAGAATCAGGCTGTGCATCCGAAGAGCACAAAGATAGTTCAAGTCAAGAAAATGAAGCAGTTCTCGGACAGTGATGCGTAAACTCATCTACGTTTTTGACACCTATCTCAAGCCATTCGATCAGATCGGCAAGGACTTGGCTCCTGGGATTTAGTGAGTAATCTCCCCAGAGAGCAGGGCTGCTGTTCAGATCTCCAAGCAAGGGAAAAGGCGCGGCGGGAATCCCCCGCGTCGAAGTCAGCTTACGGTGGAATGTACGCAGAAATGATAGTATACCTCCTATCGAGGTGTAGCTGAACAGCCACTGCCTGAAAGGAGTTATCTAAAGAGAAAGGAAGAACGGAGACATCATGCCGGGTGTAAACCGTGCATCCCCCAGCCCGGCCATCCCGTGGTGATGGGGTCGCAAGACCATTATACCCCGGGAAAGCGGGCAGTTGGCACGCGCCTAGCATGGTCCTCTGCCAATAGATAGCTAACGGGGAACGGGACGAGACGAGCCTCTGCAGCTCCTTGCAGTTAGCCCGGAGTCCACGGCAATTTCTTTGGAGGAATAGGCCCTCTAGACCTACATTGGATGAGACGCGGTGGCCCTCCTCGAACAGAAGACCTTCACAGAAATTGCCGTACTCTTCCCGGATGCCGAACCCTGGGCGCGGTTGGCCGGACAAAGCGCTGAAGGCGCTGTCGCCTTCTAGGACTTATTGGGGGAGGTGGGCTTGCCATGCAAGTCTTTTCCTCCCTTCGCCTCGAAACTTTAGGCGGGCGTTGCAGCTTCGGAGGTGGAGGGCCCTCTTTTCGAGGAACCACCGTCTCCAAGCCACTCGCTCCACCTTGGGGCGTGGTCGAAGAAGCTGAAGCTCCTTTGTGTCTGTCTTCCTTTCGGGGGACAGCTTTAGGAACCCCGGAAGATGGCCTAGCGACCATCTTCCATCTAACGACTCGGTAGAGGCGCGTGGTCGTTTCGCCTTACGAGAAACGTTCACGCTGGGGGAAGAGGGGGGAGCCCTGGTTTTAGCCGGGGATGAGTGTTAACCCTTTTTGCCACCAGCTTTACCAGGGGAGCGTCCGGGTTGAGTAGAGCCCGCAGAAGTGCTCCAAATGGGTGCGGAAACAACCGTGCTCGTTGGCCTGGATGGGCCAGGAGCAGAGGGTGCCTTTCTTACTATTGAGGCATATGACATCCTGGGCAGAGCCGGGCGCGCCAGGCTCAATTCCTTTGCCTCTCGGAATGAGATTCGATCCTGGGCCTGAACTGCTAGGATTTCTTTCTCGAGGAGATATGCACCACATTGCTTTTAAGAAGTGGAGTGCGGCTCTCTGCAATTGACACACTTGGCCACACATGATTTAGACTTTTCGTGTGCGGCCTTGGTCCAATTTACACAGACTTCGGGTGACCCTGACTTTGCACGTCTAAAAGATCGGTGAAAGTAATAGCCCTGCCGCGGCAGTGGCACGAATGCTTTCACAGGGAAGCGGTACCACCTAGCACGCACCGACTCAGGGAGCTTTTTACAGTCGAACGTGACGAAGAGTTAAGGGGTGAGTCTCGAGGCCACTTCCTGTTTTTCCTTACACGTTCGACCTTGACCACCCCATAGTCGGCCAGCTCTAAGCTGATGTCCTAAATGGAGTAGTCAACGAGTTCCATCACATAAACTACTCCTGTAAAAAAGGTCAGGGTAGAGTGCGGTGTCTGACTCACTGGGGTGCCATGAAGTGTCCGAAGAGTACTTATCTTAGCCGACTCGGCGGGATTCGCCGCATTTGCCAGAAGGCTCCCATCCGAGAAACAGGTCACCTTCGGCTCTCTACCAATTGCACAAGCTAATCCTCTCCTCTGATGGATAATGTTGCCCTTGACTAACATGGTGCCATCAGTGGATCTAATAACGAGGAAGCGTCTGAAGCCAGCCAGCTCGAAAACGCCAGGTAACCTGTGAATGAGGGGCCCCGATGTCATCGAGGCTCCGCCCTGTGCACTTTTGGTCTTAGTCAGGTGCTCCACAACAAAGGAGGGCGCAGATGGCCTGGATGGGCCGATCTTGACTTGGTTGCTTGCCAGAGTGGCAGCAGACCCATCCGTCTCCGTAGCCCCCACAGATGGAGAGGAGCCCTGAGTCTTCTTTGTCTTTTTAGTCTTTTTCTTTTTCTTTTTTGGAGTGGAGGGCGGGGAATGAACTATGCTTCTCACCCTCGCCGGAAGGAACCCCAAGGCCACAAGGACCGGCTTCAGCCATGTCCTTCTCCAAAATATAAAAGGTTCTGGTAGTCGTAAGAGGAACGGTCGTAGTATATCCCTCCCCTCCATGTACTGCCTCGGAAGCCCTAGCCGTTTGTGGTGGACCTTGCATAGGGGCGGATTCGGGTTCGGTGCTCGGCAACGAGCCCGGATTCCCCCCCATGGAAGGCCCTACCGTCTGAAGCTGGGTTGCCTCGAGGATTATGTCCACCTCAGGGGGAGCCTTCAGTTGCCCTCCTCCCAATACATCGCAGGTCCCGTTGCAGTATCTTCACTAGTCTTGTGTGGGGAGGCACAGGCCTTGACCTCGGCAAGGTTCAATATTCCTGCCAGCAGGTCTTTTGAGGGAAGCGAACGAAGGGGCCTGGCTTCCCTCTCCCCCCTAAGGGGGTTTGCCCTACCGAGCCGCCTTGATGTGAAGCGGCTGGCTAAGGGCTGCCTCCTGGCTTTATTGGCAGTCCCCTTAGAAAGAACAGAGGGGACTTCCACTGGAAAAAGGGAGGTGCCCGAAAGCACCTCCAGAGAAGGGGTTGAGGGGGAGTCTCCCTACACCCTTAGGCAAAAGAGAGGAGTAAGCCTCCTCTCCGGTTAGAGAGATATACTGGGTCCCCTGCGCAAGCACAGGGGTAAGGACCTCCATTTTTTCGGTGGAGCTGCCCGAGGGCGGCCCGTTAATGATACAGGGGAAGTTGAGGTTTGGGGTTTTTTTATTTTCATCATTGGGCATGGTGCCCCTATTTGTATCACGGGACGTAATTGCGCATCACGTCTCGCAGTAGCCCGCCCTGCAAGAGGTGCTTACAGGCCCGGCAGAGCCAGGCGCCGCTATTTGGGACCACCCCTCACGCCTGGTGGCCTGTCAGTCCATTGGCATGGTGGCTCCTCCTTGGACACGGCGTAAAAAAGATAGATTGTGAAGAGAAGAGGAAAAGGGATGTGAGGAAGGTATGGATGAGATGAAGCAGGTTGTTAAAAACCACCCACCCTAGACCTGAGCTCAGGGGTTAGGGAACATTGTCCCCTCCCCCTCCAGCCCCGATTCAGGCCGGTTGGCTGAGAAGAAGGTCAGCATCTACCCATGAAATTAGAGGCTGGCCAGAGAAAGATGTGAAGGAGGTTGTATGAA
Source organism: Ceratothoa steindachneri (assembly GCA_963969495.1). Taxonomy (NCBI): domain Eukaryota; kingdom Metazoa; phylum Arthropoda; class Malacostraca; order Isopoda; family Cymothoidae; genus Ceratothoa; species Ceratothoa steindachneri. Next base: position 14,615,421 of record OZ018328.1, read on the forward strand.
AAGCGACGAAGTAGGGGAGAAATACAGGCTGTCTGAAAGAAGGAGAAGAGGCTAATCTGGGGTCAGACGGGGTGCTGAGCCCCTTCAGTACGACGGCCAGGATGGCGAATCGCCGAGCCCCTTACGGGGGGTTGGGGGGTTATAGAGTGTGGTTGCCTAAAAAACCTATTCTCAGAGCTTCTGTATTTACAGAAATTGATTGTAAAATAATAACTTTACTATATACAAAGAAAATATTATTAGCAAACGTAAATAAATGACAATAAATAAGATGAAACACTGAGTATCAAACGGCGGGGGAGGTGGGGGAGACATAGTTCGACTTGCAAAATTTCCTTTTTTTAACCTCGCTGAGAAATGAACGAGGGAGTATTCCAGACGTGAACGAAGTCAATACCCTAGTGTCTATCGTCTGTCGGGTTGAACTCTGACCTTAGTTAAGAGCGGGGCCGCGTAGAGAGGTAACGCGTTGCGTTTTCCTAGACGCACTTATGAGGCCGAGCTGGGCGTATGAGACTCTACGTAGCTGCTAACCAAGACGGCGCTGTGTGGAACTAATTTCTCAAATCTTTTTCCGAAGTATTTTTACGGCCTCGGCGGAAGTGGTTCGCAAGGGACCCCCAAAGGAAGAAGAGGATTTCCTTAGACTTGGCGCGCCAGAAGGGAGAGGATATTCTCGGCGAGCATAACGTGCTCGCGGGAAAGTCCTCGACGCTGTAGGTCAGGCGACGATCAGGTAATGCGACGGAAGAGACAGGTATCATAACACGGATCATCGAACCGCGCGAAATTCTCACTGTTCCCTTGGGGCTGATATGGCGTGTAGGAGCATCTTATGGCAGGCGCCACGGGTTGCCATTGGGTTCTAGGTATGGGGTAACCTTCTCTCTCTGACAATTATTATCCCCTTTGCACAAACAAAAGGATGTATCTTCATTTGGGAAATTGAACATAAAGGAGATTTAGTTAGAGTTCTGGTAACAGGACCCCTTATGTACTATCCTTTTCATCTCACAAATTATCTGGAGTCTCTTTAAAATGTTGGTGATTAAGGCTCCAATTCAGTTTTTAATTCTTAGTTTAAAAAAAAGACCGGTAAAATATTTTTCAAAAATTCGTCCTATAACTTCATCACATATTTAGTTACCAATCATCCACCGATCGAGAAATTTAATTCCAGATAAAAGCAATGAAATTGAGATGAAAATATTAACAACTTCAGACCTCATTATCTTTTACGAACCACAAATTACTAGTCACTCCTTATGTCAATAACACATTTATTTTTTTATTCGCTCTTTTAACCTTCCTTAACGATTATATCTAATATTTTTGAGTAGGCTTCAAAATGTATCATGTCCCAATACCATATTTTTCAGCCATTTCGATTGCTTCCAAACCTTCGCTACTCTTGTGCACCGTCATGGTTACTGGAATAGCCAGTGGCTAACACACTCTTTAGAGAATCTAAGATTTGCAATGTTTGTAACATCCAAATATCAGTCCAAGCTCTACGGCTGAATTGTAATCTATCGTACAAATAGATTTCTTCAAACATGTAACCATTTTTACTCGGTGTGAAGAGTTACAACAAGGAGCAACAACAAGGAAAGAAGGTACCCTAGGAGACCTTACGGTCCATTCAAAAAGGGTACCTTTGGACTAGCAATCGAGCGGGCACAAAGCTGCTCAATTGTTTTGCGTGCCTAAACGGCCACTTTTCAAGACTTTGTCTAGTCTTGACTTGAACTGGTCAACAGATTCACTGTTGACAACTTCCACTGGAAGTGCGTTCCACATACCGCAGATACTGTAAGTGAAAAAATTTCCAAACAGATTGCGGTTGTAACGCTTCAGTTCAGGTTTGAAGCCGTGATTGCGCGTTCTGTTCTCACTCAGTGTGAAAATATCCCGGTAGTCAACATTGTCGAACCCTCGAAGTATTTTGAAAACTTGGATGAGCTGACCACGCTGTCTACGGGTTTCCAGCGAGAAGAGATCTAATTCCCTTAGTCTATCCTCATAACTTTTATGTCGGATAGAGGGAATCAGCTTGGTTGCCCTGGCTTGTACGCGTTCCAATCTCGCGATGTCCTTTCGCAATGAAGGACTTCAAAATTGTACGGCATACTCCAGGTGCGGTCGGACAAGTGAGTTTTACAGGCACAGTACAATGTCCTGGTTTCGATAACCAAACTGGCGCTTAATATAGCCTAGGATCCTTTGAGCCTTTTTCTCCGCCTCAATGCACTGTTTCGAGAACTTGAGGTCACTAGTGAGAGTAACAACCAAGTCCTTCTCAGTGTCACTCGATTCAAGAGCAGTGCCCTTAAGGATATACTGAGATTGGGGGTTTCTGTGGCCGATATGCATTACTTTGCATTTGCCCACGTTAAAAGGCATTTGCCACGTGTCCGACCACTCCCCAATCTTCCCAAGATCTTCCTGCAGGCGGGCAGTATTTCCATCCTTTGCAACGTTCATACCAAGCTTGGTATCGTCGGCAAATTTGGAAATCTTCGCAACCATGTTACCGTCCATGTCGTTGACGTAGATGATGAATAGTAGTGGTCCCAGGACAGAACCTTGAGGCCCTCCGCTAGTAACGGGCACCCACTCAGAAGACTGTCCATTTACCACCACCCGTTGCTGTCTGCCACTTAGCCAGTTCTCGATTCAGCCGGCTACCTTTCCGTCTATGCCAAGCGCTCGCAATTTCCGGAGAAGGCAGCGGTGTGGTACCTTATCAAAGGCTTTCTGAAAGTCTAGGTAGACCACATCCACTGCCTTGTCCCGATTGTGCTCACTGAAAACGAAGTGGAAGAATTCTACAAGGTTCGTCAGGCATGACCGTTGCCTTCAGAAGCCGTGCTGGGAACTCCTCAGTAGCAGGTTTGACTCTAAATACGACGTCACTTTGTCCACCATGATGCTTTCCATGAGTTTACCGACTATCGAAGTCAGACTGATAGGTCGGTAGTTCAACGGTTGGTTACGGTCTCCTTCCTTGAAGATAGGAGTAACCTCTGCCTCACGCCAGTCTCTAGGAACGCATTTGGTCCGGATTGACATGTTAAAGATAGCGCACAGATGTCGTGATACTTCATGGCACACTTCCTTCAACACTTTAGGTAGAAACCCGTCCGGTCCAGGGGACATATTCGTCTTTAGGTCAGCGATCTTTTTCTTTATTTCTCCTTCGGTGAAGTCCATTGCCTTTAGCTTTTCCCCCGAGTAGGAATCCGTCGGCTGGGGAATGGGACCACACTCTTCAGTAAACACTGAAGAGAAGTAGTCGTTGAGGAGGTTGGCATTTTCTGCATCTGAATGCTTTAATGTCCCCTCCTCATTCCTCGAAGGGCCAATCGTTCGACGGATTGGTTTACGGCTGTTCATATATCCAAAAAACTCCTTGGGATTCTCTTTACAGAGTCTCGCCACTCGGAGTTCCTCAGACCGCTTAGCCGCCCTTATGCTGGACTTCACTCTCCTGGCTAGCCTCCGGTATTCGTCAAAGTAACTGACTTTCTAGCGAAATGCTAGCTAGTAGCATGCTATTCCCAACACGTAACCTAAATCTTCATATAGTGATTAGACTAATATTTCAAGAAACGTGAACGTCATACTCGCGGGGAAGAAATATATCTAAAGAAACGATCCCATTCTTCTTCTGTGGCAAGAGTATCATTTTTATAAGCTTGGGCTCTTTTCTGTGGGCAATCAGCGAGAGGACAGCCTACAGAAATTGCCAAGAAAATATTTTTATCATAATTAAAATAAAAATCTATAAAAAATGGAAAAACAAGAAAACAACACATCTAAAATAACTAGCAGTAAAATGAATGTTCAGGTTCGAGGGGTGAAGCCCACCTAACAATATCAGAAATAACAGTGTTTGATGTTTTGCTATTGGTAATATTTCACGTGAAACGAAATTGCCCATGTGTTCTCGGGTGGAAAGAATATTGCAGAAAATGTTCCTTAATTTGTCCTCGCATGTACAAGGATCATAAGAAAACTGTAAAAAGTGACATGCCACACGAGCCCAGTGAGTTTGAGTGAGTTTGGTAGGCTCAGAATTCCCTTAAATTTATTTCTTTAACACGGTCTCATCCCCTTTTTATTCTAGTATACACCAATTTCATTACCAGCGGTTAAATTTGCAGATTAGTCTCTGACCATTTTAATTCAACTCATCTTCTGCCGTGGCAGGGTTGAAACTGGGCCTCAACTCCTTTTCCTTGATCTAACTTAATGTTTCCTGCCTACACTTCTTCACCCACTGCCATTTCTTATTTTGCTTCTCACATCACATATTTCTTGAATTTTACCACAATTTTTGGAATACATAAAACAGGCATTGCATAGAGACATGAACATGAACTTATTTAGACTTCTCTCATTTATCGTTGTCTCATTTATAATTATCATATCTTCATCTGTCTTATATTCTAAGCCTTTATTTATTTTCAGATCCTCATTCAGTGAAGAGATAATTCCATCCCCTTAAAGAACGTGCACGATCGATTTTTCCTCCCCCTGAAAAGTAATCCATCCTAATCCCATAATCTGAAGTCGACCAAAGTTTAGACGAATTATCTTTATATGATGAAGCTTTAAAATGAGGACGAAATTATCTAAACACTTTTGGATCAAGCCTAAATATTGGCATTCCCTTAATGAGTAGGTGTGTTCATCTACTTATAATAAGTATAGTGTTGCTGTTGATATAGAAATAATCATTGTTGTTAAATCAGTGTGAGTATTAGGCAAATGTTAACTTCGATAGAGAAGATGAAAACGAGAAGATAAAATATATATTTATATCATTTTTTCAACATTCTAGGTTAAATTATTTAAGTAGAATTCCAATTCTCTAATTCAGTCACGTACTTCACATTTGATATGAAAGGAGCTATGCACAGATTTCAGGAAAGTCATTCACTGTTCCTCTTTCCCTAGGATTTTCTCGGTATACGGTTTATATAACTTTTAATAGAATGAGGTTTTGAGCTTATAGCCGCTTTGATCTTCATATAATGAAAGTGGAGAAAGAAGCTAAATGAAATATATGGATGCCACCTAAGGTAAAGGAAGCTAATGCTCAAGCTTGCAGTTGTGGTTTAGACTATGAAGCAGATACCCAAGTTCAATTTTCTCGAAGATGAAGCAAAATCTCAAATGTCGCTTTCTTATCTGTAACGCAAGTGGCTCAAAGCGAGGATTCAAATTCCTTTATAGGTCTCGTATTCAGTCGAAGGAAGATACCTCTAAGGGATATTGGTCTGGAAAATGATTTATTGTAACTTATTATACAGTTGTATAACACATATCCAAAGGATTAGCGTTGATTCAACATGGCATATTCGTTATGAAAATAATGGTGATAATGTCGCCCATGTGAGAGATTTTATTTTCATTTGCGGTCAATGTCTTGCTTACAGAAACCATAAAAGGGAAAATTTGTGACTTAAATGTTAGATTGTAATAGAAATTTCTTTAATTGGTTATGTTTTGAAAATAATATGGAGATTCACACTGGTTAACAGATGAAAATATGGTAAATTTACATGAGTATCAATATAAAAACATGATTGGGAAAGAGACACTGCAACCTGTGTCATTTGAAATATGAGATCGATCGATCAGATTATAGGCTGATGGCTTAGGTAAGCCTTTTCGTGACTTGTGTAATTATCAAGGTAAATTTGACACTGAGTTTTAGTACCAATCTTAGGGCAGCCAACTAAGTTTATTGATTCGGCTTGGCGTTTGTCTGATTGCTTTTACCGTGAATAGCTGGTATTCACAAGGCACTGACTCTAAATGAGGGGAAAGCTCTCTTCTTGCTTAATGGTAGGCTGGGTAAAGGTGATCAGAGATTTGCTCAAAGATAAAAAAAATGTTGAAGTTGGATTCTATATTCTTTATTCGGCGGGGACTTGGAAGGTCTTCAGGATGTCCTTTCTTGCTAATAGGATTCATCCCTAGGAGAATTAATGCTCACTTTTTAGATAAACGGCTGCAGAGATGCGGTTATTTAACATTTCACAAAAGGGAATTAATTCTTTTACATTCGACTTGACCTTCTATTTATATTAACTTATTTTACAAATTCTTACACGATTATAAAGTCTCACAATTGCTATTCAATATTATACAAGTAATTAATAAGTTAATTTCCATTAATATTTATACAAAAAAATGCGGTACTATTCAGGCCCGTAAAATAAACAAATTTAGTTCATAGTAGACCACTTAATACATTCAATTTGAATTCCAATAATAATACGGTCAAACTTCTAAAGATCAACGCAGTATTTTTATTGTTATATAAGTACTCAAGGTCTTTTTAGGCATTCCAATTGGCAGATATGGCTTCAGTTTGGCACGGGAACTATATATTTTTAAGATATTATACCTAAAAGAGGTTACAAATGATATTTAAATAATGCGAGCCTTGCTTTCTATTAATATGAAAATAAAGCATTATTTGCACAAACTTGCAAACCTTAGTTCGACATTATTTCAAACAATGGCAACTCTAGAGGAAAGCATTTAAAAGACCACGATTCTTACGAACTCGCTTTGTTCGACTGTAATAAGCCTTTTGCGAGAAGAGTGCAAGAGAAGCGCCTGCTCGTTTATAATAGTAAAAGGTGAAGATGGTTTAACTTTTGTTCCGAAGTGATAATTTTATGTAAATTAAGACGAGGATTGTGGGATTAGCAGCGGTGAATCTATATAACCCTGCTAATCACACATCTTCCCAGCACTAAATAGTAAGTTTGGCCGTGTTTTTTCTCGTTTTAATTTTTCTAGGCTTTCAAATTATGAAGCGCATATACGAATAGTCTATACATAAAGAGTAATTACGTAAAACAGTACTAATGATGTTTGTCTGCATTTTGCTATACGGTGTTCGGTTTTCCGATCAAGCTAGTGGTAATACTTTACTAACTACTTAAGATTACCTTTGTTAAGTCATGATGCCGTTTTGTAATCTATAGTAACATACATAAGACATTAAGTGAACTTGTAGTACTTATATCTTTACATCCCATATGTAGTTAATAATATCCGTAAATTCAATGCTGTTGAAAATCTGAAGGATATTGAAATTAATAGTCTTTTGCTGGGTTTCTGAAAATGTAATGAAAACTAAAAAAAAAGCTAGTTGAAGATAGAACCTACTTATCTATACTGAAAGACGAGCCGGACCGATATTTTGTTCCTACCCCCTATCCCTACTTACTTATCCACGACACACACTGATTATGCTAAAGAAATCTGAGTAGTCATTCGAGTTTCCTGCAAATGATTTGGGAGACTGCAGACAACAATTTCAAATTGCTTAGGATTGCACCCTAACCTTTTTTATGGGCTTATTCACCAATTCCTAAATGGTATTAAGCATTTACAGTAGTCTCAAAGATAGACACGTTTTAGGGCCGCAGTGCAATTTGATGAAACGCCTTTCAATTCTTTAGTCTGTCCCCTTTTGTTTAATGGTTTAATGTCCATGTTTGGAGAGCTTCTTGTCCCAACACATTACAGGGATGAGCGAAGTAGGTACCCCTTGGTTCTTAATCTTAGAGCTAGATACAGCTTCGTTGTTTGTGATTTAATTAAATATTGGAGCAGATGGGATTTTTTCATTCTATTTGAACTCTAATTATTTAATGATTTAGTTAAATTCTAGTAAGTGGCGGGCTTCTCTTAGTAAATAAATGTATGATATTATTCGTTTTATACAAGTTGTTATTTTATTATTCTCTTTAATTGTTGCATTCTTGTATTTTTTTCGGGGTGCGTGACTTAACTATCTATTTTTTAATTATTATGTAATTGTTATTTATATGGACTTACACAAGTTGGCTGCCCTTAGACGATATTTCAAAAGCGACATACAAAAACATCTGCCTCGAAAGCTGCGCTGTCCTTTATTACGTTATTAACATCCAGCTGCTCTACTATGCACTCTCTAACGATAGACTTTTTGTGTCTATCAACGACTGATGCAAATGTATTGGTCAGAAAGTTTGAAGGATAAGAAATTTTGTTTGTTTTTATAAGATGAGGGTTACATTGACATTATTAAACTCCTTATGAACTAATTCCGCGGTAATAGATTTTTGGAAAATACATTAAGGAGATTTAACAGCTTTCTGCTTAATTCTTTAAAGTAGATTGAATAGATCAATTTGGGAACAGGCGCTTTCTAAAGGTAATATAATCTAATATATTTTCGGTTCTCTATATTTTATACTTTAATGCCTTCAAAATCTATTCGCCATTTATTTTAGGTAAAATATTTTTTTCTTCGACGCTAAAAGCATTTGTATAATATTCAATTTGATCATCATGTATCATTTTCAGTCCATTAGATCAGTAGAATGTCTCTGAAACAGAATGTATGACGACAGTAACGTTAATATGGCATTGCAGTTAAAAAACTGTAGTTTATCCATGAATAAATCTTCCTAACTTCTTTTGTTATGTGGGGCGATAAAAGCGAATGGATGTACTTATGTTCAAATGATTGTATTTGGAAAAAAAATAAATTTTTAATTAAAGTTTGATGAGTTTATCAGGGCTGAAATTTTATATGTTCATATATAAAATAAAAAAAGTTATGAAAAATATTTTTGTAGCTAAATGTAGGAAGATATCGCTGGTAGGGATAAGTGTATAAAGGTAATGAGAGAATTAAGTTCACAGAAGAGAGAAACTATCAAAACAGGCTAGAAATCAGATGAGTAAAGCATATTTTGATGTATGGTAGGTAAGGAAATAATTTTGTTTTTAATTTTGAAGTGACTTCAATTTTCAAATGTGGGTTAAAGAAGTAATGACGAAGGTTAGGCGGTCGGAGCTCAGCCATCAATTCCTCCATATAGATATTAAAATAGAGCTACTTTTACTCATACCAGTAAGTTAAGAAAGGGGAATATGGAGCCCAGTCGTTAGATCATAAACCCTTTGTGAAAGAATAGCCCCTTGACGTACACCTCGGACCCTCAGTAAGAACAGGTGGCCTGAAAATGAAAACAAAGAGCGTGAGGAATAAGGTTGAAGGAGGCGGAAATCGAGTCAACGTGGCTTTCTTAAGCACAGCTGTGTTTACTCGAGGAGACTCATTTCCCGCAATTCAGGCAATTTGATCTCTCAAGTCCTACCTCCGCAGCGAGAAAGAACTCGAAAGAATATTCCACGGGCCTTCTTATCTTGAATTCTTCGGCAGGAAGCCGGATATCCCCCGAACTCCACGTTTGTCTAAGGATAGTGCGACGTCGCCTGAGGCTATTTCTCCGCCTTGCCAACCCCTATTTAACCCAAGGTTTAGCTGTATCGAGTCGGTACCCGTTCGCCTTACACACAAAGACTCTTCACGATTCTCGATTCGGCTTCCTCTTTGATTTATTTTGAGCACCGAAGGCTAGTTCTCTGTCCCCGTTGGACTCTGCACCAGACAATTCGCAAGCGCTCTAAAACGACTGTTCGTACGTGAATTTGCACAAGTACTTCCTCAACAAGAAGCGTAAGATAAAACTTGTCTTTTTTCAATTGCTTTTCCCTTCAACAAATACGGTCTTCCTATATCAATAATCTTTGTTTTTCTTTTGGCTTAATGTAGCCCTTTTAAAAACTCCGATCAGAGTCATGTCATTAACCCGCTGTAATCTCATTTTCTTATCCCCTTCTACCGATGGCCGAGTGTCATTTTACATCTAACCAAGTATTTTCATTTAGACCCATTTTTGTAAATATTTAATGCTTTCTTTTATCTTATTAAATATTATTTTTGTCGTACTCTTTAAATAAAATGAACTGCACTTAGCCGTAAGTAATTCTTTAAAGCCAATCTATACTCGCTTACTTTGATCTTTAATACCCACGTGCTGGGAGAAACATGTTATTCCCCGTTCTCATTAACTAATTCCGCCAACTGGCCGGGCAAGGCTGTCGGTATATATATATATATATATATATATATATATATATATATATATATATATATATATATATATATATATATATATATATATATATACCACGACACCCTTTTTTTTTGCTTGAATCTAGTACAGATTTTTAATGATAAATCAGGAGTCAGAAATAGGGAGTTCAAAGTGAATGTAAGTGTCTGAGTATAAAAGATTTTCCACTAAAATATTCATAGCACGCCGAAGGAGATTAGTAAATTTATTAGTTTTGTGTAAGAGAGTGAAAATTTTTAAAGATGGTAGAGTTAAGTTTTATCACATTAATTTATGGCGATATATATGATCAAGTACCGTCCAAGGTTACCAATGTTAATTAGAACATGCTCATAGCGATTTTTTCATTCCAGGAATTCTATGACTCTTAAATAAGACTACCAAGTGTAGCCAAGTTATTTTACTTCAACCAATTTTCGCCATTTTCATTACAAACCCCACTTCCCCAAAATTAAATCAGTGATTCATTCCTTGGTTTTAGTTTCTTTATTTTAATTAAAAAACAAAATCATCTCATCAAGTAAAAGCAAATCGAGAACAAACTTTGATTCGCCGAACAGACCTAGTTTCGAGACTTCTCGCCTCTTCTCTCACGTGTATAATGAGTTGTAGATTTAACACTATTGGTTTTGTAGAGCACCAAACATAAAAGAAAATCAAGAGAAATGCAAAAATAATAAAAATAAAAATACATATATCTTACTTTTGGGGGAAGCTGTTATGGTTTAGATAAATTTCTTACGAATAGATTTTGAATATAATAAAATTGGAAAAGGAGAAAGAGAATTTAAAGCTTCCTGATGATATACTGAAACCAAACACTGCTCCTCTTTAGATTCCATTTACATTAATTTCTATGTTAACAAAATTAACCAGTAGTAGATAAAAAACATTCATTCCCAATCAAATTTGAATATTAAAAAATAACCTAAGATAATCCCTATATCCATGACTACGGGCTTTTTTTGATAACATAAAGTGGGGTGTTTTAAGTTAATTTCTCTGCGATATCGTCTGCATAATATTAGATTCCATTCACAAGAAATTCTGCCTAACTCCCGAAAATTATTCAGTAACTTATCCTTGAAAGAAGTGAGGATAAGATAAAAGTTGAGTAGAAAAAATAAAAGATATATAGTTAAGATAATATGGACTACCTTAGCGAATGTTTCAAATATAAGCTGTATATCTGTATTTACCTTAACTTACGTGTGCATAAATAATTATTAAATTTGGTCTTAAAATTGCTTATTATTTTTTCTATCTTGTTTTTACCTTAATATTATTTGAATAAATTCTTCTTTCCCCTCTTAGTTATATGAATTTTTTTTGCCTATCAAATAACGGCTTTTAAACTTCACTAATTTATCTCTCACTCTAGTTTGATGTGAAAACATATTCTAACTCTTCGAACTTAATAGGCAAGGGAGGGAGATGGGAAAAAGGGGACTCCTCCGAGCCTTCGCCATTTTCAAGCTATTCCTATCAAAAATAGTTTATGGGCGATTAAAATAGTTGAGTCTCTAAGCCGTAAATTTACTTTCAATAAATTGGAGGCTAAGCTATGGTGGAATGAAAAGGCAGGCGTCAACGTCGGGCGATCCTTCGTGGTTACGTGTCTGAGCAAACTCAAACTTAAAGATAACAAAGAGGCTAAGTTAATTCCAATTTGAGTATAAATGCAACCACCAAAGTATTCCTTGATTTATATACAAATGAAAATTAAGGGCGCTACTCGAATGATCAAAACTAGTTCCCCGGAGAATTGTGGGTTAAGATGCTCTTGTGTGGCTATGAATACGATCTCAAGTAAAGTTTTCGCAAGAAACTCGACTTAAAGTTAAGGCTATGCTAGCCTACTTGAATTCCGTTGAAAGGTTGGCGTTGGAACACTGATCAGCTGCAGCTGGGCTCTCTCACGTGGTGTGCCTCAAGCTCTCAGGATGACGGTGATGGCAGTTGCTTGATGAAATACAGGAAGTTCCATGGGGGTCAAAAATAATGGAGGACTCTACCGACCTCAGCAGGAGTCCTATGAGCGAACTTGAATATTTGTATCTTGAAAAATACACTTTTCTTCTCCGGCAGAATCTTTCTTTAAAAAGTAACTTCACCAAAGACAAAAGGTTGTATTCATCATAGGCTAATAAAAAAACTGGTTAGCCCTAGAGATTTTCAATTGGAGAGGGAGGCATTGCAAATTAAACTTTTGCGAAGTCAAAAGCGAATCAACTTGCTCTTTTCGAGGTCTGAGCAGAACAGGGGGAGAGTTGACGCAACCTCTACGCTCGTCGAGTGATATAGTAAATTAAAATTCTAAAGTTTGCCCGCGCAAGCACATCGCCCAAAAAATCCCAAGAAAGGGTCTTTGTGAGTTACTTATAGAAATTAATTATATACAAAATAAACGAGGACAACTTGATTATGCATTTTACTCATTAATAAATATTGACAATATATCTAATATATTGTACACTTAAGTTGCATTCGACGAACTTTATTTGCGCTGTTTTTAGACTGAAATCCTAGCTTCGGAAAGAGAAAAAATGACCTTCCTCACTTTTCTCATTTATTCTATCATTCCCATAGGTGTTCTGAATCAATTTTTGCTATGTAATTACATTGTCACCTTGAGGAATCTCTCAGGGTAAAACATGTCTACCGTGATCTTTAGATTGCAGGTTATAGAGGTAACTACTAAAGAATATTATGAACAATATTTTTTCATCGGAATGAAAAACATAAACAATAAGAATAATCTTTTCTATAACAAGTGATAACAAAATCCTTTGTCGTGGTATATGTTCCTATATACCATACATATATCCAATATATTTGATTTTAGAATGCGCAGGGTTTCCTTTTTTATACCTTTGGGTCAGGCGGGTCTGATTACGAGGTCAGATTTGCGTAAGGGAGGGCTAGTTCAATAGAGCTTCTTTGATTCTCAGTATTGGCTGAGTGTTTAAGACTTACTTGGTTATAGTACTATTACAAGGCTATGATGAGCTCAAATGTTTAAAGTAAGGGAGTCGATAAAATATATTTTAATACATATTAATAACTTAAGTTAAGTGGTAAAACAATAAAAGACATATAATAATACAAATATGTAGTTACAGTGGTCAACAGGCCAGTAATAAGATTATGTATTTAAAATGCAATTAAAATGGGTAGGCTAAACGCAATTAAAGTTGAACTTTACACGGAGACATAGTAAGCACACAATGAAAATACGGGGCACAGAAGATGGTCGTTTCCGTTTGAAGTGAAGATGGAGGTTGAGTCACTTCAACGGGGTCCAGGGTGAACTTGCTCGGAGTTGAAGTATTCCTTTGAGATGACGGTGGGTTGGAGGGTGGCAGAGCCTTTGAGACTGGAGGCTGTGAATTCTTCCGGTGGAATTCCTTCGAAGAAAACGGAGGGTCAGTTTCTCTGAGATGTCAAACGGGTTGTTTGGACCACTATGCGTAATTAAAGGCTTTAATGAAGCCTTTTTGGGACAAGACTTAGATTCTTCTTTGGAGATGGAGACGTTGCACGGAGTCAGACGGGTATTCTTCCTGAGAGAGGATTCTTGACTAATACAAGGTGGCTATTTGTTTTATCCAAGGAGGGATATTCGGTTTTATCACGCAAATTTCCTTGCCTTTGGCGTATTAGAACCCGAATCGAGGATGAGTAAGATAGTCTGGTCCCGTGAGCTTTTCTCGCACAAATCTCCATGATTCATGGCGACATGGGAAAATATGTTGGCCTGGATTGAGGAAGCTTACCCCATACAAGGCTAGGGGGACTATCGTCCATCGATTGAGGAGTGCGACCGCAGCTTTGGCTGTCGCTTACCTCAAGCGATTCCAGCGTGGCTGAAAGGGGAGAGGATGCGAGAAAAACTCTTTGTCTAAATACTTGGATTATTAAGGGCTACATTCCAACAGACCGCTCCTGTTGTTTTGAGCTTTTAAAATTGCTTCTAAGCAACAATGAGGTCCATCACATGGAGGCAATGTTTAAAATAAACGTTGTTTTTCCCATCACGTGCTTGTTGTAACCTAATATTTTGAACTAAAAGGAAGATAAGCGTCTCATTTAAGGCTCTGAACTTAATATATGGCTAAAAGCTTTTATATTCATCATGATTTTATGCATAAAATTCCACAATTCTATGATTTTTTATATTTAAATAAGTATTTATTTACTAATTTGCTAATTAATATATTTCCCTTAGTTTTTAACAGTAATCTTCTATTTCTAACAATATTTTTCCAAATATTTTCTTTGATTTAAATTTCCTTTCAGTTGTTTAAATTGGTTTTGATCTCGTTTGCTCTTGACATATTCATTCTCATTAGGAATATTGCTAAACACTTAAAATGATAGCAATTTTATTGAATAACTTGACTGAGAGAGGAAGAGGTCTCATTAATTTCTAATTGATATCGTTAAGCTTTTTTATGGTATTTATTGCGATATGACGGGGCGCGCTATTTTGATGTGAGAGCACCCTACTTCAATTCATTAATGATAACATTATATTTAAGGTAATGCTTGTAAACTCTCTATCTAAACTATCTAAGCTAAGTAAACTCCTTCGGTTTATATTGACTTTAGGTTAAGAGGTTAAAAATGGAACATTCCATTAATTTTCCAACAAACACAAGACAATCTTCCGAGGATGATGTTCTTGTTTAAGCTTGCGCAGTTTTTTTCTCCAGGACTCTATTGTAATAATGTTTAGTAACGTTCAACATCACCTTATTCTCATCGCCTATACACATCATCGGCTATCAATCGCGAGCGAAGATGTCGTCGTCTGGCTGGCCATCGATCCAGTGGGTCCTCAGGTGCCCTATGCCGCAGCGCTGGATGGCAGCTTTTGCATGCCTACGTTCTTGTCACTGCTTTTTGTTATCAATTCCTGTCTTTTTTAACCACCCCACTTTCCAGTAGGATGCATGTTACCAGCTAGGGTGACCCTCGCTGAGCTCTCTCATGATTTGAAGTTTATTTTTCTTTTCTCTCACAGGATTTCAATGTATCCTTCGATCGCTTTTAATGTCCTCCTCTCGCATGAAAACCAGTTTGAAGTTCAAAGATCAGAACCCGCCTGGGCAGTCTTGTCTCTGGCATTTGAGTGCAATGCTTTGCCTATCTAAGTTGATGTTTCATTAGTAGGGCTATAATGTTGCTGGACTCTGCCTCCTCTAAAACGCTGATGTTTGTTCGTCCTTCCTCCCAGGAAATGTGTATAATTCTTCGGAGATATCTTTGGTTAAAATGCTCAAGGGACTTCACATGACGCCGTTATTTGGTCCATGTTTCGCTACTGCATATTAGTACCGTGAGGAGCACAGAATTGTATACAATAAGCTTTGTCTTTGTTCTCGGGGCCGCGATTGTCAAAGACGCTTGACTTTAGTTTATTGAAGGCTGCTCCAGCGTCGTGGAGGCGATGTTCCACTTCGTTGTCGATGTTTAATTTCGCAGAGAGATGACTGCCAAGCTACTGGAAGTGTTTCACATATTCAAGTTTCTCTCGTTCCATGATAATTAGAGGAGGCATGTATGGCCTTGATAGTCATGACTATTAAAGGCACTGGCCTCCATCGTGTTCATCTTCAGACCAAGTTTTTTGTAAGCGTTGTTAAATGCAGTCACGACTGGTCGGAGAGTGTTAGATGATCGCGCAGTCGTCGGCAATCTGAATTTCAGATACGACTAGTTCCTCGACCTTTGTTCTCGCCTTCAGACGCTGCAGGTTGAACAGTCCTCCATTCAGGCTGTAATATAGCTCCAAAGCAGATGGTAGGTATCTATTAGCTTGGTGGACTGCCACAACCACAGAGATGTTAAACAGGCTTGGTGACTTGCTAAAGCCCTGCTTTACCTCGGTCCGGATTTTGACAGGTTCAGTTTGACAGCTATTGTATCGTACTAATGCTGCTATGTAATCATAGAGGTGTCTGAATATACTAATGTATTTGGATGGGTACCCATATTTTTGGAGGATTTTCCCCAGATACTCAGTGTTTAACAAATAAAATCCATTTTTAAGGTCGATAAAGGGTATAAATAGGTCGCGGAATTTCTTTTGGATCTGAGGGGAAGTGAATATAAGATCTGTTGTTCCACGCCCCGCCCCAAAGCGACATTGCTTAATCAAGAAGTTATTCTTCGGCAATTGGGAATAATAAGGTTGCAAAGATGCGCGACAATATCTTTCCAGTAGTCGATAGAAGTGAGATTCCGCGGCAGCTTCCACATGCTGAGTGATACGTATCTGGCTGGAAGGCGTATATAGTCGCTTTGCTAAGTATGGACAAATATCTTAAGGTCTGTTCGAAATCATAGGCCGCTCCGAGGAGATACGACACATCTTAAAAATTAAAATTGGAGTTTATCTTATTATTAACAATAAGCAATGCAACTAAACTAATGTAAAACAGTGTCCCTACTCGATTTACACATTATCATTTTCTCTAACTCTGGCATCTTTTTTACTAATTAAAAAAAACTCAGAAGGAGAACACAGGTGGCCGAATTGGTTCTAATCTAATCCAAAATTATTTAATCTTTTCTCCCGGAAAGATCAACTCTTGAATATTAGTGATAGTCTAAAACGAGAGAGATTGTTTTTATATATATACTATGATAATATCATAACTATTTTCAAAAATTCTTACCTTTGGTGGACAATTTTGCTTTACTTTTCAGTAGTTATTTAGTATAGCATATTTATAGAATATTTTACTAAACACATCATAATAAGCACAAAATAACTTTATCAGTGTATATATAAATATTTCGAGTCCTGGATACATAGTAAAAGTTCGGTGGAGTCTATAAGTAATAAAAAACGAAAACGACAAAGTATGTATATAAAAAGTGAAATAACATTTTGCTACCATCTAAATATATCATTACTTTGCTTGTAGAATTAATTTCGAAAACCAATATTTTAGGTTGATCACATTTTTTCTCTCCCCTTATTTCATCTCCGAAAGCAGGAATTTATACTTACCTCTTTCATATGGTTTGTTAAGCCGCGAACTTTATGTATGTCGAGAATAGAGGTTCCTTGCCGACATGTGCCACGTCAGGACCACGAGATCAGGCACAATGTGCGAGAGACATGGGAACAGTCCGAATATCAAACTACTTTTTGATATAAGGGAGGGCTTGGAATGTCAAACGCGCACCTAATAATTAGTCTGGTACCAAGAAAGGCTAGGTCTAGTTTTGTTCTCTTTGTTGTCAGCAAAGTTAAAGGTTTTTGCGTTAATTCTGGTTTTTGCGTGTGTGTTCAGACGGAAATTATTAATCGCCTCGTATGCATACCGAGTTATTTCGGGTCAACAATCCTGTTATGTTTTGTTTAAGTTTAGTTCGAATTCGCGACATGATGGCTTTATTTGACCAGTTTAAATTACAAGGCGAATCCTTTGGTTTATCCGGAAAGGACCTTCTCTCCTATGTACAAGCAGAAGAAAGAGTGGAAAGTTGAGAGAGAGAAGAACGAGAGAAAGAGAGTAGAAAGGGAAATATCCCTCGCCAAGAACTGGAAATGAGTAGAGTGAGGATCGAAACGCTCTCTGCCAATTCGCGGAATGACGCCACACAAACTGCGTCTGTGAAGCTCCCCTTTCACAAGAAAGGAGAAGATTTCTGATTCAATTTAATCCATTTTGAAAAGATCTGCGAGCTAAACAACTGGGACATTGAATCGGATGGTGTCGCTAAACTCCTGTTGTTCTTATTTTCTAAGCTCCGAAATATTTCCATATCCCTACCGTCGGAGGCAAAGATTAACTATTTGATGTTGAATTCGGATTGTTAGCCGCGTATAACATGACGTCCGATTTCGTATACAGCCCAACCAAACTTATCGACAGTTTGGGTATACGCTTCTGAGATATTTCATAATCTGGCTGGATTCTTCGAGAGTTTCCCACGAGTATGAAGAGTTAGTGTTCTACCTTCAAGGAATGCGTCGAAGAGGCCGATATATTCACTGCGAGCCCCAATTGCTACCCGGAGGAAGGAAGTTAAAAGGAGCAAACTAAAATTTACACCCCGTGACCCTAGCAAGTTTTTTAAAACAAATGACCCACCAAGCCCAAAAACATTTCTTCGTCTGAACTTCGTGACGTCAAGCCCTTTTCGTCGAATCTCCCATAGTCATACTTCCCCAGGAGGCTCATAGTCTGTTTCTCCTGCTGTGTCGAAGGACATTTGAGTACCACCTGCCTTCAGAACTCCCAATTTCCTTCTACTTCTCTGAATTAAGTGCACCAAATTTGTGCTACCTGGTCGCCACTACCGTCGCTAGTTGAACCTTCTTCCTCTCCATCTGCTTCCCCAGCATCTGACCATCAGGTAACTTTTTGTTCGAGAAGAGCTCCCCTGGAAGCTTGAAGTTTGAGACCGGATTATCAAATGGCTGCTCGTCTCCACCCTTGTTTGGGATAGAAGGTGTAGGTGTATTGTGGTTTCGGACCAGCTAATTCCCCTCAATCACTCCGAACCATGATAAGTTTGCGGTAGTACATGAATACCTGTAACGTGCAAACCAATTCCCGATCAGGAAATGCTTTATTGAATGCGTGTATTATACTGGCTATGCTAAAGTAGTTGCGGCCCCAATAAAGTTCCGCCCTGTTCTGGTAGGACAGTGCTTACGAGTTACTTCCACCCCCCTGGTTCAACTCATCCTCACGCGTTCCCAGACAAATAAGGAAGCAGAGGCATCCGCTTCCCTTGAATCTACCTGCGACTCCGAGTTGAGATACGTCGTGAAGGATGTATTCGATAAAAAACAGGAGTCCATCTACGGCAATAAGTCATTTCCTACGTCGTTAAGAACTACCCCTAGTACCCCGCCGGCTTAAAAAGCAACAGTTCCGAGGCCCACGTATTATGCATCCCCTGTTCTTAGGTCCCTCTCATATTAATGACTGCCCTTGATAGTGTTTTCTCTGGCCATTTCCGCCATGCTAAAAGAGCTCAGAAAATTTTTATGTGTGTTTATTGGCCAGGTGCGACCGATTATATCTTTTATTATTGTTGTTCGTGTGATATATGTCAAAGGACAGCCACAAAAGGACGCGTCAGACCCACTCCGCGGCAGAAGGGACCCATCATATCTGAACCCTTCGCTCGTGTGGCACTCGATCTGATTGGCCCAAATC
Organism: Ceratothoa steindachneri; assembly: GCA_963969495.1. Classification (NCBI taxonomy): domain Eukaryota; kingdom Metazoa; phylum Arthropoda; class Malacostraca; order Isopoda; family Cymothoidae; genus Ceratothoa; species Ceratothoa steindachneri. The sequence continues at coordinate 14,634,610 of OZ018328.1, forward strand.
ACCCCCCGTCCAGTGAATGGCACAGCTTCGTGCTTAGCCTCGTTGATTTTGCCACCCAATTCCTTGAAGCAGTACCCTTGAAGAAGATAGATAGTATCACCTGCGCCGATGTGCTCATTTTTATCTTCTCCTGAGTCTGAGTACCTAAGGAGTTATTTTCCGATCGAGGCTGATCATTTAACTCTGAATGAATGGAGTACGTCGTCAAGCTCATAATCGTTAACCCCTTTTACCACCCTCTATCACATCGCCGTAAGGAAAAGGTGCGAAAGATTTAACGCTTTATTGAAATTCATCCCGAAGAAGTTGTGTGCAAACCACCCCCGAAAGTGGCCTAGATATTTGCCGGTAGTGTTGCTCGCCTACCGGGAAATCCAGCATTGCATATTAGGATTTGTTTCTTTTTAATTGTGTATGGTCGGGACGTCCAAGGCCCACTGAGCATTTTGAAAGCACTGTTTTCGAACCAAAAATTGAACCGGGAAATCCAATCTTCCTACGCATCCTGATTGGAACTTCAGCAGAGTTTTTAAAAAGTGTGCTGATATCGCTTTTCAGAACGCAGACAGGAACTTAGACAAATACAAAATGTGTTTTACTAAAAGGTCTAAGGTGCGTAAATTTAAACCTAACGATGAAGTTCTATTATTATTTACCACAAAAATAATAAACTCCTAAGTCAATGGAAGGGCCCCTTCTCCGTGGTCGAAATTTGCGGCGCCGTTGACTATCTTCTTCAAACTCCGTCTGGAAACAAGCTGTACCACGTAAACATGATTAAGAGGTACCACCGCCGAGCTTGCATCAATAATATCGTGGTCATTGATGAGGAGTCGGCCATGTAAGCAGACTACCCCCTAGATCTGCTAAATGTGTTGCAAGTGGCTTCATAGAACAGGGCATGGAGTAGACGTTGTCCACCGTGCCCAGCGCCACTGATTTCCAATCAGCCGACTTGGACGTTAACGCCCAGCTGCCTTGCGATTTAAAGAGTTAGCTGCAGCAGATACTGAATCACTTTGAAGACGTGATCTCCGAGATTCCCGGCTGTGCCGCTCAGTTTAAATATGATATAATTTTAACCACGCTGGAGCCTATTCGTTCCAAGCTGTACCTATTGCACATCCATTTAAGAGAGGTTTTCAAGGCTAAGTTACTAAATTGTTAAATTTAAAGATTATAGAACCCTCCTAATCTAGTTACTGTTTCCCGATTGTGTTGATAGAGAAGTCAGACGGGTCATATAGGCTGTGCGTCGATTTGTAGAAACTTAATTCGGTGACTTTGCTCGATACTGAGCCTATCCCCTTGATCGACGAAAACCTCTATCTCTTTGAAGAGGACAATTACATTACTGAATTCACATATGTAAAGCTTATTTTCCTTGAGAGTAGGATCACAAGCCCCTTGCCTATTTGCGAAATGTGAACAAAAACACCCCAAAATTCCAGCCTAATGACCTGGAGTTTACCCCTCCAGGAGTATCAATTTAAAATGAATTATATAAAATTGTCCGAGAATTTGTTGCAGATAGCCTGATTAGGAGCTCACTAAAACCTACCCACACTAATCAAGGATAAATTTTGTGCTTTTAAATTTTATGTTTAATTTTGTTCATTTTTTAAAAAGGTTGTATATATCGGAAGATAAATTTCTCTGTTCACAAAATTAAGAAAAGTTTGTATCAATTAAATCACTGTATTTTATATTTCCCTTTTATAGCTTTTTTATAGTATTTTGTTTTTTGCTTATTTAATTTTTTTCTGTTATTTGTTGTGTAGCTCTATGATGTTATTGAACTTAGAGATCTACTTCCGTTTGAACTAACGTTAGTCCTTGTAGCTCATGTGTTCTTTGTCTGTATCGAATTCAGTTATTCCTTGTGTTCGTGGGTATTCTTTCTACGTAAATATGCCTGAGCCACTAAAGCTTGACTCGATCAAAATCATGTATCCACCTATTGTTTCCCTCCTCCTGAAGTCAGGAAAATTTGAGAATTTTAATACCCATCCAGCGGTTATCAGATGTCACAATTTTTAAAAAAGTAACATTTTGTAATGGAGTTGTCGAAAATAAAGGTTCCTTGCCACCATGTGCCACATCAAAACCAAAAGGTCAGGATGAGCGAGAGCCGTGGAAACAATCCGAATATCATACCACTTTCTGCGATAAGAGAGGGATTGGAATGTCAAACGCACGCGTATGTTGCTTCCTGGGGCGTTATCAAGAAACCGCCCCGGGGTCATCCCAACTCTCAGCGCCGTGTTTGACCAATAAAAGTTACATCCCCCTTGGCTGAGTCAGTAACGCTTCCGGCTGGTTCCTATATATTGTTGATCCCAATTGGGCATCGACAGTATAGGCCTGCCATTCTCAACGAGACACCTCATTTTCAATCGCGCTCTGTTTTTTTCTACGAGCTTCATGATAGAATTATACCGAAGGATCTGAGCCCCAGCTAATAAATCCATCCTTGGTTTTGGTACATTTCTTTCGGCGCGAATACTCCCTCCAGTTAGTGTTACTACTAGAGGTTAAACTCCATGTGGTTAAAGTCCCTCGAATAACTAACCAATCAACGTTTCATCTCCTAAAGCCGAAAACCCAAGCCAAGCCGAGACGAATCATCTGTGGCTTCCTTGTCAGTCATCCCTCTATACATACGTACCCTAGCTCGTTATAGCATCCCGACGTTCCCGTCGAGCTTGAGCCCATTTCGCCCCAATTAGCTCTGTTACTTCGATTACTGTAAACAGCGAGCATCCATTGCCTGAATTCCTTCAAATTAATTATTGTGTATTCTATGCAAATTTATTAAAGTTTATTTTGGCTCCTACATTTTCATAAGCTTGATAGCCCGCAGCCTTCAGTAGTTTAGTAACGGCCAACCGGACCCTATGTTTGTATTTAAATCCCTCGCACTCATTTTGGCCATGTCACTCATTTGACCTTGAGCGTCCAATCATTTCGGGTAGAATTAAACATACATGTTTTGGGTCATTTTACCACAATGTATCTTCATAATGTCACCTCGGATTATGTTGATACATTTGAATATTGAAATTCACCTTTGATTTGTTATTTAACTTAATGAATCCACAAAATTTTCGATGGTGTCTTTTTCCAAATTAATACAAGTAGACGATTAAAATATTGGTATTCCAAAGAATTGTGTGACACATTTAGCTTTTTCGTTTGTAAACATAAGTTTATCGTACCATGTTATTACCATTAAGTCTAATCATGAAACATATATATGGTACTGTTTTAATCTAAAATTATAATACGAAATGTCTTGAAAAAATTCGTAGAAAATGGAAGAAAATGAAAAAAAGGAAGTATAAATTAAATATTTCAACAAAAGTTCCTTTGTGGTCATAACATTTTTGAAAGCGATAATACCATCTTTTTAAACAATTAAAAAAGAAGGGAATTAGACAAAGTTAAACTAGCTCTTTTATTACCATTAACAGAACAAAAAAAGTGGCCTCCTTGCTCTGTCTTTTTTTTAATTTGGTGAAACAAAAGTCTGATGGATATATGAAATCTCGCTTTTATGCAAACCTCAAGAATGCAAGCGGGGGAGACGGATTATTCTATTAATCAATTTAAAATCAGTCTTTTATCTAGATTTAATTCCCAGTTTCTTGCACATTTCTGGCATATCTTCTTTAAGCCTCAACGGAACTAAAGATGAAACTTTAAATTATGCTTCTTTTTGTTTACATTCTTTTCCATTTTTCTACGAGCATTTTGGAGACGCCTCGTATATCGCATTCTTCTCACAGTATATTTCTTTTTTTCAACTAGTCATATCGCAGCACTAATAGAGCTACAGATATATAATCGATATTCTAAAACAATGAACTTCAAAACGCGCTCACGATCGTTAAAATTGAAGAACAATGAAATTTCTGCTCTGCTTGCAATTAGAATTAGAAATATTTGTGTCAAAAAATAATAAAAAATTTAGTCTATTTTCGATATGATTTTAAGCTTCGTACAGATTTCGCCCTGTTTAGTGTGTTATCGTTTAAGACAATTTACCCCTAATCCTTGCCTAAAATGCTTATAGGTAAAAAGTTATACCATTCGAAGGGTTTTCAAAATTTGGAAAATTTTATGAGCGTCTAAGAATTCAACATTTTTTTTTAACCACTTAAATGATCAATTAGACTTCCGTTTTCTATACAAATTAATTCGCCAAAAGACCGAAAATAGACTTAAATTTGTTTGGTCTTTAGGTAATTATATATTTGAAATTGCCGGAATGTTATAAATGATATTAGATTTAAATTGTATTTATAGTGAGAGATTTTGCTCTAAAGTGTGCAAAAATACTCTTCTATAAAATGTTTGCATGTTGCTGTAGTAATGAAATAAGAAATTTGGGGCCACGGAATATTTCATGTCTTTGTAGAGCTTCTTTCTCACACGGCCAAGACCATGCAAAAGTGGTTGAGGTAAAAAATGAACTTCTGATCGAACGACTTTTGGCTGCCGGAGTCGTCAAGCCTCACTCCCATCGACTACAACGTGTTGGCTTTTGCCAAGGAGGAGCACTTCAAGGCATGCTGCATCAACGTCGATGTGTTTAGCTCCGAGGTGATTGTGATATTTGATAAATCATTTGTTTTATTCGTGCTCTGTCTACATGCCATTTCCCATTCAGTTTTATTCAGGAGTTTAAGTTAAAATAACCTTTTACTGCTTTTAGGTATACAGTAATTCGCACAAAAAACTTTAATCTTAAATAGTGTGCTAATACATAAATGTTATTGCACTCAAAATTGCTAAAAGTAATTTTGAATACTATGCTCTTAAATATGTTTTTTGATATTTCCCATTTCACTCCGAACCTTTCCAAAATAATCTTCTTTCTGGCAACTTGAATTGGACTTGTCTCTCTAGGTTTCAAGTATGTTTAGGTCTCTTTTCTGATTGGTCAACAAACTGCAATGCAACTTAACTCCTATGAATATGGTTTGTCTATGTAATATTTATTTCCAATGTATATATTTATAATAATACAATGATTCTTGACTTTTTAAAGTTTGAACTCGTGAATCGCGAGACACATATTTTCACAAAGAACTTAACCGCCAATGCCCATCTAATTCGAGCTTTTGTTTCTTTTTTGTTATTAAGCTTTTATTCATAATGATTATTCGATTTATTTATTTAAACATAAACAAGCAAAGTTTCTAGTAAATTTAGGTGATATTTACAAATATAATCATTTAAGTTACACCAGCCTGCACCATTCCCGAAACTGTCTTGTGTCTCTCAATCTTTTGGCGCCCGAACACGTTAATTATATGTGTTGTGGGTGGCCTGGACACTAAAAACATTGTCATCCCTTTAGAGAACGGGAGGTTGTAAGTCAGCAGAAAGTTTTTGGATGCACAACTTTTCTCTGTTGACTCTACCTTTGTGTTTTGCATGGAAATCAGATATCCTTTATGTATCTTTAATGGACAAGGTTTCACATAATCTTTCAACAATTTTTCCATCGTCACATGCCTCACTTCGTTGTTGTTTTTATAAATTTGCATTTTGATTCACAAAATTCAATAAATTGGGAAAAACCTAGCAGGAAATTAAATATTTATGGTATTTCTACCTATTTAAAATAATAGGTAAACAGTAGCCTACACGTCGTTTTCATTCCTTTAATGTGATTTTATGCAATCGAGGTAAATTAAATTTCATCGCTTATGTGTTACCATAATTTCATTTATATTTCATTACCTTAATTTATTAATTAATTACTAAGTATGCTAATAAAGCGGAAATTCTAAAGTCTGTCTGCAATTCATTACTATCTCTCTTTGAACTGCTAGACCCCATCGTTTATGTATTACCATATTTTTCTTTATATTTCATTACTATAATTTAATTACTTAATTACTAAGTATGCGAATAAAGCGAAAAACCAAATTTCTGTCTTTGCATTCTTGCAGAATAAATTCTATACATTAATCTACCTCCAAATTCACTCCGAGCATTCAATGCGCTCGTTGGCTTCGGAAGCGAATCAATGTTAATGCGAGTAGGCACTCCTATCATATAAATTGATGTTAGTAGTACCACCTGTGCATACCAACTGTAAATCTCGCTGTATATTATTGTTCTGATTTTACTTAGTCATAATGCTCTGCAGCACAACAGTATCAAAACTCTTCTAAATATCCATATATTTAAACTATATCGACGGTCCTATTATGGAAAATTTAAGGTGATTTCGAGAGTTTGCAACCAAACGTAGTTAAGAGAATGAGCGTATAATTAGGTTAGATAGATTTTTAAGACTCTGACTCACATTTGTCTATTTATGCTCTTTTGTAATTATTTCTTAATTTATTTGTTATACATGTTACTAATAGGTATTTATAGTTCACTGAAAAAAATCTTTAAGGGAAAATCAATAAAATTAATTCCTGACGTCTTGAAAGCTTTAAATTTTTATTAATTCCTAATAATACGTTTTTAATCAAAATTCAAAGCTACAGGAAATAAAAAAGAGAAAAGCTCTGTCAGTAAGGAACGCTTTAGGATATTAATTTTTTATTGAAGAGATTATAATAATAGACAGTTTGTTATATATCCTAAGAAGGAAAATCAAGGAAACACGGTAAACTGTACACGTAATAAAGTTTAAGAGCCAGAATGTAAGGACATGATGGAGCTTAATAAATTTAGTAAAAAAGAAGGTTAAGATCAGGTAGCGTCCTTTAGGCTTTTCTAAGAAAAAGGAACGTGAGGACAGAGCGTCATAGGATAGGCAACCATTTGAGTTAAAGGAGCAAGGGAATTCCATGACAGAAACATTCCCGGAGCAGAACACAGGAGGCAAAGACAAAGGATACATGGCAGTCTCGGATCTAGAGGCGGAAATAGAGTGGTTACTTGCAGACATCAGCAAGAAAAATGCTACGTCCAGATATCTAACATTGGGCGAAAACGAACCGGAGTATGTTAATGAATATAGATAAAGGCTATTGTGCATAAATCATAGAGGAGCAAAGACCCTAAAGTCCACTCAAGGCCAGTCCTAACGATGAAAAGAAGGAGGAAGTAACAATACCGAGTATTCCATCTTATTCTAGCTAAGTATATATATATATATATATATATATGCAAAAAATCACACAGAAAAATGAAAGGCAGATTCCAAGTACTTTCAAACTTGTTTAGTTCATTATCAAGGAATAACAAAAATTGTACATTGGTGGTACTCGTATATATATGTAAAACAGAAAAGCACTGGACTACGAAAGGACCCAAAGTAGAAAATAATATTAAAAACGGATGTTAAGTATAAAATCCAAACAGATAAGGTCTACGTCCGAAAAATTCCAACCGGTGCGCAAATAATGCAGACATTTATGAGATTAACTAAGTACATACATATCCGATTGTGAATACATAAAAATAGACAGGAGCAACATAACTAAATTAATAAATCAAAGGGCTAAGATTTCAAATGAACAATTTCATTATAAATAAGCCTTATAATAACAGGGTCTAGTTTAAAGAGACCAGGGGATATATTAAAATTAGGCGAGGAATTAATGAATGAACATTAAACAATATTTCTTTGAATAAAGTCATTAGATTTGTAATTAAATTTAGCTGAATTCCAATTGATAGGGCGACTGTTTTCAGATAAATGGACAAAGAAAGCGCTGCTGCCTTGCCCCCTCCTAATATTGTATTTATGTTGCGTCAAGCGTACACTTAATGATTTCGGGTTTGCCCAAAGTATTGCTTCGGGACAACTGAACAATCAACAGAAGTCACCCCCTCCATATAATAATAATAATAATAAAAATAAGTCTTTTTTAATGCACGTTGTGCTGAGATGAGTATGGAAATTCAATGGAAATTCAAGAGGGAAAGAAGGCAATTCTGAAAAAATGCGTTTTCAGGAGACGCTTAAATGTGGTAAGAGAGGAAGAAGACCTGATTTCAGCAGGAAGAGCATTCCACAACTTAGGGGAGCAGATTGAAAAGGAGCAGTCCCCCATTGAGCAGAGGGATAACGAGGAATACTCAAAAGAGGTGCATTTGATGATCGAAGGGGCCGAGGGACATGGCTTGGCAAGAGGGCAGAAGAGAGGTAGGACGGGACCTTGTTGTTTAGGGCCTTAAATGTGAAGAGAAGTATCTTGAAGTGAGTACGGGATCTGAGAGGCAGCCAGTGCAGTTCATGCAGCAAGGGTTTCGAGGGAGACAAGCGAGGGCGAAGGAGGAGAAGACGGGCGAAATACTTCTGTACAAGTTGAAGGGAGCGGAGAGAGGAGGATGGCAGATTCACAAGAAGAGAGTTACAGTAGTCAAGGCGTGAGGTGATAAAGGCATGAACAGCAGTCTCAAGACTTTGGCGATCAAAGTGAGAGCGAATGCGAGAGAAGTTACGAAAAAAACATAGAGGATTTTCTGACATTGCGGATATGAGGCTTATTATTAGAAATCAACATTTTATACATGGTAGACTGATATTTGAAAAACAGAAATATTTAACTTATTCAAAAGGCGGAGAACCATGGAGAAGTCCCAGAAAACGGTAAAATAAGAAAGTTCTTAAAATTGTATGCAGAAGGGATTTCAATTGTATAAAAGGATTTGTTTGGCCAAATCTATGAATCCTACAAGAAATTTATGAGAGTAGTAAAGATTAGTACCAATTTCCAAGATCTTACAAATCTCACGATCCAAGAATTCCTGGCTAATGACCCGCAACACCCGGAGAAACATTGAAATAAATACAGACTGTTTGACTTTATCATTATAAATTGAGTAAAAGTTAATATAAGAAGAGATGTTGGTAGGCTTACGATAGATGGAAAATTTAAATCCAGGTAGAACCCTATAAATAAGTAGATATAAGAATGGGAGGACACCATTTTGTTGGAGTTCAAGGGTAAATTTAATAGAAGGATCCAGATAATTAAGTTCAGTAAGAAAATTATTGACATCCTTAGAAGAAATCCACAAAATATAATATCATCTACATTACGGAACCAAACAAGGGGAAAATCGATAATGGTGGGGGAAAAGGTAGTTTAAAAAAATTCCATATATATGTTAGAAAGAAAAGGGGATAAGCAATTTTCCCTGTTCTTTCTAACATATATGGAATATATGGGAAAACTTAAATAAAAGATTTGCTTGAAATCAGAATGAAGTTCTTCCGACGAGAGCTATTCTGCCTAAAACATTTGTAATAAAATTTTCCCCCAAGTTGTTATAGGAAAATTCAATCCAAGTTAATCAAATAACTTTTAAATTTAAGAAAAAATACTGCGTTTGGTATTTGCAGCTTGATCGATATCAATAGCTACTAACTGAAGACCATCTGCATTTATTAAATACTTCTAGCATAGAACTTTTTCACGATGATTATGATGTTGGACCATGCAGTTGTCTCTCTAGAAAATGCATCTCTTATCGCTTTGCAATTAGAGTTCCAGAACGTAAATGGAATCTACCTTCCTTCATTCTTGCTTTAGATTCCTTATAGAGATCAAATAGTTCGATTTCAGAGGTTTCGGTAATTATCAAGTTATCTAAATAAAAATTTCAGTTTAACATCTTTTTGCAATAATCTTTGGAATATTGGTTAACGCAATGTTAAAGTAAATAATTCAGAATGAATGGACTCGCATGAAATAAAAAAAAAAAGTTTTATATCTGTATGCAACTAATTTGACATCCTTCATCAGGAAAAATAAAAAAACTATTTTTATCTTCTTCCTCCCCATAAGGGGCACGGCGATTTGCCATCATAGCCGCCATGCTGACGGGATCCAGCGCTCCTTCCGGCCCCAGCTTAGCCTCACTTCCTTCCTTCAGATCCCCTGTATTTCTCTCCTACTTCGTCGCTTTTCATACAACATCTCCCACAACTTTCAATGGTCAGCCTGTAATTTCACAGGGTAGATGCTGACCTTCCTCTCAAGCCAACCGTCCGCGATCCGGGCTGAGGGGGGAGGGGACAATGTTCCCTAACTCCTGAGCTCCGGTTCGAGATAGTTTTTTGTAAGAACCTGCTTCATCCCCACCCATACCTTCTTCACATCCCTTTTCCACTCCTCTTCACATTCTATCCATCTTGACGCCGCGTCTAAGGTGGAGCCGCCATGCCGATGGACTGCCAGGCCACCAGTCAGGAGGGGTGGTCCCAAATAGCGGCAAAAGGCTCTGCTAGGCCTGTATAAAACCTCTTGAAGTGCGGGTAACTCCGAGAGGTGGTGAGCGGTTGCATCCCGTAATAAAAAGAAGGTCAACATGCACAATGATGAGTCTAACCAAAAAAAACCTTTAACTTTCCCTGTATAAACGACGGAGCTGCTCTCGGGCAGCTCCACAGTAAAAATGGAGGTTTCCCTCACTGTGCTTGCGCAGTGGGCCCTCCATATTTCTTCAAGCGGAGAGGAGGCTTACTCCTCTCCAACGCCTACGGGTGAAGGAGACTCCCCATAACCCCCTTCTCTGAAGGTGCTTTTGGGCACCTTCTTTTTTTCAGCGGCAGTACCCTCTGTTCTTTCAGGGGGGACTGCCAAGAAAGCCAGCAGGCCGCCTATTGCCGACCACAACTCGTGTAAGCCGCTCGGTAGGGCAAACCCACCTTAGGGGGAAAAGGGAAGCCAGGCCCCTTCGGTTGCTTCCCTCAAAAGACCTGCGGGCAAGAATATTAAACCTTGCCGGGGTCAAGGCCTGTGCCTCCCTACAAAAGACTGGTGACGCTGCCAAAGGGACCTACGATGTCCTAGGAGGGGATGGCCAACTGGAGGCCCCTCCTGTGATAGATATGGTCCTTGAGGAAACCCAGCCTCAGACGGTAGGACCTTCCATGGAAGGAAATCAAGGCTCAGCGCCAAGCACCGAACCTGAATCCACCCCTATACAAGGTCCTCCTCAAACGGCTGAGGGCTTCGAGGCAGTACAAGGAGGGAAGGGATCTCCTCCAACCGGTGCCACTGCGACCACTAGTACCTTCTCCATTTCGGGAAAGGACATGGCTGAGGCTGGTCAATCTGGCCTAGGGGCTCATATAGATGGAGCTGAGAAGCGGGTTTATTCCCCGCCCTCCCCTCCAAAAAAGAAAAAGACGAAAAAGACAAAGACTAGGAAGACTCGGGGCTCCTCTCCACCCGCGGAGGCTACGGGGACGGATAAGTCTGCTGCCACTTTGGCAAGCGACCAAGCCAAGATCGGCACATCCGGCTTCTCTGCCTCTCCGGTTGCGGAGCCACTGACTAAAACTAAAAGTGCACAGGGAGGAGCCTCGCTGACATCGGGGCCCCTTTTTCAGAGGTAACCTGGCGTTTTCGAGCCCGCTGGCTTCAAACGCTTCCTCGTTATTCGATACACGGATGGCACCATGTTGGCCAAGGGCAACATGATCAATCAGAGGAAAGGATTAGCTAGTGCAATTCGTAGAGAGCGTAAGGTGACCCGTTTCTCTGACGGGAGCCTTCTGGCGAATGCGGCGAATCCCGCCGAGGCGGCCAAGATAAGTGTTGAAGCGAGTCAAAAGGATTCGGGGCAAGTTCTCGCAGGACCCCCATCCAATCCTAAAGGAGAATGATACCGAAATCTTGTACCCCGCATCCATGGCGGAATCCTTAGCGACCGCTTTTTCCGTATTCTTCAGCTGGGATGCTGCTCCACCAGCATGCAATGCACGTCGTGATGTCGCGGAAGGGCGCCGACTGGGTTTTACCTCCAGAGACGGAGAACCCTTCAACAACAAGTTTACTGTGAGTGAGTTGCGCTCCGCTCTAGCTCCGTGCGCGGACACCGCTCATGGTCCAGGCGATGTACCGTACGGCATGCTTCGACACCTAGGCGAGCGAGGCATGGACTTTCTCTTAGATTTGTTCTACAGGATCTGGGTGGAGAGTCTTCTTCCAGACCCCTGGCAAATCGCAAACCGTGGAGAGATCACTCTACTCCGACCGGTTTCCACCCAATCTCTCTAACCTCTTGCGTGTGCAAGTTGATGGAGAAATTGGTAAATGTTAGATTAGCCTTTTTCCTGGTCCGGAGGCCATCTCTCTTCTGCCTAGTGAAGCTTCCGCATGTTCCACTCCGCGTCGGATGCTCTACTACGACTGGAAAATGCTGTCTGCCAGGCTGTCCTTCGTAGACAGCCCTACGCCACGGTGTTTTTTCGATCTAGAGAAGGCAAATAATACCGCATGGTGAAACGGTATCATGGAGACTCTCCACACGATGGGGGCGAGAGGACGCCTCCTAATGTTTAGATCTGAATTTTTGCGAGATCGTCGATTCCGCGTACGGGTGGGGGAGGCCTTTCCGGCCAAGAGGAGTAGGAAGAGGGTGTCCCGCAGGGAAGTGTCGTCAGTGTCACACTCTTTGCCCTGAGCATCAAAGGCATCACCTCGGTGCTGCCGGAAGATCTTGTCGCTACGCTCTACGTGGACGACCTTTTGATCTCTTTTGGCGCGGCCCAGATGCCAACTCTGGAGCGTTGACTCCAACAGGCATTGAACCGCGTCTGTCGCTATGCCGAAGTGCACAGGTTTTAGTTTTCTTCAGACAAGACTAAGGTGGTGCACTTTTGCCGCAAAAACGGCTCCACCCCGATCCAGATTTTTTCTTAATGGGGTGCGCCTGGATGTGGTGGAATCGCACCGTTTTCTTGGTCTTGTACTCGACCGACGCCTCACCTGGGAGGCTCATATTCGCAGCCTTAGGGTATGTTGTACCTCCAAAGGACATTCTCCGTTACATGACCTTCAGCGCTTAGGGTGCTGATAGGGCTACTGCCCTAATTTTTTATTGATCCTTTGTTCGTTCAAAGCTCGACTACAGGTGCGAGTTTTATTCATCCGCAGCCGAGCGTTTATTCCGGAAGGGGAATTCGATCCACCACAACGGCCTTCGCCTTGCGACCGGTGCCTTGCGAACTTTTCTCATTGAGAGCCTGCTGGTCGATGCTAGGAAGATGCCACTCGCTCTGCACCGCGTGCAGTGCATCACTCGCCTGTACGCGCGAGCCCAGCGCCTCGCTCAGTCGCCAACAGCTCTCACTGCATCTGCAGCTGATCTCGGTGATGCTTATGCCACCGAGAGATGCCGGTAATACCCTAAGCCCTTTGGGTTTAGGGCCTAGAAAACTCCTTTGAAAGTTAGATATAGCTCTCAGGTCAGTGCCACCCCTGGTTCTGTCCAGGACGCCACCCTGGAAGGTACCAAATTTTGCTATTCGTCGCCACGCCTCTGCTCCCAAAGCTTGTACGGCGCAAAGAGTACTGCGTTCGACCGTTTTGGAGCACACCTCGTGTAACGCTAGAACCGTGCCAGTGTATACGGATAGCTCCATGTCCCAAGAGGGGGTCAGCGGGGCTCTACCAGGCGCTGCGTCTGTCTTCACGGCCGAGCTGGTGGCAATACACCACTCGGTACGGGAGATTACGCGACGTGCCCGGTTCGGAGACCGGATTGTGATCTATAGCGACTCACAAAGCGCCCTGAGTACTCTTGAGCACTGGAATCTCCGCATCTCCTGGTTCGCGATATCCGTGACGCCACGGTTTTGGCAAGCCGGGCAGATGTCGAGATTATCTTCTGCTGGGTTCCTGGACATGTAGGAATTGCTGAGAATGAGCGCGCTGATGAGGGCGCCAAAGAGTCCGTAAGGACTCTGTGACCAGACCAGCGTTTCGTTCTTCCTTACATTAACTACGTGGCAGGAATAGGGGCAGCTCTTCGGAATGCTTGGCAAAGAAGATGGCAGACGGTCGAATGGAACTTAAAGTTGCGTGCCATTGCGCCACGACTGTTCCCATGGTCCTATCCCCCAATGCCGCGACGGCTTCAGGTCGCTTTCTGTCGTCTTCGAATCGGAAACACTCGTGTGACCCATCTTTATTTGATGGAGCGCTCGCCTGCCCCCTATTGCTACGACTGTGTCATCCCCCAGACTGTTTAGCACATTCTTGTCGAATGTCCCAGTCAGGGTGATCTTCGCGCGCGTTACCTGTCCCTGTACCGGGATGGGGGGGTTGCTACCGCCTGTTCTCTATACTCGGGACGAGTGCGTGCACATTGACTGGTGGCCTTTTTAATTATTTGGGTGAGGCCGGCCTTCTCCCTTTCATTTAACTAGGTTTAGTTGTTGTTTTTGTTATTGTTTTGTTATTGTTATTGTTATTTCTTTTATTTTTGTTTCCTGTTCAATTTTTTTAAAGTAGCCTAGAAATAGGCTGTTTGTTTACGGCAACTTATGCCTAACTGGGCAGTTGCCAGCTAGCCCCTTAAAAAAAAAATTTCTTCTTCCTTTGCTAATTAAATTTACAAAACGCTTGTTTATGTCAATAAAATCGCTGTACCTTTTGGATCTGAATTGTAACATTAGTTGGATAAGGTTATTTATTAAATTAATTCCAGCATATGCTGCCTCATTTAAAGGTTGATGGTGTTTACTTTAAGCAACATTTGAAAACTGGACGGTGTTTGTTAGTATAATTTGGTTAAGATTTATAACTAGTCTATGAGGAATCCACATAAGTTTCTGATATATTTCTAGTGAGAAATCAACCTTCCAATCATTCCCTCATCTATTTGTCTTTTAAAGACCTCTTGATTGACCTCCAATTGGCTATTCTTTTGAAGTTTATTAACAACATTGTTGAGTTTGGTAATAGTAATAATGTCTTTATTTGATGGAACATCTTTTTTGATATCACGATGCCAAGGCAAAGCTATAAAATATTTATTTTCCTTTAACTTAATTTGGGATTTCAATCCTTCAATTTCATAGTGTCATATTTACTTTGATCTTCACTTAATTCAGCACATCTAAGAGATTCTAAGCTAAACATGTTTTATAATCCTCATTCTGCAGAACAATCCGTAAACATACTATTAGAGGACTGAAAAAGGTTTTCTTGGGTTACAAGACAAAATTTACATGAACAGACGGCTTCTCAGTTACACGGCTGGTTACTTGAGATGGGTAAAAACAATACATAATGTTTTCAAAAGGCAAAATACCTGAAGTTAAAAGTCATGCTGTTACATTTGAGCATTATATTTTTTTCCATTTTAGCAAGAAATTGGATGACGTCTGCAAGTGATTGATCCAGCAATTTAAAAACTTCTGATACTATGTTGCTAACAGCTCCGAAAAGACCGGTTACATGTAAATAGATATCAAATTGACTATCGCTTAAGATACACAATGCAAGACATTTATAGCCAGGTATACAAATATCCAAAACACATCCTTTAAATTTTATCTTATTTGTTCGAAGAAAAGTTTTTACGTCATAATTTAAATATGTCCAATCTAAGAATATCCATTACTTCCTTACTTAGATAAGATCTCTAACTTCCATGATCTAATAAACATTTAACGTTGTAATAATTTCCTGCCTCCATTAAATCTTAATTTAATTATAGGTAACAAATATGGTTGATATGTAGAAGCGACCATGTTGATGCAAAGATGTGAATGCAGGGATTTATTATTTGGGGTTTTGTGACAAAGTGCTGATATGATACTATTTTATAGATAGTAATAACATGGAAAACTAATTTCATTATTTATTCCTAGACAAGTATCGCTTAAGTGATAATGGCTAGTAGAAAAATAGCAAAGTTTTAATTTTTTACATCAAGCTTTTCTAGAAATCGGATATCACGTACTTGAGGCAAGAAACCATAGAATGTTCCTGAACTGCACAAAGTTGTAAACAAATTTCCGATTCCTTTGCAAAGTTTACTGATGTTTTAAAATTTTCTATAGAGTAGATGAATTTGGGGGACTCTAGATTTATTTCAAAATCAAAGGCATGTTTATCATGCTCAGATTTAAAATCAAAGGAGGGTTTATTTGTGTTCGAATTGAATATATTCTTAGGTCTAGCTGAAAAATCTCTACTTTCAGGGGCAATTTTATAACTATTATAAGTCCTAATTACAGTTTTGATTATTTTATTGTAATGTTCAAATTCAAAAAGATCTACACTTGATGGATAGTTAGAATTTACTTTATGTACCAATTCTCTTTTAAAGGAAGGAGGTAACTTGGAAAAAAATACATTGCTGATAAGTTTGCAACTCGAAGAATCATACGCGAAAAGATTTATATAATAAGTTCTGAGTTTATATAACAAAGCTCTACATTCGCTTAAATACATCTTAACATCATTAAATGTATTATCAAACATAGATCTATAAATTAATTGTTTGAAAATTTCATCTACAATATACTGAATATCACAAAATTACATTTTAAGTGCTATTTTATGTTTATTATCTGTTATTGATAAATGGGAAATAGTGTTAAAGGCAAGATCACGAAAAAAAGCCTTTTAGATGAATGAGTTTATCAGTATTTGACAAGAACTCACAAAAATCTTAACAATATTGAAACTGTTGTAAACCATTTTCAAATTCAAGTTTATCTTATCATTTACCATTAAATAATTTACCTTTAAGTTTAGGCATATTAACTGATTAAGATTTATTCTGATTTAGTAAGATTTCGGCCCCTTTTGAAAGCTCTAGAAATTGTAACGAACTTATCTGCTATACCTACCCAATAGGCAGCTTGACTCTCCATTACCTTAACTCTATTTTCATCTTCTTGTAATTCCCTTTCCTCAAATAGTTCAACAAATAAATCATCCACTTCATCAATTCTAGCCAGAAACTTTAAAATATCGTCCTTTTTGCTAATAAAGATATGTTCAGAAAGCCGATCCATATCTATAGCTTGTAAATTCTTTAAGGAAGCGCATATCCTACTTTTAATTACAGCTCTTTTCTTAACCAATGCATTGAATCTAGCTTCTAACTCTGATTTAGAGGACATAATAAAATAATTAAAGCTAATAATTTACTATAAATTAACTAGAAAATATCAATTAATTTAATCCTACAATTCACCAAATTAATCTAAATTAATTATAAGTAATCTAAAAGTCGATCTGACATACTTATTTAGAGAGGGAAAATATAAACAGTAAAAACTATACTAAGATCTATAGTATTTGTAATGACCTGAACAAAATTTAAATATAAGCAATTGCCCATTAACTTATACTAAATTATTTATCAGTTAGAACTAATTTGAAAAACAAGAGTGCAGTATTTAAGTCACACGCTTTAGATACACAAATAATGATAACAATTTCAACACTAAACTATTCCTGATTTGTAAAAAACAGGTCACGAACCAATATGGTAAGTCACTTATAAGCGTTAACAACAGTCTTTGCGTTGTCATATATTTTGAATATGAACAATGTGATAGACTTAGAACACAAAATGCCATATAATGCAATAAAGATTCTACCTCGATTTATACAAGGAAAATAATAAATATAAAAACAAATGAAATTGACACATCTTTGTAGGGGAAAGAGGGGCCAAAAAGGATACCCCTTTAATTTGTTTCTTGAATTCTTTCCCTACCTATGCCTCTTAAGTATAACTCCAAGTGGAGTAAGCTCTGTTTCCAAAGAGAAAAATAAAAGAAGAAGAATTTGAATATCCGTCAGCGCCTCACAAGTGTGGTTAAGTTGGCTGCCAAAAGCTTTCACCTCACCGATCAAACGCTAATCTACGTAGTCTGGAAAATGTTAGCTGAAGGTTTCCCAGCCACATCGTTGGAGCCGATTTTGACTTGTGTCGGGAGACAAAAATTGATACCTCTAGGCGCTGGAAGCCTTCTCACAGACGTCTGTGCCTTCCAGCGATTGAGCACCGAAAAATAGCCGCCAAATAAATACCCTAGGTTTTTCGGACATCGGCAGATTGAGTTTGAGATCTCATCGCCTTCGGTTCAGATTGTGTGTCTGTTTAGCCAAGTCACTGGTATTCGCAAATGCCATCGAGGTTGGATCTCACCAAGCAGATCCATCTCTTTTGTGAAGGCTTATTATGTTCAGAGCAAGCCTCGACCCGTTTCATCTCCGAAGGACTGGCCAGGATTTCTTTCGTCTCATCTGGAACCCCTCTCAAGGATCTCCCTGGTCCCGTGTGAGATTTCCCGCCCAACATTAGCAGAGTCTCGATTTTTGGAGGTTGCACTTCTCTGGAGCAGAAGTGCCATCGTCCTTATTCAAATAAGATTGTGAACTCGTCTTCTGATACCCCCCTTCATCCACGTCACCATCAGGATATTTGGTGGAAAATCACGACCATTTTCCGTCTCTATTCCCTCGTGCCGCTTTGCTAAAGGATTTCCCTTCCTGGACGTGACCCCTTTAATTTAAAACGAACCTTGATTGAATCTCCCGTTAATTGACCGGCTTTCCGACTTTTAAATATTCCTTCTGTACAATTCATTAATAGTTTTCCCTTTAAAAGCTAATTAATAGGTAATTAACGTTACCCAATTGTCAATTATCTATATTTTGTCAGTAGTATCCTTATTTACATATCCTATTATATTAACCGTATGAATATATATGTTAACTAGTGCCTACTTATTTATTTTATTTTTTGGTTTTCATTCTTTAAGAACATCCTTGAACTGCACTTTAGTATACCCATAAAACGCTATCGGCCCCTGGATTTAAATCGCACTCTTATACCTCGTAATCAACGGATTACTTTTAAAAGGTGAATGTACTTGTACGTAGCGAAGGACGCGTACGTACATCAGAGGATATATGTGTATATAACTATATATATATATATACATATTCTGGTGGCTTTTATCTTTTTCCCCCAACAAATAGATATATTAATGTATATATAGACGTGTTATCTGGGAATTTGTCCTATTCCTCGACAATCTTATTAATGACATAAAGAGTAGGCTACTATAAATATATTTACAAAATATGTAGGTGAAGAATAGTAATTTATATTTTCAAGCGTTCGAATATCGGATTATAATGACAAAAGATAAGGGGAGTGGAGAGAGAAAATATGTATAATAACTAAAAAGAAATCAGTAAATTAATAAATCGATTTTCTCTGGAAGTTTTAATATCAGAACATTTCATGAGTGAAGCCGTTTACACTGAGCACATTTAAGCTCTCTCCCAGTCATCTCGCCATCTCCTCTTTGGGGAATTCTTTCATCTCGAATTCCTTTTTCTCGCATCGTTGCGACTTCGATTTATCGTTGTCCGTGGTCTCGACTCCTTTCGCCCCGATATCGGCGTCTTTGGGTTTCTTCTCGCCGAATACTGTCATCGTATTCACCTCTGTGGACTTGGATCGAATTCACTCATCTTCGCCGAGCCTCTTTCAACTGGGTTTCTGACGTGGGTTATTGCTTCACTTTTCTGGTATTAGGTATTTTGGAGTATTTCTATCTTCTTACGTCCCTTTTAAATTAATTAAGTTTTATTCATGTAAATTTAAGCCTTCGAGTAAGTTACGTAAGACATGGAGGTTTAACGGCGCTTGTCGTTCCAGCTTTACGCAAATTATTCATAGAACCTTATTGTGCATGCGCGAATATTTATTTTGGTAAGAACGACTTGTGATTGTTAGAAGGTGATAATCATTTGTGACTTTTCTTATTATTTGCTGTATCCCCGTATAATTTGTTGGCAGTCAATTTATTTCATTTTGATTTTGATGTAAATAATACAGTTAATACTTTTATGTGTGAATTCATTTACCCTCTTGCGGATACCTCGTAATTTTGCACCATCCTGGTAAATTCTGGTGAATTTCTGGTAGGCCTTTAGATCTCTGGTCTTCTATAGATTTCTCGTGTGTGTACTATTTAGGCCGTGTGAACCGGGTTCTGCGATAGTCTTCACACCATTTGGAAAAGATTATTCCTCGTGTTTTATTTTGGGGAAGCTAAGGATAACTCTCTTTATGATAAATTAACTGAAAGAAACGTCTTGAGCTGTTCGTCGAAGTCTTGTTGATACGGTATAGCACCTGATTATATAAGTGCTTAGAAATTCAAATGCATATCAGATTAAAGCCCAAATTGAGTTTGTACCCAGTTAGAAAGACGTAAACTCAATGCTGACTTAAGTTTAAAAATCTGTAAATAGAAAAAATCCAATGTCCGGTGGTATGAGGTATGATTAAAACGAATCATGTGTAAATAGAAAGAAAATTCTCGGAGTATAAGAACCACTTCCAGACCCCAAACGTTGACATGATTGGCATCATATGATATGAAATAAAGAATCCTGGGAATGCTGCCACTTTAACAAATTAATGTTTTGCATAAATCGTTCACTTATTCTTGGATTTGGTAAGTTATATTAAAGGAAGAAGAGGAAAAAATGTCCGTACACTTCATTGCTCTGTAGCTTTCTTATATAGGCCCTTTTTATATGATTACGAATGCTAATTTTCTGTACCAGTGTTGAAAAGCGGCTAGACATTAGGTCTGCCTGAAATATGTATTTTATATGTATCGATGGATATGTATAATTCCATTAACTGGTAGGGGAGAATTGTAGCGGTAGGCTTGTGACACCGAAATTGCAAGATTTAATATGCCTAGCGAGAAACTCTACAAATGGACGCTCGGGATATCTATCAAATCATAAAAGGCTATTTTATAAATTATAGAAATAATATGCCACAAATAATAAATAAAGAACTAAAAGAGAAATAGGAAATTAAAATACATATATAAATGTACATACGTCAATGTAAATATATATAAATGCATATTAGTTCATATAGGTATATATATATAAAGCTACATCAGTCAATGCAGATATATATAAATGTACATCAGTCAATGGAGGGCAAGCTATTCGTCAAAAATGCGCTATCAAAGGGTTGAGACCTGAGCAAACATATTATCAGAAACATACAAAAGTTGTTCCATTGCCGCGTAAAAGGTCAGCCGTTTAAACAAAGACGCTATCAAAGGTGGACACAAAGAAAACATACGCACACAAGAATACAAATGTACTTCCATTGCCGTGATAGAAGGTCGCCGTTCAAACAAAGCTTGGGATAGATGTGCCTACTGAAAATACAGTAGCCGCTGTCATTGTTTAATTAACAGTGGCCGTTGTTTTCATTAAGAATTCCAATAATTAGACAAACAGACAGGTTTAAGTTTTCTATTTTCAGGAAACCGACAAATAGTTTATCCTGTGTCCATTGTTATTCAGGTCATTCTAAATATATTAAAACATTAGTATTTTCTTTCATGTATCTTAGGGCACTGAGAATATGTAGTCCTGACTATATAGAACAAGAATTTCTAAAAATTAAAGAGATTGCCTTCAATCTGTGTTAATCGAAAATTTTTGGGAAAAGTTCATGTATAAAGGTGGAAAAGACATTCTATAACGCCAAGTTAGGAAAAACAGAACCTTTAAACGACATATTATTTTTCCCATACCCTGATAATTTCTTGTATATAGTACCAATGTTAGAACAACTTGATATAAATGTTACTAATAAATACAATTATACATTAAAAAATATGTTAATAAAACATAGCCAAAGGAACGATAATAATGTAATATATAATAAATATACTTTGTTTGGAGTAATTTTTTCCATGTAAGTCAAACTTCTAAAAATATCTCTGTAAGAATGAAGCAACATCCTAATACAGTATCTAAGAGTTATACAAATAATGCTTTGGCCGTCCTAATCTCCAGCACAAAGGAGAGAATTGTAAATATTAGCCCAGTTTTGATTTCTTTAGATCCAGTCCTATCTTTCATCCTAAAATTTAACATACGAGGGACAGTCAATAAGTTTCGTAATTCAGATATAAGGAAACTTGATCACTTGCAGTAACTGCACTGAGTGCTCCATCTTACGAAGAAGAGTTAGCTTTTATTTTAGACCGGCATTGTGCATAAGCCTTCATAGATTTCAGCGTGTCAGAAGCGTCGGAAGTCAAAACATATAATAAAATTAACCCATTTGCCGTTGTAAACCATCGTGCAGGCGACATTTTTCCAGGACTCTTACGAGCGTTTTCAGCAAAACATTTACCCTGTGAGATAGATTGAAAGATATCAAACAGATACTTTAATCGGTGCTCAGAGTTGCACTCTCTTCAAACGGCAATTTATTAGGAATTGGCACGAATTCAAAAACACTTCTTCTATCAGAGAGAAGTGCTCTTGTGATGAGTTCCACCATTCATCTCAACAACAAATGTCCTAACTTTTCCACCCTTTAAATAAATAGAATATCATGGCTTATCCCATATAATTACTTGCTGTAGTGTAGAACGTTAATTGACATACTCTATTCTAACATTTGACTTGTCAACTACTATAGAGGTTTTTCCCTTTAATTGACGATAATTGACGTGGTCATATGCCAACGCAAAATTTTTGTTTACTTCTTTGCGTTTCACGGATGAAGAAAGCTCATAGTCGCTACATTCGTCAGCATATTCTTTTTTGTGCTGGCTGAAGGAAGAATCACTTCGATATTATCTGTCAAAGTAGATGGTTGATTGAAGAGATAATACTCACGATTCTTCATAACTGCACTCTGAATATTCTTCTTTGATTGAATTCTATCGATATTACCTATTGTCATTTCCCTAGTTGTTTGTTGGTCTTCCAGAAACGTTTGCTTCAATAGCGGCCCCTTCTTTCCCTTGCTACAAAAACAGTTTTCAAAGCAATCGCATTTACAACACTAAATATCAAACAGTTGTTTTGCATTATTTCTTTGAATGATGTCAGATCTTTCCTGCTAATACTGTATTTCTCATTAAAGCCTCTTATGTTGAATAATAATTTAACATTCTTTTTCTAACTGCCTCTATTGACACACAAGGGATTGATGCCGTTTTCTGAATATAAATTAACTTCTCCGCTACTAATGTGATAATTTGTTTAATTGCTAGGTCTTTTCTATTAGAGGTACTTTTCCTTTTCTCGTTTAAACAAAACATATTTTATAACATCTTTATATGTTGGCAACACTCGTTCACGAATGGCGTAGCGTGCACCAACAAAAGGTTTTCAATTTCATGACGCGTTCTAGATTAAATGCCGAAATTAAATATTGTTTTAATTTTTTAATAAAACGTCTATAAATATTTATTGTACACTATAAATAACTGTTCTCAAATACAAGCAGAAGAATGTAATCGAAACAATAGACACTATACAGAGCCACACAAATATACACATCCACTCTCAATGGGATCTTCCACGCTATTGAAACATAATTGTCACGTACGACACTATAAAATGTCATTGAGGAACCTCTAAATATCAATCGATTACTTTCAAATTTTGTTCACTTGTTCTTTAAAATACGAAAAATATTTCTTAGGAGGTATAAATTCAAAATTCGAATTTAATTTTCAGATATAATCCACGAAGTTAAAATTTAGTTGAAAATCACATAATTTAAAATTTTCACTGGCGTTGAGGAACCTTTAAAAATTATTATATCACAACTTTTTTTGGGAGGATTAATTTGACAGATAGCCCCCCAAAAAAATCGTGGTGGGAAAATAAATTTCAGAAAATAGGTTTTTCGCTCCACCCTAATGAACATTTCATATTATGGACACCTTTATTCAGAGGTTCCTCATTACCAATAATTACGTTGTCAGAAGAAGATCGCATTCCCATTAAAGCTTGTTACTGCAAAAAGCAATGGAATACTACAAGATTATTCCGAGAATTTTCTAGAAAATGTTGAAAAGAAGTGCTGTGGAAAGACGCCTATATAAGATTCGCGAAACAGTAAGCAATAATAGAAACACGGAAGCGGTAGACCTAAAACAGCTTCAGAACCGGTAAATGTGAATTACATTAATTATAACATCTGCCTTCAAAAGGATAAACCAAGTAGTCATTTATCGCAAAGAACAATTGCTTATAACTTCAATAATAAAAGGAGTTCTGTACAACGAATAATTAAGACACAAAAGCTAAAAGCCTTCACAAGAATAGTGTCTTCTAGAATAAAACAAATATAAGATGCAGACAGTTACTTGATAACTTCTCTGTCGTTGATGTTAAAAATATTGTCTTCACGGACAAAAAAGATTTTATTCTAGACTATCAGCGAAACCGACAAAATGGTTAGACATTAGACATTCCGATAAACAGATTGTAACATGAAACCTTTAAGATTTTCCAAAGAGGTTATCATATATGCATGGGTCTCTTGGAACGGCAAACTATATGTCCATTTTATTGATACTGAAAAGACAAAAGTGAATACTGCTAATTACATTAAACTTTCCGAAATACAGTTGTTGCCTGATAATTGTCGCCGCCTGTACCAGGAAATCATTTTATTTTGCAACAGGATGGAGTACCTTCGCATACAAACCACGCCACCCAGTCGTTTCTAATTAACAATACGCCAAGATTAAAAACGAAAAATGAATGGCCAGCGCAAAGTCCAGATTGTAATCCCATGGATTACTCACTTTTGGAGTTACTAGAAGAAAGGGTTTACCGAGGTCGGAGTGAAAAATACACTGAACTAGAATTGAAAAGCAAAATACGTTAATCTTGGAAAGAAATTGGCATTCATAAACAAGATAAGTTTGTATGTGTGGAAAAAGAGCCTTAGAATAGTGATTCATCAAAGTGGTGATCCATCAATCATTTACTGTAGCTAAGTAAAATTTCTGATAATTTATTTCTTTACACTCGTTATTCGTTGTTTTTTACCCATGTTGTTATTTTCGTTAAGTGCAAGAAAACTATAGATGTTATCTAAATTCCGTTTTATGCAGTCGAAAAAGGAGGATTGAAAGTATCCTTTATATGATAATTGTTTTGCATGAATAGGAAAGAGGTTACTAAGATATTATTTTTTTATAACGTGTTATTTTAGGGTGGGAAACCAGATATATACATATGTATATATCGCAGGCAAATATGATTTAATTCTTTAGGTCTGATTAAGTTTGAAAATGTGCAACGGCTTTTAAAAAATACAAAATATTCGTTCAAAAAAATAAAAAAGTTTATCGAATCGATTCCACCGTTCATTGAACTAAAATCATTAAATACAAAAAATTCTTCTTTTTCTACCCATTTCTCCCTTATGAATAAATAATATATTGGTGAACTAAATCGCAATTTTGAAGTTGCGCAAAGGGAAAAAATTCTCTTCCTACCCCAAACTCGTCCTAACCCTAACCCACACTTACACATGCATTAACACATGGTAAGCAAAAGTTGTATATGAGAGTGAGAAATAGTGAGATAGAGAAAGAGATTGTGTGTGAGAGAGTGTGTGTGTATATGTGAGAGTGTAAGTGAGAGGGAGTGAGTAACAGTCTTAGTGAGAGAGAGTGCATGGAAGAATGTGTGAGAGAAAGTATGCTAAATAGAACGTATGAATGTGCATCAGGGTGTTTTTGAGAGAGTTTATGTGAGGGTTTATGTGTGCCACAGTTTGTATTAATTTGACTATGGGTAGAAAGTGTGTATGAGAGAGTTTGTGCAGGAGTATTGGTGAGATTGTGTGAGAGAATGAGTGAGTGTGTGTAAAAGAGTGAGTTTAAAAGGGTTTGTGAGAGAATGCAGTGTGAGAGCATATGCAATGCAAAAGTGTGCCAAGGTGCGTGTGAGAGTGTGTGTGTGATAAAGAGTATGAGAGTGTGAGTGAAATGGTATCTGTCAGAAATTGGTTGCTAAAGTGTGTGCACGTAAAAGGGTATGTGAGGATGCGTGCGATTAATAGAAAGTTTGTGCAAGAGTATATAATAGAAAGAGAAAGTGGGGGGTGAAAAAGTGTATGTGCGATAGTGTGTTTTGAGGGAGAGTGCGTATGTGAGTGTGAATTAGTTTGGAAAATTGTGTGTGAGATTATGTGAGTGTGTTTTTGAGAAGGTATGTGGGAGAGAGTTTCTATTAATTATATATATGAGATAATGTGTGTGAAAGTGATTATGTGAGAGATTGCATGTGCTATTTTTGTGAGAGTGGGCGGTGACAGTGTGTGGTCGAAAGTGTGTGTGAAAGAGTGTTTGAGAGCGTGGGTGAGAAAGTGTATGCGATAGTGTGTTTTAGGAAATTCAGGGGCGTGTATGAAAGAGTGTTTGCAATTGTGTGTGTGTTTGATAGAGAGTGTGCGAGATAATATTTGAGGGTATATGTGAGAAAATCTGTGAGGGTGTGTGAGAAAGTCTGTGTGAAAGACTAGGTTTGATAATGTATTTTTTAGAGTGCGTGTGTGAGAGTATGTGATGGAGTGTGTACAAGAGTTTGTATTTGAGTGTGAGTGCGAGTGAAAGTGTGTCAGGGTTTTAGTGATGGTATGAGTGAGGGTTTGAGTGATAGTGTGTATGAGAGACGGTGAGAGAGAGTGTGTGTGTGTGTTTGTGTCTGTGTATGTTAGAGATAGCGAAAAAGCGATGGAATTTAGGGGTGGAATGAATATTATTCTGTTGCCTACGTTTGAAAGGGACCAAGATCTGACGGAGGACGCGAGCCCTTAATGCCTTTTGACATCTTCTGAAATTGGTTATTGGAATTCCGATTGACGTCACTCTGTGCTTTTTCTGTTTTCCTTCCTCTGATAATGTTAAGCCCTCAAGGCTTCAAGTTGTATACTTGCGCTCTATCACTTACTTCAAATTAAACAGAGACTGTTTAAACCTCTTCAGAAATTTTCCGTAAATATAATTGGTTAGATTTGCTAACGTTTTGAACAAAGTTCGATCTAAATCCAGTTGAAATAATTCTTTTCGTCGTTCTTAGGGAGCCAGTCGGCTATTCGACCGGCACTTAGTCTGATGCATGCATGTAGTGAGCGCCCTCCGTAATCGCAACACGCACATAGACAATCCTAACACCACGGTCGTTTCCGCCATCACGTTCAAACAAACACAATACCCGATGCTTCCGCATCCAGAACCCGTTGAAGGGGCCTTCATAGCCACGACCCCTCTGAGGTGGGACAGGAAGTGGTCTTTGGGCCTGGCCCTGAGGGGTTCTCTGCCCTTCCGATTTTGTCAAAGCAAAGCTCCCCCTTACTCAACGTTATTGCATCAAAACGAACATTAGCGACTATACCTTAAGAACAGCTAGCGAATAGCATTATGATTTAGATGCGAATTCATTATCCAATCGGAAGACCTCTTCCACAATTAAGAGGAACACGGTTAGCGCAATTAATTGATTGATTATAATTATCGATCCATTATTTGTGCCACCCGCCTATTTCAAACTCCTTAATAGTCTTACATACCTCCCATGTGCATTGCGTTACTTTTGTAAATTTATCATCCTAAATAAGTTTGATGATGTAAAGACTTATCCTTGGTTACACACAATAAGCTGGCTTACCTCGAGAAATGATCCCGCGATTTGATAGCCAACCAATCAAGGCAAAAGAAAACAACAAACTACCCTTTCATTTTTGCAAAGATGAACCAGTATACAATTTGAACATCTAAAACTGCATACTCTAAGGATTTTGCACTAGTTTATTCTATTTCTGTTCTCATTTAACATCTACCGTATTGTTCTGGATGCACAATCATTTTATGTACTTTAGTTCTTTTTTGTTGAGTATTTTGTGGATTTACACCTTAGAAGTTTGGAGGGTCTTGTTTATTATGACCCGCTTTTTCCTCTCAGTAGACGAACGAGATTCAAGACATGGTACATCGCTGTCCTGACTAATTTTGGAACAGTGAAGAATCAGAAATCTCAGATGAATAA
Organism: Ceratothoa steindachneri; assembly: GCA_963969495.1. Classification (NCBI taxonomy): domain Eukaryota; kingdom Metazoa; phylum Arthropoda; class Malacostraca; order Isopoda; family Cymothoidae; genus Ceratothoa; species Ceratothoa steindachneri. The sequence continues at coordinate 14,662,224 of OZ018328.1, forward strand.
ACGTACTGCATTATCGGCCCTCTTTTTCTTGTCTGCCTTTCTTGATGAATTTCTTAAATTCCATATATTAAGCTAAAGGAATAGGGGAGGGAAGCAATAATTCACCGTTGTTATTAGACTTATTAGTTTTGGATAATATCAATACATGTAGTGGCTCCTTGTAGCCCCCACTCACGTTTATATTGCTACTTAGATGTCCTTATTTAATAAATCCCTCCGGGTATCCTTGTGATTCCACAGCTAAAACAGCTAATTTTAGCTGTGTCAGATATTAATATGGAAGACATTTCCACTCATATGAAAAATATAAAGCTAAGGGTCTTTCTCATTTGCGACTTCGACCCAACATTTTTTTAAAGTTCACTTTGAAGGGTATTTTATAGCAGTGGACATAAATAAAGACTGAACTTTAGCAGACATGTCAAACCCGCTAAAACCTCTTGCCGGAATCTCGTCCTCCCATTCATTACTTACCCGAACCATTTCCTTACGACGCCTGTTACTCGCAAGAAAATTTGCAGTCATCCCATTGTTATCGAAAAGATACACCTCTCCTCGCCTCCTGACTGACATTTTTAGGGGAGTCAGTTGCGCTATTCGTCCCTCGCATCAGGGACTAGATTCACGACCCAATAATTAAAATGCACATAAAGATCAGAAAGGTGATCACAGGCAAACTAAAAAGCACCAAGCACTGGTCCTTGTGAGAAGGGCAGGGGGGTGTAGGTGTCATGTAAGAGTGTGTTTAGGATAGAAACTTATTTGGTCCGCATCAGGAGAAGGTAGATATGAATAACCAGATAGGGAGCAGTAGTGCTCCATCGGCATGGCCTGAGAACATAAGAGTGTGAGGTATTATTGTTACTAAGACAGGAAGGGAGTAATAGCGGTTTAGGGAGTGTCTATTTGTATCATGATGCGTGGAAGCTAATTAGTCCCATGGAAAGTAGTCGGCCATTGGCAGATACGCTAATGGGCGACGAGCTCGGAACGCAGGTAAATAAGTTGTGTCCACGCTCGCTGGAGTCGAAGCACACAACGTTCTTCACAATAATTTTCAGAAGCTCTCTGACGCATTTACCAATGTTGGCTTCTGCCTGTTAATTAAATAATCAAATTATGATAAACCTTAAAAATGTCCTTTTGTACCCACTAAAATAAATCAAGCGATACCACTATAGAGAAAGTAAATCTATAAAGCTATAAATTTGTCCCTTGTTGGTGATACTTCACTCAGGCTATGACGTCCTTAACAAAACCATAGTTTGGATTAGAGGTTTAAATATACGTCACAAATCTTTCTATTTTAAATATTTACTTGATTAATAATGGAATGAATCATTTCCAATTCCGATCAATTTGTAAGAAAGTTGGACCTAGAACATTGGTTACATACATGGAACTCGGAGGGACAGCGTGTGGTCCGCCCTGAGTGCAAAAAGAGAAGGGCCCCGTTCGAAGAAATGTCATAAATCCTTAATTAAAGGCTAAGTATCGAGGAAGTTATCCTTTGCCCTCTTTATTTTCTTTACTCAAAAGAGGGTGGATGGTGTAGCGGGGTTTACCATTTTCGGTAACAACAGAAACCTGAAAGACAAATAAGAACTCCCGTTCCAGGGCACTTCAGGAGAGTATTCTGTATAGAGTGCTAGACCTTGTACCCGAAAGAGCTGCATGCAATTCCCCAGGTGAGTGCCCTCAAGGAAGAACTCGATCACTTAGGGAACCTCTACTTGTAATCCAGATCTGAGGAAGATGGTGCGCATCCCTGGTACCTTCTATGCATCCTCCCTTTGCAGATGTCTCTTTTTCTCCTTTTATTGGTCTTTTCTCCAACTACCGTATTTGTTACTAGATTTACTCTCTCTCCAAGTGTAAAGGGGCGTAGTGCCGAAGATATGACTTTGACTAGTGAAAATGTTCCGTCCTAACACCAACCTTTGTTAAAGGAGGTTCGGCTTTACTACTTTTGGATCCACCTCTGGGCAGCTACTCCTATCTTAATGAGATCGATCCATGCTTTCTAAGGAGCTCCTTATACTTTCTTCCAGTGGAGAGGATAGTTCCCCCTCTCTCTCCCTTGTTTATGAAATAGAATGATATGACTATCGTTTAATTGTTTTATTGTTCCTTTATTCTATTCAAAGATTGACTACGGATACAAGTTTTATCTGCTGCTGATCTCTACAGTGCCTATACACCGAGAGATGTCAATTGTAGGCTCATCCTCTACAGTTTAGGGCAAGGCAACTTCTTGAGAGCTTGAGGTCAAACTTGGTCCGTTGTTTCCTTTGTAGGTTGAACCAGGCGACCGCCGTAGAAGGCTTCACGTCTAAATCAGTGTCAGCACCACTGTGATCTCAAGGCTTCTTCAACGTCAACTATTGCATTTGAGATTTATATAGTACGCGCCTTACCACGCTAGTGTCTTACTAGTGTACATGGGTGATGCTTCCGTCTTTACGGCCGAGGTGGTTGTATTACACTGCTCGGCACAGTAGTCTACGTATCATATCTGGTTTGAAGACCGAATTTTAATCTAATGCGAATCACAGAGTGTCGTGTGTGCTTTCGAGGCCTTGTAAATCTTCACAAACCCCTGTTCGCAGTTTTTGAGAAGTAGCTGCTTCATCGAGCCAAGACTATGTCTAGATTGTGGAGAGTGCAGGAAATACTCACGCTGATGAGGTCACCAAACCGTCTGCTGCGAATAGGGGGAGGCAGAACAGTGCTTAATAAAGTGCTCTACTTTTACTACGTGGCAAAAATCAGGTCTGCCCTTCGAGGGGCCTGACAAAAGAAATGGGAGATAGGGTGGCTGTAACATAAAGATGCGTGACATTGCGTCACCTCTTTTCCAATGAACCTACCCTCCATTGCCACGACTGCTTCCAGACGTTTTATGCCACCCAATTCCGACAAACTCGCAGCGCCATATAAGGGAGCGCTCCACTTAGCTTTATTGTCAAGATTGTTAGCCATCCAGACTGTATGGCAGATTCATTTCCAATTTTTCAGTCTAGGAGATTTTGCGCGAGTTAACCCTGCCAGTACTGAGACAAGCTGGGTTGCTACAGCGTGGTATTTGTACTACAGATAAGTTAGTGCCCCCTAGAGTGAAAAGGCATTGAGGTTTTCAAAGAATCGGGTGTCCTACCTTATGTAAAACTTGTTTGAAGTTGTCTGCATACTCATACACAGGATGGTGGCGGGCCTTCCTCCGACGGTGAAGTTTGCCTTTTCAGATATTTATCGACTATTAAAACTAATTTTATCTTCTTAAAATTAACAAAAAACTAGGAGTAATATTCAGTTTGCATAATTAAAATGATAACTTAATTTGTTTGAAGATTCTTTTTCTCATTGCTGACCATTCTTTTCATAACATTCATTTACTCATGACGAAGTTGTTCTTATCACTTTTTCAAAAGTTCTTCATCGATGTTATTATTGTTTTGAGCAATATTATTTTTTAGTTGTTGGATACTTCGAGGATTATTATGGTGCATACGATATTTTAAATATCCCTATAAAAAAAATCGAAATTTGTTAGTTTGGGGGATCTTGGAGGGCACATAATATCACTGTTTTGCGAAATGATTTTTTCTCTGAAGTATCGTCCTAACAACTGCATTGTTTCATTCGATGGATGTGATGTTGCACCACCTTGCTGGAAAAAAGGTTGTCGTCTATTTCAAGTCTTCGAGAGTTCGGTAAAAATATTCTTCAAGCATGTGTCGGTATCTGTCACCATTAAAAGTGAATCAACTTCCATTTTCGTTCTCATAAAAATACGTCTCAATGATCTTCTGAGGTGTTATCCCACACCGCACAGTGGTTTTTGCAGGATGTAGCTCTTTCTGGTGTATAGCTTCTGGGTTATGGTGTGACCATATTCTGTTGCTTTGCTAATTATTGGTATTAGCTGAGATGAAAGTGCGCTTCGTCAGACATTATCACGGGCGGTACATCAACTTCACCAAATTATTGTCTAAATCTTGTGCGTACGATTTTCTTTTCCCCAAATCGTTGTCTTCCAACTTTCGCGCAACCAGAATCTTGTATTGCTTGAGTTTTAGTTTTTTCTTCATTACATTGTATGTTGCACTCTTTTATAATCCCACTTGCTCTGATCTTCTTTTCAATGATTTATGCGGCACCCGTTCAACCTTCGACGCAAGACCCATAATTTTATGTTGTTCTATACCTTTTTTGACAACACACTCTTTTCGTCCATCTTGTACACTACCGTTTTCTTGATTTTTTTAATTAGTCTGCATAGCGCTGGTCGTGATGGTATATCTTGAGCTAATTCGCAGTCTCATCCGTCATTGTGTCGAAACAACTGAACAGTTGCATATGAAGTATGAGTATGTTTCAATCATTTTTTTTCCTCCAAGAATCTAGCATTCCATAAATCACTTTTTCTAACAAAACTATTGGTGTTTTTCGTTTCTAGCAAAAAATAACCGTTTAAATAAAACTGGCATAACCTTTAAAATTTCATCATGATAACAAAATTATTCTCGATTTTATTAAACATCAAATGTAAGACATGTGAAAAAATCCCCGTATAATCAAATACTTAGCAAAATAAAATATACGAACCAATGCTAAGTTTAAAATATTACCATTGGGAAAAGAACCCACGTGTATAAGAGTGTAAGAGAATAAATATCCTTGCACCAAAGAGCTCAATGCACTCTGTCTAAAGCGCGTTCCAAATCAGCTCCGAAAAGCCAATATGGTAATCAGAAATCTGTAGCGATTCAGGAATCTAAGAACTAGTAACAGAAAAACGATTATTATGGCACTAATTAGAGTAACACTGATTTAATCAGCCTCTACATTCGACTGCGCATCAACAGAACAAAGAAATGGCACTTAAAAAAATAAAAAATAAGAACATGTACCAAATTATCGTGAGACGAGGAAAAGAAAGAAAGAGACATGAAAATTTCCAAAGAACAACGACGATTCTAAAAGGAAATCTAGTGCTGCAAGAACGAGCCAAATGAAATGCCAAATAAAATATTGCAAACGTTAGGAAAAAATCAAGACCACTAATTGGAAAGAAAAGAGAATGTCAAATCCACGCATGGATTCCAGCTTGTGCAAACCTACTGGAAAGAGTAGAAGAACGAGCCGTATATGGCTGGATAATGGAACATAAAATTATATTAATAAATACAACACACTACTCATTTGGAAACAAAGTCACAATTAGACCTTAAAAGAGTTTTGCAACCTAACATAAGATGTATACACAAAGGCTGCAATCAAATTAGGACTATAAAGAAAGTACCCGATGCCGACTAAAAATCAAAGCGAAATGAATAATAATAACAAGGAAATATAACAACGTAAGGAATCAACAATTTTAAAACAAACAAATTAGAAAATCAAATTCAGTATGCACAAACACACAATTTAAAAGAACAATAAAGAGTCAAGCATCTTCCTCAAACTAGGAGCATAAAAAGTCAAAGGTAACACGTAAAAATAAATAAATTTTTCCTATCAAATGCACAGAATAATTAGAGAAACCTGTCGAATATCCTTCCCTCTAGGCATCTCTTTTCAAATCTTCTAATTTATTCTCTTTTTATTCCCTTCAAGGAATAGAATTTTATCTATGTAGTTTTTGAAATTTAATTGTTATATATAAATAATATACTGGTAGTCTTTATTTTGAAATTTTAAAAATCTGTTCGAGATAACCTTGGTTAAGATTAGCTGTTCCTCAAAAACACCAAATTTAAACACTTGGTTCATGTTAAACTAGCCTGTTTTATAAATAAACTTTGTTATCTGAGTCTTTTTAACTGATTCTAGATAATTGACTTCGCTTAACACGGGAATTACCGTGTAGTTAAATAGATGATATGAGGTACAAGTGCGCCGAAAGCTACAAAACTAAACTTAAATCTAATAATCCACAAGCAAATGGCAAATGTTAGTAGAAACTTTTGTAATGAAAAATCTACCTTTGTACTATTAATTAGAAAGAAAAGATGATATAAGTGCTTTGCTTTTATGTTTGGCTCTAGTTTCATCCCTTTTCATGTGCTACCGGTATTTGGCCATCATTATGATGTATCTGCGGCCTTGATACCTTACTTTTATCGTCCGAATCTCTTGATAGGACTTTTTCCTTTTTCCCCACTGTAATCTTCACATTTTTGAGGAAAAATACAAGTGAGTGAGAAATAAATGAAATTTTATAGACATACGAACTCTTAGATTCTTATAGCATTTCAAGAAAATAGTAAGGATGGCTTCATACTCGGGACCACGTTGATTTACGCGGAAATTAGTCTCAATTAATTCGAATTCAATTTCACAAGCTGTCTTTTTATTTTGAGCATAGTTTCTAAAACAAGAATTCTCTATTAAACTTCTAATTTGGGGAACATAAAAAATACCCCAATTCCACTTTTCATAAAGTATATGTGGAAACTTCTGTATGTAATGAAAAGTTGGTTTCTGTTTATTTATTGTCAAATGAGTAAACAGAATGGGTGGGGTCAGAATTTTCTTAAAATCAATCATTTGTTTCACCAGGAATATATGTATATTGGAATAGAGGTGTAAAAGCTAAGCTTTTAGGGGTCTCCATTCATGCTGTTCAAGATGTTTTGTGTCTCCCGATACATTACTAATATCAGAGTTATAACTTTGAGATCTCAACTGATTTCACCATGTTAATCGTTGTATTTATTGTCATCAAGACTAATTTTCATGTTGTCATAACTTTTCATCAATTAGATATAATCACCAACTGAATTATAAAAAAGATGGGTACCATTATTAAAGAGCTCAGCTTTGAGTCGTCTATTTGATTAATTTAAAACTACTTACTATTCAGATGGATGGAACACAAACCTCAGAGCTTCGATCAAACCGTTAATCTCGGAGAGGTAAACCAACGATGAATTTACATTAAGGGTAAAGATCTTGCTGAATTTTTTTATACCTCTTACTGTACAAGTAATATGTTGTGTTTGGCACCAATAGTTTAATTATTCTCTAAGAAGAAAGCCAATAAACCCTGACACCTGAAAACCAATTTTCTAGTTCTAAATCTCTTATGAGATCATTGATATATACTTCTCTCAAAGGTTTAGTTCATAAAACTAGATGATAATAGACTGAATGTTACGGAGTTATAATCATTGTTTATCTCATTATTCCTGACTTTATTCACATATAAGCATTTAGATAAAGCTGGAACTCAAATACCTAATCTATGGGTGATTAACTTTATGGCAGATGGCCAATCTGGGTATTAATAGCATTTTGATTTTTATGTTTACTCCTGAAACCAAAGATATACATTTATGGTAAGTTATACCATATTAAAATCCAAATGGGATTAAAAACTAGTTTACTGACTTCTCAATAAGATGCATTAAATATAGTAAATATAGAAACTGTTCTTTGATTATCAACCATTAGGAGTTCCTGCATTTCATTTGGTCTACAAGAGACAACCAGAATTTTCACTTTTTTTCAACAAAAATTCATTAGGCTATTGTAAGCATTAGCTTGGTAATGATTTTCACTCTTATAGACCAAATAGCTTTATAATTTGTAAAATCTTCGAATGTTTTCAAATTATCAATGTCTGTATTGGAAAATTAGCAAAATGGTGGACTAAATACCTTACCTTGTAATTTCGTTATGCAGAATAGGAAATTCCTCACATGGTCTTTTTCTTCCATCCACGCCATACGTATTGATAAAGATAATGCCTCCAGGCTTCCCTCCTTGCTCCATCGTCTGAACAAAATAGCGACAAGTTCGGCAGCATATGTGAGGAGCAAAATCATAATTATGATCGCCCATTTTCATGCCATATGAGGCAGAATAGCAGGTCTTTACAAATGCTGTAATGTTAGATTGTTTTCCAGGCACAGCACCTTTCTACATAAGTAGAAATCCTATTTAGACCATTTTTGCATTTTTTATTCATGTTGAATGATTTTTTAAAATAATGATAATTATAATGTTGCGATATATAGTTATCTGCTAACTTTTTAACCAAAAATCTAGAATGATGAAAGAAAGCTTTCTGAAAAACAGATTAATTACAGCAATTACATACAAACCAGCATTGAAACGATGAAGGAATATTTTAATTCAGCACGAAAATTTCATAGAGGATTATTTAAAAAATCTCAGCCATCAAAAATACTACACACCAGTGAAATAAGTGTTGCCCGACTAACCATAACCTTACATTGAGTAAACGTTAAATAAGGTGGCAATTTAAAAGATTAAGGCAGATGTGTGTATATATATATATATATATATATATATATATATATATATATATATATATATATATATATATATATATATATATATATATATATATATATATATATATATATATATATATATATATATATATATATATATATATATATATATGTATATAAATATATATATATATATATATATATATATATATATATATATATATATATATATATATATATAAGAAAATTGACGGAAATGAACAAAGAGACAAGAAACATGAGTTTTTAAAGGCAAGTGAAAGGGACATTGCTAAACGCACGAACAAGGAAAGCAAAGAGGGGCACAATGAACGAAATCCCTACTGGAAGCAGAAATAAATCAAGAAGAAAAAGTTTGAATTTTCCTGGCGGCACTCAAACTCTGGTCTTCTGATTGCCGGTATGAAGGCTACCATTTAGCCATTCGGCACAATGAATCAAACCCACCCAAGGCGTTACCCTATCAAACCCAGTATCCTCCAGATTAGGAACTTTCATGGGATCTTTATACGGTATATCCATAACTGCTTGCAATTTAAATGCTTATTATCCAAGTTACCTACAAAAAGAAGCAAATATACGTGCAAGATGTTACTTACCACATCAAATGGAGGTAAATATAAGCGGCCGGAGTTGCATCCGACAGGAGGAGTAAGGCTTTGGAACCAGCATTCATAGTCAGGTCAAAATGCTTGAACACTAACTAGGCTTAAAAACTATACGACTACAGATTGTAGAGCAAGTGGTCATGCCATTTCATTTGCTCCTTTACGGTTAGAAGATGCAGAAGAACAACTTCGTGGCTATAAACTTCCCCATGCACTGGTCTGGACATACCACGAACTGAAGAATATGCAACGAACTGAGACATTTGGTAGAGTAATGTTTATTCCTTAGCGCACATAAGCAGGTGTTCCTGACTAATTCATTCTGAAGGGTCCAAGTAAGTCTACTAGAATCAAACTTTGAACGAAGAGCCGAGCGCTTGCTGAAAAAAAACTACTAGAAGAAGAAAGATATAGGTCTACGAGACTGATTACAGATTTCTGCTTTTTCTATTGGGCTGCTTAGAGAACCTAAAGTTGGATCTAATCTTAATTTTCGCCTATTTTTCCGTGTGAACTTTTACACTTTTTTACGCTCCATAAGCGATACAGCTTGAATACCACAGCCTGAAGAACTATTCTTAAATAGGATGTAGCGAACACAGGAAGGAAACCCATTTATGGGGCGCGAAGAAAGGTGATCTTAGCATCACGAACCCAAAATTGTGTAGAGGCGCCTAATATCAGTAGATCGCTTTGGGTAGAGTGTTCGAGGAGTACTTCTATAATATGATGACATATAGGCACATATATGTGATGCAAAAGTAATAACAATAACTTTTCTGACAATAACTTTGGGCCATGTAAGTCGCATGCAGAATGGGAGACTAGCCAAGGACATTTTGTAGGTTGAGCTAACTCCCGGCTCCAGACCCACAGACGTGTGCAAGTGATATCTCAAGGCAGGTGGCATTGCGCAGGGAAGCCTTAAAGCTGTGGTTGTAGATTGCAGATGTTGGTAGCTTGCCACCTATTTAGCGAATTTCATGGTGCAATCTCCATTATCTTCTAAGTCAGAATAATGCAAATAATAATAAAGAATTGCGCAGTTTATACGCTTTTTTCATAATTCGAAATCTCCTTCTATGAGGAGTTAAGTTCGAAATTTAGCGATCGTTTGTGTGCTAGTTATAAAGTCTCTCTTTGCGTTCTTCTTAAGACCTAAAATGTTTTTAACCTATCTTAATTGATAGCCTAAAAATAAACTCCTCAGCATTCTTAAAATGTAGGGTAGAAGCAATTCTGTGTACTCTTTAAAATAGAATCCATAAACGAATAAAGCGGACCAATATAACACAATTGTCCAAATTAGTATACTATTCTGTCACTGTTTCTGTTCTTATCCAAGGGTGTACAAGATTTTCTACATAATATATAATGTTGTTTTTGTTATTTGGTTTCTTGAGGACATCACTTTTGGTACTGTCCAAAACTATAGAACGAATATTCGTAGATTTGTGTAGTGTACACGCTGAATATACATAATTAATGTCAGTTTTTGTTCAACTGAATGATGGAAAAAGATGGTCCGAAAGTACTCCATAACTTGTAATATAATAAAGTCACTCTCTCTTAAACATTTTCTTTCATTAGAGAACAAAATACAAAAATTAAATTTTCTTTATAGTCAAAGTTTATTTTCCCTTAAACAGTTGCCTCTAATAATGCCAAAAGTGTACAAGTCTCATTTTATAGAACAGCAAATAATAAAAGGCTGACGATGTAATGTATATTTGGACAAAGCAAGCGTCAAAAACTAGAGAGACATAAGTATAAAAGCAGCAATAACTATAAAACAATCTAACTATTTTAAAGTTTATTAAAAGAAATATTAAGAGGAAGTATAAAGGCCATTGTTCTGAATGTCTTGAACACATTTTCGGCCGCAGGACTTCGATTTGTATTGTTCAAGCGTGATTTTATTTCATTCTTCTTCGAATCTTTGCCATAAATATTAAACATTCACTCCTAACCATAAACTTCTCACCGAGTATGTTACATAGGTTTTATATCGGGTTCAAACCAGGGCTCTGCCTAGGGCAGTTTATCACATCGATACTTTTATCCTCCACGAAATGCTTCCCCATCCTGATGTGCGTCACAGTGCAATGTGATGTATAAAAACATGCTGGTATACTATCGATGCTCGGAGAGAAGTGGTCTCATATCCCTGAAGCAGATTCTTGTATAAAACAATGTTGATTATGACGCGTAAACGGACGAACCGTCAGAATTCAGCGGTTGAAAACGTTCTCCATTGCATAAAGTTACTATCTTCCAGTCTAATCGTATTTTGGGGGCATGAGATATTCAGTCTTTCACTTGCCGCTCTAAAATATGATTTCTCACTTTTCAGGACTCTACTTCATATACGCTAGTAGCTAGGGCCAACTAAGGAGTATTTTCTCAGAAGGAGAGCCAATGTAGCAAAAAACCTTCAAGTTTCCGGCAACCTGACGTGAAATGCTTGCTGCTGTCTCGAATCGGTTCTTCGTCATCATCCATTGAATTGATCGATCTTTTTTTAAGAGTAGTGTTTCGAATGCGGCCCATTTTCTTTGAGGAATAACATGGCCCGGTATACACAGTTAGCTTTATTAGGTGTTAAATCACACTTCTTGGCCATTTATCTGCCTCACAATGTCATATCCTTATTTCTTCACGATCATTTTGGACAAGCACCTCTATGAAGGTTTTATCAACTTAACTGTTCTTTTCATCATGCGAAATGAATAAAATCTTCAGTAGTATTTTGCATTACACGTATGCAGGTTATGCTGTGGATAGATTCTTAAATTTTATCCATAAAATTAAAGTAATCTTTCTCTAGTTTTGGACACACGCTTTCTTCAAATAGACATTAGTTTCCACGTATTTTTTATCCTATGTGGTATTAAGAATTATTATAATATTAAAATTATTGCACTTTAATAAGGGTCCTTTTATGGTGTGGAAAAACTGGGGCGAATCTGCGTGTCCTTTATGAAAACATGAGTGCAAGTATCAAGCTCCTTTTAAATAAAAGTACCTTGTTTTAAAATAGCCCTGGAAGTTATTGGGGCAAGTGAGTTCATGGCTTTCTGTTGTTTTTGTATTGATTTGTGTTGTAAGGGACCTGTGTTTTGGGGGACACACAAGTGACACGGGAGTCGTATTCTTTGGATAGTAGAGAGCTTTTTAGGGTATGATGGCATCATTCTAACACAGAGTTGTTATAAGCGTCTGCCAGCGATGTAAAAATGTATTCCGTGGCTGTTAGTTTAATAATTCCTAAGTATACTTTAACAGGGGAACCAGATCTTGAGATGTAATGAGTGAAAAAATGTCAATCCATATTCTGAGGTCATGTCCTTTAAATGGAGATGCCTCAATCGATTCTGAAAAATGGCATATAACTATGGGAAGATATTCGAGGCTTTCCTAGGTGAGAAGAAAACTACGGACTAAATCCAAATAAAATGTGGGAAATCTTGATTCTGGTGCAGTGAATTGTGTTTAAGGCAGGTTTGTGTTTTGTTGCACTTTGGCCTTCTGACATGAAAGGCAAATACGAACCCAAGATCGAATATTTTGTCTCATTTCTCCCTTACGAATTGGTCTGAGATAGATTTAAGAGTGGCTCTAGTACTTAAGTGGCCAATTATGATGAAAATCATAGATAAGTTTGCGAAGTTCGGAAATGAGATAAGGGCGTACAAAACGTTTTTAGAAATCACAAATGAAAGAGTCAGAAGAGGATGGGAGTGCAATTCTCTAAAGATTAAGGGATATTCCATAATAGTTTTGTAGATTAGGAAATCTATTGTATGGCATAAAGGAGCTATTGTTATTTTGAAATGCTGATGTTCTTTGTGTATCTTTAACAAAGAGAATGTTGCAGTTGATGATGGAGAATCATGAGAGAATGTAACTAGGATTATCCTTCCTTGCAATATGACAAATTTTACTTGTATATTGTGAAATGAAGTCAAATGAACGTGCTTCGTTAGGAGACTGTCATGGTTTGAGAGATTTAGTAGCACCAATTATGGCCTTACAATCCGTGAGCACGAAAAGACTTGTCCCTTCAAGTAAATGTTAATAGTGCTTGATAGCAAGATGAATTGCGATTAATTCATTAGTGAATATATACTATCTTTTAATTCCGTACCACGAAAAGATTTGCTAAAGAAGCCCACAACGTCCCACTTATTTCCATAAGACTGCTGAAGGACAGCAACTAGGCCAAGATTAGAGACGTCAGTAATGAGACCTAATGCGCAGTCTCGATTTGAAGGTGCCAAAAGGGTGGCATTGATGATATCTCGTTTTATGGTATCGAATACATCTTGTGCTTGGCTTTCCCATTTAAAAACTAAATTGAGGCGTCGTTTATTCGCATCTTTCGATAATTTCGTGAGTGAAATCAAAGTTGTGGCGGCTTGTCGAATAAATCTCCGTAAAAAATTCACTAAACCAATGAATTTTTGCAACTCGTGAAGCGATATGGGGACAGGACAATCTTTAATAGCAGTGATTTTATCCTATTGGGGACATATGGCTTATGAATCAACTCGATAGCCAAAAAAGTCGATCACGTCTACAGAAAAGATACACTTTGCAAGGTTTATCTGTAAAATGTTTGATTCTAATGTTGAAAAGAGCTGTTTGAGATGTTGCACATGTTGAGTTTAGCATATAGTCACAAGTAATGCGGTAGCTGTCATTTGATTCTTAACAAGATGAATTCACGAAGAATAGAGTGATTTGTTGGTTTAATTATACCTTCCCACACAATAGATAGTAAGTTGTCATTGAAAACCTTTAGCTTTTTCGGAGAAAGGCTTCTTGGCCCCTGAGGAATCAGGGAGCCCTCCATGAGAATGAAATGATTAAATGAGAAGGAAACGCTATTCCTGCTTTGGGGATTACCATGTTCTTTTCTTGGTTTATAAATAGAACTATATTTGTTTAGTAATACCTCTGTCGGGGAACCATTGGAAATAAATGAAATGGTGGTAAGAATTCAACATTTGTTTATGGCTTAAACGGATAAATTCGTGGTACCATCAACTAAACACGATTTCCTTCAATTAACTAAAATATTATAGTGTGCCAGGAAGTCGGCACAATGCGCATCACAAATTAAAAATTTCTACACAAATTTCGCTTAAGTCCTAGTGAGAGTTTTAAAGTTTCGGTGCCAGAAGCTGCTGTGAGGGGAATATGCGATTCTTCGTCTTTCTGTTTTTTCCCTGGAGTAGCGGTTAGAATGTTAATTATAGTACCAGTATCAACTATATCCTCTTACTCGTTATGGTATCAATGACGTAAAAACAAGGGTGGGGAGCACACAATGACGCAACGTCTTCCATCACCTCTGCCTGGGAAAATCCTGCATGGCACTCCCCTCTTGGCACCCGGGAATACAGTGGCCTGTCATTGGCCAGAAATTCCCGTGATACCAACAAATACCGTTTTCAAGAGTAGGATCGTTGTGGGATTAATTGGAGTAGATGCACGGGCGAGAAGGTGAGCGGTACCGCCGCGATGGTGATCGTCCTTTTAGTCGGTCCCTAAAGTGTTCTAAGGATGCTATTCGGCTGGAGAGAGTTGCCAATTCCTTTTATAGAGACCAGTGCTGCTTCTACTTAGTACTGAAAGCTGGAATAGGGGAGGAAGACTTGTCAATGGCCGTTACTTATGCCTGCGAACTACGATTGAGGGGACAAGTGGCCACGCTCGCACGTTGGTCAAAAGGGGTATCAGGGGCCAGAATCTAGAGGACCTCTTGAATGTGGCGTGAAAGCCGTCGTACAAAGGATTCCCGAAGAAATTCATGAATCACATTATCTCCCAGAGTGTCACCTAATTTCGGTAATAGGTCATTGGAGGCAAAATGGGAGAGTTCGGATGGGCAGGCTAACATTTCCATTTTTGAAGCAGTGGTCGAGGTATATTTTTCGAAGATAAAGTCTCTGAGAGAAGGGTAATAGAGGGTAGCAGGGTGAAATGCCATCTAACACAATATAGGAAAGTGCCCTTATAAGTGATAATAACTTGTGGACGTCACTAGTAATACGCTTGAGATTAAATAATAACTCAATTTGGCAAAAAGTTTGGATAGGGAGATGGCAGAAATGTGCTCATTTCATTTGAATTATCGGCGTTGTCTATTTTTGAGAAAGGTGTCTTGCTGGCATCGGTTGTGCTTGCTTGACCTTAGATATCAGATGAGTAACTTGAAGTCACTCCGGGCGATGATGATCATTTTTTTATTTTCTATGTCGCTCCGGTCGATGATGATGAATTTTAATTTTTTAGACATCCTGGTTGATGATGATAGTTTCTGAGTTTTTTAGTCACCCGGGTCGATAATGAATTATGAATTGTGGAGTCACTCCGGGATCGCTACTTGTAGCGAGAAGGGCCTGTGCTTTCTTGTGGTTGTCCGAACAAATAAATTCGTACTTGAATTTTTTTAAACAACTTGAAATATAATTTTATTTCTGAAGTTGAATTTTTTTAATATGAAAGGCTGAACCTGATGAGCCTAGATCTCCTTTTCATTGTTTTCAGTGGAGGGAAGTGATGTGATCGAACGCCCTAGTAATGCTGATCTGGTCCATTAGAATAATGTCTCTTGTTTATATATGTAGAGAAAGTGAACGCAAACAGGAGAGAGAGAGAGTGAAGTCGTGTAATCCTAACACAGACTCAAGGTGAATTGAAAAAAAAAATATTGGTATAAGAGGTCAAGGGGCAGTTTAAGAGGAGATGAAAGAAGCTCACATAGTCTTTATGCGATACCAAAGAGTAAAAGAAAACGTGTATATGAATGAGTGCGCGCGAACTTTGTGTACATGATCACTACTCATATATATATATATATATACCTTATATCCTCTAGTCCACTCAGGGGTTGGAGAGGAAACTGAATATATAGAGAAGGAATGGGCGAGAAGTGAAGTTGGTTGTGAAAAATAGTGAGTAGTTGGGTGGTTGTATTGAATAAAAGAATGATTTTGTTGTTTCATATAGACTGATTCTAGGATCTGTAAGGAAGTATGGTTTTGCGCTTTGCCTAACATTTTAACGTTCGCAATAGATATATCCGTTTTTTATTCAAGGAAGTGATCGTGTGTTGGAGTTTTTTCCTTTTCCAAGGAACATTTCCTGTTCACAAACTGATATCAAGAGGGAAACAAGCTCTCAGCTACAATGAGCTTTTGATTCTTCCTATATAGGCCCTTTGGTTACACCCAGAGCAATTTAATGTGTAAACAACAAAGCTGTTTATTTTGGAAGGGAGTTTAACCTCATATTTGGAGAAACTGCCAAATATGAACACATTAACAAAGATAAATAAAAAATTTGGATGAAAATAGTTTTTCTCAACTAGTTTTAAAACATTAGAGCAAGCAAATTTATTAAGAGGACCAAGCTCAGGCCTTTTGTAAGCCAACACGAACAAAAGGCCTCTTGATCTTTCTCTTTTAAGAGAAATGTATCTATGTATATTCCTATGGGAGGGGCTCCTGAAGTGGGTTTGGGAAATCTATGAAGCTTTTAACTTTTCTAGCTGATTAAGAAATCCTTATTATTAACCATTTTATGGAACATTTCGAAGTATCATTACTCTCAATATCAATTTTAAAGTAGCGTAGGAGAAAGATAACTGTATCTCCTTTTTGTTCTAAAAATTGTTAGCGATATTGAATAAATTAACTTCACTGTTTGTCGAAAACCAACCCATTCTAACTCTTATATCCATTTCTTTTCTCATAATGATATTAACATTAAGCGAGCAGTTGCATCAAGTATGTTTTTGAAAGCACTTAGGATATGTGACCCTTACTTTCTACAAGACGAGATTACATATGCATATAACCTGCAGTTTCATTAAATTAAATTATCGCCTGCACGTGAAAAATGAAAGATAATCTAAAGCAAACTCTACTCTTTACCGTTCCAAGGCTAAAAACAAATTTAGTAATACAAAGTGTCTATCTTTTCCTTATTCTCCCCTCCTCAAAGGAGTGAATAATGTAGTTTCCCCAGGCCTAACAACATTTAAATAGCCTTTTCCTATCCTTAAATCTTTCCATTCAAAAAAGACCGTGAATCAGTCAAATGAAACAGGTGTATATTTAATCCAGTGTGGCTCTACAAACTGTCCCTCATTTTACATAGGAGTGATCGGAAGAACCTTAACAGAACGAATTTATGAACATAAAGGCGATGTCAGACGAGGCGGTATCACATCCAGCATTTTAATCATATTAGCAACTTCAACCACCAAATTAACTCGTCAAAAGCACAAATCCTATATAATTGTAAAGATTTCTGTAAAAAAAAAATAGTAGAATCTATATTAATAGAAGAAATTTCCAATTCTAATTTCTCAGTGAGGGAATTGAAATGTAGCCCACATTCCCGGAACCTCATCGTAAACAGCTTAGGTAACTAACGATCTTAGACTTACAGCCCCTGCATAATGACCTTTTCCCCTCGTATTGTGTTTCGCATTCTCAATATAAGACAGAAGACGGTAAGATAAACTACATACTGAAACTAGTCTCGTAAATTAAACTTTTGCCTCCTATACAGTGTTTTCACTATCATATACCATAATTCGCCATTTAGTAATTTTATTTATATATATATATATATATATATATATATATATATATATATTGTGTGTGTTTCCCCAAACCATGTATACATTTTTCTAAAAAAATTATAATAGGCGCACCACACAACAGATTCCGATTTGAGGGTGAAAAAGACCCCCAGCCTTGTCAGAATAAATGTAAGTGTGAGTTTTCAATTTATCATTTAAGCCGTAAAAATAGATAATTAGTTCGTATTTTAAAATTGAGATTAGATCAAAAGTTAATAATAGTAAATAGACCATTTTAGAAAGAATCTTCCAAGTCAATTTACTATTTCCCTTATCCGTGAGAAACTTTAAGTATGTATAGAGTACTGTGCATTTTGTGTACAAGCAAATAAAAGGGCATCCAAAATTAACAGATTTTAACATTTCTGAGGAAGTGCTACAGCTATTAGGCCGATTACTCAGCAAATGTGAAAATCTGTTCGTGAAACAGGGAAAAAAGAGAAGTGACAAATTAATCATTAATAATGCTGGTTGGATTTTTTATTCCAAAGGCTTGGTTGTTTCATTCTATTACGGAGGTGAATTTAACCCTCACAATTACCTCAGTATACTTCGAAAAAAATGGTTTTAGCAATTTAACCCCTGCATCACTTAATTAAAATTCAGATTTGAAGAAGTGTGAAATGTGTCCACACAGAATTAATTGAAGTCTGCCAACCAGAGAATCAAACGAATAGTAGTGCATTAATGTTAGTGGTCGATAGTTTTAATACTTTTGCATGTGAGGGAATCCCCACGTGGAAGATCTTTAGCAGAAAGGAACTCCCATGTGCAGCAAAATGCTCGGCTAGGACTAAAGTAGTAAGCCTACCCGTCCCCCCCTTCCACAAGCTGTAGCCTCGAATCGAGTCCCCAAAGATTCACCTTTATGCAGGCTAAAATAGCTCTACCAAAAGATTCGAGGCCCTTCAAGAGTAGAGCTGTTTCCCGCTTACCCCCAATACCGGAGAGAGCCTCAGATATAAATAACGCTCAACTCCCCGGAAGACACACAGAGATGAGAAGTCTCACCAGAACCAAGAAGATTTACCAATGGTTCCAAGTCAATTGCTAGCAACAAAGCAAAGTGACAGCTAGACTATTTTGTGTATTTGGAATTACCCCCAGCCAGGAAGTAATTCTCCTCAACGATCACCCCGAGTGATTTTTCGGACTTCTTTCATCAACTCCTGTCGAAGCCCAACAATTTCAGGTAGCCGAAATACTCTCCCTTGGACCGGAAGTTACCCCGACCCCCTTGCTGCTAGAGAAACATCATCACTCCAACCTCCCGCTTTGGAGTTTGGGCGGCCTCACCTTAAGAGCAGAAGACATCCGTAAGTCAACTTTCTCCCCTCCTTCCTGAACCCAATTGAGTTAATCTCCCTCCCCTTCATTTATTGATGTGATTTTGCCCGTTAATTCTCTGAGGTAATTTTACCCCTCAATTCTCTTATTAATTTTTTTTGTGTAAATAAAATTCTCTTTTTATACATGTCTCTTTAAATAACCTTGAACTTTGCCATTGTCTATAATTTTCCTGACCTCGTTGCACTCTCTCGTTACTCAGCCCGTCTGAACGCGTGGTTTTCCGTCCTTTTTGTCGGTTCGCTTTCAAGTTATTGGTCCTCTCCCATAGATACAATATGGTATTGATATAATGTAATTTCATACCACGACATATATATATATATATATATATATATATATATATATATATATATATATATATATATATATATATATATGTATTAATATACATATTATATGATTCTGATGTCAAGTGTGTTGGGGGTTTTACGAACCCATGTCATTTTAATTTCGACATAAGAAGTTCCCTTGTTATTCACGTACATCCCTTTTATTTAATTTTTGTATTGTACTGCCAGAAGGCAAGTTCAAGTTATCTGAAGAGCAGTGGAACGTAATCTATTTACATTTTGTGTTGGACCCCAGGTAATTAAGGTTTTTTTATTGTGTTCGAATTTTGGAGCCTCTCCTGGTTATCAATCCAAAAGAGTTAAGGTCTTTGGTGTCGTAATTCCAGTAGGACCATTTTAATTTTTTTTGCTGCTTAGATACAGCAG
This sequence comes from Ceratothoa steindachneri, assembly GCA_963969495.1. Classification (NCBI taxonomy): domain Eukaryota; kingdom Metazoa; phylum Arthropoda; class Malacostraca; order Isopoda; family Cymothoidae; genus Ceratothoa; species Ceratothoa steindachneri. Next base: position 14,681,860 of record OZ018328.1, read on the forward strand.
AGGTAGGTAGCTGTATCTTAATTTTTTTTTGTGATCAAGGCCTTCACGAATATTCAAGTATTTGTTTCGCGTGGGTAGTGTCCTAGCTCGTTCGCGTATCAGTGTTCCCTCAGTTAACTGCGTAAAAATGTCATCCTTCAAAAAATTCAAGAGTCAGGGTGAAATACTAGGTCTTTCGGGCAAAGCCCCGCTAAATTACGTACAGGAAGAAGAGAGGAACGAACAAGCAGAGCAAAGGGAATTCGAAATGGAGAAGAACAAACTGAAGATGGAGATGGAGGACAACAAACTGAAGATGGTGATGGAGGGGAACAAACTGAAGATGGAGATGGAGGAGAACAAACTGAAGATGGAGATGGAGGAGAACAAACTGAAGATGGAAATGAAGAAGAACAAACTGAAAATGAAGATGGGAGAACGTGAACAAATTAGGCAGCATGAGCTGGAAATGAGCTGAAATAAAATGGATTCTCAGTCCATCGGTTCCCGGGCTGAAATTCCCCAAACTTCTTTAGTCTACCTTTCCGCTTTCAATGATGGACAGAACTTTGGGTCATTTTTGGCCCATTTTGAAAGAATCTTTCAGATCAATAAAAAGGAGCTTAGAAATGATGGCGTCGCTCGCTTACTTACCCTCCTAAATGCCAAGTTAAGGGATATCTTCATATCTCTTCCTCCGGAATCAACTTTTGACTATTTCACGTTAAATTCCGAATTGTTAGCCGCCCTTCATAGGAATAGCGAATTCTACCACTTTGGATTCCGCCAGGAAAGGATCCGTCCTGGCCAAACATTTTGACAACACGGGTACATCCTCCAAAGAAAGCTTCAGTGTTGGCTGGATGCGTGCAAAATTCCCAAGGTCTACGAGTCCCTTATGGACTTCTACCTTAGGAATCAGCTTTTAGCTGCCGTGGCTCCCGAAATTCGCGCCTTCATTAAGAATAAACGTCTCGCCACCTTTAAGGAGTGCTTGGAAGAGGCCAATGTCTACGCGGGACGTCACAATATATACCCTAAGGATGTTAAAAAGGCTTCCTAATCACCCCCTAAAACTAAATTTAAGGGCCTTAAGATCCCCCTAATTTGGTTCCAAGATTTACCAAAGTTCCTAGTCCTTCGAAGCCAAGAAACTTCCATCCATCGGAACACCGAGACGTTGAGCCCCTAGTTTCTTCTTTTCCGATTGTGCCGTACCAAAAGAACCCGATCGTCTGCTACACCTGCGGAGTTCCCAGCCATTACCGAACGAACTGTCCTCAAAACTCCCGATTCGCAAACTCTCAGTCCTACCAAGTCCCCCCAATCTAGGCCATCCCTGATCCTCCTCTGTTGCCTCAGAAGACTCCCGATCCTCCCTCGCCCGCCAAAGACACGGTCTATTAGGTAAATTTTCTCTTTAGTGAGAACAACTCTGTTGGATTGAAGGTCTAGAACGGAACTGTGAACGGTCGCCGAGTATCCATCCTCGTCCGTGACCGCGGGTGCACCTGTATTATAGTGTCTGGGGACCTACTCCCCCATCTGGGCCCGGTTACAAGAAATTTGCCGTGGTGCACGACTACCTTGGCCGGGCCAGTCGTTTCCCAGTAATTCGTTGTCACATCGAGTGTGACTATATGTCCAGTTGAGCCGAAGTGGTAGCGGCCCCAATCCAGTTCCGCTCCGTTTTATTCGGTCAGAACCCCGTAATTCACGACCATCCCGTGGCTCAGCCCGTGATTACCCGTACACAGGCAGCCCTGGGATCCCGTGCACCTGTTCCCCTGAAAACCCTTATCGACCCGGAGTTCCAAGCCCTCAGGAGCCATAAGTTTTCCCGTGCCCAGAAGGAGTGCGCAACTCTTCCATTTTTGGGAGAAAACTAAAGCCCTCGAGCGTGAGTCCACCCGAGGCAACAAACGAGTCTCGTATCCCGTGAAGAAGGACTTATTGAGAGGTTTGAGACCTAATTGGACCTTAAGTCACGACAACGAAAATTCAAGCCTGGCGCGAAGGTGCTGGTGCTACTTCCCACGGGAAGCAACAAAATCCTTAGCCAGTGAAAAGGACCCTACCCCGTCCTCGAGGCTAGAGGACCCGTGGATTAACTCATGCATACTCCGGCGGGAGCGAAGGTTTTTCACGTGAATTATATATATATATATATATATATATATATATATATATATATATATATATATATATATATATATATATATATATATATATTACATCATTAATGTTCCTAATTATGATTTTTTGGTGGGTCCAATAAATTGTTAAGTTTTTTTTTGTCCCATATTTATGCCTCCATTTAGTTGTTTCCTTTTTTTTGGTTCCACTGAAATGTCGCCAATGTTCTCCTGTGATTTTTGTTTTGTTTAAAATTGTATTAGTTAAATTCTCTATAATCGACCTATTTAAGGCTTATGTCCGTAAATTCCCCGTTGAGCTCATTTTTACGGGTTTTTTTTTGTGTGTACACCTGTCGTAGAAGGTCAGAAATTCCATAGACCTTTGATAATACTAGTTTGACGGGTTGGGATGATCCTTTCATACGCAACTGCTCTGTAAAGCATCATCTTTCGGGTTTGGAGATGTGTGAGGAAATCCCCACGTGGAAGATCTTTAGCAGAAAGGAACTCCCATGTGCAGCAAAAGGCCCGGCTATGACTTAAGTGGTAAGCCTACCATTCCCCCCCCCCGCCCTCATTCCACAAGCGGTAGCATCGAATCAAGTCCCCCACGATTCACCTTTATGCGGAATAAAATAGCTCAGCCAAAAGATTCGAGGACCTTAGAGAGTAGAGCTGTTTCCAGCTAACCCCCAACTCTAGGGAGAGCTTCGGATATAAATAACGCTCGACTCTCCGGAAGACACAAAGAGATGAGAAGTCTCGCCAGAACCAAGAAGATTTCCCCATGGTTTCAAGTCAAGTGCTAGCAACAAAGCAAAGTGACAGCCTGGACTATTTTGTGTATTCGGAATTAGCCCCAGCCAGGAGGTAATTCCACTGAACGATCACCCCGAGGGATTTTCCCGACTTCTTTCATCAACTCCAGTCGAAGAACAACTCATTTCAGGTAGCCGAAATACTCTTCCCTGGACCGGAAGTTAACATCCCCCCCACTTGCTTTTGGAGAACTATCATCACTCCAACCTCCCGCTTTCAAGTTCGAGCGGCCTCACCTCAAGAGCAGAAGACATCCGTAAGCCAACCCCTCTCCCCCCTTTCAGTAACCCAATTGAGTTAATCTTCCCCCCTTCGTTTATTGATGTGATTTCGCCCGTTAATTCTCCAAGGGAATTTTACCCTTCAATTCTCTTATTAATTTTTTTGTGTAAATAAAATTCTATTTTTATACATGTCTCTTTAAATAACCTTGAACTTTGCCATTGTCTATAATTTGCCTGACCTCGTTGCACTCTCTCGTTACTCAGCCCGTCTGAACGCTTGGTTTTCCTTCTTTTTTGTCGGTTCATTTTCAAGTTATTGGTCTTCTCCCATAGATATAATATGGTATTGATATAATGTAATGTCATATCACGACAATGCACGTGTCTAAAATATTAAACAATCTATTATTTTGATGTTGGAAACAAGTAATATTCTGAACCCTATATTTTAGCCAATGTTTGGACATGAAGAGGAATCCGAATAGTAGGTACTTCTTATGTATATGAACAGAATATATCCCTTTTTTGAACTAATAAACCAATAAATTTCGCTTTCATAGGTCTCTGCAGAACTTTCTGACTTCCAATGGGGGTAAATTGCTTAACGAAGAATGGCTGGTGTCTCTATAACCAAAATTATCGAGGTCTTAACCTTTCAAGAGGAACTGTACTAAAACTATGCTGAAGTAAAAAATGCATTGAAAACCTATCTCCGAAAAGAGTAAATGAGGACAGAAGTTGACGTTCAGTTCCAAAGATAGCACGGCATTAAAACTGAATTTTTTAATAAATCACAGGATCACAGTACAAATATACTGTAACGATAAAACAACACATTTCCATCCCAGCATCAACCAAAATAGTTCATTCATAGCCAAAACCAGCTGGATATAATGAAAGGGCTATCATTGCCAAACCTTTTAATTCCACACTAATGCTGAGAATGCCTAAAATGATGGACATAGCACAATAAGGGACCAATGGACCAATGAAAGAATATACTCCTCTGTCAGGAATTTTGCTTTACGTTTCAGGTGTGTCTTTGATAGTTTGGTGACCTATATAGTCGAAATCTCTTGGTCCTGTGATAATAGTGAAAGAAGGGCTACTTCTAAGAAGTATATGTTAATTTTAGGTGACCAAATTGACCAAATGGTACTGTCGTGAAATGGCCAAACTCTATATAAATATATATATATTGCTTTTGCGGGTTTGCTTAGAAGTTGGTTTCAAGATTCGGCCTTAGCCGGTTCATAAATGGGAAATAGTTAAGAATTCAGTGGGGATGGTGTATTTTTTAACTGCGGGGCTCTTTCAAAACAACTGATTCATAGTGCAAGTTGTCGAAAGATTACGAGGTAGCTGGGACTCATTTATGGTTGAAAGAGAAAGACAAATGCGAAAATTAACTGTCGGCACGAGACAGGGGAGGGATAAATATAGGATTAGTTGTCGGGTTCAGGTCGGTGATTAAAAGGGGATTTTAATATGGGGCTCACAGAAAGATTTGGGCGGTTTGGGTAGACCAGATTATAGAATAATCTGTAGGCGTCAAAGAATGCAACTACTTACGTGTTCGTTGAGGGAAAGGGCCGGTCGGGATACGATGAGTGTAATGCGGAAGATGGGTTACCTTATAAGAGAGAATACGTACTTTGTCCTTCGGAGATGGGAATCATCGTCAGATCTTCGCCGATTGACTATGGCAGAGTTCACAGATGTCAATTTGGTCTTCGTCCTCAAATTGAAATCACCAGTGTCTTAGAGCTCGACGAGTGAGCGTTTTCTTTGCTTGTACCCGGTGATAGGCGGGAAAGTCCTGGAGTGCTACACGCTAAATCCAGTCAGGAGATTATATAGGCGCTCGCTGGTGGCTAGGAAATCCTGGCGGGAGCATCCAAGACTCGCGCGACTCCTTTGGGGAAACCGAGATAAAGATGATGTAGAATATTTAACGAGCTTATATCTATGCCAGAGCGCAAGAAGATGGCTGTGAGGACAGGCGAGATATAAAAAAGGTGTCCCTAATTAAATGCAGCTGGGGTTCAATAAAAAGGCGCGGACCGCATCCTTGCCGTAGATTATCCTCGTTTACAACGATCCATGCGGTGACCTCGAGACCACGTGTGTACAGAAGGGCACGTGATCGCGCCTCGACCTTATTCTTCTACAGTTACAAATAATCTTTCGATTATTAGGGCCATCTTCTAGTCCATTAAAGAATAACATCACACATATTTAACTATTAGAAACTTATACAAAGAGTACAGCAGTAATGTGAAACATCTGAGGTGGCCAACCACAATCAGCATTTCTTTACATAAAAAAATATCTCTAGTGTCTTTTAGAGCAGCATGAAAGGAAGTTGTCCCTCCCACCCACATCACCTATGAAAGAAGTTGAACAGATTATGTGCTTCAGGAAAGCATTATAAATCCCCGAAACATGGCTAAGATCTTGCATGATTCTATTCTTAAACTTTGTGAGCAATAATTACTGCCAAAGATGGCCCAACTCAATATTAAATAATAAAATTATTATTTATCATATTTATTTACATTATTTTTCACAACAGACGAAGGAATAAACATTGAAACCAATCATTTGAATTTTGCAAAGTAGAAACCCTTTACTCAATCAACCCCCTCTTCCGAAAAATAATTATAATGAAAATAGATCTAAGGCAAGAGAAAATATTAACAAAACGAATAAAGCTACTGATATTTGACACTCAAAGCAAATTATACACCCTCCGAATTTCATTAACAAATCAATTTAAGGTACTTATGGATCCCAAATAAGATGAGGTGATCTAACAGCAACCTAAGGCAAGCTAGAAAAAGGTTTACACCAAAAGCAAAGATGAAAGGTGAAATGTAATGATTAGACGAAGAAAGGAATATCTTTAACTTAGCAAGCTCATTAGAAAATAACTTTACAAAGATCATGAACATATAATACAAATCGCCGAAAAAGTTATTAAAAACAATTTTACAACTAAAGCATGAAGCACACCCAAGTGACGAATAGCTGATGAACCTACTAGAGGATAAAATCATCAACAGTAAAAAAAATCATTAAATCCGTTGAATAATAGAATGAGTTGCCAAATAATTACGATAAACACGAAAGACTAGAGAAAACCCCTAAAAATATACGAGAAAGAAATCCAACCGTTAAGGTCATGTAAAATGGTAAGCCAACTGAAAATTATAGTGACTAAATTGACTTTACAAAAGTTATGGGAATAGATCTTACTGGCTCAGTTGCCATACTCGCTAAAAAAAGAAAAAAACAGAAAAAAACATTAGCATGCTAAAAAAACTAATATGAAATAATGAGAGAAGGAACTGACTAATCATTCTCTGATCAACCTTACAAAATATCTTTGAAAGACGTTGCCAAAAAATCATCACGAACACTAGACCGCAAGTAGTTAATGGAAACAATTTTCGCTTGTCTTCATAGTATATATGATCATCTATACGCTGTCCACTATTATTCCCAACTAAGAAAAAGGAATACCAGTCTAGGAAATTTGTGTTTTAAGACGATTGAAGAAACGATGATTAAGTAAAACATACCTTGACAAGCTATTCTAAATAAACAAACACTTTACCTCATCATTTTGACTGCACTCACTCAGTAGATGAAAAAAAAAAAAAATAAGTCAGGGCGACACATCTCTCCCACAAAAGCTTAGGGGAAAGCTTACGTAAACATGCCCGAATTTGGACTAGGATCAAAAGGCTATCGGAAATAGTATGCGATATTAAACACAACTTAGTTTGGCTGAAGATGTCGCATTATATTTCGGAAATTGAGAATTAAGGTCCAGGATAATATAAATAACACAACATACACTTCCGCAATAAATAATTTATGCGAATCTTTTTTTCTTCCAAAGTTCCGAAAAAGAGTGCCTATATTTATATCTCCTCCAATATATAGGGCCTTTCAGCTATCTCCTATAGGCTAAAGCAGTGGTTGGCAACTTAGTTCTGCATATAGTCTATGACCCGTATCTGTGAGCAGCCAAGTGGCCAGGTCTATAGCTAAAGTTAATAAATAAAGGAAATAATGATAATACATCGATAGTAAATTGACTAATATTTATAAATTTAAGCGATATTTTATCAATTGAAGATAACAGTGAGTTTAAAATAGTGCTATTGAGCCAACCCTTATTTGTCACTTCCTCTGTCTATCTGTTTGTACTTCTCGCAGCATTAAGTGCGAGACAGTATTGTTGCTTAATCGCTCGTCTCTCAATATTAGGCAACAGACCGAAAAAGAGATACGTAAGATGTCATCGAAATGAACATTAATTAGTGGGTTTCCCTGATTTTCTCGGCGAACATTGACAGCTATTTTCTGCGTTAAACTTATTACGGTTTTGTTATATATATATATATATATATATATATATATATATATATATATATATACAAAGAAAGAGCAAATACAAGTTCTGAGGGTGAGTGATAACAACCACCACAGGGCTCTCGCCATATTTATTTTCTGCCTTTCAAAACAATTTTTAAGACAGAAAGAAAGATGCAGAAACCTTGTGTTGCAGACTATATAACAATATAATACAAGAGAAAGATAAATTGGATGCGAATGAGCAATGAAACATGAAACAAGAGTTTATTAAATGTAAGAGAAAGGGATAGTAGAAGAACGTTAGAATCAAAGAGAGCAGAGGGGGGCACAATGAAGGCATTCCTTTACCGAGAAGACAAAAATAACGCCAGGGAAAAAAAAGTTTGAAATTCCTGGCCGGGATTCGAACTCGGGTCTGCTGATTACTTGTCAGATGCTCTACCGTTAAGCTACCAGCCAGAGTGACTCTACTTCGCCCAAATCGTTACCCCATGAAACTTAGTATCTCCCTAAGCTAGGACCTCCAAGGAAATTTTAAACCACATCTTCTAACCCGCTCATAATTTAAAGGCTAATTATCCATGTCATATACAAAAAGAAGAGCAAATACAAGTTCTGCGGGTGATAACAACCACCTGGCATTATTTTTATCTTCTCAATAAAGGATTGCCTTCATTGTGCCGCCCTCTGCTCTCTTTGATTCTAGTGTTCTTTTAATGTCCCTTTCTCTCACATCTAAAAAACTCCTGTTCTTGTCTCATTGAACTAATTTCTTTAAGTATTAATCTTTTAATTATACCATCTATTTTATATAAGCCAGGGGAAGGTTAAAATAATCACATTGGCTTATAAAAGCACATTCAATGATATTCCTTTTTATAGGGTCATAGGAACGATAAATACATTTAGCCGAGTTCCAGTTAATTAGATGGTCCTTATCTGACATATGGACAAAGAAAGCACTGTTATCTTCCCATCTACGGACATTATATTTATGTTGATTTATGCGAACAGAAAGTTTTTCACCTGTTTGTCCATAATATTTTCTTAGACAACCAGAACACTCAATTGAATAACCCCTCCCCCCAAACTATTACAATTATTACGTACTAATAAATTCTTAATGGTCGTCTCATATTTAAAAGCAACATAAATGTTAAAGTTATTGAAAAGACGGGGAAGATCACTAAAACAAAGAGAAAATGGTAGAACTAAATTGTTATTACTATTAAAAAGGAGAGTAGGGAAAGTTTGATAAAATGTCTTTTTAGCAGAAGAAAGACAGTTTTGAAGAAACTGGTAAGGGTAACAAAGCTTATGCCGATTTCAAAGATATTGAAAAATTCCAAATCCATATATTCCGGGATCACAACTCGTAATGCCTGTAGAAACATAGAAGACAAAACAGAACGTTTAACTTTAGGGCTGTGAGAAGAGTAAAAATGAATATAAGCATTTGAATTAGTAGGCTTACGAAAGATAGAATATTTAAAACCTATATTAGTTCTATGAATAAGAAGATCAAGAAAGGGAAGGGTTCTATTATTTTCCAACTCGTGGGTAAATTAAATTGAAGAGACGAGACAATTGTGTCTGGTAAGAAAAACATTAACATCTTTAGAATTAGGCCAAAAACAAATGACATCATCAATATACCTGTGCCAAACGATCGGGGCATCAATGATAGTAGGCAGAAGTTTTGTTTCAAAAAACTCCATATATAAGTTAGAAAGGACAGGGAAAGACAATTACCAATGGCTAATCCAAATTTTTGGAGGAAATATTTGCTTTCGAACGAAAACTTTCAGTTTTTGGTACAAAGGTAAATGAGGTTAATGAAAGTAGTAAGGGGTACCAGAAAGTCATAATTTTGCAAATGATCATTAAGGAAATTGAAAAGATCTTAAACGGGTACTTTGGTAAATAATGAACAAAGATCAAAACTAACAAGAAAATCATTAGAATAATGAATAGCATTAAGTTTAGAAATAAGGTCGTAACTATTAGTAAAATGAGAATGAGAAATGGTACCAACTAGTGGAGTTAGAAATGAAGTAAGCCATTTAAACAGGGAATATGAAACAGACCCAACAGAACTTATAATAGGGCGTAATGGGAAATTCGGTTTGTGAGTTTTTACTAAGCCGTACAAATAAGGGAGGGTAGCGTTACTAGACTTGAATTTTGAAATTAATTCAGGAAAGTTTTTAAGTAATCGCCGAACATTTTTATGGAAGTCACTGTTAACTTGAAGAGTGGGGTCTTTTAATACAGGTAGGTAAGTATTTTAGTCATTAAGCATTACAGTCATTTTATTAAGATAGAATTTTTATCCATGATTACGATATTACCAGATTTATCGGCCCTAGTAATATGCAGGGAAGAATTTTTTCGAAGAGTCGATGAAGCACGAGGAAAACGAAGGGGATAATTGAGGTGGACAGGCTTAGCAAATCATTGATAAACACAACCTTTTACAATAAAACACTTGAGGGAGGGATGGGATAGAGAAATTTAAACCATATCCTAAAGTGGTGACAACATTTTCCCTGGCTTATATAAAATAGATGCTATAATTAAAAGATTAATACTTAAAGAAATTAGTTCTGAATTTTGTTTTTAGTTTTTTATATACAATCTTTATTTATGTGGCCCCAATTTTATTTTTAGTTTTATTATTTATTTTTTTATTTTATTTTTTTTAATTGTCACTGCTCTGTTATGTACATTGTATTTTCCCCACATTTTGCTCATCGTGTCTTATAATGTCCCTCGTTAGGCTATCTCCATTTCTTTTAATCTGTTACCCTTTCCATTTTCTCAGTTTGACCTTAATTCCTGCTTCTTGTAATTCTTAATGTGAATCTTTACCTTCCCACTTCCGTCTTCCTCATTGGTGATTTCTTGATTTTGAGGCGGTCTTTCATACTTTTCTTTCGTATATATACCTCTATTATTATATTACTTCTTGTAGTTATCCTTGATAAGGAACTTAATAAAGTTCGAAAGTACTTAGAAACACCTTTTCATTTTTTCCTGCGGGACATTGCTTTCATATATAAATATATATATATATATATATATATATATATATATATATATATATATATATATATATATATGTCTGTGTGTGAGAGAGAGAGTACTTTCGGCGACAAATATGGAATAAAATATTCATAGTCCAGAGAATGTTTTATTCCGTTTGGATGAGGACCAGCTTCTTCAGGGAACTGAAGTTCTTAAGATAGCGCAGCCTATTCATACTCTCTAGGATTTATTTATCTACGGGATCGTGACTTGTCGGATATTTATAATATTCTTTCTATATTTCTCGAGTTTCTCCAGACAAACTTGTCTAAGAATAGAAATTGGTTTGTATTTGCGATTAAGCCTTTTTTTTCCTTGTAACAATTCTGTCCAGAAATCTCTCACGGGAATTTTAAGCCAATAAGGAATGAAGCAGTATTCACGTGTTATAAAAGGCGTCCTCCAGACAAACTCTATGGGCAATTTCTGGTCTTCAAAACACGAAATTAATTTTTTGACACTCTATTACTATGAAATTGAAATAGAAATAGAAATAACTAGAGGCATTTTTAAATGGAACTTTTACAACCTTGCAAACTAAAAAAGCACCTTAATCCTCTCGAATCAAGTCCAAGAGAGAATGAATAGCTTGGAGTCTGAGCTGATGGACCCTTAGGAGGAAGTGAGGGAGCCGAAAGAGGAAGTGAAGGGTGCGCTCAATGACATTCTTACGAAAACTATTCCAAGATGGTCTTATTTTAGAACAATTGTTGACCATGTCGCGAACTCTTTTAGTATGTAGATATAAGAATTGAGTAACTGAAATGCAGGGACCAGGACAATTGAAATTCCATTGAAATCATACGAAGAAGCGTAGTTTCTTGAGCCATGAAACATGAGTGAGTGCAAGGTTGTATGCCCTCCCATTACATAGTAACCACGGGTGACTCATATTTTGAATTTTCTACCCCTGTATCTTGCACCCATTTTTTATAAACATTCCCGAGGAGATTCCTCCGTTGATTTTCTCCATTTAAAAAGAAACGAATCAATGCATCATTTTTTGTTCCTTATTTTCCTGGAAGGTTTGCGATTTGGGGAAAAGGAACCAAATTGGGCGCCAACCCGATTACCTTTTGGAATCACAAAAGTCATTGTAGTCAAATTCCTCTCATTCTGCCACAATATTTTCCCCCCTACACTAAGGACCGGCTATTAGTGCATTGGTGATCATCAGAAATGTCGGAAGTCACTTATTTACCATTAATTCTTCTGTGTGTGGATTCATTTTAGTCACCTACTACTATATGTTCGGCTCCACTTGTACTCATGTGCCATCATGGTAAGATATAAAATATAGAGAGCATTCATTGCATGGTCTGTCGAGGAATAGGTCACCTCCTCAGACAATACGTCTATATATACATTTATGTATCTATTAGTTGGGAGGAAAGAGATAAAAGCCACGATAAAAAGTATATATACACTTATATAGAGATATATCCTCTAATGTAGGTAGGCGTCCTTCGCTACGTACAAGTACGTTCCCCTCGTAAAGGTAATCCGTTGATTACGAGGTATAGGAGTGCGATTTTAATACAGGGGGCGATAGCGTTTAATGAGTTTACTAAGTTGCAGTTCAAGGATATATTTAAAGAGTGAAAACCCAAAATATAATTTTAATAAGTCACTAGTTAACATATCTATACATACGGGAAATATAAGAAATGTAAATAAGGATAATATTGACGAACTATATAAAATTGGCAATCCGGTGACTTTAATTACTTCTTAATTAGCTTTTAAATGGGATACTATTTAATCAATTATACAGAAGGAATATTTTTAAAGTCGGAAATCGGGTTGATTAACGGGAGATACAAACAAAGGTCGTTTTACCTCAAAGAGAGTCACCTCTTTGAAGGAAAAGCCTTTAGCGAGTCTGCGCGGGGAAAAGGAGACGAAAAATTGTCGTGTTCTCGGCCGAATATCCTGATGCTGACGAAGATGATGGAAGGGGACTAGAAGACGTATTCGCGAGTGCACTTCTTTGCTCCAGAGAAGTGCAACTTCCAAAATCGATACTCTGACGCGGCTCGGTGCGAAATCTCACACGGAAAGCTGGAGATCCTTTAGATGGGGGGTTACAAATGATTCGAGAAGAATGTCGGCCTTTCTTCGGGGACAAAACGATGATGCGAGGCTTGCTCTGAGCAGACTAAGCTTTCACAAAAGAGATGGATCTGCCTGGTGAGATCTAACCTCGATGGTATATGCGAATACCAGGGATAATTGGCATTACATTGGCGACGTGAAAGTTTTAGGCGCCCATCTTAAGTACATCTGTGAGGCACTGACCGATATTCATATTCTTTCTTCTTTTATTTTTCTTCTTTGAGACAAGGCTTAATCCACATGGAATTATAAAGGGTGTTCCAATAACTTGGACCGATTTTAAATGTGAGTTAAGTTTTAGCGTCTAATGATATTTTTCTTTTTCTTTCAGATTTAAAACTTCAGTCTTTAGTTATTTCAACCATAGAAAGATTAACAATCGAACAACGTGTTAAAGTTTTCAAAGCCTATTACGAAAATGGACGTTCAAACCAAAATGCATATCGGGCACTTCGCGATTATTTAAGTTAACATAATCGACCAACCGAGAGTGCACTTGGGAAAATTGTTCGTAAATTCAAACAAACGGGGTCGGTGGCAGATATAAAAACGCCATTGTGTGTTCGTTTACGCCGTTTAGCTGGAAACATTGCTGCAAGGCTCAAGAATGTTGTCGAAGATCCAGACACCTATATTTGTCATCGCGCTCAGGAATTGAACCTCTCCACAACAACGTTACATCGAATTTTGACAAAATATTTGTCTCTACACGCTTAAAAATTTCAATTGACATAAGAACTGAAGAAAGCTGACCATTTGAAGCGCCGTACATTCTTTATTTGGGTGCATGAACAAAGACAAGCTGATGCTGATTTTTGGCCAAATGTCATCTTTAGAGATGAAGCCCATTTTCAACTTGGTGAATTCGTTAATAAGCAGAATTGTTGCATTTGGACTGATAAAAATCCCAGTAAGATTGTTGAAAAGCCACTGCATTCACAAATGGTCACTGTTTGGTGTGCATATTTTGCTAGGGGAATCATTGGGTCGTATTTCTTCGAAAATGATGCCAGAAATTCTTTTACGGTGACGGGCGAGCAATAATGTGCCATGATAAGCAACTTTTTATGGCCTGAATTTAATTCTATGGATGTCGAAGATTTGTGATTTCAACAGGATGGTGCCACATGCCACACAGCCAATGCAACAATTGCTTAATTGAATGAAAATTCCAAGGTTGCATCATCTCTCGAAACAGCGAGGTCAATTGGCCACCACGATCATGTGACTTGACGCCTTTAGACTTCTTCCTTTGGAGTCATCTTAAAAGTAAGGTATATGCTAACAAGCCAACAATAATACAACAGCTGAAGGATGAAATAATAAGGGATATTGGTGAGATCGAGGAGCAACTATGCATAGACGTCCTAAAAAATTTGACCATTGAGTAGAGGTGTGCCGCCGAAGCCTTGGCGGACATTTAGACGATATTATTTTTTAAACATAATTTCCCTGACTCAAATAACATGATCCATAGTGAAATCAATAAATTTTCACCTATAACACTGTTTTATTTGCTGCTAACTTCGATCCGTCTTGATGGAACACCCGTAACTTAGGAGACATAGGGAGGGAATTCAAGAAACAAATGAAGGAACTATTCATCTTGGCGTCCCTTTTCCCTACATGGTCCTTGTGAAGAAGAATTAAAACCATTTATTACTTCTTTCTTACCCAAGATCTGAGGGTTTATATTTATCACAATATTTCTTCTTCTCTCACTTTCATTTGTAATTCTACTGCTGTTAAGCTCCGTTTACCTTTCTTCCTCCCAAAATTCTTTACACCTTCTAGTATCTGTCTAGTTGCCCTTTCCTATCTCTATCCTATTTCTCCTATCTCATAAACATCGTTCTTTTTTCATCAAGTATTATTCAACCACCCCCTTCCTTCCTCCTCTTTCAATTCTATTTTTTATCGCCTCTCATTCAAAATATTTGCCTCATTCAAATTGAGCTGGGTTCGGACATTAGTAGCCAGTCGCGGGCTGAGTGCTTATGAATAGAAGTTTAGAAGAGAGCCCATCTCGCGTTACTGGTAGCCACGAAGTGACTCGGGAACCCTGAAAGGCCCCCAAAATGGGTTTATAAGGGGGCTCAACTATCCTACTGAAAGGACTAAAAAATGGGCTAAACTTTCAAAGAGGAGACGTGAGGACTGAAAGGAGATTAGATCAGCTCAAGTTAGGCTAGGTTTGAAGGGAGAAAAATTCATTATCAGAAGTTTGGTAAATTTGAGTTCTTGGATGGGCTTTCGCAGTATTTGGGAAATTGTTTAAGGAAAAACTCTAGTCGGGTTAAGTTTAATGGGGATAGTTCCAGAAGACGGGGTTGAAAAACCCAGGAAGGGTTTTCCCGCCCGTCTTATGTCGCTTCTCGCATTCAGTTTGGTTTTACGAGAAATTTCCTATATTTCAGAAGAGCCTGAAAAATGACGCTTAACTTAAACATCTCTAATAAACTGTGTGATTGCGATGTTTAAAGTATGTCGTTAATATTAACATTTACTATCAAGGGGCCGGAAAACTTATAGAAAATAATAATGATAATTATTCTTCAGTACATGAATACGAGGAATTTATTTACTTTGGCGTTTGACGAGATATGATTGGCTTTAATAAGGGACAAATTAAAGCCTCCTAATTGCATGAACGTTTTGATATTAATTCTGGCGATCACAGGAATTGATATCAACAAGGTTGTATTTGGAAATGTTGGCACATTCAGCTATTTTCAATTAAGTCAATAACGGAAATGAATAGAGATCTTAGAAGAAATGCGATAAGACAGAACTTATGAATACATTTAGAAGTTGTTATAACTGTTCTTGAAAATAAAAAGTAAAAATCAGTGGGATAGTGAGTCTACCTCGCTTGATCACTGAAGCACCCGAGTTTACTTGTAGTGAAAGAAGAAAGAAGCGTTTGTGCTAGACCTAAATCAACTACATATCAACGAGTTTAAAGACATGGTGAGTGTCATTCAAACACGAGTCGCCTAGGTAGCTGCCCAATCAGTTTGAGGGGGCATCATCAACTAAGACCTTGAGGACCTAACACCAAACCGTTTGATTTACAGCTACCACAATTAGGGCCGACCAAAACAAAACAAGACCAGCGATCTTCGCTTTGATTCACATTCAGTTTAAAAAGAAATCGGAAATGAGAGAAAGACAAAGGAAATAGCTGTATAAAGAATAAAATACTAATTAAAAAAGAGGTTATGAATGCTAAGATGCGAAACCAAAAAGAATAAATAAATAAAAGAGAGGGTAGATAAATCATGAAACTGAAACACAAGTAAAATAAGGCAAATGGAATGAGAGCTTAATTGTGTTATTAAAACAAGAAAAAAAATGAAAAAAATGAAAATAAAACACAATAAATACGGAAAAAAATAAAAATCGTGGAAGTAAAAAAGGGAGGGGAAAGAAAGTGCAAAAGAAAAAGATAAAAAAATAAAGACGGAAAAATCGTGAAACCAAAGAAGGAACAGAAGGAATAAAGTAAAGGAAGCAAAATCGTATGAAGAAAGAACAAAGTCTGCTGACCAAAGTCGCGGGTTCTCACTTATTCTGATTTATGACCTTACGACCTTTAAAACTTTCACTAATCCAAGAAAAAGAATATAAAACAACATTAGGGTTTCAAATTCTTTTAGAATCGGCGAAATAGTTACCATGTTATTACCAAAATAATATAATGCCGGGGCTAACGTTGGGATGACCTTGGCTTTTATATCATTCAAAAAAATATGTAAAGAACATAAGGGTTTCAAAGTTCGATAGATCGGCCGGATAGTTACAATTTTTTTGCAAAAAAAATAATGGGAACCAACCGACCGACCGACATAGTGAGATATAGAGTCACGCACTTCTAGACTCGCACGCGACTAAAAACATTAAATAAAATAAGAAAAACCAAATCATGAAACCAAAACTAGAAAAATAAAGGGAGAAGTAGAGCAAAATCATGAAAAGGAAAGAAAAGAGAAAATGCAATATCGTTAAACCAAAAAAAGAAGAGGAAAAAAATAAAAGGAAGTCAAAATCATGTCTTCAAAACAAAAAAACAAACAGGAGCAATTGAAAAAAGAGAACAAATTTGGAAAACCAACAAAGAAACAAAAGCGAAATATTCAAAACCTATAGAAGAAGAAATAAATAAGAAAAGAATGCAAAATCGTGAATCAAAAATGAGAAATTAAAACAAGAGGTAAATGAGAAAGTAATGTAAAAATTGCGAAATCAAAACAATTAAAAACAAAGCAAACCAAACAAAAAGTGAAAAACGGAAAGCAAAATTGTAAGACCTAAATAATAAGATAGCAAACAGAAACCAAACCAAAATCCAAAACCAAAAATGCAATGAAAAAAGAAAGGAAACAAAAATTCTGAAACCAATACAAAAAGAAGAAAGAAAACAGAAACCAAACCAAAACAAGAAGTGAATAGAAAAGAAAGCAAAATTGTCAAACCACAGCAAGAAGAACAAAAAACAGAAACAAAACCAATATTTCTAAATCTAAAACTACATGACGATAAAACAAAGAAAATCAAAATATTGAAATAAAACAAGAAGAATAAAGAAAAAGAAATGAAATACAAATTTTAAAACCAAAATATAATTAAAATGAAAATAGAAACGAAACAAGAGAAAATCTTAACCAAAGGAATAAAGCCACCGATATTTAAATCTCAAAACAAATTATCCTCCCTCCGAATCTGCAAAATTGTGGAAGGAAAACCTAAATAAGAAATAAAAAACTAACGAAACCATACCACAAAGAAGCAAAAAGTAAGGAAACTAAAATTGTGAAACCAAATCAAGAAGAACTACGAAAATTGAGACGAAACTAAAATCCCCAAAGTAATAAAAGGAGGAGTAAAAAAGAAAGTAAAGTAAAATCTTAAGACCATGGCAAGAAAAAAGAAAAAAGAGCAAAATCCTGAAGTCAAAGCAAGGAAAAAAGAGATAAATAATAGTAACCCAAGACTGATTCTTCCTTCGTTGCATATCCCCCACAAAATAACTGTCTAACAAATGGGGTGGAGCTAATTTTAAAGCATAAACCAACTTGAAATGTGTGGAAGATCTATCTGCAAATAGACTCACATCCTTTTAAAGGGTTAGGACCAAATGCGCTAGATGTCTGATGCAGTATGGTTATCCACACACCAGGTCTCACCTGGCTTTGACGAAAGGGCGAAGAGAATTCAAAATTGTCCCTTACGTTTAGTTTGTGTAAAGTGATTCTCCTGGAAAGAGAGAATGAGGCCGGTTGTGGGTGTCATAACAGGGACCGTGGAGAAGAATCTTCAAAGCAGAACTCCCTATTACCTGTTAATCGCAATCCAATACGAGGCAATCAAAGCGTTCAGGAAAAAATAACATTGAAAGAAGAAAGACCTTAACATCAACAACTCTTCTGAGGTAACCATTAAGCTATATATTTAATTAAGGAGTTTGTGCCTCGTGGATAGGTCTAGTACATTCATCATATGTCGGTATCTGTCCGTTCATATGTGAGTAAGTTAATAAAACCACTGTTGAGGAGCGTATTATTTATTATCTCGAGACCAGTTTCGGCATGGAGTTTGTCATGCCATCTTCAGTCGAACAGTAAGAATACATGCAGTCCCACTAAGTGTAATATATATATATATATATATATATATATATATATATATATATATATATATATATAGTTTAGAGAGATCCAATTGGAGTTTCTAATCAGGGGGTGTGAATTTAAGTTCATTAAGGAAATCTTTTAAGATTAGATCTTTGACGTAGGGGCTGCATTTTAATTGCCCATCCGAAAGGTTAAAGTTGGGAATTTCTTCTATATGGGTGGATTCAATGAGCTTTCTTTTGCGGAAGTCCTTACACGGGTAGATTAGTTTGGGCTTTGGAAATTTTATCGGGTGGTTAAAGCTATTGGTGTATGTAATTAAGGCACGATGATCTTTAATTTATATTGGTTCTCCTTTGTCCCAATTACAATTTGAATTCTTTGACGTCTTCGGGTGCATTTTAATTATGCGTGATTAACTTAAATACTTCGAAATTTAATCAGTGTGGCTGCCTTGTAATCTTTTTGTGTTTCTTGAGAAATTACTCAGATTTTTGTCATCAATGTCTCCATCCAGAGTGTTTATTCGCTTCTAAGAACACAATCCTCACGCTCGCATACTTTATTCTCGCCGAAGATTATGAAGGTTAATCCTATATTCGCAATTATCACTTTACAGCGATGGGTGACATTTGGTGCCAAGTCCACTTTAGTGAGGAATCTATGGTAAAAAGGATCGCAAAGAAGGCAAAGTACCTCTTATCGCAGGAAGTTTCACCCACAAACCACGCCAAGACCGTGAAGGGTGGTTAGGGTCCAACATGAACTTCTGGTCGAAGAAATTTGGCCACCACTGTTGCCCGACGACAATCTTGACTACAG
This sequence comes from Ceratothoa steindachneri, assembly GCA_963969495.1. Taxonomy (NCBI): domain Eukaryota; kingdom Metazoa; phylum Arthropoda; class Malacostraca; order Isopoda; family Cymothoidae; genus Ceratothoa; species Ceratothoa steindachneri. The sequence goes on from OZ018328.1 coordinate 14,701,063, forward strand.
TGTGTAGACGCATGATGATGGCAAGGCGGGCAAGGTCCAGCAAAGCAACGACGATGAGCTAAAGCTCTCTACCAACCATCCTTGGCCAGGATGAGGAAGAACTTCATTCGCAACTTGTGGGCGACCTTCATGCTTCGCTTGGAGCGCGTGCTCACCGCCGAGGGTAGCTATATTGATTATCTACTGATAACTTTCATTTTATGCATCAAAATTATCAGAATCTTTGCAAAACAGAGTTTAGCCCACTAGTTTTCGTACACTAATTTTTGAATGCTTGGATTTTCTCTGTTCAAATTATAGAAGATGTAGTAGAAATACAGGCGTGCTTATCAATTTGGATGGTACTATTTATTATATTTATGAAAAAATGGATACATTTTCTCTATGCTCAATTTTCACCCATCGCAATAACCATTAAATTGAAAACTTTATAATGTAGCGCAATAAATGGACATAATTATTTTAACAATACCTTCTATGAATCTTGAATAATCTAGGATAAGAAAGCTGAGGTATAATACAAAACAGGAAAATAATCGATTACAACCAAGTTAATTGAAAGTTCAATCTATTCACTGCAAAACTCATACATCGTACAAAATAAAACCCTCATATAAAGAGTTCAACTAAGTATGAATTCTAATCAGAATTTCAAAATGAAAAGAGAGTAAATTTTTCAAATTCTCTAATCCAGAACATGAAGAAAATCAACAAAAACTCAGGAGACACAAAGGGTATACAAAATTAGCTCATTTTAAGCCATTATCTCCCAAATTATAAGCGATAGCAAGTTGATTGTAATAAATTACTCATATATCATTATCATTATCAATCAGCCTGTTATTTCCAATGCAAAGGAGAGGCTTCCTTTCGAAGATAAAACTGCTGATTGTGGCCAGCAATTTGCTTGCCATGCAACTTGTGACAATGAGACAATTTAAATTCCTCACCTTCAGCAAAATTGTTTTCTGAGCCTATTTATATACAAAATGGTCCAATTTAAGGTAAATTGAGTTCATTCGCTTTTGGGTATTTCTCTGGCAATGAGTTCTACCTATTTTCATTTTGAACTTAATTATTTTTACAAAATCTGTCACCAGTGTATTTATTCAAGTGTTTCTCAGGAGACCTGTAGAATATGGATATATTTCTAACATATATCGCTGTATTTTTCTTATAGCTGTCCTGAGTTTGTGTTTAAGTATCTAGGTTTCGCATTCGTATATGAAAACTGGTAAAATGCATGGCTTAGATAGAGTGTGTTGTAAAGAAAAACGAATTCCGCTTCTACGGAGTTATTTAACCACTGTTACCGACGTCCAGCTTAAGTTTGTTCCTTCCTTGATATTATTTTCCCTTCAGCTATCAGAACTCCAAAGTTGGCCCAAATTAAAATTTTTCGACATACGCTCTATTGAAGTTGAAAGAACCGTACAAGCAACCATACAATCTAATTATACCATTTCTATAAAGCTTATGACACTGAGAAGGAAATGAAATTAAAACAGCTCTTTTGTTATCTCAACAGAATAAAAAACAAAAATATTCAGATGACTTAGCCTCATTCAAGGGGGTGTAGAGGGAGAATTAGATATAAAAGGAGTTGGAAAAAAGATCGGGAGTAGAAGGCTAAAAGAGTCTGAAGAAAGCAAGGGAGTAGAAGAGAAAATGGTGGGAAGAGAAATGGGGAGAGTAGAAGGGATAAAAGATGGTAAGAAAATGTGGAGGAGAAGGGAAAAGGACTTAGAGAAAGATTAACACTTGTTTTCTTATGTTGATGATGTTAAAATATCTAAGCGCCTTTGGGAGTCTTGATTCTATAACTCTAGCATGTGAGAGAAAGAAAGAGAGAGAATTAAGAAAGATAAGAAGAAAGAGAAAACATAAAGAATGAGAATGAAATGAGAAATAGAAAGAGACAGACAGAGAAACAGATAGACATATATACATAAAGATAGAGATAGGGATATACAAGGCAAAAAAGAAAGAGACGAAAGACATAAGAGAGAGAAAAACTATCAATAAATGCATCAGCTCCATGATCTAGTGAGGCTAGAAGAGAGGCGAGATCAAGGAGCATTCAGTGTTGAAAGATAGATGATTCTTGGTTTAGAAATCGCCTTACGTTATCAAATAAGGTTATCAGAGGAATGATCAAGAGGGTAGAAGATGACTGCAAAGTAAGTGGTTGTATTTTCCGGATGGATAAGGAAAATATTTCAATGTTATTGAAGTAGATGAGCAGAATGAGAGAGGGAGGTAGATGACTAAATAAATTAATCCGACGCCACCATCATGCCAAGTAGTTTTTTGAATGTTTAGAAACCTGTTTCAGGCATGTCACGTGGTAGCAGAGTGGCATTTAAGTGCTCATTGAGCTCCGTTCTGCCGATGCTCAAGAGTGCTAATTCTATGGAATAGATTAAGTTAGAAATACGGTTAACCTTTTATTAGACAGAGAAAGGAAGTTTACTAGTGTGTAGAGAGAAGAAGGGGAAAAAAGGGTTAAGAATAGCGACTGCCGATAATCTTTAAAGCTGAATATGAGACAACGCAGATGGTAAGGATTGAATAGAGCCCAGGTAAGAGAGAAATTCCAATTCTTGCTGACAGCCTTAATAGGCCACGTGCTTTAATAACATGAAATATAGTAGGATCTTATATCAAAGAGGCCAATGATAGAGAAAGCGGAGGGATATGAGGTCATCAGTAAACTAAAAATGTATTTTGCGGAATTTACCTACGTGTGTTGTGGGGGATAAAAATTTTCAATGATAGATATAAGGAGCCAAATGGCAATAATATAATGCAATGGCAATGAAGTCACGTTCTATTAAAAGAGAGAAAAAGAAAAAATAGGACGTAAAAGGTTGAAAAAGAATGGTTGTACCTTTTAAGTTACAAGCTGTGGAAAGGATGGAAGTAAACCAAGAGCGGGATGTTAGGAATAAGAACACAAGTTAGGAGTCGATTGTTTACTATTATTTAATATGTGTGGTGATCTAAGCTTCATGTAACTTTATAGCTATAACTGTCTTATGGGCTACGCTATATTATATTATCAAATTATAACTAATTGTGCAAAAAATAATTAGATTCTTTCTAAAATTATATAAACCTAATGATCTTGTCTTGGAAGTCTTTAATAGAAATTTAGGATTCATATATTGGCTACCCATTATAGAGAGCCAGAAACAGAGGCAAATATACAAAGCGGTGCCTCAAAAAAAGGAAATTCACGTCAAACGTCGAAAGATCCGATAGAAAATACCAGGAAATACAAAATACTAAACAGTCACCTAAACGGCAAAGTTAAAAATCCCCCAAACTCCCAATAAAACATCATTCAAAGAACTAAATCCAACTTACTCCCTACAGTTTCACGAGCAAATTCAAGAAAGTCAACTGCAGCTTTATCGAGAAAAGCAACTACCGATGTTCACTCATCAGCAGGGGATCTCGGAGCAGCGGTGAGCCCCAGAGGTATGGCGTGCAGGAGTACGCCCTGGCGCCTAGCAACCACTGTACACCTCCCACTGGCTTATGGCTTTTGCCTTTTTGGCAGAGGCTAGAGGAAGGATACCTCGATCATAAATAGGGATCGAAAGTGCCTATAGGCGAGCACCAACAGACCGGTGTATCGGCAGCCCCCTGTATCTGAGGATTAAGCCTGGTCATCTCGAGCCTCTCTATCCACCAGGCTGCTTCTCCCATCTTTCAACATACGGGTTTCAAGACTGAACACATTCCTACCCGTTTAAACCTACTGTAGGTTTGATGCCCTTAACAAATCAAGGGAATCCGTCATCATCTAAAGGGGCTTTCAACAAGGACGCTCGAGATTTTTTAGGCAAAAGTGGCCATGTTGTTAGAGCGACATTTGGCAACCTCACTGTGAGCTGTTCAATAGTACTTGGTAAGTCACGATGGAAGGCTATAGCGTTGAGCAGCGTGTACAAATCATCAAATGTTATTGTCAAATTCAGTGCTCCGTTCGACAAACGTTCCGCGCATTACGTGATTTCTATCCTCGCCACAATCGTCCTGCCGAGTCCACTGTTCGACGCTTGGTGGCCAAATTGGAGGCAAAAGGGTCAATCAACGTTTAGCCAACACCCGTACGTCGCCGAAACGCAAGGTCGGCTGAAAACGTCACTGCCATAAATGAGAGTGTACGGGAAAATCCGAGGCAGTCAATTTCTCGTCGTTCACAAGAACTTTGCCTTTCTGCGACCTTAGCTTGCTGAATTATGCATATAAACTTGGGTCTGTACCCAATTTTCCCCAAATTTTAAACTGTTACATTCGCTCTTTCAGGTATCCACTCTCAATGTGGCTAAAAGCTCTGCAGAACAGAAATACCCCGTTCATTTAATTATAAAAATTTACTCTCTTTCATATATTCTTCATCCCTATAGCTTTCTTTTTCGCATACAAATATTTAATTATTTCGGTTTAAATATCCCCCTCAAAATAGTTGGTGTCTATTCTGTATAAAATTGTGTTTACCTTCAGCGTCATTTTGGACAAACTAGCCAAATTTCATCTGTCCATGTAAATCAAAATAGAGACACTCTCAAACGAGACGAACATAACATTACTTTCTTTGCCGATGCGTCTTGAAATAATCATTACAATAATTAGATTTCAGGCAAATATAATTATCGGTTTAAGAACTTTACAAATCAAAGTATTATTATGTGTTCATATAAGACAAATCGGCCAAATTTTAACATCTGATTATAACTCAAAATTTTTATCTCTATCTTTTTTCTATCCCGTCCTTATTTGTTTTTTACCATTTTATGTTATGTGGATACATTTTGATTATTTCTTATTTTATCACTTCTATATGACTCTCATGTATTTCTTATTTTCTATTTTTCTTCCTTCCTCGCTCTCTCTATTTTTAGAAATATTTTATATATATTTACCATCTCCGGCATATTCCATGACTTTTGAAACCATTGTTGTTGAGACGATTATAATCTTTCTCTTCTCTGCCCTCTGTGTTGTAAACTACGGTATGGTTTTCTCTTGACTCTGCTCTTATTCTTCCCGTTCAATTCCTTTGCTTGTGTATAATGTAAGATTCATATTAAATTTAGGTTTATGATAGAATTCTCTTTGGAGATCAAGAGGGATATTGTATGAATATCACATTTTCCAATACAGGGCCAATTTATAATGAAGTCCTATCCCCAAATTCATTTCTTCTTAAATTAAGCGAGGTAATCTTTTATTCCCAGACGCACTCCTAAAAAAGCGAGAATTTCGGTAGAGATCATCAGTACGCATTAGTATATTTACATTATGTTTATGATTTTCATACCACTACATCGAGGTGTTAACGGGAAAAGTGAAGTTAGCTAGCATGGGTAAATTTGAATTTGGTGTAGGAAATCTTAGGGTTCTTTTTTAAAGTTAAATAATCGTCCTACAAACATTTTAAAGGATATTAAACGTATACTGGTAAAACATTCGTATGAGTTGATCAAATAATGAGATATCAGATTATAATTCTTGTGTTGACTTCTCATTATGACTATACAAGTTTGGTTACGTAGAAATAAATGAATCTAGGGTTTCAAAGTATTTTTCTCATAAACCTCACTTTCTGTACATATGTGGGAGAGAGTGAGGAGGAAATTCTCTTATTGACATGCTTTGCCACTGACACAAGGGGAAAGGTAATTAGCCTGAGACCTACTTATTTAATGTGGAGGAGGGTGGGGGAGATTTTATTTAAACCTATCTGCGAATTTTTAACCCTCCAGCAGTATGTGTATATTCCATGACTTTATTTCGACTTCTTACCTTGCCAAACCAAAATTAATTCACTAAGACCTGTGGTTAACCGGATAAAAGGACAAAATATCACTCATTGGGAACTCTTTAAAGCTTAAATGAACGCAACTTTAAAAGGTTGCACCCAAAAAGTGCAGGTTAAACAAAAATGAAAAGTCTTTGACCTCTTTAAGTTGAATCATCAAAATAAGCCGGAGAAGATTGTATCGATTAAGAAATAGGCCCGAAAGTTGAAGCATGAAATACAACAGAAAAATCTTCGCACAAATAAGCTTTTAATATATTAATATATTTGAGCAAAACATAGTTGACATAAATTGAGTGACTGAAGACTGGGAAATTTGTTTCGCGATCCAATGTGAATATTTTCAATACAATGAATGATTACCTCACTTGCAATGAAGTTGGTGATGCTTGCTATCTGTCTACATGCACCTAATGGAAAACGTATATGCGATGTAATAACAATCCTCACCCTTCTTCACCGAGTGAAAAGGAACGTAGTTTAAAAATTTTGCAGAGGGCATTGTGAATGACTCCTTTTATTGAAGAAGACTGACGTTGATGGGCCATGCAATGAGATGTCAGGTCTAGCCTTGATTATCTTGGGAAAGACATTTCTGATTTTATGGGGAAGATATTGCGTTATAGAGATTTGGGGAAATAACCTGCCTATTAGGAGAACTCATAGAAAACGGAACTCAGAATAAATTCCTCTATTAGGCCTTTCTATATTATGCCTTCAGAATATTTTGCTTATACAGAATTTGTTGTTTTTTAACCACGTCTTTCTCAATATAAGAGTAAGGAGAGAGAGAAAGTCTGCGATTTACAGCGTCTGGTAGCAATCTTGAAACAACAATCAAAGACAAACAATTTACCTCCAAAATTGCAAACATCGTTCCTTATTAGCTGCATGTTTGGTTTCTGGTACTTTCTGTTATATCCGGACAAATGATGAACGCGAATGCGTGGTTAGAATAAGGTATATATGAGGGAAGGTGCCAGAAGAGGCTTTTTTTCCTCTATCCCTTTCTTTAGTCCATGAGCTTCTCCCAAAACTCCTTGAGGAATCATAAATACTATCGGACGAATTTACCTAGGTCCACAAGCGTATGAACATTGAACAGATTTGCAACCCAGAAACCTCATGGACCAGACATTAGTAATAAAACAGTCGAACTACATAGGTGACATGATAGTACAAAGAGACAAAAAACCTTAGGTCCTGGAACTTTTTTACTGCTCTTTAAATCTCAACTAGCAATTAACATTTTCACCAAAATTATCCTGCATGTATGAAACAGGCACTGAGAGCCAGTGAACAGCAAAGTGCTTCCATGTGAAAGATTTCAAAGTATTCTACTTATTTATCTTTATCCTACTCCCTGATAAATGTCATACAAGGGTAAAAAACAAAAGTAATAGATGGATACAATTTGGAAAAGGAATGAAAGTTAGATCGAACAAACTCTTTAGTTAATCTAAAGGCGTCCACCAAATTGTTGGTATTCTTACTCTCACACGAAAGAGAGACGCAAAGTTTTATAAAATACAAAATTATTCGATTATGACGGGAATAAATATTGCAGACGATGGGTTAAAACCAGTTTGTCCCGACAGCCACCTATAAATACCTTAGATCAGAATAAGGAATTTTCTTCAGTTTCATTTATTCTCTCGGTACATTTTAAACTTTGTTTACCATAAGTATGGTCAACCAAACCCTATAGAATCTGAAGAAAGTAATAAATAGCAGTAACCATATCTCCATATCATTTTTTTCACATCGTTTCATTATTTAAGGAAGATTATAAACAAACAAGTTTCCAAGTCTCGTATCTGCAGCTATCAGAAGGGCTGACTTGTTTACTCAATCATTCCTTTGTGGTCTTAGCATAATTTTGAATATAAAATATCCCAAATGTTGTTTCAAACTTTGATATAAAAAAAGAGGCATCCAAACTTTTATGTTTCACTCTTCTGTTTTCGTCAAAAACTTTCTTCAAAATAAAGTTTTTGTTCGAATTTTGGACAAAGCGATATTAGAGATCAGACTCTTTTGCTGTGCCTTTTTCATTTGTATTTATATTTTTTTAAAGAAAACATCAAAGGAAAACGCAACAATGGCATCGTGGGAATGTTTTGAGGAGAAATTTCTGGAAAAAGTCAAATTTAATGTTGTGAAGGTGCAAATCACGAGTAACAAAAAAAGGGAGTAATGGAGGGCCAGGAAACGAGTTAGGGTTTGCATCTATAGCCCCTGAAACACGAACTTGGGCAGGTTACGTGGTATATACTGATAAGTGATTACAAATAATGCAATAAGAAATTTAGCACCCATTTTATGTTTATCATGATTTTATGGAAAGAAATAAAATTACTTTTTATGTAGTTATAATTAAATAAATATATATTTGCTCCTTTAATAACTAATGTAATTTCCACCGGTTTCTACCACTGGTCTCCACATTTCAGCTAACTTTTCTGGACAATTTTTGAAAAATCGTTGACTTTAATTTTAAAAAGTTCTGATTGTTTCTAACTCATCTAATTTAGACATATTCATTCATTTCCTTGTTTTGTTAAACACCTAAAAAGAAAGTAATCCGATACATCTAGGTCAGTTAAATAAAGATCATAGCTCATTAGTTCCCAATCGAAACTGTTTAGTTTATTTTGGTAACTGTTGCTAGATGAGGTCATGCTGTATCTTAAAGAATTAGCACTTTTATTGATTAGTGCTGGTCTTTTGGTTAACAAGAGCTCTATATAAACTAAAAACTAAGCGTGGTAAACCTCTTTGGCGATAGTTTCACTTGGGTTGAAAGTTTAAAAGGGATTATACTTTTGATATCCGAGCAAACCTTCCGTGGTTGAGCCCATGTACTGGCTTGGGTATTGGTTTATCACTAGAAGTAATTTATTTTCTTTAATCTAGACCTAAATTGGGTTACTTAAAATTATATTAAACGAATTAAGCTCCATATCATTTAATATGGTGGAACTTCAGAAGACCTACGCAGTATTTTTTATAGTAAAAAGAGTACTAAAGGTGTTTTTAGGCATTCTAATCATTATTTACGGCCTCGGTTATGCGTGAAAAGCACCTACTTTTAAGATACTAGCACTCTAAGTAGAACTATATTTACAGCGATGCTATGTTGAAAATAACTGCTTTCAGCGGGAAAAAGAAGGCATAAAGTATGAATAAAATGCCGAAAAAAACATTAGTATTGTTCTTACGTACTTACTATGTAGGAGCACAACCTCGGAGGACTATCTTGAACCCACCACCTCTTTTTCGATCGTCGACCATGTGGTCTCAAACAAAGAACTAAGGAAGGACAATAAAGTAGATTTTCACGTGGAAGAGGTTGAGACACCCCACCTGCATTTGCCTAAATGAGCCGAATTTCTCGCCTAATGACCGGCGAACAAATTAACCCCCCCCACCCAGAAAGGAGCCTTCAGTCAACTCAATGCCTTGAGACCAGAATTGGCGCCAGGCGAGGATATTTTCAAACCATTACCTGAAACAGAGCTACTCTATTCGGCGCCAGGATTTCCCTTCAAATAGCAGCCATGCCCGGAGGACTTTTAGCGATTTAGCCAGCTGAGTATATATATTCAGGGTACCTCGTTACTCGAGAGAGATAGAGAGTACAGCTCATGTCCCTCGAAGATACGTCTCCCTTTCATCTCGAATCAAGCCCCTGAACTTTGAAGGTCTCGTCGACTAGATCACCACCGTGAAATATTGATCATCGTTAACGTCAGCTGGCATCCTTGACGTTAACTCTTGCGGTAATATCCAGCCTTGTTTTGTTATTGGGCTTTTTCTGAAGCCCTCTTTGTTCTCATGTTTATTAAAGAAAATTTTCTGATTTTCACTTTTGTATTTTCAATAATTAGTTCTCATGTTTATTAGAGAAAATTTTCTGATTTTCAACTTTGTGTTTTTCAATAATTAAAGGAAGGTCCTCCTCACCCTGCGGGGGGGGAGGACTTTCCTTTAATTATTGAAAAACACAAAGTTGAAAATCAGAAAATTTTCTCTAATAAACATGAGAACTAATTATTGAAAATACAAAAGTGAAAATCAGAAAATTTTCTTTAATAAACATGAGAACAAAGAGGGCTTCAGAAAAAGCCCAATAACAAAACAAGGCTGGATATTACCGCAAGAGTTAACGTCAAGGATGCCAGCTGAAAAGAAAGAAAAGAGATGTCGGAGAGCCGAAGAAAGCGCGGAAAGAACACTGGAGGAGCCAGGGGAGGAAGGCGGGAGCAGGTCACACCGGTAGCAGAGCTGATAAACGTCCGTCCCGTCTCGGGGAGTGTGGGACCTTATATAGTCCAGAGAAGAAGAAGGCCCACACACGCCTAGAGAGTTCTTGCAAAGTGCCGAGACGGGACGTCGGCCGGGTTGTGCCTGCTGCGAACATAAGAGAAGTTCCGCGAAGAAATCCTGAAGGCGGAAGAGAAGTTCAGGAGAGACGTGGTGGAGAGGCAGAGGAGTATTGACTCTGGAAGTTTACCTCTCTTTGCATTCCAGATCGCGCCGATGTTATCCCCGTAGGTGAGGGCGCGGGGGGCGAAGAGGGTAGAGAGGATGAGACCCAAGGATTCGAGCTCGAAGATCCTTAGGTCCCATTGGCGGCAGTCAAGGGCCATAGAGGCGCCCTGTGACCACCAACCAATCCCCCAGGGAGAGGCGTCGACGAAAAGTCCCGGGGCGACTCCTTTAGGGGGGCGAAACCGGGTCCATCGGCCGTGGATAAGGCGGCTGAGGTGAAGAAAAGGGGCCGGGTTCGGGTGGGTGTCCTGCAGGTAGCATAACTGCACCCAACAGAACGGAAGGCGAAGTGCGGGAAGAATAAAGTTGAGAAGGCCCGCGAGGCGCGACCATGCCTTGCGGGAGACTGGGCGTGTGGACATGATGCGGAGGGCGGAGCGGGTCTTGTCCCGCATGGAAGACGTGAGGCGAATGCGTTTAAGCTTCAAGTCAATATTGAAGCCCAAGTAGGAAATCTGCTTCACAGGGGTGGTGAGAGATTTCCTCCAGTTCGCGTTGATGGAGCTGCGCTCGATGGTCTTCATGAAGGCCCGGAGGGCACGCTTTTGGCCGATGCAGAGTACATCGTCCAAGTACGTATATACCCTAATGCCGTGATCTGAAGCGAGCTGGTTCATAGTTGTAGCGGTCAGCTTTTGCATCAGGAAGGGGGCTCCATTAAAGCCCATGGGGAGGCGGGTGAATCGAAACGATCGACTGTCGCATCGGATTCCGAACCAGGGGCGAGCTTTCGGGTGGAGGCGCACATGGTAAAACCCATCCTTGAGATCCAACTTCATGGCCCAAAGATGTTCCGTGGCCGAGTTCATTATCTTTTTAATGCTCGGCAGGCTGAATTTCGGGGGGTGATAAGCCTCCGCAGCGGGGGACATGTCGTAGATGAGACGAGCCGAGCCGTTAGGCTTGGCCACCCCGAAGATCCGGTGAGCACAACGGATGCTGGCCTCTTCTAGCACTCCACGTTCCACCAGAGTGGAAATCCAAGGGAGGGTGCGATCGTCCGACGGGGCCCAGTTGCGGTAAGATTTGTTCAGAAAAATCTTTACACCGTTCTGGGCATTAGCCTTCTGGAGGTGGGAAACAGGGGTCACGGAGTCATAAGACCCTGGGGTTTCAACATCCAAGGGGGTATCGAAGTCCACGCGGGGAGTATCAGGCTCGAGAGGATCGAGTCCGGGGCTCTCCCACTGGTTGCCCTGATCGTCGTTATTGCCCTGGTTGTCCTGGTTATTGTTATTGTTTTCATCCTGTCGCTGTCCATCCTCATTGTTCCCGTTGCGACCTCTCATGATGTCCGGAGGGCCGCTGTTGGGGTCGTTGAGGACATCACCCATTTCCGAGGGGTGAGTATCCGAAGAAGCTATGGACGCAGGAGGAGGGGTGGCAGTAGGGCCTTGAAGCACCGTAGGGACTGCCAGGCCAGGAAGGGGAATGCACACAGTATAACACGGGGCAGGGGCGCGTGGAGGGTCCGTGAGGACAAGAGCGCCGAGTTCCTGGGCGGCGGCCTCAAAAAAGGCGGTAACCTCGGGCACAGGCAGAGGGGGGCACACAGTAATAGTGGGGTCGAGCAACTCGACAACATCAGGCACAGGAGCGGTATCAAAGTCCGCAGACACTGGTAAGGGGACCTCGTCCCGATGCCCAGAGGGGGCATCATACACTTCTATTATACTGCAAGTAGGGCTTGCCACGAGGGGGGGTCTCAACACATCGTACACGATGGGAGGAATAGCGGTTTCTTCGAAGAATTCGTGCGATATAATCCTCTGATCCCGTTCACGAAAGTACTCCGCCCACGAGTAATTCATCTTTCTCCAACCTCACCTCTCTCTTCCTTGACGCAATCGACCTCCATTGCAAGATTTTATCGTCTGGCTACAAATTCTTCTCATCCCGTGCAATCCAAGTCTTGGTTCCGTTACCACCTTCCCCTTCTCCGAGAAGCTAGTCCACAAAGTAAAAGTCCTTCCGCCCATTTTTTATACTCCCCACCGGCGCTTATTCCCCACTGCCCATAATTTGTTAATTACTGAGTCTCGTTTTTATTTCACTATTGCATTAGTCCATGTCTGATATGTGCATTGAAATTGAATAATAGCTCAATCTTCACCCGTCTATATACTTTGTAATTACCATTTTTTGGTAATTAAATCATTTATTTTGGGATAGTCTTTTTAAATAACCTTTAATGAATCTTGTCAATTTACGAACCCTGCAAGGCCAGCCTCACGCACTCGCTTACGGGGCCCCCCTTTTGTTTGAGATTCTCATTGAACTGGAGCGAGGCCTATCTCCCTACTCTTCATTCACGCATTGCCTCTTAGCTTTCGGCCGCCTATTTATGTGTGTACGGCCCCACAGACTAGGCTGTAAACCCATAGGTTCTCGACATATATATATATATATATATATATATATATATATATATATATAAACAGGATGACCAGGAGAGAGCCATAGATGCGTAGTAACGTATATTTCAAACGTTTCAGGATTATAACTAATCCCATCATCAGTGCTAAGGAAAGAATACAAAATACACTTAAATGTATATATAAAAAGTTGAAACATGTAATAAAATTGTAAAACATGAATATTAAATTTTAGACTAATTGATTAATTGATTACATTAGAAATATGGAGGAAAAAACAAACTAAACCAACGAGAGAATTTCTAAAGTATAAGAAGGAAAATAATTCACAGTGGATTTTATTCTTGCACCCCCCCCAAAAAAACAATGGAAAATTTAACAAATTAGCATGTTTTTAATGAGTCACTATATTTACTGGGACAGATAATGAGTTATTATTTAGACTGGGATGAAGTTTTGCAAAATAAATTGACTCTAGCAGGTAAAGGTCCGAGATGTTTCTTACCGCATTAAGTATCGTGAAGTTCTCGAGTGTAGCCCTAGAGCCACATTGTGACAGATGGTTTCGAATTGGGGATGGATCAGGTTTAGAAAGGTGTAGTCCAGTTCTTTTAGATCTACTCATATGCTGCATGAAGCAGGAGCAAAGCGTACGCCTTGTTGCCCTCACATATGATACAGTGCTACTGCACGTACAAAGAAAAGCGTATATAATTTTAGATTGCACATTGGTGGGTGGTTGATCTTTGAACTTAAATAATGATCACAGTCTGAAGTTATCAATGAGAACAATAGATGGTAATAATTTAGGATAGGCTAAATTTAACAGTTTTAACATCTATATTTTAAGTTATTCTGATTAGGAACCAAATTATGGTAAGGAAAGGAAGATATTTAATTTATTGACAGTTTGTAGTGGAGGCAGAGTCGAGTATTTTTTATTGAGAAACAGCAAAATTTGTATCAGAAATAGTGATTTGGGATAGCCATTGGAGGTAAAGAATTTTGTTAAGAATTCGAATTCTAAATGTAGGGCTGGAAAAGTTGAAGACAAGTTATATGCTCTATGGAGAAGTGTAAGAATGGCATTCATTTTGAATATAAAATAACAGAAGCTAAAAAAATTTAAACCAAGGTTTGATAAAGTGGGTTTTTGGTAAACATTTGACGTGAAATGTTCGTCCATTTGGGTAATCTTCATGTCAAGAGACGATATGCTATTATTTTTTTTTCGAGCTCACAGGAAAATCTAATATTTGTGTGTTTAGAATTTAAATAATTGAGGAAAAGTGTACAATGTGACTTATGTCTAAATCATAAATCATACCCCATTTGAGCCGTGGGATATCAAGCCCATGATTACGTCTGCTCCTTCGTCGGCGTATCTCCGAAGACGCATTGTGTGTTTCGCTTGTGGCGCTGATGGCCACACCACACCGTACTGCCCTCAAAATTTGCAATTCTGATCGACCCCTAACCATTAAGTTTACTAAATTAGGGCTGCACCAACTTCTCCACCCTCTCGCCCGGAAACCCCCGCAACTCTCTCGACGGATACTCACTTCCCTGGGACACCATGTTAACTTCCTATTCATTAAGAACTCCCCCGATGAACTAAAATTTGAGCATAAATCTATAAATGGATGCAGGGTGTCTACGTTAGTAATGGACAGAGTTTACAACCTGTATTGTGGTGTCAGACGAACTGCTTCGCCTTGTAGGCCATGATCATGACAAATATGCGGTTGTTCACTACTACCTTAGAAGAGAAAACCGTATCCCTGTCGTCAAATGCTACCTAGAATGCAAGTACTTTACTGGATGGGCCAAAGTAGTAGTAGCACAGATCAAATTATGAGCCTTGTTGATCGGCAAAAGCACCAAATAACTCCAATACGGTGGTTCAGCCCGTGATTACCCGGGCCCAGGCACAGAATAATCCCAAATCCCCCGATCCATTAGAAGCCCCCTATGACCAAGAATTCATGGCTCTCCATAGCCAAACATTTGTACAAACCCCGGAAGAGTGCGCAACTCTCCTTCTTTTTGGAGGAAAAGCGAATAGGCAGGAAAATCACTCTGCTCGCGGAAAAACGAAGGTCTCTTACCTTATTAAGGAAGGCCTACTGTATCGTGCCTGTTCTGATGGCAGTAGCCCCACTACTCATACTTTTTTTTCCCGCGATCACGTGCCCCAGGTCCTCAAGCTAGCCCATGATGGTCCATTAGTTGGATATTTTAGCAATAATACGACGGCTCAAAGAATATTCCGATATTTCTTTTGGACCGGCTCGTCTAAAGAAATTGCCGAATTCCTTATGTAAAACGATGTTTACCAGAAGATGACGGCAAAAGGGCGTATACCCCCAGCTCCACTCTAGAAAACTCCGATAAACTCTGACCACTTTTTCAGAGTGGCCGTTTTTTTCCCTCAAGCCAATAGATAGTGTGACCTGTGCGGAGCCCTTCATGTCTATTTTATCCCGCGTCGGTATCACGAAGGAGATAATTTCTGCCAGAGGCTTACAATTCACCTCAAAATTGATGGAGAAGGTCGGCAAGCTCCTGACCATCAAACCCCTGTTTACCTCCTCACATCACCTGCCGCGAATAGGATCTGCGAGATATTAAACGGAACTTTAAAATCCGTGCTATAGAAACTGTGCCAAGCTCAACCCCGAGAATGGCATAGCTACTCGTCCGTCTCTCTTTTTCACTGTTAGCCAACTCCCGGCTGGATGAAGAATTAAATTCTCTTGATTTATCTTTATTACAGCTCTGCAATCTCCTAGAATCGTGTTTGAACATAGCGTATAAAAATTCCAATCTCAATCTCGAGAAGTACCCCACCTATTTTGACGTCAAGTCAAAAGAGAGACGATTTCGCCTCGACGATGAAGTTTTGCTCCTTTGCCCACAGATACAAACAAGCTCCTTTATCATTGAAAAGCCCCCTTCCCCGCTCTCGAAGCTTGTGGCCACGTGGACTATCTAATTAAAAGCCTCTCAGGAGATAAGCTGTTTCACGTGACCATGTTAAAGCGGTATTACGGCCGCGCATGTTTAAACAAAGTAGGTGCCCTTAATTGGATGAGAGCTATGGAAGCTTCCTACCCTTCCCCTCCTCTTAACACAGTTTAGTTTGTGTGCGTTGAGCAGGATAATCTTTATCTTTTTCCCTCATTAGCAGGCCACCAACAAAAAATTCTGCCCTTGAGCTAGATATGGACCCCAACTTGTACTATCTCAGAAGTTGCAGTTGGTACAATTGTTGAACAAATTACTGGACGAAATTTCTCTAAAACCCGGCTGTTCAACTCACTTTGATCACACCTGAACGATCACAACCCAGAAACCCATCCGGTCTATCCCTTATAAATCCATTTACGCTAGACTTATAACACTGAAGTGGAAAATCTTTAAAAATTAGGGATAATTGAACCCTCTATCTCTTACTACTGTTCCGGCTATCGTCATGGTTCGAAAACCCGACTAGTCTTTCCGTATGTACGTCGGTTTTTGGAAGCTTAATGCGGTGACCGTTTTCGATGTAGAACCTATTTTCCTCATAGACCAAAATTTACATATATTCTGAAATAGATCTTTGAAAAGCATATTATCAAATTCACCTTTAGCACAGCGCTCGGAATTATTGAGCGTTTCCCACTGAAAAAGGACTTAGGCAGTTTTGGTGTCTCCCAAACGAACTAGTTAGTGCTTGCAGTAATTATAATCGTAAGATGCGTCGAATCCTGGATAGTCTGCATGACGTGTCTGTAAGGTAAGTTAGCAATGTAAAGGTTCTTCCTCCGTCGATTTGTATATCCCCCCTAGAGTTTATTCCCCGCTACGTATAATTTGTTAATTACTGAGTCTCATTTTCAATTCCCTATTGCATTAGTCCATGTCCGTTCTGTGCATTCCAATTGCATACGTAATACGTCAATCTTGACCCGTGTATATATTTTGTGATTACCTTTTCTTTTTTTTAATTCAATCATTTATTTTGGGATAGTCTCTTTAAATATACTTGAATGAATCCTGACATTTTATAAAACCTTTAAGGCCAGCCTCACGCACTCGCTTACGTCCCCTTTTGTTTGAGACTCTCATTGAACTGGAGCGAGGCCTATCTCCCAAGTCTTGATTCACGCGCGGCCTCTCAGTTTTCGGCCACCTATTTATCTGATACTAATTTCTCAAAGCTTTTCTAGAAATATTTGTACTACCTCAGCAGAAGCAGTTCGCCGGAGGGCCCCCAAAGGGGGATGGAAATCTTCCTAGACTTTACGCGCCAAGGGGTGAGTGGTGAAGATAGTCTTGAAAGTCCTCACAGCCTTGCGCAAAGGTCCTTTGCGCCGTAGCTGTGGCACATTCGACGGTGTGACAGCGAGATAGGCAACTCAACACGGGTCGCACAACCCAGCGAAATTCTCACTGCTCTCTTGGGGTGGTATGGGGGTGCAGGTGTTTCTTCTCAGACGCTCCAGGTAGACATTGGGATATGGTGGGGGGGGGGCCTTCTCTCTCTGACGTTGCTCCTTAAAAACTGTCATTAAAATCTTAGAATTAATGTTTTGCTGCTTTCTATTAAACTTCTTGCTTCTCCTCTTCTCTAAATTTGCCTATCGTCGTTTTCCACTTTTCCGTCCTGCCGTGGAAGATAGAGAGAGTTTGTCGGGAACATTTCTCGTTGTTCTGATTTCTCTCATACGAGGTATATTTGGTATGTCTGGCGGCTCTTAGCAAGGTCATAATGGTGGAATTTAAAAAAGATTATTCTAGACTACACCTTTGGCTAAAAAATTTAAAACAAAAGGAAAACACAACTAACTTAAAACCATACAAAACAAAAACAAAACAAAACTATGATTAAACCAAACAAAAAGCATAATAAGATGCCGGAGGGAGACGCACTCCCTCTGGAGCCTGAGGTCACCAACTCCCAACTCAACAAAACAATATACAATGTCGAAAGTCGTGTCGCCAAGTATGTGATGTGCTTTCTGATTTGGTCACTCATCTCATCGGTGTGATTCGGAAGATCCTTTGAGGCCTTCTTTTTCTATACCTTTTCAGGGCCATTTTGAATCTTTTCAAGAATGCATGCCATCAAAATGATGTATTATCTTAATTGATTTTATTTCCAGAACAACATTTTTCGCAGCATTTGTATTCTCGGCGGATGTATGAGCCGATCATACTTATCATGTACCTTTCAGGTCATTCACTATCCGTGTTGAGGCGTTTTCCATGTCCGTAACTTTTCTATCTACTATTGTGATATGATGCCATTGATGTTTTGTACCTCAACGTCCAGAAAAGGGAGTTTATTGCCCATGCTCAATTCAGAAGTTCTCCTCAAATTGCTGTTTGATGATCTTCTGATGTTCTTCATGCGAAGATGCCTCAACGCAGATAGTGAATGCCATGAAATGTACAAAATACATGTAATCGGCACATACATCCGCCGAGCATACAAATGCTGCTCTACCTGA
This sequence comes from Ceratothoa steindachneri, assembly GCA_963969495.1. Classification (NCBI taxonomy): domain Eukaryota; kingdom Metazoa; phylum Arthropoda; class Malacostraca; order Isopoda; family Cymothoidae; genus Ceratothoa; species Ceratothoa steindachneri. Next base: position 14,719,323 of record OZ018328.1, read on the forward strand.
GAACTTTACAATCAAGAGATCTCAGGCATAAAACAAACACTCAAGAACAACGGTTGCTCGAACAGCATGATTGAAAAACAACTCCAATCATTTTTAAATATGCATTTCAAAGATACGGATAAAACGAAAAGTAATCAGGAAGCAGTAAACAACATCAAACTTTATTACAGAAATAAGATGTTCAAGGCCTATAAAATAGACAAAAAAAACATCAAGGAGATTGTTAACCGTAACATTAAGGTTAAGAATCAAATGGACAAAATTCAACTTATTTAAAACTTTAAAACGACAAAAGCCAACAATCACCTTATGCAAAACAACAGCTGCCAAAACTCCTCTAATCTAAAGTCAAACAACATAGTTTAAGAGTTTATCTGCTACAATGGAGACTACAAGCTTTATAATAACTCAAAATATATTAGCAGGACAACCACCACACTTTGGATGCGTTTAACCATACATCTGCCAGGTGGCGGGCCTAAAATCATAGGGAGAGCGCGAACAACATCGAACTAACGAGAGATATTCTTGTTGACAACACCACAATTAAAAGAAAAGAGGGAAATATACCCAGGCTGAACATCTTAAAAGCCATCTTAATAAACGAAGAAAAAGTGGCCCTCAACAGTTAGGCCACGAGCTGGAATCGAAAATTAAAGTTGTTCTAAAAATTCCACTAACCGGATTGGCTCGTTGGCTTTGACGTTACGCTTAAGCGAGGCACAATATATATCCCCTTAAACCATTTTTTTTCATTCAGCCTGATTTTGTCTCCACCATACTTAATCGGTAAAGGAGGTTAAAGACCCTCCGAAGATGATCGAACAAGATCGGAAGTTGGTTCAGCAATTTAGTTTGGTTTTTACCAAACGAATTTATTAAAAATAGATGAATATAGGACAAGTTATCTACCATCTACAAGATGGACTAAAACCACAGTTAGAAGAATAGAAAGTTACCAAAGGAAATTGATCAAGTCTAAATATATATATATATATATATATATATATATATATATATATATATATATATATATATATATATATATTATATATATATATATGAATATATACATATATATATATATATATATATATATATATATATATATATATATATATATATATATATATATATATATATATATATATATATATATATATATATATATATGGAGATATTGAGGCAAAAGTAAGCTTGAAATGCTTTTTCCTGAGCTTTCAGAGAGCTATCACTACTTATAACTTCTGCGCTGCTGGTATACTGTTAACACGCAGTAGGCCATCTCTTACAATAGGATTGGTAAGGCAGGAAAAAAGCAAATGTAGAGTGAGTAGAGTTGTTAGCTATAAAAGCAGTCATAGGTAGGACAAGGGACGTTATGAGAGATCAGAGAAGAATCAATTGAGTAGTAACAGACAGGTAACGACTTAAAAATAGGGAGGGGGTTCATTGTGGAACATGGTATTATTTACAGGAGAGTTGAGTCCCCTATTAGTCCTTAGGACTATTAAGTAGTTTTCATGTAACTTGTACTCATTTCCACTTTTCTAAACAACACCCGTTTATTTACAAATAACTTGATAAATTTCAAATAAATGTTGACCACATTGATTTAGGCTATGTTTAACAAAGCGGAAGTTGAGATTTCAATAAAAATTCCTGCTCTTTGGCATGGTTAGTTATAAAAACTAACAGTCTTGTTAGTCTTATTGATGGGATAGAAGTAGAAGCAACTGGGGGTTTCCCCAACAAGGAGTAATTTGAACGGGAGATGGGCCAATGACTTTATATAAGAATTATATTTTAGAACGATATTTGTTTTTGTTTACTATCCTCTTTTCGTCTATCTACATTACTTCCTTTTACTGTCTGTCTATTTTAACACTGGTGTAAAAATTTCCATTCCCATTACCTAGAGCTGTCAACAATCGGTCTATGAAATTTTTTTTTTTTTCTATCTGTAAGCGACTAAGCGGTGAGTTTTTCTGCTTGTTCCTATCGCAATGAAATTTTAAAGGAATCGGAGGGAGGATCTTCTCCATATTTTACACTCTACACTCTAGAGGGGCGAAAGATCTTTTCGATCAAGTTTCATCTGTTAAACTTTTTGAAATCAAAGGACCAGAGAAATCCAACGAGGCAGATTAACTGTTTTCAAATCTATCATCTTTTACTAGGAAACTCCTTTGCCTGCCTTCCTGTTTGGTTCAACCTTCTCCAATCAATTAATATTTTTATTTGCGTGTTAACAATAAGCCAAATCAAACTCTTTTCGAACAAAAAGTAGGGCATTCTCCTTCATTATTATCATTTAGTTATTTTCAGACTTTGAACTCAAATGTTTCTAAGTAACTAAATTCATTCATTTGTCAAAATTCAACCTCAAACGTTTCCTAATAACTACAATCATTCATTTGTCAAACTTCAAACTCAAATATTGCTTAATTAACTTCTCTATCGTCAAACTTTGCTTAAATAAGGTCATTTAACTTCAAACTCAAAAGTTGCTTAAGTAACTTCACTTATTGTTATACTTCAAGCCTAAATGTATCCTAAGTAACTATTTGCCAGAAATTGGTTCTTCATTGAGATGAAGTGCTATACGCTATATCATCTCTTTCAGTCAGACTACACCCCTGAGGGGAAGGCCTCCAGTTTTTCCCCTCACAAACCAGCCCCTCTCCATCAATCTCTATGGTACAGAAGGGGCGAATACGAGAAGAGCCTTTTTAAACTTGTGCTAATTGTGACGCGTTATTAAGTTGCCCTAAAAAGCTAAATAAGTGATTGAAATCTGCTTTTGTGCTTAGAAATTATCTAAAAGAAAGATGGAGGAAGAAAGCAAATGGTAGCAGAAAATATGTTATGGAGAATATCAGTTCTTACGGAAATAAGGAATTTGTCCTTGTAAATTTGCATAACAAGGTACGTAAGATCGAGCACACGAACTTAAGAATACAAACAACTTTTAATGGAAGAGACCATACTTAAGCGGTGAACTAACCACATTCACGGGAATCAAGTGAAGGCCAAACATGGCCATGCTGTATAGGACGTGCGACGGTTTGAGATGGAGACAAATTTCCACCATATTGGCCTAAGGAAGCGTGAAGAGGAGGTGTAACATCACATTCACTGCGTGGTTGAAGAATACCCAGCTGCGCTCCATCAACCCTTGCTCGAATCTGTGAGGAAAGCTGAAGGGGCGGGGGGGAAGCAACACTGAGCTTCAACGCGAACAATCGAAGGCGGAGTTTCATGAAAGCCCTGAGGGAAAATACTCGCGAGGGGGTTGGGCGGTGAAGAAGTGATGAAGCCCCAGCTACACATGAACCTGGAAGAATGGCACGCCCTCCCTACCACAGCTCGTTCCCCGCATGGTTACTATGCCAGATCCGGTATTTGGAAGATTGTGTGCCTTTCAGGCCTCAATAATCGCAACAAGATCTGCGTCTATATATCTTCTACACATTTTAATGTCTCTTTTCTTCGCCACTCTCTTTATATATCTCTTATTACAAACGTTTCGCTGGGAAAGCATACGTTACCCTTGCTGGAATAATATAAATAAAGTGTGAAAACAAATTGTGGTTGGTAAATCAGGGTTAATATGTTCTTTTGTATGGGCTTCTAGAAATTTGAACTGAGCTACACTACAGATATCAGCGTCTGAGATAAATGAAGCGATTTTATTTTTTTGATATCTTTTATTCACGTTTATTAGTTTTCTATTCATCCCCAATTATATGCACTGAGTGTGTTGGTTTTTAAAGGATTTAACGCCCTAATTAACTCCTAGTAGAGACTATCTAGATAGGAGAAATAGGGAATTGACAAAGAATAAAATGAAGCTAAAAAACAGTACTAATAAAGGATGGATAAAAGAGTACTGTAGCAAACTTCCTCGCTCTTGAGGATTGGGATCAAAATAGCAGATTTGAAACGTCTATAAACAAGTTTGTACTGATTAGTACTTATAATGAGTACAAGTTTCTCCGTCTTGATTTTCTTAAAATCCAGCTCTAGTCTCCATATCTCAAAATCTCCTCTTCTCCCCCTATCAATCTATGTTGCATCAATCCTTCCTTACATCCGAGTTGCAAAACTGAAATCTTTTTGAATAACTTGAGAATCCTGAAGTCCATTCCGTTGGAGATACCCTCCAATAAGAGGAATCCCTTAATTCCTCCAAAACATTAGTCCTCACTCTTAGGTTCGCTTCTTGTTCAAGCGTTTCGCTCTTGATGTAATAATTGAAATTAATGATCAATTGTGCAGCAATTCCAATAAGCCCAAAGACGTACAGTCTAATCTATTTTAGAGATGCATAAGATTGGACCTTTCTACTCTGTGGTCGCATGAGGCTCCTAATGTGTTAGGCGACGAAAAGAAAACCTCAATAGCATGACTTCGTGGATGATTGGGCCATCAGGTTCGGTTAAATCTATTTGCAGCTTGTAGAGCTTTTTCTATAAAATCCGTTGCCCTCTGGCACCAAATGCAGGATTTAATAGTCCCACTGAGGAACTCCACAAATGGACACTTGGTGGATTTATCGAACCTAAAAATTGTCATGTGTGGGAATTAAGGAAATACTATGCAGAGTGTCATAAATTAAGAACCAAAGATAATTTAGGAAATGAAACTATATATATGTTAATCTGTACAAATAGATCTGAGGAAAATGGACATTAGCTTCGCGCGGAAAGACACGAACATACAAAGATATCAAAGATGACCACCTGAACAAATGCGAGTATCGCACATAAAAAACATACGCGTATTAGCAAGATTTATCACAAGCTGAACAAATATAGGCTCTGACCAGAGATATTTAACAGAGACCTGCAACAAGCGATTCCCTATAATAAAGCTAAATCAATAGGAAATATGTAGGCATGACAGCTAAACAATGCTGTCGGAAACTCTATCCAAGGTTTTAGATATAACGAAGAAATTAGATCAATAGGTCCAACACACGGAGAAGTCAAGGTCAGGCCCCCTGAAGACGAAACATATATATAGACAGACTCTCAGCATTCAGATTCATAATTATTTCTTATTCATTAAAGGGATAACACATTTCTTCTGGAGTTATTTTTTACGGTTTCATTTAAAATTCGCATTTTGGGGTATTTTTTATCATTTTATTGAAAATTTTATGCATTTTTTATTGGTAAAAATTTTCTTTTAGCAACAAGAATAGAACATAGTGAAAATTAGGATAATGCAAAATTGTACACCTCCATAGAAACCTTTTCTTAGATATTTAAACTTTATTTGTGAAAAACAAAATCAAAACTACACCATTGATTCTTATATCATTTTATTGCAGATTTTATGCACTTTTTATAAGATATATTTTGTTTTAGCAACATGACTAGAACAGAATGAAAATTATGATAGTGCCAGATTTTATACATTCGTGGAAATTCTCATTAGATTTATAAAGTTGACTTGTTAAAAAAACTCAATACTATAATATTCGACTTGAAATATTTGCTAAAAGAATGGTGTATTTATAGCTAGTGGATGAACTTGCAAATTATGAAACCTTACGGTAAATTTTCTGTCGCCTAAGTTTACTTAATTACCGATGTTTGGCTTTCCATGCAAATCTTTCTCTCATTTCGCATTGGAAGTTTTTTTGGTGCTGGCCGGCTTTGGAAGCGAGAGTAGCACTTTTTTTTACTGTCTTAATCACTCCCTTCATCCTAGGCTGGAAGCGCTTAGACAAATGAACGTCTTAACTTGAGATACTTATGATGTTCCAGCTTGCACTTGCCTTAACAATACCCATTTATTTACCTCTCATAAATGGAGTCGGCAACCTGAAAGGCAAGGATATCTTACTCTTAGTAAGACATGGGTAAGGGAGATAGAAATCATATCAGTATAAGTGAAAGGACAGAAGAGTTATGTATGAAAAAACAAAAGTAAATCGTCAATGGTAGCTACAAAAAAGCTATGTTCATAGCGCGGCGGCTTGTAATATGGACAGATCAAAATTTCTCACTGTGACATTTGAAGCAAGACACCCATGCTGCTATTAACTTCCAGCTTTTCTTACTAATAAGGTAAGCCACGATCTTTGCTAATCCAGTGTTCCTCTTGTGTCTGCGGGTAGGACAATTGTTAGCAACTACCGAGAGTTGATCTTTCCTAAGAAGGGCTCTGCAGTACTCTTTACCCCGGTTTTGGAACTTTTCCAAAGTTTGACAAGCATATTTGGGCACGCATCCACCACAATTTAGTTCGTAGACCACATCACACTATTTGTGATTAAGAACCTTGCCCTTATCTCTTTTGAGATGTTTGTCAAAACACCTTCATGAATTTTTCCTAACCTCAAATCCGAAAAAGAACTGAGGATGCAACATGATCTCGGAGTTCTTAAGCACATACGGAAAGGTAAACCTCATTCCGTTTGCTTTTTCTTTAGATAGTAAAAGATTTGGTCCCCTCATGGAATTGAAAAAAGGATTCAAGTATTGCAGCCGTAAATGTCGCCTTGACACGCTTCTCTTCATCCGAACACAGCAGATCATCTGTCCAGTGAGTTTCGGTTCTATTGAAAAGCGTCTAGGCACTGCCCCTTTGTAGTTCACTTGGAAAAGGCATTTGACGTCCAAGACGAGGTCTGTATTAATCTTTTTCGTTTAAATCGTTGTTCGGAGAGTCTCGTCTGTACCTGGCGAAATAAGAACACCACAAAAAGAGGCAAACTAGACATTCAAGTAGCTTCTCTCAGTCCAAAGTCACAGAGGTGTCATTAATCTACTTCACCCATATGGTGGCCGTATGTGGTCCAGTAAGATCTCAAATCTCAAATCGCTGAAAGGTGAGCTCTGCAAAGTAGACGAATATACTGGTTGCCCTTGGCCCTTTTATTCTAAGAAAAACATTGATTGTTACTTATGGCTTGAGAGAGACTTTTCTAGCTAGGTCCAGTGACATGGATTTAACAGCGAGGTAATAATAAAGATATGATCACATCCTATTCGCGTATGATCTACCCCTTAATCCGTTTCAAGAGCTGTCCAGCCCTCGGTGTGAGGCTAGTAAGTAGAAGAATCTCTGAATGACACGAATTGGCTTAGCGGGTTATCCACCTTATTATTGGTGTGCTGTAGCCCGTAAAGGAGTAGAATAGTGGAGCCCTCTCGTGTAGTTATTAAATAATGTGTGTCGTTGAGTAAATTTGATGTTTTATTTAAATATAACTTTATTTTTTGTGAATATCCATAGAAGTCTATTAAGTTGAAGTATTAATTTTACCAGAATTCTCATTAGTTGAAGAGAAAAATAAGGTTAGATTTAAGCAAAACATCAAATGTATCATTAAATCGTTAGTTTTTACTTTTACCTGGCTATCCTCTCCATATAGAACCCGGCATATTATAGGCATTGTGATATCTTTTGAACGGTCCATACAGGCAAAACAAATTCGTTTTTGATACTCGATCAATACCCCAAAATTCAAAACACAAGTAAGTTTCCTAAATCTATTTTATTTAGATATTTCAGCATGATGTAGTGAATAATCCCATTACCACTAATCTTCTTGGTCTCTAAACGAAAATTAACACTTCTGAACACATTTAACTCCAATTGAGGATCAGTAAGTTTCTCTGTTTCTCCCACTATACCAAGAGAAATCTAACTAACTATGCTTTAATTTTCGTTAATAAGAAACCATTTTGTGACTTGTTACATACACATTTCAGATAATCAGTTCTCTATTTTTGTTTCATATTCCGATAGTCGTGCACTGGATATTTTGTAATATCCATATATTTCAAAAATCACCGTTAAACTTAATAACCAACAGTCTGGTATTCAACTCATTAGTTAAATTCCTGAAAAATATAACAAGATTTAATTAAATTTAGAAAAGAAGAGATAAAAAGGATGGAAATAACAAAAACGCTGATATCAGTTATTTAATCATAAGGTCTTTAACAAACTGTGTGAATTTCTTGAGTCTTGGGATTTAGTTTAAATCCTCTAGGTAGGCTTTCGTTTAATTCATAAATTAAACGAAGTTCGATAAGATCTGCTGGTGTTTTTTAATCACTCTCTTTGTAAAGTTATCAAAGAATCGATTTGACACTGCATGAGTAAACTAATTCATGAAGGAAATTTACCTCTGTTTAGCAATTTCATCATTTGGGTTAAGGCCTGCTCTAAAAGTTTCTTCTTCGGAGAGCTCTAGGAGTAAATAATTCGAACTTTAATTATTATTTGCCTTTATGTGTAATATATTAGAATTGCACTCAACATCTTGATTTAAATTTAGTTTAGAAGGTTCTAGTATAATTAGTCTAGGCTAAATGATTTCGGAATAAGGCCTTTGTCAATCGGTTGAGGTGTGCTCAAAGTCTTCTCTTTGGCGAATAATATAGAACATTTCGGGCTAAGTCTTTGCTTCTTAGTTTCATTGCATTTGCTTCACATTGAAGTACTTAAACAACTTAAATTTAGGATCCATGTTAAGGTTAAATATTCAACTACCTTAGACAGTATATTTAATCATTGTAACCCCTTAGAGTGTAGATGTGCATTCTGGACTAAGGAGTGGTTGTGCTGGTGGGTAAGAATCGAAACGAACCTGGTTAATTGGATTATGGTACCTCCTTAAGGCAATCAACATTTATGGTTGATTTTGCAGGGTAGTTGTTAAGTATTAACTATTATCTGGAAGTTATTTACCATTCGAATGAATTTAACCTCTATCGATTAACAGCTCCAAGGGATCTCGGTATACGCGAGGTTAAAACAGCTTCACAATCTGATACACTCGACGCTGCAAGTACTCTCAGATGGACGGATTATAAAGGTTTTTAAAGCCAACCAAGGACCAGGTTAAGGATCTAGGTTAACTGGATCACAGTATCGGCACTCGAACCTGAAGCATGAAACAATTTTATAAGTCATGCCAAACCGACCAGAGGTCGAATTGTTAGACATCACAATTGATAAAAAGTGAATTTAAATAATATAAATACATATTAATCTTGGTCAACAGATTACAATGTCACTGGGAAAAAATAAAAAAATCCAATGCTGAATCACCCTAGTCTAGGAAAACATTTCAAACACAAGCATCCTCTTCAAACCTCAAATTCAATGGGTCTGAAAAATAAAGTATATAAGAAATACGTAATCCTAACTACTTATGACCTTTAGAGCAGAAACTTAGAAACTGACTGAAAAAACTTACATTAAAACTTCGGACAACACAAAGAACACAAGAACGCAATTTGATGACGATAACTTGGCGTGACCGTTAATTGGCCAGATTGATACGTGGATAAATTAAAATTCATGATATAGTGGAAATTATCTGAAAAATAAATAAATAGAGCTGGGCAGGCCATGTGGAAAATTACAAGAAGATAGATGGACCAGTAAACTGCTATATTGTACCACATTTAATAAAAGATACCGAAATAAAAAGGAAAAAACATGATGGAGATATTATCTTCCAAAATATGTAAAAAATTAGAAAAAAATCGCACTTGACCCCCAAAAGTTCAGAGAGATAAAAAACGGTTTCACATCAGTGGAAGAAAAATGCTTGAAATAATGAATACGACTGTTCCTGGAAAAAATGTCCCTACTGCATAAGTAAAAACAGATCAAGAATATCAACGATTTTTAAATTATCCCTCTGACCTTTATTTAATAAGTAGAAATAGATGATTGGATATGTCACTCTATTATCGAGGAAAAGCTTCGTATTACGAGACATAAACTTTTATCATAATAAGAAAGCCTCTGCAAGAATATCATTCACATCTGTTTCATGACGCAATTCTATACACATGGACCAGTAGAATGGCGTTGGTAATAAAATTTAAAACATAAAAAGCCGGGATGTTGTGGAAGAATAGCAAATTACACTGGTAAGAAAAACATTGCTGTTATGGTCTAAAAATCTTGTGGAAGTATAATTCATGAGGTAGCATGAAACCTATCTTCATGAGGCCGCATGAAACCTCTCTTCACATAGAAATTTGTTGAAATCCGGTCGAGGTTCACGTTCGAAAAATTATTAAGATTTATTTTCATATTATTCCGAAGAGACTAAACTGTCCAAACATAAAGAAATTCTCGTCAACTTAATCTCAAATGTGTAGGCGTGGTTTCCTGTAGCGACCTCACCATGGCAAACTCTCTTTATTCAAGAATGGTGAAATGTGCTCTTCACATTTGGCCTAACTTTTTCTCTTATCCTGGAATTTGACCAATTGAAAATAAGGATTCTTGTGAATCTGTTTTCTTAGTTAAACGATTAATACGAGTCAAATAATCTTAACGAAAAGATGTGCGCTACGCTATTATGAATTTTTGTCGCCTGGAATCTGTACAGTTACATCTTATGCCAGCTGAAAGGCAGCAAAGAGAGCTGCCTTCATTGTGGAGATTGCACGCTCTGGAGAGGTCCATCATCTTCCCTCAGTTTCTAGAAGCTTGACTTGTCCCTTCTCTAGAAGACTCGTGCTATACTCCCCTGACGTATTTCAAATAAATGCATCTCCATCTCTATTTTAGTAAAACTCACAAATATTCCTGGATCAGGGGCGCTGTTTGGGAAACCCCGCAACTGCAGTTTTATTTCTGTTGTGTAATATCTAATGCTCGTAATATCCATGGCTGTTTTATAACTAGTGTAGGCATTGCTAGCTGTGTTGATGCGCGCAAACCTCACTCTGTGTAAAATAGATAAAAATATGAGTTAATTAAGTTTTAGCAAATAACAAATTAGCATTAAGGAATATTTATACTTGCACAATTCGGTCAAGAAAAGGTGGTGAAACAAAAGTCGGCAGTGAAGTGCCTTGCGGTCATATTTAAAATTCAAACTACGAAATGGAATTTCTTCCTTGGAATAATTAAATTTACAGAGAAATTCGATGAAGAAAAGTGACTGAGACCAGACTGATTAAATAAATCCTAAATGTCACCGTAAGGAAAGCGAATTCAAAGGTCGTCTTTCATCGAGAGGCACTTTTTAATGAAAAGATAAAATAACTAAATATTTGTCCTGCCCGAATCAGATTTGAGCTGGTTCAATCTATGTATTGAAGTCGAGCAGTCGCAATAATTCTGCCATTCAGGGGCTCAAACCTGGCTGAGAAAGGTGTGGGGTTGGCTTAAGGGTGCAGATACCTCAGCTATAAAACTTAACACTGGCTGCACTAGTATAGAACTTTTAATAACAATGACAAGAGAAATCCAAATAATTGGGAGGAAGAGAGGCATCGAATGGATGAAGAGTGGGGTCTATCTATACAGGGATATACAGCTTAGTTTGTGGTAGTGGTTGAAAGTATTCTGGGATTAGTCTGATCAAAAGATTATCTAAATTTTAACTCATTTTTTCAAAAAAGAGCGCAAAAGCCAACAAAAGAATCTGCCTCTGTACGTTTGTAAGAGAAATAGTTGTAAAGAGAGGTAAAGTTAAAGAAAGCGAAAATATGCGCAATATATATATTCACAAAGTCTCCTACAGGCAGTAGGGCTGAGGAGAAACAATCTGCAGGTATTGGAGCCAGAGTTCCAAGCCCTTCTCTAGATGGCAGCTTTAGCAAAGTTACTATTTTCCATCTGACACCCCGTTTGAGGAGTGTTGTAAGTGAGCATGTTCTGAGTGTCATGAGGTACGAAGGATTTCGAAGGCCACTTAAAACATGCGATGTATGAAAATTGTTTAAGCAAGGTTGAAGCGGAAGGCGGGTGGTGCCGCTGTCGGTCCAGGATGGAACCTGACTCGACACCTTTCTGTAAGTTAATGACAATTTATCAATATAACTGCAGCGTTGGTGTCTTTGGGCATCAAACTTTCGATAGATTTGCATGAATACCGCCATGCAGTCAAGACACTTAACTGTAAATCTAGAGAGTGGTGCCATTAAGCGCCACAACAAGTCATTCTTTGGCATAAAGATTACAAGGATTATGCTCAATGAAAGCTCTACCATCCGGCGCGATGAAAGTGATCCATGTGGAATATGGATGGCTGAACCAATCAAAATATTAAAAAAGACAGCTATAAATATTTAAATAGTTCCCGAAACAGTTCTCTCTACAACTCGCAAGGATATTTCTTAATTGCTTGCCTACATTTTCTTCCCCTTGCCACCTTTACTTTGTACCTTAATGCATTTATTTTTTGTATCCAAATTTGTTCTCAATCTAAATATTCTTCATTGCATAGAGTATCGTTTTCTTAATGTAATATTGTTGCATTCCATAGTGTCTCATGTTTATGTTTTTCTAGGAATTGTTCAGTTTTCTCAACAATACATAGATGGTCTGCATACTCCTCGCCAATGTTCTAATTATTTTCTATCTGCTTATTTCTATCCAATGTAAATCTCTTTGCATTTTATAGCGTATCTTTTCTTAATGTGATCTTTTATTCTTTTCTATTACCTCATGCTTCATTTGTTCAAGAATTGTCAGTTTTATATACATATTATTTTTTTATTACCGATTTTCCCTTTTGTAACATTTGTAATAGTATTTTCAACCATACCACAAGGTTTATTATACTGCTCACTGATTGGTTAACCTATGTTTTGTTTACATTGAACTTTATTGTCTATTACTCTTCCCATAACTGTCTTACTTAGTATTTCACGAAGATGATTGAAGGCAGGTCGGAATCTGTCTGAAAAAAACATTTTAAGGATATCAATTTTTTACAGATATTAAAGCTAGGATAAATATATAAAGATATGTTAAATATATCATTGGTATGTTAGATAACGGAAAGATATGTTAAAGATATAAATCTATATTAAAGATATGTTAAGTTTATTAAAGATAGGTACAATATTTGCTTTATATTTTAAATATCTAAATCTATTTTAAATATATCTTAAAGTGATGAAGGATATCTTAACTGTATAAATTCTATGTTTACCATATGCTAGAGTTATAGTAAAGTTCTGAAATTTAAGTTAAAGTTATAATATGTAGAAAAATTAATGATATAATATATATTTCGACGATTTGTTAAACATATGAAACATAAAATATATTAAAGATATGCTAAAAGTATAAAGGATATGTTAAATATAGTATAGATATGTATTTTTAAGGCTCCGAGAGATGAAAACTGGTAACACAAGCCGGAAAATGCTAAGGAAATTATGTTTACGTTTACCATTGAAGCTTAACAGTTAATAGACTTCGCCTCTAATTTTTCTATTACTATACCTTCCATTTTTTTTCTTAAGTTTCAATGGTACACGTAATCATAATTTCCTTAGCGTTTTTTCGGGTTGTGTAACCAGTGTTCATTTCTTTGGGCCTTCAAATTACAACTATTATATAGGGTTGAGGAATAGGTTTTTTCAGTTTTAGCAAATTTAATCAGTACTATTAACAATTTTAAAAAAACTTCATTTTTAATTGATAACAATATGCAAATTAATCAATAATGTATTCTATGTTGTTATTTAAGACTTCTTCCCAAAGTTCAACTAGTTTTTCGATGCCTCCTCAATAAAAATCTCTGGATTTTGACTCGAAGAATTCGTCTAACCAGGTTCCTAATTCCACATCAGTATTGAACGAAATGCCGCGCAAATTGTTAGAGAGCGATCAGAACAGATTGAAATCCGATGGATCCAAGTCTTGCGAATATGAAGGATGCGGCAGGATTTCCCAATTAAGCGTTTGGATGGAGTCTTTTGTCATATGGGCAGTGTGAGGACGATCATTGTCGTGTTGCAGAAGGACTCCATAACGTCGATGAGGACGATGAGGTCGCTTTTCACGAATAGTTTTAGGCAAGTCGATACATTTGTTGAACGTAGAGTTCTGTATTGATAATCTTGTTGTTCGCAAGGAGCTCATAAAGGATGATGCCTTCACAATCGCACCATACACACACCATCCTCTTTTGTGGATGAAGTCCTTGCTTTAATCGCGGAAGTGTTTTTTTTATTGGGGCTAAACCATTGTTTTTGATGGTTCATATTGACATAAACACACAACTTTCCTCGCCAGTGATGATGCGGTGAAGAAATCTGTTCTTATATCCACGAGTAGCCGTGTGACGAACAAGCAAACTTGTGGCAATCGTGGAGCGTTGAAGTTTGTTGCTTTCGCTCGAAACGTGCCGAACCCATGCATCGAGTTTTTGAACTTTCCCCATCAAAGGAAGGTGATTCACTACAGTTTTCTGATCACACGCAAATTGTATAGCCAATTCTCTAGTCGATTGATGAGTATTTTCATGAAGAATGTCGTTCAATCGATTTTAATCCAACTTAATGGCGCGACCAGAACGTTCTTCGTCATTAAGATTAAATGACCGTTTTTGAAACGTGAAAACCACCATTGAGCTGTGTTTTCTGATAAAGCATTTTCGCAGTACACAGCACAAATATCGCGACGAGCTTTGGCTGCGTTTGTATTGTTCCCGTCTCGATTGAAAATGAATGACAACAATTGTCGAAAATGCGCCTTTCTTTAAACTTGACATTCCATTTTGAGGGTACAGAACAAAAATTAAATTAACACAACTTTTAATTAAACCGCAATGACTTATTACTTAACTTCAAGACGTAGCCTAAGCAAAAGCCTAATAGTCTACGCTGTTAAGAGACCTTTGCAAATTTTTCTCTCATTATTTATTATTGTTTCTTAATATGTGTACAAATCACGTCACCAAAACTTAAATCAACACAACATTAAAAAAAAACGCAAGAACTTATTCCTCAACCTAATATATCACGTGTGATGTGATTTTCAATTATTATACTATAGATATGTTAATGTTATGAAATATAGGTTGAAGATATAAAAGATATGGTCAAGATATGACATCGAAAAGAAATGTCTGAGTAATATAAGTTTTTATAAAGATCATAAAGATATGTATGTTAAGTATATTAATATATTATATGTTAAATAGAAATTTCTAAATATTAAAGGTATACTAATTATATAAAAGATATTTTAAAGAAATTAAGTATTTTTAAATAATATTAAAGATATTTTAACAATATTAAAGATAAGTTGAAGATATAAAAAATATGTTAAAGATAATTCCGATTTTAAGCTCGGGACTTCTCCCCTCAGGTTATATTCGAGATCTTTCTGTCACTTTCAAGGAAGCAGCACTGACGTCATCATGCGAAATGCTGACGTTTCTTATTATATGTATCGATACAATGGCCAAGGCTCGTTTTGAATTCTTGTTCCTATATCTTGTACTCCGAGAGATTTTTGTTTTAATCTATGCATATTTAAGACATGTTAGTTCATATCGCCTAGTAAGCGAGTTTTGTTACTTCCTCTCTAAACCAATTGATGTTAGCCTTATTTTTATCATTCAAACTATCAGAATTTTATACAAACTGATCAACGTGAGATAATTAAAATAGCCACTATTGGGTTTTTAAAAGGTAGGGCAAAGTCGGAAATAATGATTGCATTAAATTATTAATAAAATGAAGCAACTATTCTCTTCATACCAAATCAACCACTAGGTGTATATTCCTTAGGAATTTGTCGTCGATCAATAGTAGCAAGACAGATTTCTATTTTATGTAGCTCAAAATCCAGATCTTCGGGATCCGCCTATCTAGCTATCCTACTCACCTAAAGTCTCACCTTTCTTTCGATTTTCATCCCTGTTAGATTTGAAATTGGAGTGAGTCGTGGTCATTTGTAATCTGTCACTGAATTTCCCTCGCTTTGGTTCTCAAAAGTATTCAAGAGGGACTTGGATTTATTGACTCAATTAAATTTGGACTCGCTCAAAGTTTATTTATCTTCAGAGTATTGAGTTAATCTTAATTTTAATTTCTGAAAATATCTGATATCATGGAGAGATGGCCGAGTCCATGGGGTAAACCAAAGACGCTCCTTGACTTTATTCTTTACTGATTGACCTTCTTTCCATTCCCTAAACTCGACCTATTCAGGAAGCTCTAAAACCTAGTAGCGAGCAATATTTCTAGGTAACTACATAGGGTGGAGACGTTTATTCTCCTACAGATATAAATTTAAAATGGATGGCATAGCTAAATTCAATAATGCATAGTATAATAGACATATTAATAGACCAACAGAATAGGCATGAAAATTATTAATTTTGATTCAATTTTATTGAAGCGCAAAAACAGATTATTCTGCATTGCTCGTCAAATTACATCTCACCAAATTTAAAATTTAAAAACAAATATCAGATTTATAAGTATTACTTTTCTCTTGGATGGCAAGATTTGGAAAATTAATTTTTTTGTAAGTGGAAGGTAAACCGAGTGTAGTTTGCGTTAATGGTGGAGTTGGCATGGAAGTTGGATAGGGGTAGGGAGTTGGTTAAGGTAAAAGAAAGAGGATGTGAGAGCGAACCAGTATAGTTTGCCGAAAGAAATCTTTCCCCTCATTATAGAAATTTTGACATCGCCTTTGAATCACATTTAAATTAGCAAAGAATTTGAAGGCTATAATTTTTTATCTCAATTATAACTGGTTGCTGGAATGTTGCCGAATAAAGAGGACAATGTAATTACTTGAAAAATCTCGTATATATAAAAATAAATAAAATTTTCATGGATAAATCTAAGCTTCATGCACTTAATCTCCTTCTGTATCTGATTCCAAACAGTTCTTGGTACGTTTCACTTGGCAAATTTAAGCCTAGGACTTTGCTTGGTAGGGGCTACGTTTAATCTTTTCTGAAAGCAAAGCACCAGATGTTTATTTGATTATTTAAATAAAAGAAAATTTTAAATAATATTTTCTTAAATCAAGTAATCAACTTAGAAATTTAATTGATTTAAATATTCAGATCATATCAATATTTTCCTCAACCTAAGAGACTGCTGGGCGGAAGGGGGGAGTGATGGTCTTCTTATCGACGCGTTTAGAGTAGATACTCTCTAAATGATCATTGAAACAATAGACAGCAAATCCCCACCAGTAGTTATACCTCCCCCGAACATTTTTTCCCGATTGAACTCCATCTATGGCGAGGTTAGATATGATAACCTACCAGAAGGATCTTCTCTTCGTTTTGCTGTGAACCATCACCTGTGATAGATTCGCGTCTGTCATAATTCCTTTGCTCACTGACGACTATTTTAGTGCAAGGAATTTGATTAAAGATCAAAGCCTTTAAAAGATTGAAAGTAAAATTGTGAAACGTTGAGAAACTCGTGTGGGAGGAAATCGGAAAGTCTTAATCACGTCACAAAGTATGAGCGAGGATGAAGCAACACCGATGGAAAGGACGAAACAAAAGCTAAAGCCCAACGTAGCTTACAACCTATGCCTTTCAGAACAACAACAAGAGTTTGTAAGAGCCATTAAATCACGAGGCTATTGCAGTCTGAAAAGTGGGTAAATGGTGTTTAGCCAACTAAGAATAAATTGAAAGGAATAACTCGTTTGGCTATAAATGTAGCAATTCATCCTATATATTATCTCCCTGTTTAATTTCTAGGGAGTAACAGACATGCCGATACCACAAATCTTGGCAGGTTACTCCATGGTACCAGTAATGAATATATTACACCTAGATCAGCGTTCGGCTTTAGAATACTAACCAGAACCAATCTTACATCTTGCTTTAATTTCTCCCCGTCATCACACCTCTCATTTCCTATAGACAAGCTTTAGAGTGGAGTTACCGGTGTTTCCTGGTCTGTAACCATGAACTATAAACTGATCTGCCATATTCCAAAAACTACTCTAGTGTGGACATCTACGGCCAAAAAAGGCAAAAAGAAAATTCTGTTTTAACTTCAATTGATTATTGGTACAGGTAAATAAAAATAATAGTTAATGAAAAGTTATACACAAATGTAAAAAAAAGGAAATTAATTTTGCACGAAAATCATATTAAGTTTAAATAATAAATTATTAAATAAATAGTTTAACGTTACACAGGAATAATATAATTATAATAATAAGGTAAAACACATTGGAATGTAAATTTTATGGCAAAGCACAATTTGGAAGAACACCGAAGTGTATTATTATTCTCCTCTCCTTAAGCAGCTACGGTAGCAATAAGCGCTAGCTTCTCCTCAATACTAAAGCATAGAGAAGAATAATTAAATTTCTAGTAACTGTTTATCGTCTCATCCGCGGTATTTTATTCGAGGCAGATTTACTTGGTACTACTCACACTTGGCACTAGGTTTTCGTATGGCTGTCTGTCCATTATCGGTTCTAAACTCTTTTCTTTCATTATTTAAAAAATCCGACGCGATTGCCTTGGCTGATTACCGCTTGGTGCCCTCAAGTTGTTTCGGATTTCGCATTAATTTTGTGTGTCAGATGTGTGTCAGAACAAACTTCAAGACTACAAGGGGCCAACACCAGAAACACATCAAACTCTCTTGCACTGCTGTTTTTTTGTTGACTTCACAAATGCCCCTTTTTCCCCCTTACTTTTTAAATGGTTAGAGTTTATCTCTGATAATCTCTCGCCTGGCTTCTGTTGTTGTGGAAATTTAGAAGTTTAACTCGCTCCATTTTCATTTCGCGGTTATTGCTCTCTTTGGTTATACTTCAAATTTCATCGCCGCTGACGATAACATTCCATTCACTCGGATCCCAGAGCAAACTGGATTTCAGAATTAATTATCCTTTGGTGATTCATTGCAATTTAATTTGATCTATTAAATTTCCTTATATTTTCTTTTTTGTACACCAATTTGCATTTTTATCGGCTGAATACCAATACAATTCACATCTATTGTAATTATTAAAATTCCGATGTCTCTTCATTCTATTTCGAGAGAAATAGCTCAACGTCTCCTCGTATTGGTTTTACGGCTTTGCTTTAATATGTGCTCAAAGTTTGCTATAAACGTGCTCCTTTTGTTATTTAATTTGTAACCACTGCTATGACACGATGCTGGAGTGTTTGAATCCTGGAAATTTTAATTTGGACCAATGGTTTTAACAGCAAAACTAAAGGTTTAATGATGGATAACAGCCCTAAATATGCAGTAGTGTTTATACAAATGAAAGAAACAGAACAATATTTGTCTACATACGGGTATCAGCAGAACCTTTTTATGCATTAATTTCCCTGGGTCAAAGGATAATATAGATACAGAAGAATACATGAGATTAGAGCAAAGTGTTTTGATGAAGTAGATATACTGTATTTGGAAGAAATTGTAACCACACCTCACTAAAATCCTAATATACAAAACTGTTAGAATATTATGTTATGCAAATTGGCAATTAATGTTATAAGTAAATTTACCGTATATCTAAGAGTGTGTATTAGAGCAGCTTGTGTATTCCTCAATGTACATATGTATGTCACTGCGGGCGGTTGTCATCCCATCTTGGCCAACCAAATGAAGCGAAAGCTTGTACTATAGGGTAGCGAAAAACAATTTTTCTGAAATTTATTTCTAACCACGATTTTTATGGGGCTATCGGTCATATTAAACCTCCTGAAAGTTATTATGAATATAATAATTTTTAAAGGTTCTTCAACGCCATTAAAAATTAAAAATGAGGCGAGAAGCTTTTTTTAGCATGTCGGTGAAAGTTTAGATGGTAACAGCACTTTCCCACAGAGGGGGGATTTTTTCCCTACCATATAGAACAACAGCGTTACAGGTAGTCTCGGATCTCCCCCTTAAATTTCTCATGATACCAGAACCAGTTTGGAGGTCCAATCCCGAAACATTTGAAAGGAGAAGAATCAGAAGGACCCAAGGTGCAAGATCGGAAACTGAAACCAGAGAGATTACTTCAAAAATATCTTCTGCCACGCTTGCCCAAGCTAGATCTTGTACCACTTCAATGTCTACATTGCCTTCAAGCATTGTGCCCAATCTTCGATGAGTCTGGTTGCTGAGAATTATGCGCGGGTGATAATTTTCTCACCACCCAAATCTCACAAGTAAAAACGCGATCCGCAGTCTCAGCCAAATTTTCGAGGGATTACATTTACTGCAGCACATTCAAGATTAGAGTTACTTAGATGGGTAGACGACTAAGGAATGGTTACCTCAGCTGGGCATTAAGAAATTGAGGCCCGTGGTATTTCGGAACTGAAGAAGTAGTGTGTTGGTCTTCAGACCCATCAGCTTGATTAATTTTGTAGGCTTCTGCCATCTTTGTTGATCATGTAGCTCGTGATTGTTTCGCTGGACACTTTAATAAGGTTCGGCTGCCACAATTAAATGGACTGGGAGATGAGAACAGGTAAGCCTGCATTGCGTATTATTAACGAAACATTTTCCCCTCAAAGGAGCTATCGTATTGGTGCACTTGTATAACAAAACAAAGTACTGACATGTGGCTGACAACTATTGATTCTCTGACTAAAGGGACGTGTGAGACGATATTTTTAAAGATATACGTATGTAAGGTTTGATCTAACTCTGTTTTCACATAAAATAACTTCTGATGCTATTAAGTATAATGATCCTGTAAGCTTGATACATATATCTATCTACTTATGTGCTGATAACAAACATAGAGAAGTCTCGTGGTGTCAAGGTCAGTTGCCTTCAAACGGCCGAGTCACTGGTTGATTTAAATAGTTTGAAACGACCAAAGAAAGACTGGTCCTCTAGTGGGAAAGCAATCAGTTAATGGATGCTGTGGTAATTCATTTTTCCAAAGGTCGTTAGCAGCATCAGTACGACATCTTTATGGGCGATCTTAAATTGAAAAAATGATAAAACATATAATGTGCAATGAAAAATAATTTTGGATATGAAATACTGTTCCCCTTGTTACTGTATGTAGTTTAAGTACTGAGGCTAGGGTTCGGAAGGAAAAGACTTGATCTTGAGTGAGAGAAATACAGATGAGAAACCAAAATTCAACATGATAGTTAGCGTCGTTTCATTTCTACCAAACTGTCTCTATATTAAATCTAATTTGTAATTTAAAAAAGGAATCAATAGTAGGGGTTTTTCATCAATGTAATATAAAAATCTATGGTAAGGTAAAAACTATTTTAAGATACCCCTATTTTTGTCATCCAAGTCCTTCATTTTGAACAAAGGACAAAAGGCAAATATGCTAGCACCAGATAATTCTATAAAATAAGCTGACTTTCCTGCGAAGCAAACTTCAATCTTCTCAGTTGAGTAAATATGAAGATATTTGGGTAGAAATAATCTGTAACAATTTCATCTCTCTTTCGCAAAGAAAACATCTGAGATAAATCTTCCTTCGCTTCCTATTACACATGTCTACTCTAGCACATTCAGACACTTATATAAATAAATTCTCGAATACACAAAGAAAATATATGAAATTAAAGGAACAATTATTTAGGCTAGGTGATGCGCGCATATATATTTACACCCATAAGAAATGTGTAAAAGTATTAGCTCAATTGCAAAGAGATTAAATCGCAAAGAAAAGAAGATAATTTCATATACGATTACTTATAATAGTTATGTTTTGTCCGTCAATTTGTATTTTTAATTTCGTGAGAAGTTATTGGAAGGATTGAGATTATTCGGATTTAAATGCTCTTGGCATTTCCATCAAAGAATTTATAGAGACCTATCATAGTAAGATAAATTATTTTTAAGTTTCTTTAATCTGCCACTAATGCAAATTAGGTCAAAATCTGTAAAGAGAGGCTCCAATCACATTCTTAGGAAATGCTAAAATAATGATCAGTTAAGAGCTGAATTCGCAAAATGATGAACATTTAGTAATGACAGAATGGATTCAGGTGAGCAGAAAACAAAAGAAGAGAGATTGTCCAAAATTTAGGAAGGAGGAAATTAAAAGAATACGAAACATAATTTATATAGGGCTGTTGAGCACTCGACAAAATCTATAGCCACTCAGTAATTTTAGGTTAAATAAATGCTTCCTAAATTGCCTGTTAAATTAGATTTATTGTTTAGTCAAAGATTTTTAAAAAGGTAAGAGGCCCAGGAATGATATTTGAACGTTTGTATTAAAAAGGAACTAAATAACTAATTAATTATAGGATAATAAGTTTGAATTTGAAAAGAAACTGTAATCAATGCATTTGTTATTATTGAAATTAATAATCTTATCATTAAATAAATGTATCATGCTGTTATCTCATAAAACAAATACCAGGCACTAGCTCATAGCCAAGCGATTAGCGATCAAAATAAGAACAAAGCCCTTACAACTGGTAGTTTCTTATTTCCTTTCACACTAATGAAAAAAGATCAAACTTACAGTATATTTTACAAAGACATCTGGATTCCTCTTGATTATTATTATAAATCTAAATTTCTCCCACCAAAAATATAGAACAAAACGTCAGTTTGGCTTCAACTTTCCTCTTTGTAGAATGAATTGCTTTAATTCGACTTTCCCCATCGATGAGAGGAAGAAGATCATAGCATCAGATTAGAACAAACAAGGGATGATATGGAGAGACACTTAAAAAATGAACTAATTTCTGCTTCTAATTTTGGTGCGGTTAATTTCCATTATGCTCTCTATTTGTTAGGTCATAACCGAGTGTGGATTTACGTGGCTTACTGAGTTTCGCCCAACTTGCACTTCCACTAATTTCCCACTTTAGAAATATAAATCAAAATAGAGATTCGCTCATTGTATCTATTTTATTATTCTAGAGATAAAAGAAGTCATTCATCGAAAAATGGAGGTGTGTTGAATGCTGCCCTTAAAATCTGACACCGCCGATTGTACATTACAACTTTAATTTTGCTAGTTTAATTAATGCGTCAATTTCCTAAATTATTAAGATCTCCTAAAAAACTTGGCTTTGGTCGCCTCAAATTGTCTTAAATTCTACTAAAAGGTTTCTATTATACACAACTATCAGATAATTTGCTTATACCATGCGGCATAATGAAGCGTTTCTCGAATATAATGCAAAATAAAGTAATGGTGGGATTTTTGGCGCCATTCAAGTCATTGTTTTCTCATCATTTACGAAAAAATATAAATTTCTATAAAGTAACTTAGGCACAAATTGCTATTTATTATAATTATAAACATCAACAAATGCCAGAGTATACATTAATGATTACTAAAAGTTTCCTCATACTTTTTCCCTCTTGGTTTCTGTCTCTTCATGAGCTCTTCTATATAACATATATCATTTAAATCTTTTAGGTAAATTCTTTTTAAACACAAAAAATTTAATATTCTATTAGCGTAAAAATGCCTCCAAAAAAAGAAAAGAAATTTAAGTTTTAGAGTGAGCGTAAAAGTTGGTCTGAGGAAGAACCTCGCAGAGTAGTTTAGTTGTTCTTAATTGATTTATAAATGATACAAAGAAAATTTCTATAGGGTGTTCCAAAAAGAGCGCCGAATCTGAAAGTTGAATGTTTAAAAGGAAATTTAATAAACATGGTTATATTCTACATATTTATTATGCGTTATGTCTCCTGTTTAGGTATAAAAAATGATATCGGCCCTATGTCTTCCTGCACTGAGCTTGCATACATCTCTGTGTTGTTTGAAATTTCCGATCACTTTCTCACAAATATATGGCTAGATACCTCTATTGACACGCCTGATTTCAGCATTGAGTTCAGGAATTGTGCGTTGTTTGTTTG
This sequence comes from Ceratothoa steindachneri, assembly GCA_963969495.1. NCBI lineage: Eukaryota > Metazoa > Arthropoda > Malacostraca > Isopoda > Cymothoidae > Ceratothoa > Ceratothoa steindachneri. Next base: position 14,742,869 of record OZ018328.1, read on the forward strand.
CGTATACTTGTGATTTCACATATACCTACAAGAAGAGTTCACAAGCGGTAGGATCGCAGGACCTTGTTCTGCATTCATGGTAACCATGTAACGATATTACTCATTGTGGATTTTTTAGTGGAGTAATAATGCAAGTGTTTGGCGCAAAGTGTAATATGTCGCTCGCGCCATATTGCTGAAACCAGAAATTGTCAATATTTGCATCCTCAAAGTTGGGCCCTAACTAAGTGGATATTATATCTGGGTAAAGTTTTCTATTAATGTTAACTGCTTCCCCCTAATCATCTTCAAATAGAAGGGTCCAAGCACTCCATCTGCACAAAAACCGCAGCACGCAATCGCTTTTATTTGATGCTTTTCACGCTCTTGCATTATTCGAGGATTTTCATTTTCCCCAAACCGGCAGTTCTTCAATGGAGAGCGAAATAGAAGTTAAAGCAAATTTGACGGTGGAAAACACAAATAAAGCAGTACGAAGATTTTCAAACTTTCCTCTAAATTATTTTCAATGCAGCTGGAAAATATCAGAAAACAACGAAAAACCAGAAATTAAATCAATTTTGACACATTTGACAAGTCCTTGATCAGTAAATCTAATCAATTTATTTTTTTATCTGGAAAATTTGTACACGATTCAGAAACCAATATACAAAATTCAAAGCCCAGTTTTAGGAAAAACAGGAGAATCTTTTACTTCTTTTAGGGTTATTTTCCTATTTTTATTTTATACTATCTATGTTAGGATCGGAATTTGTCTACCTATTTTTCCTTAGTGAATTATCAGTCACACTCTATTTCTTATATTCTCTCCATATCATTGGGCATTAGCATAGGAGTACTTCTGTACTCAAACTTATCAAATATATGGTTCAAATTTATGTAATCATTTGACTATTTGTAGATCCGGCAAAAAAAATGAACCATTAAAAAGCAATACTTAAGCATAAACTGGAGTGGTTTTAATGCAAAAACATCATTGGGAATTAATTTTGCGAGGTTAATTACCGTTAAATATGCAAGGAATAAACGAACCTATTGATCGAAGCATTGGCAATGAAGTCAAATGATAAACTCGGCTCTGGGAAACTCATACTTGTATCTCCTCGAAAGACACCTGCTGAGGGCCGCTAGCAGCTTGGCTGGAATTCAAAGGGGAGGGTGAAAAATGGGTCGGAAGGAATCGAGATACGAGGGATGGCAAAAGAAGGAGCGTTTCTATTCGTCAATTTGTAGTCTTTGGAAAAATAATTTGCCCTAACGTGGTAATAATTCCATTCTTCGTTCACGAATATAATTTGGGCTGAGGGAGAATATTGTGAGAAATTAAAATATTTGATCAAAATCTGCGGGAAGCGAAGGTAAATTCACTCTTTAGAAAAAAATATCATAAATTTTGGTGTTTGTGAAGCACTAAAAAGATCTTACATGTAGTTTTCATTGTTTATATACTTGTATTTCGCATTTATTCCTTTTTCAAATCTGTTCTAAAAGGTTCAACAGAGAAATTTTCTGAACTTACCAAAAATGAGATCAGTCATCGGAAACCTGGCGCGAAGTAAGATTCATGATTGAGATTGATGTGGCATCGGTAATAAAAGAAAAATGATTGTATCCTCAACTTGACTTGGAAGGAGTTAGGGAACTTGTTAGAAGAAAAGAACTGGAAGTGGAGAATAAAACATGGATCCTTATCTTTACAGAACCATTATCATTACCTTAATGCACATCGTGTGTATGTAGGTAAATGTAAACATAAATTCCATAATATACGAGGGCTAACGTTTAAAATTTCTTCCTCCTTTCATTGACTTGTTGAGGTACCAGAACTACCAATATGACCACTGTCCACATTATCATTCGGTCATTTTTTTGCTCTGTTTCATCTTGTCTCTTCATCCTAAATCTTAGGCCTATCGTATAATAATTGTTAATTTAAGCGGCAGAAACATAATAGATTCTAAGCAGACAACATAAAGATACAATTCCAAGACAATTTGAATTTAAATTACGCACTACATCATGATAAAATGGTTTTAAACTTTTGGGAATATAAAACCTTTAAGACCTGCCCTTAAATTTGTTTTACTTCTCTATATTTCTGTAGCTCTTATGAATTCAATTTTTCGCCTCAAATTTAGCTGTCCCCGTCGGATGTTATTTGTTGAATAAACCATTACGTTTTAAGATATTTTTTGGATTCGTTGGGAAAATATTAGGTAGATTTTGCGAAGATATAAACCATATTAAAGATCATATAAGTAAAAAGAGCGAGTAGTCCTCATGATTTTATTTGACTCAGATAAAAAGAATCGAAAAATATTTTAATCAGATTGGAAACATGAAAGTTTTGTATAAAATAACAAAATGCATGAATTTATTTAGTCAAATACAACACACAGAAAGAGATATAGAAAGTGATTATATTTAATTATTAAATTAAGCCTAAATCCGATTAATTCCTTCGTGGCTCCCAAATATATGTACATATGATTATTCCAAAATAAATGAAAATGTCTCTCATCCTCCACATTATTTTGGGAGTGAAATGTTGGTTTGACTCAAAGTGCTGAGTAAGATTTGAAAGTTTACACCAGATCTACTTTGGGAGAAAAAAAGGATGAAAATTTCACAACAATATAAAAGAGAAGTGACGTGAGAAAGAACTTCTAACTTTCTGACTAGGTGAGGCTTACAAATTTTCGTGAGGTATCTGGATGAGACACACTGGTAAACCTTGTAGCTGCTGAAAGGTTACAGACTTAAGAAAGACACTCTTGGCTTTCTTCCTGCAGTGAGAGAGGGATGATGGACGTAGGGTTCCACGGATTTAACGCGCGAGAGTAATTAAATTCTGTTGCTGTGGCAGCAGCGCCAGCAAGATTCTCTCGGTTGTTTAATTTGATACGAAAGCGGCTGCCATCAACATCTCTATTGCTCTGGAACTTCTGGGCTAAAACTAATTTATTTTGCCTCTCATTCAAGTGATTTCGTTATTGATTTGATGGGACAGTACACATATTCTGACTTTAAATCCACCCTTTATGTGACAGAAAGCAATGATTCCTAATTGGAGTTCTGTGACATTTTCCCAGTTCTATGAAATAAAACAAAGAGCCCGGGAAGTATTTTTATATTCTATCTAACCTAAGCCTTTATTCTCCTTGATTTGGATGAGGAAAATTATAGGTATCACTTTTCTAGTGAATGTTCTAACTGCCTGCTAGTACCCAAGAGTTTGGTGTTTATTAAGACTATGTGTTGAGTTTCATCTGAATCTTTGCCAAAACTATTTGTTCCGATATTAAAAAGTAACCCCAATTTTTTTCTCGCAAAAAGAAGTTTCAGGATTTATTCTAGGAAAATTGACAATTTTTTATATTTTCACACCATCTAAAACCTAAACTTGCAATCTGTATTATCACCTGGTGTACGATAACATACATGTATAATAATTTAGGAGTAAGAAAAGTTAGCTGAAAAAAACTGAACTTATCAGCAGAAAAAATGAAGTGTCCCTAATATTTAATATATCTATTGAGATATAACGATTAAATTATCAGTAGAAAACATTTGTGCAAGTTATAATAATAGGTATTTTAAATGCACTCTTCAAGGTTCTTCGCCCTCCCAGAGCGCAGGTTGTGTAGCGTGTCTGGAGAAAGTTTACAGGGGAAAGAAGGCAATTCTGAACAGATGAATCTTCAGGCGACGTTTAAAATTAGCAAGGAAGGGAGAGGATCGGACTTCGTCAGGAAGAGCATTCTAGAATCTAGGATCACAAACTGAGAAGGAACGGTTAACCATCAAGCAGAGGAAAGAACAAATGGTGTTCAAAAGAGGAGTGAGGTTAGATTGGAGTGCCTGATGAATTTGACGATGGGAGAGGGCAGACGAGAAATAAGTTGGAGCCTCGAGGTTTAGTTCCTTGTAGCTAATCAGAATAATTTTATAGTGGGTACGGAAGTGAATGGGTAACCAGCGTAGCCCCTGTAACAGAGGAATCGAAAAAAGAATCGGAAGCGACAAAGGAGGAGCCGGGTAGCTTAGATTGAACTAGTTGTAGGGGGTGAAGTGAAGAAGAAGAGAGATTCATTAGAAGAGAATTGCAGTAATCTAAGCATGAGGTGACGAAGGCATGAATAGCAGTCTCAAGGCTTCGTCGATCAAAATGGGATCGAACACGTAAGAAGTTGCGGAGAAAACCGATGGAAGACTTACATACAGACAAGATGAATGTGAGGTTTAAACGAAAGTTGCTCGTTGAAAATAACACCAAGTTGCTCTGAGATTTCTTAAAAAAGAAACGAGCTAACTTTTGATGCTTTTGCAGGAAAACTGCTCTATCCATTTCAAGATACGTCAAACACCTTGAGGTTTTATGATCCGTCGCCTTCTCCAGTATTTCAGTGCCTTGCAAAAAATTTCCAAGGGAATCAAGTTTGTACCTGTGCAGCCAGTTCATAAAAGTGAATGTTTTGTTTGTCTGTCAAGATGATCTTTAGTTGTTTGGGGGGCTGACAGTGTGGGTTATCATAAACGAAACTTGCAAATGGGGCAAAGCATGCTCTCACAGCAATTTCATGTACACTTGTGCATTCACTGTATCTTGTACGCAGACTGATGGGCAAGTAACTTCTCTTAATATAAGTCTAGACCATGACAATCCTTTCCCTGTTCTGTGACAAATGAGTCTCCTGTAATTGGATCCAAACAAATTTAACTTAAATTCCCCTCTGCAGTGGACTTGTCTAATTTGGTTATCCGGCCATTTAACCTGCTCAGTAGCGAATGGAAGACGAGCGTTCTTGATGCTCAGCCTGATCGATAGCATAAATGCTAGTGAGCTAGCGTATATTTAGTTTGTTTTCATCTACTCGACGTGGTACAGTCTGCCTGAAGAAATTTAACGATAAATATCTTACTAATCTATGATAATCTGCTGCAGCCGTCGTGAAACCATCTTTCGATATAATTTGGAGAAAGCTCGGTGTTCCAAATTTTAGATCGTGCTTTGTTAACCTATTGAAAAACTGTTTTGCTATATTTTGATAAAATATTATGATCTATATTTTAGAGGTTTTGAGAGTCTCTGGAATTAATCTAATTTAAAGATTATCGTACTAGCGGTGCTCTACCATCTTCTGGTAGACAGAGAGAAGCGTGATTTATTTCTTAAACAAGTTACCAGGACATAAGTTGGCACGAAAATGACTCAACGTACATGAGGTTGATCTTAAATTAATTGTTAGGCAAACAATGTGGGTTCCTTTGAGAAGAAACCTAAGCGTTTGGATAATTTTTGACACTTTTTTTAGTAAATTGCTTATCTGCTTTCAAATTTTGTTTTATACATCTAAATTTACATAACCTCTACCTAGTTGTAGTTTATTCCTGTAGGTTATCGTACAGCAAACTTCACAACCTTGTATTTTCTCTTAAAGAAGTTATGGAAGATCTTTTGATAAAAGTACAGGCATTCTGATATTTTGGGACGCTATTGTTTATATGTATGTAGAGGCTTTCCTCATCAATTCACAGTACCAAATAAAACTGACTTTGCTTATTTGTTATAGGTAAAAACATATATTTAGACGATTACGAGAACAATATCAGTTTTTAGGAAACTTCAGCCTTTTTTATAATTCACATAGAGGTTAAAATGGTAAATAAATTGTATGCGTTATTTATGTTTTCCTTTCGCTCATCCGCAGTTGAAATCTAGATTTGTTGCTATATTACCGAAAAAGTTGTAATGATAATGGCTTTGGTGAATATGCGCACACATTGTCCGCTTTCGATTTTAACATAAATGGTAGACAAGCCTTGGTTTGCTGATCATTCAATCAAATTAAATAAAAGTTTTCAGACTAAGGAATACTTTTAAAATGTTTTAATTTACTAAAATCTAAATTTGGTGATTACACACAAATATAACTTTCGAGGTTATTAACATTAAATAACACTGGCTAACAAATTTGAACTCTTTTTAATTACGAGAAACCTGAGCAAACTTTCCTTATGGCATTTTCTCCCTGATTTCAAATCTAACTTTAGTCTTTTTTAGAACATCAGGTTTCCGAGATATTAAAAAATGCAACATGCCTGCCACGCTGATAGAATGTATGATTTTACTCTGATTTCTTTGCGGAAACTGGTGATATATGGTTTAATAGCGCCATTGCTAGAAAAAAAATGCCTTCTCTATATATTTCCATTGTGCATTGAGAAGTTGAACTGACACAAAATGATGCATTTAACATATAAATACTCTAAAATTTGTCATTCTCTTTAGGCGTAAACATATTCTAAAGATAAATAGCCATGTTTTATTTATTCCACAAGAATCATAAAGTTAATAGTACTTATATTGCATGTATAAGAAGGGTAAACAATGATTGAAGGGCTAATAAGCCAAAACTCGAATTTATAAACGTTGTGCATGGCATTTACGTTTGAATTTTTTCTCAAAGTTATCATGATATAACATCCAACAATGATCTCCCATCATGGTCTCATTACAAAATGTTTGATAGCGAGTTTCCATGGTCTTGATATCCTAGTGGAAACGTTCACTTTACTCGTCACTTCCGGCTCCAAGATTTGAGAGAAAAAAGTCTAGGTGCGAATGCAGGAAATGGATTTTAAGTGACATACGGCATCCTATTTCCTTATAAGATTGAAGTAGGTTTTCCACGCCGTCTCTGTATTTAGGTGACTTGTTGATGCCCAGAAACTTTGCACATAACCACTTGAAAGATAGCCACGCATTTAGTTTAATAGGAGTGAGAGTCTTCTCGATGTCAGAATCCTCTAAAACTTCCCTGATTTGTGGTCTCACAAAAAAAAGCCTTCCTTTAGTTTTGCTGCGCTCAGTTGTGGAAATGTTTTGCATAGATATTGGATTCCATGCGAATTTTCTTATGCCATTGCTTGCAGAAAGTTTCTCATTAGATTTAGTTTCAAATAAAGAGATGGCTGATATATTTTCTGATGCTCTACCCGGTGGACAGACTGAACACTGCTTATTGCAGGCTCATACGTAGATCGAAGTGGCCAGTCACGCTTGTCATAATGTTTTGCAGTGGCCCGGCTATCCCACAGGCAGAAGAAGCAACAGTACTTTGTGAATCCTCCTTGCATACCCATTAGCAGTCCTATGACTTTTAGACCACCACAGATGTACCACTGATGGGCTTAGGATTTTATGGCTTTAGGAAGAATATCCATTTTGTTATATGTCTCCTTAAGGTGGTCAGAATATCTAATAGGAATAGAAGGCTTTATTTACATTGCGATTGTACAAGAGGACAGCTTTTAGACTTGTCTTAAAAGCATCAATAAAAGGACACCAGTCAGACGCCTCATGTATTTGTGACTTGTCTTCGAACAATCCATTTAAATCATGACAGTAGCAGAGAAGTCAATTAACTGTGAATAATAAAGTCAAATCGCGATTATGCTTTCTAAAGTAATTCACATGCACATTTTTCTCGAGTAAGAACTTCTCCAGGAGTCGAGATGCTAGAAGTTCTGCTTTCTTCTTTTGCAGTGACAGATCTGTCACAAGATCATTCAAATCTTCCTGAGTAAATAAGTGGCTCAGAGTTAGCATCCTCATATTCAACATCCGCATCTAATGTGCATACATCATCAGTACTGCTATCATCACTGATATCATCAGGTACGAGGCCATCATCAGGTGGAACTGGAATTGGCAAAGATACATCATCTGGAACTGGTCTGCACGCCGAATCCATTGTTGAATGAACAATTTGGTGCTTGTTCTTTGCAGAAGACACTTATGTTGTCACACTGCAGAAATAGCAATCTTCGAGATGATCTCTAGACCTTCTCCATATCATAGGAACAGTGAAGGGCATTGAAGCTTTCTTTTCATTAATTCAGTTTCGTAAATTTTCTTTATATCATTTGTGATAGTACGCTGCTGAGATTTTGTTGTAAAATGCCCACATACATAGCAGAATTTATCTGGATGATTTTTGCACTATCAAGGCATTGTTACTGCTTTGTGGAAATATTTGGAAGCTTCTTATGATCAACGCAAAAGGAGCAGCTTAGAAGATGCACATCACAAAGAACCTGAAAGCATAAAACGGAATTATAAATAATTGCGCAAAATATGCATGCGGGTTACAAATGTAAATGAATTCTTCTCTATACCCCTTTAACTAGCAAAAACTCACGAAGCATCTAGTTTGCTCAGCTTAGCAATACAATAATGATGCATGCAATAGAGCAATACCAGTGATATACTACATTTTATAGGCTCAAGCTGCTATTTTGAAATTTGGCATATTTTAAAACGGTACGTGCTCGAGGAAAACCAAAGGCAGATTTGGATTCAGCAAGGAGAAGGCATTTATGAAAGTATAGTAAGGTCTCTGATAAAAAATGTGTGTTGACCAGTTTAATTAAACAATTCCTCCAATAGCATTATGTTACGAAAAGATGCCTTAAATATTATATTTTATTTGTATTTGAGCTATCAAATCTATATGGGTGTCCCATATCGAGTGTTCAAATTATGTTTAGATTTAGGCACTAATTTTAATTTCCTCTGGGTGCATCTATGTATAAAACAGCCTAAGAATATATTACAATTTTTGTTGTGCTGGTGCACAATCGAAAGAAACCAACGACACACCTTGATTTAGATCATTTTATTAAAACAAATCATTTTATTCTTTTTAGCGCGCGCTCACAACTTCCTCGAATATTCTCTCTGTTTCTCTTATGGGCAGCGTTCCCAGGATTATAAAACAATTATGGCAGAATACTCAACTTCGATCAGCTTTAGTTGCATCTTTCTCAAATGTACACTATGGCGATCTGAAGAAATTTGAAGTTTCTTATGTTGAGCTAAATTGCTGAGTTTTTAGTGGTATGATTTGGAGATTGTGAACTGCTTGACATACATATGACGAAGCTTAGGCAAGATCGTTTTTGTTTCATGGTTTATTGGACTTTATGATTTGTTTATTCTTTCTATTTGACTGTTATTAAATTTTTGTTTCTGATTTTATTTGATAATTATGAGTTGTTCTTGTTTCTTGATTTAATTTGCCTATTACGACTTGTTGTTATTGTTACTTGGTTTTATGAGTTATATATTCCGCCCAGATTTTATTTGACTATTATTTGTTTTTGTTTCCCTGGTTTTATTTTTCTTTCATTTGTTTCTTTGCGTCTTTACTTGATTTGATTATTATGAGTTGTTTTGTTTTTTCGTTTTATTTTACTCTCAGGAGTTGTTTTTGTTTATTGCTTATATTTGGCCTTTGAGTTATTTTATTCTCGATTTTATGTGACTATTATGAGTTGTTTCTTTGTATAATTTGATTATTATAAGGGGTGTGTTGTGTTATTTAGTTGAAGGCATGTTTAAGGTGTATCTTTGATTTTTTTGAACTGTTTGACGCGTGAGGAATATAAGATAAGTTTTATTTGTTTTGCGATTTTTCAGGGGGTGGGGCAGGTGATAATGAGTTGTATGCTCTGTTTCGAAGGATTAGTTAGGGTTAGAATGGTTCGTTGGTTTAATTTAATGTAGATGAGTTATTGAGTAAGTTGCTGTTGCGAACGTTAGGTTAAGTTAACTCTTATTAGATGATATGAGTCAGTTGTTTCGCCTCAAAAAAATGCATAAGTTGAATGCATTTCTGTATATCTCACATAGATTACAAAAAGGACAAACAAGAGAGAAATTGAAATAATATACAATTTCTGACCCAGCCCTTTTCCACCATGCCTATAAAGACAAACCATACACTATTCGCTCGTTATGATAAAAACGAATGAGATAAGTGTATTTCTATATCTCACAGTTCATTCCTTTACATGCCAATGGCGCACTGAAAGACATAGATAAAGATTAGATGGCTATATAGGGTGAGATTAAGTAGAGCACTAAGCAACGAAAGCTAAACATCAATATATCATGCAAACTAAAGTACACTGAATTCGAGGGTGCAGAATGGTAGATTTGAAATATAAATTAAAATATTCCTTTTCTTGAACTTTCTCCAACAATAAGATTCTGAATCTATCTTAAAGATGTGTTTTAACATAAAATATAATTTTTAGTTGGATTTTTAGCCAAGGTGTCTTCTATGTAGTTTTACATAAGTATTTATTGTTATTTTTTTCCTTTTCAATGGTAATGTGGATGAAAAATTAACTTTTCTACCCGCCTCACCCTTTAGCCCGCCTCTGACTAATTTTGTCTACTCAGCACAAATAAGTCATCCCTTTTTGAGTTTCTTTCTCCGAAATTCTGATAAAATTAGGACTTTTTGCCTTCTTCAATCACGATATTATATTATATATCATCAGAAATGTCTCAACGCTGGATTTAACAGAGTCAGCAAATTAGTGCTTCAATAAATGGCTGCAGTTCGTCATCAGATAAGCTTCCCTCTCCTATCCCTGCTACGCGCCTCCGCCCAGTTCTTTTTTATCATTATGAGATAATTTTCATGTTTATTCCACTCTGAAGGTAAGCCTAAGTACTGATATGCTGTTTTTTCTTTTTTTATGAGGGATTTTTCCGCAATAACGCTCCTTAATGACAGGGTTTGCATACAGTAAATAATAATGAGTATGCTCTGAAGCCAATATCCCCTTCCGCGACTTAAGAATAAAGCACCGCAAAGAGGTCGATAAACCTTTTAATTGGATGACTGAAAATTCTTCTCTCATTTATTTTTCGCCTAAGTTCCAGGAATTTCTATAATCTCGCTCTAACTTTATTTTATACAGGTGCGAATGTTGTGAAAAAAATGAGTGGTAGGAGTCCCGAGGTAATCAAACCAATCCATCGGACGATTTGCACCGAAACGAGATGCGCGAAAGATAAAGCTTTTTTTATTCGAAAGGTCGTAAAAGGGAGTTTAAATGGGCTAGAGATAAGCCTCTCCCCCCTTGACTTGAACTTAAGTAACTAAAGAAAATGTGTAGATGAAAAACAAAGTAACATCCATTTTGTAGTCATTGTTCTTTGTATGGAAATAACAAACTCACCGAAGGTGTGTATGCGTCAATTCCTCTCTCTTTTCATAGCAACCTTTGCTTGATCATTGCCCACACAGCAAGTACGTTAATTAATTGCGCTAACTGCATTCCTTTGGAATCATGGACGAGCTAAATATAAGGATATGAGCCGATGGCAAGCCCGCAGCCATCGTGGGTTGTTAAACTATTGGGGACTCTTCGTTTACCAAGGAAGGGTCATTCATCCCTTCCTCGATAGGTGTGTGTTGTGAAAGTCCCCTTCGGCAGGTTACGGGAAGAAAAGAGAATGTATTTCTCCATGCAAAAACATACATAATGGAGGTGAGGGCAGTGTCATGATAGGATATGTTTTTGATGACTTACGATGCTGAGGTGCTCGTGGTATGCCTGGGACACGACTTCGCAAGTTTGACTCCCAGCCAATTCAGAAATAAAAAATGTGTTGCGTGCGCCCTGGTTGCTGCCTTAATTATTGAGACGTTTATTTTAATGTTCATTGCATAAATCCCGTCGGCGCTCTCTCCTCTCTAATTCTTTCTCTTTTATTTGCATGTTTTTAGCATTGCTAGCATATTAGGAATAAAGAAGAAATAGATATTAATCCCATGAGACTCTTTTGCCCATTCTGGGAAGGAATAGGATGCAAAGAGACGATAGACGAAAAGGGGTACAGCTAGATGTAAATGAAGTCTAGGATATTAAATGGGTCTTGAATGCCACTTAGAATATCGTACCAGTGTGAAAGGGTCTCCAAAGAATAAAATAAAATGATATTGTGATATTAGTGAATCTATGAGTCAAAATGAGCGGTGCTGCAAACGATGCATGGCATCGTGTTAGATGCAAAGGAGTAGGACTTAAGCTGATTGGTAGAATGACGATACAAACATACAGTGGTAATAGAAAAGCTTTAGAGTGAATACGTGGTTTCTAAGGACATGAGAATGAAGGTATACAAGAATGTGAAAAATAGGTGTGATGAGAGGTGAAGTAGAGTAAAAAACACCAAATGAAACTTTTGTAGGGAAGGCAGATGAATATCCGGATAGGAACAAGAATATATTCCGAACAAAGTGAGAAAGGGGATGAACCAAGATAAGAAGAGTTGTGTGAACAAGAAGGAGAAGAATAGTAAGTTGCTTATCAGCATTGAGACCAAATGTAGAGGGTGGCATTACTGTATAACGAGGTTATGTAAATTAAAGCAAATGTGAATTTGATTTGCATCGAGTGTAAAATCAGATTGTTGTATCAAATGATGAAACCGATAAGTATGCAAGAGGTTGACAGATTACCGAAAGATCAGAAAAAGGCATGGCTGCTAGAGATTATTATATAGAGCCTGAGATGGTGAAATGTAGTGGTGATTATGTTAGAGGAAGAGTCTAGTGGTTGCATTTTAAACTATTTTAAATTATAAGGTTACTTTATGAGTCGAAGAATGCTGTGATGTTATCATTCTAAAAGGGTAAGGTAAGAATTTGAATTCCAAACAAAAGGGAAAAAAGTCCATTGCATTTTCAATACAAAGTGTATAGGAAAAATCTAAATGGAAATTAAATAAGGAAAACTAAGGGAACTACGATTATATGGATTGAGCATGTTGGGCCTTGTGGGGCGTCAACCAATTCTACGCAAAAAGAGAGCTTGCTAAGGAAGCCAAGAATATGATTTTAAAGGTGTCTGTTATATTCGAAAAGGGACCAGGATAATTCCCATGGTTGTGTAAATAGTGAAGAATTACGGCATTCTAAGAAAGTACGAGTTAAAGTGTAAGCTCTATAGTGATGTTTAATATAGTAGTGCTTGAAGTTATGTCTTGCCTGAGGAGGCAAATTTGGGGAGAATGAGTGATTTAATATACGTAATCGCTCAGACCAGTGTTTGATGTAGCTAGGATGTTTAATATGTTTATTGATATAGAATTGGAAAAGGAACAAACGTTTTGTGGAATGTAGAGTTCGATTGAAGACGAAGTGGGTATAGTAGATTGATGACAGTGTTAGTGGCAGATAATGAGAAGGCGTTGGTAATGATGATCCGAGCCTGTAACAAGGCGTGTGTGGAGAGTGAGAAAACTAGGAACTGATTAAAAGGATAAGGGGATAGTATCTAGGATTTTATATAACTGTTACTGGTTCAGCAAATGCAGAATGGGACTACATTTTATTAAAGGGAGCATAGTTTAGCTGGTAGAAGTGAATGTTCAAAGTTTGACTGCTTAATTTGGTTGGAATCTGCATTGAATTATTCTGGAGCTAAATTGTATTATATAAGAGTTCGAATAGGTTATGGAAGGAGAGTAAAATTTTGATGATGCAATGTGAAGCGTAGATATATTGCTAGGATAAATAGTGTTAAAGAGGATGCGACTAAGTTTGTTATGCGAAGGTATTGGCATGTAAGAATCTGAGATGAGTGTCATACTGTATACTTGGAAAGAGAATTAGATGAGTAATTGTGAGGGTGTGCGAAGGATGGGACGTCCAAAATTAGCTATTACCTTTGTATGTGAAGTATATGTAGTGTGAATTGACAGAAACCATAAGAATCATTTCTTAAATGTTCAATCTTATACTGAAAAGTCTGTTATTGCGGCTAGAAACCGGTACGGTGCAATATCCAACTAGAGAATGCGTCAAATGAATGATGGAATGCGTTGTGATAAACACGAGAATTATTTGTCTGAAAATGAGTGTGTAGGTGCACTTTGTTCTGTTGAACACGGAATTGAGGGTCTGAAATATGCTGTGTAAAAGGGTGCTACTCTATAAATAATTAGTGACAATTAAAACCTAAGTATTACTTATGTCCGACAATTTAATATTTGACTGTTTTAGACGCTCGAAAAATTGGAGGGTAGTGTGTTTTGATTAAAAATTTCAAAACAATCCTTAATTAAATTAAATTAATAAGGGCACCAAAACCTTTTTATATCATGGAAAAATTTCAGTGGTAGGAAAATGAGATTGTAAGGAAATGGCGTGACCAAACCCAGGTTTATAGCAAGCATATGAAGGGAACTATGTGGAGTGCTGAATTCTCTGCAATACCCTTCGCTTGATTCATATCACTTACTCATATAAAGAGGAACCCTTATCCATGACTATAAATGATTATAATAATAAAAGTAAACTGTTAAAACAATTTAACAGATCAAATCAAAACTAAATATTATTTATAAAGAGAAAGAGATATTAATGCATTTAATCTAATAAAAGTCGAGTCTCAACCTACTTTTGACAAAACTAATGAGAAAAGATATAATAAGATAATAATATTAATTCAAATGCCGCAATATTTCATCTGAATTCCCTGCCAAAGAAAACTTTCAAATTGCATTCGAAAATATGAGTTGCATTCAGCCCCAAACAAGAAAATCTTGAATGGAAGCTATCAAACTTCTTGGAACTTGAATAATGAGGTCAGCGTGTCTCTACCGTCCCAGCTCATTCACTCAGGCTTGACTCTGATAAATTAAATAGCTAAAGGAGACATCTGTACAAAAGTTTATCCTGAGGAAAATGAGATATACTCGATGTCATCGAAGGTCGAAATATAAATAGCGAACCACACAAAGGAGAGAAAGAAGTTTCTTTTCGTGTGGATATATTTTAAGAAATTTAAGAGTGGAGCGAACTTTTGAACATTTTACGGATATTTATATTGCATCGAATTATTATGTTGTGATTGCCCTTCTCAAGTGTTTTTCCTACATGTATATTTTCTACTAATTCTCATAATTAGTTTAAAATATATCAAGAATATGATATTGAACAATATCAGTTCGTCTATTTTATGGTACAGGTAGTTAACGTTAATAAGTAATATAAATCGAATTCGAGGATTGTCTCAGGAAAGAAGCGAAGAAAAAGAGTCCTAGGAACAAAATACAGTTTTATTTCTATAGCGTATTTATTTACACATCTATATCGATTTAGAAATATGCGCCTAATTCTTGCATTAATATTACTGACTAATAGACGTTTGTTTTAAAGTAAAAGTAATTCTTGCTCTGGATCAGGTCTACTCTTGCTTATTTTTTTTTCTTAATATTTTTTCTCCGCTCTTTTTATGGAATTAGTTAGAAGTATTCTGCTAATGAAAATATTCTTTTAAAAAATGTAAATAAAGATGTGTAACCAACGAGACAACTTTAGGCTAGCGGGGAAATATTGGGAAACGGAATTGAAATAGGAACAAACAAACGTAGGGAATAATAGAATATAGGAAGAGTAGAATAGCTTAGGTACTCGATAATTTCGGAAATCGTTAATTGTAAAACTGAAACTCAAGTAACCCAGATGCTATGTCAAAAAATCACGAGTCATTCATTCTCGTGTATTAAGGTAATCTGAGAGATTATCTCTCTCAATTCCACTTCTTGCAGTTCACTCCATTCTTGTCTCCAAGATATATATATATATATATATATATATATATATATATATATATATATAATATATATATATATATATATATATATATATATATATATATATATATATATATATATATATATATAAACATATATATATATATATATATATATATATATATATATATATATATATATATATATATATATGTATATATATATATTTATTTATGAAGTGGACCAGATGATAAACAAAATATAAAATTCCGGCTCAAATTTCTGGTTTGAATGAACATAGAATATGACACAGGGATCAGCGCATGCTGTAACAGATAAACACAATTAGTCTAATACGATTACATATTAAATTATTACTAATCTATATAATTGGTATAAACGATATATAATAGGGGATAGCATGTGTGCATGCTTTTGCCATTAGTTCTTCTTCTAGTTTAGGCAAAAAAAGGTTCATGTGGTGTATTATTTGTTGCTGTGCACAATAGAGAGCGTATACTGTGCAGCATTTAAGTGGCAACTCCTTAGAATAGGAGGCTAAAGCTACAGTTTTCCACACCACTCCTGCATACCACTCTCACTTATTATTACCGGTTAGAAGGTAGAGTGAGCTTCTGCTAGTGGCGATTCCCTTATCATTTAAAGAAGTTTTTAAAGAAGTGGACATAAAGCTTGCTCCTCTATCTGAATGAATAAGGACAAGTAGTAAAAAAATTGAAAAATGTTGAGTTAGACAACACATTACAGTAGCAGATGAAGTATCTCGGCTAGGAAAGGCAAGAGAAAATCTGCTGTATTTATCGATAGCTATGAGTAGATACTTTGGGCTATTGGAAGGAAGAGGTCTTTTAAAGTCTATATCTATTCTATCCATAGGATTTAACGCACGTACCACATTTTTGTCAGGAGCTTTATAGGACCAAGATTTCACTTTTTCAAAGGTAACACATAGAGAAGTCGTTCTTTTAATGTCTTCAATCGAATAGGATAAATTTCTAATTCGTATAAGTTTGGACATTTTCGTGCTTTCCTAGGGTGGCATAAGGATTTATTAAGTTCTAAGAGATCCGAGTTAGACATGGTAGGGCAAAAAACCCGAGTCAAAGCATCCGGAGCCACATTTAATTTTCCAGGACGATGAATGATTTCATAAGAATATGATTGGATTTCAACCTTCCATCTGAGTATTTGTTGATTTTTCATTTTTCGTTCATGTACTCTATCGAATATATAAGAAACCGACCTCTAATCAGTTATTAAAGTGAACTTTCTATTAGCTAAAAAGTGGCGCCATTCTTTTAATGCTTCAACAATGGCCTGAGCCTCCTTTTCTAAAGAACAATTCTTCTTTTCACTCTCACCTAATTTTATAACAAAAAACGCAACAGGTCTTCCTTCTTGGTTTAATGTAGCTGATAATGGTATTTCGCAGGCATTAGTTTCTACTGTGAATGGAAAATTTTCATCAATTTTCCATTCGACAGCTTAAATAATAGAATCTTTTAGCTCTATATTGTTTTTTTTTTGGTTTGTTATTCAAAGATAAAGTATTAGCCATTAAAGGACCGATTTTATCTGAGAATTTTGTTAACTATTTCGCATAATAGGCAAAAAGTCATAACATTCTTTCGAACGATTTTTTATCCTTAGGAGTAGCCATATTATACAACGGCTCAAATCTTTATAGATCTGGTCTTAGTTGGTGGTTTTTAATTTCATCTCCTAATATTCTAATAGTGTCTTTCGAAAATTTGTTTTTATCATCATTTAAAATCATAACATATTTCCGAGCTACTTCTAAGTATCCGTTGATCTTTACCGGCAATAGTAACATCATCCAAATAGGGGCACTTTCCTTCTAGATTATTTTCTTCTATGATTTGGTCCATTATTCACTTAAAACAAGCTCATCCGTTAGTAAATTCGACACTAAGACGATTAAAATGGTCTAATTTACAGTCAGCTTCGAAGGCAGTATATATTTTTTCGGAGTCATGTAAAGGTATTAGGTGGTAGGTGCTGTTAATATTCACTAAGTTTCCAATGTTTGGAAGAGGATAAGCGTCAAGTTGAGTATATGTAGCCATTTATAGTAGCTGAATAATAAATAACCATTGTATTCTTCGGTCCATTTACCATGAATACATGAGTTGGCCATGGAGAGTTTGGAGGTTCAATAATTTTATTTGATAATAATCGCTTTACTTGAGATTTGATAAAAGGGGAATCAAGAGCATTATTTCTTCTGAACCTGGTGGCCACAGGCTTAACCTCAGCAAAAAGGTTAGGGAATACTCTCGGAGGCTCGATATTTAGACAAGCTAAACAACTTATACCAATTTCAACAAGTTAGCCACCATAATTAAAGCTCAAGGGAATAATTCTTTAGAAAAGGTAACTCTAAGATAACGTCACAGCAGAGCTGAGATTAAACGAAGTACATAATACACGTCTGGATTGCTGTCGCATATTGCAAGGTAGCCATAGGTCTGGTCTACCTTTCGGCATAATGCAACTCCCAACGTGGAGAAGATCCCTTCAAATGCTTTTTCCCTTGACGGTTTGGAACAACGCTCTTTGACCCAGAGCGGGATCTGTTTTTTCACCACGTGGTTCGTCCATGACGGCCTGTTGGAGGTTATCTTCGCAGAGCCTGTCAGGCTCCTTATCTTAGAAGTGTTCCTATTACTGTTCTCGGTTTTCCTTCTCTGTCCCTCCAAGATAAATGTCTATCAGGGCCCACCTGCCGGTCCTGACCACCTCGCCCCCTAATGAGGCCCCCTTCTTCGTGCCCCCTATAGGGCTTCTTTCCGGGATTCGGACAAGTCCAAAACTGGTCGTCTCTACAGGGCTTCACTGGCAGAGAAGTTATACAAACACGAGATGGGCTGCTGTGGGTGGAAAAACCGCGACTTCACGTCGTGGCTTCAGCGAGAATACCACGCTTAAGGACACATACATGGACGCGCGCGCGTGCACGAGATTCCTCCGATAAGAATAGCGACTTCAGTCGTTGATGGTCCCTGTGCTTGGTGGAATTTCTCGGAATCTCTTCGATCACAAATGACGATGAGTTTATAGGCAAGATTTCGTAAATTCTTTAGGAAAGCCTAAAAAAGATATCTTCGAGTAAAGCGCAGTCAAATAGTGAGACGATCTGAGCCTTCCAATTTTATGTTTCTTATAGCGTTTAGTTTCCCCTTAAAAATTTCCCGCACCATGATTGGTAAATTTTTTAATACTCATGTTCGCCTAGAAATAATATATATAATGTAGCAATTTGTGAATAATTCCATTTCTGCTTATTCCTTGAAGATGACGTGATATGGTCGAGAGACGTTTAGGAATAAAGAATGTCTTTCGCGAATGTTTTTTCTTGTCTCGAAGTCTCCGTTAAAAAACTAGTAAGAACCATTAATAAAATACAATAGTACCTGCATACAGCATGGCCTAATTACATATATATATATATATATATATATATATATATATATATATGTATATACGAGGGGCGGTCAATAAGTTTTGCGAATCGGTAGGCTAAAAGAGGGGAAGGGGGGTGGCTCTTCGTGCGGGTGATAGGACAAGTATGACAAGTCCGGACCTGCAGCCGCACGCTCCTGCCTTATCTATTTAAGAAGCAGTAGCTGATCGCAGATCGTCAGTTACAAATTTTTTAACAATAGAGAAGGTTGAGCACCACGCAGTGATCAAATTTTTGACCAAGGAAGGCAAAAATGCAAAAGAGATCCATGAAGGCATGCTTGCAATTTACACCCACACTACCCCTTTCTATGCAACCATTGCTTGCTGGAATAGGGAGATCTGCCATGGTCGTGAGTACCTTGAAGATGACGCCCGTCCCGGACGCCGCTCGTCAGACGTAACTAATGAAGACAATGTTGTTCGTGTGGAGAGGATAATCCTCGAAAATCTTCGGGTGAAGGTCGAAGAAATCGAGCGAGAACTTCGAATATCAGATGGAAGTGTTATCAACATCATCCACGACAATTTGGCCATGACCAAGGTCTCTACCCGTTATGTCTCTAGAAACCTTACGAAACCTCACGCCCAATGATCGACTTCAAAATTGTCAAAGTCCACAAGGCCAGAGTTGCACAAGCTGCCCTGCACGAGTGCCGATTCGAGGAGCTCAACCATCCCCTTTAAGTCCAGATCTGGCCCCTAGCGACTACTTGTTCTTCCGCTAGCTCAAGGCTGCACTGCGTGGACGCTGGTTTGGGGACGATGAAGATTTGCCGTCTTAAGGCAAAAAGCATTAACTGCAAAATTGTCAATTTTGGGAAAACGCAAAAAACGGATTTCGGCCTCAAATAAGGATCTGATAACATTAATCGTAGTTTTTTTTTTTTTTGGTAATTGTAAGCATTCATCTATATGAATATTGCAATATAATTTGGTTTAATCAGTTAATAAATTCAATATATTCAAATTTGTCCATTAAATTTTGACTTAATGCTTTTTACCTGAAAACAGTTATAATAATTGGGTCATCTTATAATAAAATGATTTTTGTGAAAAAATGGTATAGGTATACCTATATCTAAATAATTGATAGGTACCTATTATATCATTAGACTCTATTGGTAAATACAAATTTTATCATTTTAACTTTTACCAGAAAAGTTTGGAAAGGAAAATAAAAAAGATACATTGTAAAGCAATATTATTACAGTAAACAGAAAGGAAACATTGTAGACAACATAACTAGGTAGGTAATTGAAAATATTTTTTCCTTAGTTAATGCAGGAAACCTAAAAATAAAAAAAATCCTTGGTAAAACTTTACTTTTCCTACATACCTAATTGCAGCAAACAAAAGACAACACGATAATGAAAAAGAAATATGTGCAAAAATAATGAAAATTATGGCAAATCTTATAACTGGATAATAGAGCAAAAATAGTTCAAAAGTATACCTAGGTATATGAATAGAGCTACCTACCTATACGTAAAAATATCAATTTAATTTTTTTTTCAACAAACAAAATCTTGCAATTATTGAAACCTCATTACTGCATACGTAATTTCAGCATTCAAAAGAAAAAAAAAATGCGGTTTATACGCTTCCAACAAGATCTGGGGTGTTCTTGCTTTCTGGTAAATTGATCCAAATTTTTTCCTGTTTTCAGGCATTAAACTTACAAGCTTGTCTAAAATATTTTCTTTCTTTTTTGAAGATAAGCCTCTTGGGCAATCTGACATAGGTTTTTCCAATAATTTTTTTGTGAAATTTAAACTAGCATGAACAAAGTCTGCAACTTTAAAGTCTCCCTTGTAGTTGGTTTTATATTTTAAGATACGGCTACCCTTTTCAAATTTGGCTTCCACAATCTCTGCTAACAATGGAAGGTTTGTTTCTTTTATCCCTTCACGAAGCCGAGTTTTTCTCTTGACCGAAATATCCGAAATATCGTTAAAACAGGCACTAAAATTAATATCTAATACTTTCAAATTTTTAACGGATGCATCAATAACTGATTTCAAATCTTGATAGTCATAGATATTATCCTTTTTCCTAATATTTTTTTCTATGTGGCCGTGGATGCCATCGGCGGCCATGAAGGTGTGCCCAGGCACTAGATACTTAAAAGTGATGCTATTGACTTGTTTACTGGTGTTAACAAGGATTATCATTGCGCTGTAAAGTGCCCAATGCTTATTTTGGGCGGCGCAATTGTCAGCCCCAAAAATAAAATTAGCAGCATCTCTTTCTGTTCTTATTAAGTCTAAATAAGCATTGGCCACATGTTCCTTGTTTCAGCCAACAATTGATTCTGTCCAGAGGACTGCATAATGATTATAAGTTGATTTTTCTTTTGGGCCGATACATGCAAATGTCTCATTAAAAGTTATCAGGCGTGGAGTAAATACATAAGTTTTTAAACCTTTCATAATAGGTAAAAGAAGTATCTTTTGCATATCAACAGCAAATACTTGGGTTGTAGAATTCCATTTTTTAGAGCAATCGTAATCATATGCTCTTCGTGCATCTTTTGCAAGTTCATTATGCATAGTCCATTTTGCTTTCAGTGATTCATCTAATATACCTGAATAATTTTTAAAATATAAACAGGTGTCGCAAAGATCAGTAGAGTCAGTTCCAAATCCAATATTAAGTTTGTTAAACACTCTTGAGTATGTAGCGTAGGAGCAAAAATCACGGTTCTCTTCAATAAAGGTTTAATATAAATCCTTCACTGTTAATTCAGGGGATAAATATCTTCTATTTGGAGCGTGCTCCCTCCTATAATGCGAAATTTGGGGATTCATCTTTTCTATGTGATCAATAATGATTTCTTCATTTTTCTTGTTGCTAGGTTCATGTTTTCCCCTCATATCAAAAAACTCAAAATCACTTAAAGAATTAGATCCACCTAAACTATTAGAAGCTTTTTTAAACACATCCAAAATAATGCGATTACTTGAAAAGCCTATTGTGTGTAAAAACATTGTCTGACACACTTTGAATTCTGACCCTGACTCATTTAAGAAAGTGTATACGAAGGTGCATGACTTTGTACAGCATGAGGAATTGGAGCGTCTGCGCTCAGTCGTGGGGTTTTTCTTTATTTTTCCTAAAAGCCACTGCTTTTGAACAGATTTGTCCATTTTCCAAAACTCACTATGTATGGTATTCCGCAATTCAGGAGAAGTGGATTTAGTACACTGTTGCTTACACGAATCTTTGCAGGGAGGAAGCAATGGATGTTTTTCTCTTTGAGCTTCTAATTGAGCTTTAGCTGTTCGTAATCTCTTTGATTTTTTTCTTTCATCAGCTGCTGCAGTTTCTTGACTATTTTGTTCAGGGGGAAGAAGTTGAATATTCTGAGAGGGTTCTTGTAGGCTTTGTTCCAGGAGAAGAAAATGATTATTCTGAGAGGGTTCTTGAGGATTTTGTTCAAGGGGAATTTAAATGTTCTGAGAAACTTCTTGATGTTCATTTTCATCCATACTCCTATTTGATTCAGCATCATCCTCATTTGGAATTACTCCACTATAAAGGATAAATAAAAATTTATTAGCTTATTAATTATATAGAAAACGATATAGAAAATTGAGCTATATATATTATATATGTATATACTATGATATAAGTCTGATCTTATCTGTGTGTGTGTGTGTCACACTCTGCAGAGCCTAAATGGGGGCGTATTGGGAAAAAATATATATATATCATCTTATGTAGTTTGGGGCTGCGGGGTGCTTAAAACTATTTCCAAGTCCGTATGACCAATGGTTAAAAAGTTATGAACCAAAAACTTGATCAATATATAACTTTTAGATGCACAGAAAGACATCCAAAACTCTATTTCACATAAATTTTAGTATAATAACCTCACTAATTTATGAGAAATTGTACAAAGAATCATGTTGTGCTCAAACAAAGGAAATGATTTCTCGGAAAAGCACTGTCTTTTTTTAAACAGCTGTACAATTTTTATTTCTTTCATTCTTGAAAAATACAGGGTGGGCCAAAAAAAAGGAGAATTATGAAAAAATTTACAAAAAAATTATTTTTATATTTTTAAAACTAAACCGTAGATAATGTTTTGTTTAAAAATAGGTATAGAAAAATAAAGTTTTAGTCAGTCTTTTAATAATGGCCCCTTTTTTGGCCCATCCTGTATATTTAAAAACAAACAAAAGAGTTAGGTTGACATTCAACATTAACATTAGCTATAGAATTTAAACATAATATCATCAGTTCAAAGAAGTTACTCACCTTTTCCTCAATTCCCTAAAAACGGCTTGTGCACTGGTAAACATTACGAAACAATTTATTCAGACCTTTCAATTAGAAGGACAGAAGTGAAATGAAATCCCTCTTTCAAATTATGATCGAGATATAGGTACCTGAAATTAATCATGTTTTGCTTTGTTCAAACAGATCAGAACATGCAGAAACATGACAGAATTGCAGCTCAGGCTGAGTTCTCAATGCGAATCATATTGTATAATCTACTTAATGCATTTTTTCTGCAACTTGCTTTGGGAATTCACATTGACATTTGCAGGCAAAACGCATTATCTAGCTAAAATTTTGTACTTAATGCTTTCTGCCTGAAAAATCCTTTTATTTTAGGTTGAGATAATGCTTTTTTAGCTCTCTTAAAATTTTAATGAATTAAATAGCATAACTGACAACCTTCTAGTTAGATGAGTCTCGTCGAGACGAATCCAACGGTACCAAAATCTCAAAAATCGCATTTTTGCAGTTAATGCTTTTTGCCTTAAGACGGCCGAGATGTCCAGCTCGCCGTCCAAGAGTGGATTGTACAGCAGTCGGGAGATTTCTGGTTGTCGGGAATTTGAAGCCTCAGGGACAAGTGGCGCAAGTGCATTGAAATCGGGTGTAGTTATTTTAAAATATAATAAAACACATTTTCTCATATCTCGTTTCATTATATCTGAATTGCAAAATTTATTGACTGCCCCTCGTATATATATATATATATATATATATATATATATATATATATATATATATAAATTAATATATATATATATATATATCATGGAATAAATTCCATATATTTTGGTGCGGTTAATTTAAATGCCTTACTAGACAACTGACTCTATTTCATGTCCAGTGTGGTACCATCGTCCTCTAACTGGAAAAGCGCACTTAAGGAGCATTCTCTGTTACCCCAAAAAGCACATTTCAGATGAACCCTCTTAAGCTAGTCTCGTTTATTATCATAGAAAACTGCATATTATTAAAATATAACAATTCTATCTTAGCTAAATACATTCGAAAGATGGGGAGGATTCCAATACAAATTTGTGCAGTTAATGAATTTTACTTATTAGACTACTGGCTCTACTTCAGGTCCAGCGTGAATCCGTCATCATCGAACGGGTAGTATAAATGCAACCTGCGAGACTGTTAGCTCCTCTCACGCTCAAATCTTTGAATGACGGAAACTAAAATATTTAGAAGAATAACATACCACCTAAGCAACTGAACCAAACAAAACGCACAAGTAAAACCCTTGGAACTATTCTCAACAGAAAAATGTTCGGAGAAAACACCAAAATTATTCACCTAGCACCAGATTGCCGAGAACTACATTTTCTAGAAGCTCTCCATATACAAGTAAACAACCCAAGCTTAAAATTCAATTTAATTCGAACGGAATACTGCCAACAGGTAGAATTAGGAGCCAAAACTACGAGCGATACTGACTCTATCAATATGAAAGTCCATCATCTTATTGGACGTGACCGCGAATTAGTCCTTTGTTCCTAAGCATACCCGTTTCAACCTTTTTCTAATATGCTTACAATTTTTTCAGTAGGTTAATACTTGCTGATCTGTTTGTTTTATGGTATATAAGTGTGTTCATTTTTTGATATATAAACCAATGTATAAACATTTTATTTGTACTTTATCTCTGAAGTTGATACGAGGATATCGAAACATGTCAAATAAATAATTGTTTTCCTAAAGATATCTTCTCCTATCTTCTCCCCTAACTTAATTTTCCGGGTTTTAATGAATTTCGGTAAACGTATCCATGGCTTCACGCCATACGTAAAGGCAAATAAACCAAAAATTGAATGATGTGAAAAAAATCACAAATGCAATATATATATATATATGCTTATTTCTATGTATTTGTGTACAATTTATTAGATGTGTAGTCTTTGACTCTCCATTTTTACACATAACCTTCTATATTAATTTCCTTCTCTTATGTTTTTTTCCTTCTTAATTTATTTAGGGTTATTTTCAATCCTAAATTCAGCCTTTTGATATATAAATTTACCTGGCATTCATGTGCTCCTTTTGTCCATTTTCGCTACTTTTGTCCATTTTCGCTACTTTTTTTCTATAAGACGTATTTTCATTCCACAATGGTTTAATTGTTTATTTTGGGTGTTCTATCTCATCTTCCCCTTGCTTACAAGTTTCAGTTTTCTGTTGTTTTCGTCATTCTTTGATAATGAACTTAAGATAAAGATCGAAAGTACTTGGAACCTTCATTTTATTTTCCTTCTGGGCTTTATTACTTTTAAGGCTTACTCACGCGATAATTTGTGAGTATTACATATATATATATATATATATATATATATATATATATATATATATATATATATATATATATATATATACATACATATATATGAATGCAATGTCCCGCAGGATATTTTCGGACATATGCACAAAAACCGCACTATTAATTACAGCTCTCCTAACATTGTATTTATGTTGATTAATACGGACAGATAATTGCTTTCCTGTCTGTCCAAAATATTAACTTGGACAAATAGAACATTCGACCGAATAGAATCCCCCCAATATTATTACAATTATTGTGAACTAGAATGTTTTTTATAGTTGACTCATATTTGAAAACAACTGAAATGTTAAATTGTTTTAAAAGACGGGGAAGGTCAATAAAACAAACAGAGAAGTGGAAAACCAAATTGTTAATATTAAAAGGATAGCAGGAGCTGTATTATTGAACGTCCTTTTTGCAGATGAAATAGAGTTTAGAAGAAAGGGATATGGATAACATAATATATGGGCAATTTAAATGATATTGCAGAATTCAGAATCCATATATTCACGAGTACCAACTCGTAGATCCGTTGAAAACATAGAGAAAAAAATAGAACGTGTTACTTCATGACTATGGGCAGCCATTTATAATCAGACCTTGCCAGTCGGATTACATTAAAAGTATCTCAAATTCTGGAAGAGTTAGTGAAAGTTTAACCTTTCGATGGCAAAACCGAAACTCCAGAACTCATCAAGCTCCATCGACCAAATACTCTGGCGTCGCGACCTCTCATGCTGCTTCGGACTGTGGTTACCAGAAAACCAACCTGACAAAACTAATAGAAACTCATTTAACTTACTAGGAGGATCGGATGTCATTCTCCAGCTGAGCGTGGAATTTTCATCGAGAGTCTACAGGTGATCCTTTTGTGTCAATAATACAAGCAGGGGCCTTTGGACAAACCCTAAGGGTATTAATAATTTTTGATCCAGATATAGTCTCTGAGTCAGTCCTTTGGGTCTTGTATCACTGACACGTCATGGATTTCCTGACATTACTGCGGAGATTACATAATTACCTCTCTTAAGCTATACAAATAAATCATGTAGATTTGCTAATTTGGGTCAACTTAAAATTTGAAAACTGGCCTAGGGTCTTAGGTGATAAAAAAGCTTCGTGTAAGGAAAGTTGTGTGAATTGTAAAAGATGGCAACTTGCTTCATCTAAGTATTGGGATTCCTCTATTCGAAAAATGGATCCTGGTCTTCTATGCAGAAGAAAAAAATTCATTTTGAGGCTAAGTACTTGATGCTGTCTCGTTTTGCAAAGCTTGGCACATCGATGCCTCTCAAATATAAAAAAACACTCAACTCCTCGCCACTCCACATCACCGAGTGCAGTAGCTCCCGTGCCCTTTAGGAACGTATCTGCCGTTTCTCCTAAATCTTCAAAGCGCCAACCTGGTCTCGTTGGCAACTTAAAAGGCAATAGCCCTTCCTTTCCCCATTTGTTACATCTTGCAGAAAAAGAATTGGTAACTATATTTTACCGAGGCGGTCAACTCGGAGCAACAAACCTCGATGAAAGTGAGGTAATTGCCTACTTGGTTACTTCGACGACTTGTCCAAGTGAGGAGGAGAGCACAAAAAGCCTTGCCTTCCTCCCCCTCCCCTATTCGACATTATACGAGGCGCACCAGATGGTTACTTTTCTCCAAAGGAAGGGGGAAGACGACATGTGAACCATATAACCAGCAGAAAGATTAACTCTCAGTTTAATGACACGCCCCGAATTTTAATCTGAATTTCTCTAATAAGGCCTCGAAGGCGATATCGGGCTGACAGTTTTACAAGTTATGGAGTAGACTTTACTGCAAGCAAAACCTTAGAAGTACCTTCAAATTACATACATCTTGGCGGTATTTCTTACAATGGATTTGAAACACACACGTCAAAGATGTTTAAAATCACTAAATTGGTTTAAGTTTATTCTTGCCCGTTATTTAATGTTAATGCCCACTATTAAACTATTGTAAGCAAAGCTCCTATTTTTCAATACTTCTCTAATGGTATCTATATGCCAGGATAAAGTAAAACAAAGGATAGACTTGGAGCACTAAATTTTAAATTTGCAGATCAGTCCTTAGGTGAAACCGTTTGCGATATTTCTATCCTAATAGGAGCTGACTCTTACTTTAAGTTTATTAGGGATATGAGTGAAAAAAATAGAATTACATATTTCGATTCCAAAGATGGTACTATGACTTCGGGGATCTTACCCTCTGGAACAGCTCTTTCAAACAATTTTACTTTGAATGGAGTAGCCGTACTTAGGGCAACCGTGAATGAATTATGATCTAAAATATATAAATGTTATATTGTCTAAGGAGGATATAAATACTATATTGGAAATGAAATCCTTAAGTTTGATCCCTCATCACATGGCATCTGAGTATCAAAAGGGCTAGGCTGATTTTAAATCACCATTAACATTCGGTGACGGAAGGTTTGTGGAGAGCCTGTCGCGTGCGTGAAGTTAATGCGAGCTGCTTAAATGCTTAGCTTGAATTAGTACTTTTGGGGATTCAGGATGGCCGAGTGGTCTAAGACTTTCGCTAACGTTAGGCTGTCCAGTGACACAGGAAGCTCGTTCGAAACGCGTTTCACTACTTTTCTTTCTTTATTTTTTTTATTTATGCCCCTTTCCTACTCTAGGCTATGGGCAATGGTTCTCAAGACCCAGGAGGCCGGGGAGGCAGAACATTAGTCCTCGAATAACATTTCCTGATGCCGTTCTCCTCATTTCCTCAAAATACGCTCCGTTTCTAGTAAAAGAACCTGTGTAGCGTGCAAAACGTTCAAGCGAGCGTCTTAAATGCTTTGCTTGAATGAGTCTTTATTGAGACTCAGGATGGCCGAGTGGGTTAAGGCTCTCGCTAACGGCTGGAAGCAAGTTCTTAAGTCGTTTCGCTACTTTTCTTTCTTTATTTTTTTTTTGCTTTCCTTCCTGTACAAAGCTATCTATAAGTCTATCATGATAAACCCATCCTAACTTAAGTTGCAATTTTGCAATTGCTACAGCTAGATAATGTCATATGATAAATCGATTAATAAAGACAGACTACTCAAAATTATAGAGTTTTGAGGAAATCCTCAGAATAAGTTAATAAAAGCTATATTGAAAGTATAGGAATTATGTTGATTCATGCAAATCACGTTTCCTTCCTGGCATTGCATCTGTCTGGCTCATCTAGTACGACTCTCCAGGTTTTGTTGGTTCAAATTACACCCACTCGCTCTTATTGCCATCATAACCCCCTTAGATCCCTTGCCATAGCGACACGTGTCCGTTATTTTGATTTCATTTGTATATATGTATACCTTTATTGTGAAAATGTCCTATGGATCCCAATTGCATTGTTCCCGTCTCGATTGAAAATGAATAACAACAAGTGTCGAAAATACGCCTTTCTTTCAACATGACATTTCATTTTGAGGGTACAGCACAAAAATTAAATTAACACAACTTTTAAATAAACCACAATGACTTATTACTCAACTTCAAGACGTAGCCTAAGCAAAAGCCTAATAGTCTACGCTGTTAAGAGACGTATCCTAACCTTTGCAAATTTTGCTCTCATTATTTATTATTGTTTCTTAATATGTGAACAAATCACGTCAACAAAACTTAAATCAACACAAATTAAAAATAACGCAAGAACTTATTCCTCAACCTAATATTATGTAAATTCAAGTCATTTAGTAGTAAGCTTTACTATAAATTAGAGCGTTCGTGGCGTTATTATGGTAAAAAGCTCTAGTATATGTTGCCGATGCATCAGCTCTGTAGAAACTTCAGATGTAGTAGATACTGGTGCGCCTACCTCTTGACGCTCTTGCCTTATAGGGGTCAACTCCCTGGCCCAATCCTGCCATTTACTGCATTAAGATTAGCAGACAGGAGCGCCACCTCCCACATTCATCTGCTTCATGGGAAGAAATTAAACCTACGAGAGGTATGGCAGCAGGCGCGTTTCGGAAATATGTAGTTCGTCTCGTGCTCAGCACTCGACGCGTCGACGTGCCAAGGCAGGCGAACTTCAGGCCTAGTTAGATGACCATTGCAAAAAAAAAACGAACGGCGCAGTGAACGGACGAACCTACTCAATTCGGTCAACGTCACAAAGGTGGACGGGGCTTGCAATCAGATCAATGATTCAGTCGTACAGACATTTTGTGTCAATGAAACAACCTTTCTTCTGATTAAAATTATGGTTCTCTGGGAGTGCTGCAGGCTCCCAAACTAGGATAATTCCACGCACAGACGTCTCTTGACTCCAAAATTCGACTCAAACTTGAGATGACTGGTTTGTGATCCAGCATCGGTTGAGTAAGTTAACACATTCAGCAAAGAAGAAGAGAACCTTTCAATACTTTTTTACAGTGAAAGCCATGAAATTAGTGGTTTCTAAAACCACATTGTTAATTGCTAATTGCAATTATCTTCTTTTTTTCATTTATACGGTTGGCCAACCGACATTCTTTAATTATGCAGAATATGCTGAGGAAAAATCTCTCTAGATTATTATTGTCCACTTATATTCAACCCGTGTGATTCACTATAATAACGCTCTCTCTCCAATGAATTTGCGCCTTTTCTCGAAGTTTTTCCCTTCTCATATTCCTTTGAAATTAATTTTGAATTTCAATTTGTCAAGTGTTGAAGGAGTATTTCTACCGAATATCCTTTATGTGTGAGTATTTTACATTTATTAAGTTGATAGTAGTGATTACACTCTTTAATTTCTAGACCCGTAACGCTAGTATTCATAAATTGGAACAGTATTCTGTTCAATTCTTGGGTACAATTAAATGTTTAATTACATAAGACATCTTTTTTAACCCCTGGCATATGTTGGTATGACATGAATAAAGCTGTTCCTTATCTTAACACAACGTGCAGCAATGTCCTTCACCACATTCAGATACTTAATATAGACCAACGATTATATGAGGACATCTAAGAAAGGGTAATCAATTATCATATTCCCATTTATAATAGATTACCATTTTTAGATGTCCCCATTAAGAAAGATCACCATGAATTAAAACTTGACGTTTATAGGAAACCGACCCACTCGAATGCCTATATACATTATTTTTCGTTTCACGATAATACTGTTAAGAAATCGGTAATTTCTAACTTTTTCCTTAGAGCATATAAAATATGTCATCCTTCCTATTAAGATGATGAAATTGTCATTATCAGGACCATTTTGTCTAATTTGTATTAACCCCGATTGGTTCAAAACGTCTGCCCATTTTCCAGCTAGGAAAACATTCTATGGTAATAAGCCTTCCCACACTAATGACGTCAACGAATGTACATATAACATTGTCATTTTATAATAAATTAAATAGTTTAAAGGACATATTTGGAAAAGCAGGTATTAATCTAGCCTTTAAATATAATAATTACTTAAACCAATTGATGATTGCCAGGAAACCCAAAGAAAATCATAACATTGGAGTATATGCAATACCATGCAACGATTGCCATAAAGTTTATAGAGGAAAAACGGGGAAAAATCTAGACAAGAGATTGTAAGAACACAAAAGAGATATTCGATTAGGCAGCCAAAGCAGTGGAATATTTTGCCATGTTAGAGACTTAAATCATTTGATCGATTTCAATAAAAGTAAAATGGTATTTAAATCGGCTAACTATGTTAAGAGAAGAATCGTAGAATCGAGCTTGATATTATTAGTTCCTAATTTAAATCTATCTGACGGTCAATTTTCTTTTAATCCTGTAATACGAAAGCAAATAAACAAAATAGTAAAATGTCAGCCCTTCAATATCTTTAGGCCTAACCCCCCCCCCTGATTAGCCTCAGGTAGGGGATTGGGGAAAAAAAGAGGGGATCTTTCATGAGCTGACTCTGTGTTATGTATGTAAGCACTTTTGTCATATTTTCTATCCAGTGTCAGTTGAAAAAGGGTGTGAAATACACCGAAACTGTTCTGAATTAAATTGTCTTCGGAGAATGTGGGTTAATTCCTCATCTTTTCTTGCGATATTGCATTAATTTTTATCATATATATATATATATATATATATATATATGTATAACTGAATCACGAAAATGAGGAATTTATGAATAACGTTACAGCCACGAGGAAAATGAAACAACGGAGAACTGCGAGGCCTTTCGACTAATGGTCCTTTACTAAGCAGACTAAAGGACAGGGAAAAAGAGAAAGATATTTATACACCTGATTAATGAAAATATGGGATATAAAGATTAAAAGGGGTAGGATTAGCAGATACCTGGAAAAATCCTATTAACGAGATGAGCCGTCTGGGTTAAACAAATAAAATAGTTTACGGGTTACAAAAGAAAGGATGGGGGCAATGTTTAGGAATCACATATGCAATATGAAAACAAAAAAAAACAAAAAAAAAAGTTTACACATGATAACAAGAAAATATGACAAAAGAAAAATATAAGGAAAGGTTTTTTATAAATAAGCTAAAATAACTTCTAGGTGGTAATCATTAATTCAGAAAATTTTATCTTTAAAATCATTCTTAAACATTCTTTTGATACAAGGGTCCAAAAAATACATTCCAGGTCTGAGATTAAAATTCAAGGTCAGTTGTATAAATGCCGATTCTAAAAGATTTCGTGAAAAAAAGTCATTTGATTTTGCAATCACAGAACTCTCCTTCCAATTAATACGATGGGAATTTTCACTCAAATGGATAAAAATGGCATTTGATGTTTGCCCAGTGTTTACAGAGTACTTATGTTGCTTAATACGCACATTCAGATCCTTGCTAGTTTGCCCAATATAAAATAAAGGGCAATCCAAACAAGGGATTTTATAAATTACGTTATTTGTTTCATTAGGGAAATTTTTAATTAGCATTCTTTTTAAAGTATTAGAATAAGAGAAAACAAGATTCACATTAAGTGTTTTTAACAATGTTTTTACGGTTTCAAAGCCATTAAAATAAGGTAAAATGAGGATATTCTTGGGCGCTTCTTCTCAATAGTACTTCCGTTATAAAACTTTTTTTGGCTTTATTATAACAAATATCAAGTTTTTTTTCTGGATAACACAAATCTGCACCGATTTTTCTTATAGATTCAATTTCCTGATCCAAATATTGAGGACTGACAATGCGCAACGCACGTAAAAACATAGAGGAAAAAATTGATATCTTAATATTAAGATAGTGGCCTGAATAAAAATGGACATAGGTTAAGTTGTTGGTTGGTTTCCTATAAATACTAAAATTGCAATTAAATGATTCCCTATGTATTAAGACATCTAAGAATGGAAGGCAATTGTCTTTCTCTAATTCAACAGTAAATTTTATGGAAGGTACATGGTTATTTAAACTGGAAAGCAAATTATTTACATCAATATTAAAAGGCAAAATAATTAAAATGTCATCAACATATTTATACCACTTTAAGGGGATATCAATGATATTTACCTAATATTTACCTAGCCAGGTGAAGACATCGAAAAGGTACATTCTTATATAAAAACTAAAAACTCAGGTATTGAATTAGATACTTTAGAAAATTTCTTGGTATTTTGCGGTGGAAATTATATAAATACAGCCAATACCAAAGAAATCATTGATAAATCTAGGAACCTTCTTTCTAATTTAAAGATAGGCGAAAAGGGAAAAATCTATTTATCACAGGAACTCTTCCTAAGAATGATAGTCAATAATATATGGTGTTTCAAGCATAAAGTGTAAAGTATAAATTAAAATAATTATGTCAAAAATGAATTTAATATACATTGAATTATGGCATAGGTTTGAACATAGAACAGACTTGTACATTCAAGATAGGACTTATTTAAATTATAAAAAGGGCATATCTAATGCAGATATAACTGACAAAAATAAGTGACTAAAGATTGTTAAGCCATCAAGTAAACAAAGAAAGCTTGAATAAAGGGAACTAAAAATATAAGTGAATGAGTTTATATTTGAAAATTAAATTATTTAAAGCAAAATATAGGTAAATATAAGCCTTCAGTTAATATGGATATTAAATAAAAGAACTTCAATGTAGGGTTAATATTAAAAAGGATATATTTATATTCAATCTAATAATTATTCAAGGTTTGCCTAAACAAATAGCTATGGAGCTAGACCAACCTTTAGATGAAAAGAATGGATTAATATTCCTGACAGAAACGCAATTAAATTATCATAAAAACTTTCAGTCTGTAATAAAAAGGATAAAAAAGGTGGTGGTATAAATAGGTTGGATCCACAAAAATATGATTCCTACAATAAGAACATACTATATTTAGAAGTCGATATAAGAAAAGGGCCTGTAAGAAGGATTATAGTTTATATGCCAGTTATAAATATGTGAATATAAGAGTAGAAATCAAAATATAAAATAGGAAATTGAAAGAAAAATTGAAGAATCAAGTGACAAACCAATCATAATTTTAGGAGATTTTAATGCTTATGTTGGCTTTCTAGGATACCAATCACTAAACTATAATGGTAGAATTGTAATGGAATAAATAGTAAACTATAATCTTATATTATTAAATGATGATTTAGTCTGTCAGGATACATATACATCTTTGGTCAAGAGGAGAGCAAAAAAGTTTTATAGATCTTATATTAGTGAATAATAAATTTTATGATATATACTCATCTATGGAAATAGATGAGAATCCCGATATTTTTAATTTAAGTGACCCTAATCTATTAAGAATATATATAAATATAGAAAGAATGCCAAAATAACTTACATAAATAATTTGATGAAGTATTTTTTGAACAGATGAATAAGTTAATGAATGACAAAATAAATAACGTGATGGATTTCAACAAATAACTTAAATCTGTGGAAGATCAAACTATTCAATCTCATTATAGAAGAAAGATGAATAAAAAGGTCAATCAGAGCCACCATAGATTAATAATATGATCAGAAAAGAAATCCAAATTCGAAGACAGGAAATAAAGAAAAAAGAAAAATAAAGGATCCTATAGAATTTAAAAAAATTAAATGAAAAATATTATACACAGAAATATAAAGTTAATTATCTAGTCAAAGATGCAATCACAGAATAAGAAAATAAACTGAGTAGAGAAATAAAGGAATCTGGAAATTTAAAAAACAAATTTAAATATATTAGAAGGAATCAAGGACAAAATTTAGATTCTACCAATGAAAAAGAAATTTATGATGAAATTGGAAATAAATTCGGAAAAGATAAAGCATTAAATATAATGACTGAATTTTAGAATAAATATATAAAAACCTGAAAATAAGTTTAATACTTCTTGGAATAAAGAAATATTTAAACAATACAATACAAAAATGATTAAAGATTATAAGAAAGTAATGATTTATAACTCTAATAACTCAAATGTTAAAAATGACCATGGAAAATATATAAACAATTTTAATATAAAAATTCTACAAATAGTTTCTGAGCACTATGAGTATTATTTTAAAGTAAATAAATAAATTTAAAAATTAGATAATTTATAATTCCAGAAAAGAAAGTCAAAAAGCAATTAGATAAATTAAAAAATAAAAAGGTACTTGTAATAGATAGATTGAAACCTGAAATATATAAAGCACTCGCACAAATTGAAATTTGTCTTGGGGCCTTTAAAAAATGTTTAAATATATAATTAATGAATGAGGAGAAGTCTCAGTGCTGTAATGAATCAGGAACTAGAATGAGACCAAAGACTAATAAACCAAGTGTCAAAGAACTTAGACCAATTTCACTGAACTATGTCTCATATAAAATATTTATGTCGGTAATAAAAGATAAAATGGAAAATCATTTGTATACAAACACTAAAACACTAGAAAATCAAGCAGGCTTTAACGAAAAAAGGAGGATAGAGGATAATTTGTCTATTTTATCTTGAAATATTGTATAGATGAAGCTTCAAGATTAAAAACGTCCCTTTATATTGAATCTATAGATTACAGTCAAGCTTATGATTCTATTAAAGGAGAAAAATTAATTGAAGCTATAATAGAGTATAAAATAGATCCTTATATAATCAAAAATGTAGCTAACCTCTATAGAAATGCTAAAAGCTTTATAAAAATGAATAATGCTTAAATATAATTTCAAGTGACAAGTGGAATAAAGCAGGGATGTACAGGTTCTACAACTCTATTTAAATTAATTTCATACATTGTTATAAAAAAGATGCAGGAAAAAGGAAAATTGTTCAATAATGATAAATTTTATTTAATACACTATTTTATGCAGATGATGGCCTAATTTTAGCTATGTCGAGAGAGGATAAAATAAAAAATATAACAATATTAATAAAAACTAGTAAAATATTAGGACTAGATATGAATAAAGAAAAGAGTAACATTTTAATTATTAATGAGAAGGAATCTCCAGACGAATCAGCATGAATTAAATTAGTAAAAAGGAGGAAATGCTAAAGAAAGCTTTAAAACTAGTTAGCTTAACTTATTCAATTATAGCAAAAAGCTGTAACAAAACCTTTTGGAAAAATATAGCAGTACCAATAGTACCATATGTTACAAATATTATAGATCTCACAGAAACAGATATAAATAAGCCACAAAGGTTGGAAATTGTAGTATATAGAAAAATAAGCTAGTTACATCCCAAATAGTGTATTGAGATTGAGATAGGAGGCTTCCATGATAAAATAGAGAATAATAAGTGGCAAAATGGATTATGTTAGGAGAATATACGAAAGAAATAATGATTTACTAAAAGAGGTTTATTTAGACTATAAAGGCAAGAAAATTAGTGGTCAAAATTTATGAATAATTTTTTGAAAGAATTAAAGATAGATCATAAATTCATTAATCAAAATAAATAAAAATGAGTTAAGAATAAAAATAGAAACGATCGTATGGTTATTTTGACTAAAAGTAAATGCTCCACGAACTAGAAAAAATAATTTAAAGGACAGAGAATGGGATAAGGAACAAAGGAAAAGGAAAATTAACGAAAAAAATAGCCTATATATATATATATATATATATATATATATATATAAAGTATAAGGAAGATATAAGTGAAGAAGAAATATATGATAATACACCAGCCTCAATATTACTATTTAAAGCAAGAACGAATACTTTGATATTGATGTACCGAAAGAGATTTAATAATCAGGAAACTAATTGTCATTTATGCAACCATGAACTGGAGGATCTTTGTCACTTTATTATATATTGCACAGATTTGGATTATATAAGAAGAATTATAAAAATAATAAAAAATGAACAAAATGATAATCCTAATAAAATAATGGGTCGATTTATAATTGAGGAGGTAGACCAAGTAGGCAAAAAGAATGAATTATATAAACTATGGAAAGTGAGAGAAAGAAAAATTAAAGAAATAATTTCCATCAAGATTAGTTTAAATATACAGATATAATTTAAGTTTAAAAATAAATGTAACTTTGTTGGGGAAGTCTCACAGTTATAAGACAAACACCTCTAATTGGGAGACACATAATGGGTGGACACATACTAAAACACTAGAGTTTTTACAGTCCCAACTAGATTTTACTCCTTTTTAGGATTGACATGCTGAAAGGAATAATCTCACCAGCTTATTTAAAACATGGATAGTAGAAATTTATTTCATGAAAATAAACACCAATTACCGAAATCTTTGTAGATCAATATTATTTCAATGTATATTAAAATATTTTGGTGAATTTAAACAAGTTATCACAAGGGCTGTAGCCCATTCTTTGTTAATTTTATGTGCTGTGCATCCTCATGAAAGAGAACCCTTTGAAAATAAGATTCTCAAACGTATCTGATATGATCTGATCTGATGGGAATGGAGGTTAACTTGAGGATAGGGGAAGATTCTGAACTAATTCCTGCGAATGCATTTTTTTATTATTGTATATTATGATTGATTTCAATTTTTTTACGATTCTTGATGATGATGCTTTTTGTTTTTGACACATATCTGTGGATGCAGTTTTTTATTATTGTATGTTATGATTCATTTAGATTCTTTCATGGGTCTTTATGATGATGGTTTTGTTTTTGACACATTCGTGTGGATGGTTCTAATTGTATATTGTAGATGCATAATCTGACACAATCCTACGGATGAATTTTGTAGGTGGGTTTTAACAGAGGCGGATGACTTTTGATAGGCCATTGTGGCTTTTGTCCTCCATCAAATTATGTAATGGTATGTTATGTTACAAGCCGAGTCTTGACCTTTTTGTACTAAGGACCAAAATACGACCTGCTAAGGAATAGGATAGATGGCCTGAGTTAAAGATAATAGAGGCAAAGATAAGGGGGGGAAATTGAAAGAAAATTTTTGGGAGAGCCAAATCAAAAGAAGAAGGGAGAAATGCAAGGAAAAGCTAAAAAAAACTAACTAAATTAGAGGCGTAAACAATGGAAACTGATGTCACCAACCAATAAAGTATAACCACATGAGACAATAAATGTGGATGGATACGGGGTATTAAAATCAACCACGATCAATGTGGTACAAAGAACACATTTATTTGTATCATACAACCATCTAAACCACAACGTATCAACAGCTCTTGGATTTCTATTTGTCTTCTCCATTCCCCTCTTTATTTTCCTTCCTCGCTTTCTTCTCTTTTTCTACCGTTGCTTTGTTTTAATTACATCAAATATTTTTTGCATAGTAATTATAACTTCTTTTATATTATCCTTCTGTTGGGATGAAATTGTTAACCTTCCGTCGAGCGATGTTTATGGCGAAATCATTCAGGATGAGCCGACGCTCAATTGAACATATATTAAATACTGGCAGCGCTTTAGACCTCCAGTGTTCAATGGAAAACGAGCCATGAACAATAGGACACATTCTGATTTTTTAAAAGCTAAAGACAAAAAGAAATACACTAAATTTGGACGAAAAGGCAAAGTGCAGGCTAAAATGATCGCATATGCAAAGAATATTAAGGCTTAGAATGATCGTGAATGTTAATGACAACATTAAAAGGATCGTGGATGGCTTGAAGACATCTTAAACGACCATGAATTACAAGTACAAGAGCATTATGCTAAGATCGTCAAGGTGAGTTAACAAAAACATTTAAACATTATTATGGATAATAGCAGTTTCTTAAACAGATCTGAGATGGCAAGGAAATCATATTTTTAAAATGTTATGAGTGACAAAAAACAATATCTCTAAAATTCGGGATGACTATATTTAAAGGGTCGTAGTTAGCAATAGGACCAGACTTTTAATTGATGGAGCATGACAATGTTAACAAAATACATAAACTCATACAACCCAAACACTTAGGAGGACGCTGATTCACACAAACATGCATCTTCAAACAGCTTTAAGGTTTACACTAACATGAGGGTTCACAGAAACATTTAGATTCACACACACTTGAAGTTTGACACAACAATGCAGGTTCACAGAAACATGAAGGAAGGCTCAAACAAAGTAGCAGATTCTCACAAACATGCAATTTCACACACGCATGCAGGTTTACATAAATACACTAATTCATACAAACATGCAGATTCACACCCACATTCAGGTTTGCACAAACATGCAGGTTCACACAATGATGCAGGTTTACACAAAAATACAGGCTCACACAAACCTGAAACTTCACACACACACACATTCAGGTATACACAAACATGCAGGTTCACACATCAATGCAGGTTCACACAAAAATGCACGTTCACACAAACATAGAGGCTCACAGAAACACGAGGGTTCTCATAGCATCCAGGTTTAGAAAAACATTTAGATTCACACACAAGTTTAGGTCTACACAAATAGGCAGGTTCACAATATATTTAGGTTTAATCAAATATGTAGATTCACACAAAATCTCTTGTGTTCTTTCACTCGATTATCTTGAATTAAGCTCAGGTTTATTCCTGTGTAGCAAAATATGATGTTAGCAGCTGAGAAAGGGAGTTCTTTCCATGAAGAAGATGATGCCCAAACCAGCTCCCCTGGGGTAGACTGTTAAATGGCAAAAATCGAGCTGGTGAAGATAGAGTAAGTCACAATTAGGGCGGCAGAGCTACAACATGGTTAAACATGGTAGGCTTGGCATCTCTTTGCAGGCTTTTCCCTCATATTCATTGTATCCTTGACTTCGATTTTCGCTTTATTTTCCATAATAATAAAGAACAAACGAAATTAAAAACTAAATCGGTTGTCTTCTTATTATTTACCCAATTAAACAAATCTGAAAAAGAGAGCAAAATTCCAAGAATTATAAACATATTTGCCGCGAGAGTTTGAACCACTCTCTTCAAGATATTTGTGTAACCGAACTGGTTTAAAAAAACCGCTCCCTTCGATTTTTCCACATAATTCCTAAATATATTTTCATTTTTTCGACTGTCTCAGTCCCTTAAAATATCTTTCTCGTGAGAGAAAATTGTAATGAACTCAGGGCGGAGGAGTCCACTGTGACCCATAAGTCTAGTCCCGCATTCCAGGAAGCATCCTACGAGAGAGTCGGTTTCCTTTTTTGCATTCCTTATATTCACAACTGTAAATACAGGTATACGAACTCTGACATGAATTTAGCAGCATCTTTATGGTTTTCATCGAAATTATATATATATATATATATATATATATATATATATATATATATATATATATATATATATATATATATATATATATATATATATATAAATATATATATATATATATATATATATATATATATATATATATATATATATATATATATATATATATATATATATATATATATATATATTTATATATACATAATATATATATATATATATATATATATATATATATATATATATATATATATATATATATATATATACATATATATATATATATATATATATATATATATATATATATATATATATATATATATATATATATATATATATATATATATATATAGTTTCACAATGATAGCTGGTTTATTGGATTCTCACCCATAGAAGCACAGATCCTTTCCCAAATAGTTCCAATTGGTAGCTTTCGAGTGGGGTAAATTCTAAAATAACTTTGTCTCTATGCGAAAAACAAATATTTATAAAATGTATTTGATATTTACATATATGTAGATTGTTATAATATTTTCGATGAGTGGTCCTGCGAAACATACGCATTTGATTTTATTTATTTTGAAATGGAGAAAACGACCTGGCCCATTTAGCCCAAAATTATTTAGGAAAATGAGACGATTTTTATACCTACTGAAAAATGAGGCAAAATGAAATGTACGAAGCTACAGGATCCAAATGAGGCGGAGTCTTAGAAACTGAGATAGTTAGGTCAAGTCAAAAATAGAAACGATCGTATGGTTATTTTGACTAAAAGTAAATGCTCCACGAACTAGAAAAAATAATTTAAAGGACAGAATGGAACATCAGTGGCCTTAGTGAAGTATCAATACTGTTACCCAACTAAATACTGTTATTTATATATTATTATTATCATTATTCTGCTTATTAACATTTTTTTATATTATTGATTAATGCAACAAATAATATTTGTTACTTTTATTGCACCCAAAATAATTTGCTCATCGCCCCGGCAGCGTCTCCTGGCCGGCCATGATGGTAACACCGGGCAACCTCAAGCCATTCGTGGCTAATTCATTTTTGTAAACACGGGACAGGCGCAACCTTTCGATTTACACAGCTTTTTCGCTCGCCCGATACCATCGCTCCACCGTAGTGTCTTTAATTTCACCTCTTACCTTCATGAATCTATGGATGGAGTATAATTAGCTACACACTCATGACTACAAACCGCTGCTATGTTCCCCTATTTGTGCAAGACTATAGTCTTCCAATCAGCTTCCAAGAAATGTCTGAGATGAGGCTCCAAGAAGAATTACAACTTTAAACTTTGTTAGTAAACACAAATTGTGAGCGTGTTTACTTCACCCCCAATACTTCCACTTACTTCCACTTAGTGTCTTCGTCGTCATACGAGTAGTATAACGAAAATTACCGATCTTCGCCAGTTGATTGTTGAAATACATTTGTGTATAAAATATCCAAAAATAATTCATAAAATTCTAAAGTAAAAATTTATTTTGTAAGCTAAATTAAATAGGCATTATTACTATGATCACCTCACTCTGATAAGAAGGTTGTGGAATTCTATGTAGAATTAAAGAATCGAAAACCCAAGAAAAACATCAGCTTAGAATATTAATTACTATCATCGAAATTATGATTGGAAAAAAGGCACAATAGTAGATCTACAGTAAGCAGTAAGTAAAACTGGAATAGTAGAATTTACAGTAAAAGCGATCCAACAAAAATTGAACAGGATTACATAGATGGGTGGGGAGACCTCGGGCGCTAGTCTATTAATAGAAGGCGTATGAATTTCAACTTCTACTTACAGATTTTTATTTCCAGCGATAAGAGACAAAAATAATAATTGGTTTGCAGTAATATGCGGCCAATAAACGGTGCGTCGATTCCCAAGGATGTGCGCCGAGAGTTCCAGCTACTTACACCATAATAACCAGAACCAGTCACACCATTTCTCTCTTTCACTTTTGCTTTTATTGCGGACGAATCATAACTCCTTCTTTCCTTAATCTTCTCGAAGGTTTCTATATCCAAACTACCTCAAGGCCGCAGTATCTGTTGGGTCAAGAATGTTTCGCTTTTCGATGTCAAATTAAAAGTAATTGCACTTTTCATGTCTCCAATTGCCGAAAAAAAAGAAATCTAAATAAGGTTAGATTCCAAAATGAAACTTTAGCTATTATTATTCATTTATGTATCTCCAAAAATATAAATTTCTACACAATTATACAAGCTATAATTGGTGTTGGAAGATGATGCGTTTGAAATCTACCAGCTTCGAATTCCAATGAGAACGAACACAAAACTGCAGTGACTGTGATAGTAACTTGGCTACCAATTAATGTATGTGTCTGGTCCACCCCTCGTGAAGGCAGGTAGAATCTTACACACATCAGGACGCACAATGACAAAGCAGTGTCTTTCATTACCCCTCTTTCCTCCATGAATCTGCCAAAGCAGTATAATTAGCAACACACTCATGACTTCGAACCGTTGGCCTCTTCCCCTAATCGTGGATCAAAACAATTCATATGGTTGGAGTAAATAAATACAATGCTATCCGGTTTCCCTCACAACATGGCCCTTCTCTTAGTCCATTCAGACTTGCAAGCTATTGTCATTCTGATCTTTATTCGGATTTCCTTATCGGCTCGGAGGTTTCCTTCAATTATTTAGGTGTAGCGGATGGCGTAACTTACTTTATTTTTAACAATCCTTTTAATAAATGAGTCAAATCCATCAACTTAAGAAGAGCTATTACGTTGTTTGCTAATACACCTCAGTGCCGATAGTTAACCTTTGTTATTAAAAGGAAATCATTGGTACCAATGGTACTAATTAGTAAGAGCAATGGTACCAGGGCGGAGTAACAAAGATAGATTGGCTGTTTTATCAACCCAAAGATTGATAAAATTTCGAAACGCGCCCCTCAATATTTTAATACGATGCAGAGTAAAATTAAGCCTTAGAAAAGATTGCTTATACTGAGGCCACGATCCAGCGCTAAGTAACATTATAGATTTTAAAGAGACCATCACTATTTAGAATTTTATGAATTTTTTAAAATTAAGTTGTGTTTGTTTATACTTTTTATATTTCGAAATATGTTTCTGAAATTTAATTATATAACAGTTGCATTAATTATAGTATATAAAAATTTCGTTTAAACAAATTCATTTTGTACATATAAATATAGATGTGCTATTTTAACCAAATGTATACATTAGTCCTGCACTGCTGATTTTACACAAAAGCAACAAAATTAGTGTGACGTGTCTATTGGTCCAGTAGAGGAATTTCAATAATTGGCTGTATTATGATACTATATGTCTTATGATGTTGCCCTTCAGCGAGAAAGGTTGAATCCAAACATGATCCGCAAGGAGATTTTTGTGCGAATCAACTTGAAGGCGGAGAATTCATCCTCTAGTTACTGTTTGAGGGATCCCGAAAGTATCATATTATATTTTTTAAGTACAAACTTTTATTAATGTGGCGTAAAATTAAGAAATTTTAAAGAAATTAGAATCTGCATTGGAGAGAAAACGGTTCGTCCAACATCCATGACGCAGTACCGACACTCCTCCCCTAAATTGTAATTGAGCGCCTTC
This sequence comes from Ceratothoa steindachneri, assembly GCA_963969495.1. Taxonomy (NCBI): domain Eukaryota; kingdom Metazoa; phylum Arthropoda; class Malacostraca; order Isopoda; family Cymothoidae; genus Ceratothoa; species Ceratothoa steindachneri. The sequence goes on from OZ018328.1 coordinate 14,786,566, forward strand.
GTCTAGCGGCTCATGTTGGTCATCCCTCCATTCCAGTAAAGGGTGATGCCTCTTATGGCTATGATACCCTAGATCATGATGTTAATTTTCAGCTTTTGCATGACTTCTTGCACATTTTTGAAACCACGCATGACTAGGTTCGTTCGTAGTTTTAATTTTGCAATAAATCTGATCATATCAATAGTAGGGCAAAGGTTTTATCTGATGTTTTGCATTACATGGTTCTTAGCTCACTCCATTTTCTTATCTTAGCGTTCTTTTGCGTTACTTCTGTCTTTCTTTTATTTTATCCTAGTTGAGCAGTCTCTCCCTGCGTATGCTGAGAGTTTGAGAAATCTCATGGTGACTTCTAATAGTCATTGGGTAGTGCTCGAAGTCATTTGTGCTTTCTTAATTTATGCTTATTAGGTATGAATTTATCTGCCTTCTTCTATACGCTCATGCCCCTCTATTGGGTCATTTACACACGATTTTAAGACTTTTGTTAGTTTATAGGCATCCCTCTCTGAAGGCCTGTCCTCATGAAGATCACCATACAATGAAGTATACTATAAGTTTGCTTACAAACCGGCACTACTATGGATTATCCCATCTGATAGTTTTATTATCATCGTCCTTTTAAACGCAAATTGAGAGCAGCTAAAAGAACCAAGTTAAGGGCAAAAGCGCCTTTGTTAAATCATGAATCCAAGAATTTTATAGAAATAGCCACGACCCAATTAAGAAGTGCTTTCTGAATGCCGTGATTGCCGTTAGTAACGCTCTAGACAACGTAAAAACTCAAAATTACCTACAATAATAGGTAATATTTTTTATAAAAACGATGCACTTTCAAATATTTACATTATCAAAAGTGAAATTGTTTTTCTATTAGGAAATTGAACCTTTTTATCGCACCGAGTACCAATAAAATCTACCCAATCCACTTTAATAATTATAGAGTAACTGTTAAAACTCATTTATACATTTCTAAAAAAAATATTATTACCGAGGAAATAGGTTCTAGGGAATTCGAAGATGCAAATATAATTCCTATTTTCAAAAGTAACCTTAAATCTGATTCTGATAATTGTCTTCTAATTTTCCTACCTAATAACCATACTAAACTCGCGGGGTCGATTAGCAGATTAATGATAGCGGAATAAAGGGAGGTAAACCCCTAAAATAATGATACACAAAACGGTTTTTGACGCGTAGGTCAATTCTAAACAATTTTAATCTTGAAATGATTGCGAGATGTGACCAGAAAAAGCTGTTGATATTGTTTATCTCGATTTACAAAAAGCTTTTAACACTATCTTAATCAAGTTAAAGGACGCGGAATAAAAGGAAACGTACTAAAATGGATTAAAGACTTGATGTAAAATCGTAAACTAAGATTTGTCAATGGAAATAATTCTTAAGGTATAGAGCACTAGTGGCTACCTCAAGGATTTGTTCTCTGGCCTTTTTTATAAACGACTTTGAACATAAATATATTATTTAAAACTTCAATATATGCCAATGCTACGACATATATGATGCGCTTCAAAGTGGGTTACTATAAGTTAAGGTACATAGGTAACGATAATTCTCGAAGAGATTAAGTTATGAGTGGGAAACTTTAGTAATGTAAATTCATCGCAGAAAAAGATTTAGGGAAAGATGGTTTTAGGAGACATATCGAGCCTTTTCCCATTTAAATCAAAGGTATTATTCTAACATTATATAAAGCACTTGTAAATTGGCATTCGAAGAATACGGTGCATTTCCCAGCTCCAAATTTGTGACGGGCATTTCAGTAATGGAAGTTGTTTATCGTCGAAAAGCAAAATTAATTCTTAAAAATAAAACACTTTGAAAGATGATAGAAAGTAACAGCAATTTACTTAATTAGGCCTAGCGGTATCTACTCCTATAACTTTTTGAATTCTTTAAAATAGTAAACAGGTATAATAATATAAATTATGACTCACTATTTGAGTTAAATAACTAAAATATTGGTTTCAAGCAAGTAAGCCAAATATTTACAACTGTAGTAAAATATAATATTTCTAAAAAAAAAACACAACCCTAGAAAACTCTGCGTTGATGATCGAGAATCCACTTTTCCTTGGTTTTAATATTATAATTGTGATGCGAATATTGAGATGTTGGATTAACTGTAATTCGTGTTATTGGATGCTCCGTTTGGTTAAAGTTAATTTTTATCATTTTGAAGGTTAAGAATTCTTTTGTAAAAATACGGATGTATTTTATTCTTTAATCTTTGAAGTAATCGTTGATTTAATTGCATGGCGTGTGTGAAGCTCTTTCCATGCAAGTAAGCCTGTATTCCCCAACCATGTTTTTTATATCTTTTTATAATTTTCATATCTCCTACGCAAGAGGTTTTCAGGAGCAGCATGCGCACAATGTTGTAGCTAACATCTGGCGAATTAAGTGCCCATAACTTCCAAGCATTTCGAATACTTGTATCTTAACCCCTTCTATTCACAGGTCTATTCAAAAACTTCGTGGCAAAGATGATCTCCCTTCAACATTTAAGGAAAAATTGTGAGCCCTTCTTGCACAAACATTGCTCCCCCCCCCCGTAATCAAATGTTGAGGCTAACCTAAACCCCACCTGAGCCATCCTGAATGAGGCACTATAAATTTTATAAATTCCTGACTCTGCTGTGAGACCACCTTGGATCTCTCCAAACCCTACCTATACGGTAATATTTTACAGCAATTTACTGGAGTCTAAAACTTCAGTAACCTACTAGTATTTTCAGCCATAAAATTCATGCCATTTTATTTTTAATACAGTATGTTGCTGTAGAAGTTAGATTAACTATAATGGAAATTTTAGTAGCATGTACGAGTTTGTTGGTGTTTCATTCTACAGTGCGCTTCTGTAACATTTACAGTAATACATAGCTTAAAAATTACAGTAGCATAAATATAATGTTTTATTTCGACATTGTATAAATGTACTATCTACATTAAGATGACTATAAAATATCTTAATAAAAATTTTGCCCATAAAAATAGTATAGGTTACTTTACTAGCTAATTAGCTGCCTGTAAATTAATATTCAATATTCCATTAAATATTATATAGTTTCTCTCTCTTGCCGGTATTTTTCCAAATATTCTTTCCAACTTTCCTCGAACTCTTTCTTTTTTTGCCTTTTTGTCGTAGATTGGTTAATTGCTATCACACATCTAGCGAAATTCGGTCGGACAAGCATTTTTACAAATCTGTGTGAGTGCAGTCGATATAATTAAATTTGCTAACGACAAATTTCACTTAAGACAATCTCCTTGCTTAAGTTCTTTAGTCTTAGTTATTTCCTTTCCTCGTACAAATTAAATAAAATATAAATTTTGTCAACACTGGTTAAACGTTCGATTTTTCGTGACCTTTGATTTTATTTTGCCTTAATAGTGTTAATCGGTTTTCAGATTAATTTAACTTATTTGCTTCCGCAAACAAAACTAAATATATTGCTTCCTATTTTGTAACAATTTTACAGATTTTTTCCCAGAGTGTTCGAAGAAAACTAAAAATCTGCAACTTTCATAATAATCTAACCTACCAAGATTATACTTATTTCCCACTTGCAACAATATTAGATGTTAGTATATGCACATAAAGCGATCAATTTAACTGTTTCCCATCTAAAATAACTTGAGTGAATAGGAAGTTGCCACAAGTCATTGGAGATCAGTATCTAAATACAATGGTGGGCAGCGCTCCAATGCTCTGATATCATAAATTTCCCAGACCTGTATAAATTGGAATCTGACATGTAGAGTGTCTTTGAGAACAACGGATATGTTGCTCATAGCAGGGCGACGTAAATTCACCGAGTTCGAGTAAGGCATGATAGTGGGTGACATGAGATGGTACATTCTCTTCGTTAAATTATGCTGCTTTTCCATATCACTCGATCTACAGTCTTTCGTAGGTACCTAGAATATATCATGGAACGCATTACTGCCTGCCGCGAACTGCATAGTGGCCGACAACAGGTACCTAAATATTTTGACTAGCGGCTAAATGGCTATAAATATCTATGGTATCAGACCAGCATCACTGGCTCAAATCGTCCCCACATTCAATGGAGAGGGTAGCAAACGATTATGCCTTTATTCAGTAGAGCGTTATAAACTTTCTATGGGCAATAGAAGCTAAAGATTCACTAGAGTGCTCTTATTAATATCACGACATCGAACACATCACCAGACTTGAGTTCGCGGCTTCATTACTTCTACCTTCGAGGACTGAAAACAGGTACCGTGTTTAAATGCATAACGTTATAGAAGCTTCGGGCTAATGAAGGGGTTCGAGTCTGCCACAGGTATGTACTATAAGGCTATGAAATCCATTTTTCAACAAAGCATCTTAGGGATCATGCATGAAAAGTTGACTTTATACTGATGTGGGGTGTGCTCAAGCGAGTGGATTGGGTATGCTAGTCTGACGAAATACCTCGTTTACCGATGCGGCTTCGTTACCCTTCCGAGGGCAAATTTACATCTATTTGTGGACTTTATGTTTTCCAAAGCGAGAGTATAGTGGATCAGGATAATACACTGTGTCAGTGTGCGCAAGTTGTCGAGAGTTGGTTCTGGGAGCATTCTAAAGGGTTTCAAGGAATGGTTTCACCACAATCCTCACCCGTAATGAGGATGATCGAGCATTTAGTCAACGTGCTGACCAGGTTATTTTCGTACCCCAAATCTTTTAACTATATATTACAGGAAAATTGGTAGAGGTTTCAAGAGGGCATACGAATAACATCATCTCTCCAGAGGTTTACCGTCCTATAATTGAATAGAGGCCAGATAGAGTTTTTAAACTTTATACAACTAGAGAGGAACCTACCCGATAATAGATACCTATTCCATGTCTTTGGTAGTTCAGTGTATTGCTTCCCACCCGAGCTAGGAAGCAATAAGAGAAAGTATTCCGTTTTTTATTTAGTTTGTTTGCGATTAAATAAGGGTTAATCTCTCTATTCCTAAATGATCAATGGGCCATACATAATACTTATTCCAATTTTTTATGATCTCCTTAAAATAAGTTGTAAGCTCATCAAAATGCATCTTTCCAGCCTTAAAAATCAGATTCTAAAACCCTTTAGCTAAAAATATTGTGAATTTGAATAATGATTATTATTTGTTCTGTAGCCTATGTTATTATTAATTTGATTATTAATTTATTTATCTAGAGACAATGAAAGTTACAATGACCTTAGGGGCGCAAATAATTCAAATACATGTGAACGTTGAAAATTAACAAGTCATTTTGCTCTTGGTTTCCTGCTTTTAGAGAAATCGACATTTTTTTCCTCTCTACTTGCATAAAAATCGATAATAAAAGTTCCTTCTCCGAATTTTAATGTAATTTACTGAAAATTCGTCAAGTCTGCGAGAAAGAAATTTCAAACAGAATATTATAGTAGATAGATTCTTTCCAATCGTCTCTCTCCCTTTTTTCATTATTTCCATCCTAGGATACTAGCACAAAAGACAAAAAGTTAGAGCTAGGAACGAGAAAGAAGGGGAGGAAAAGCCATTGAAGTGACCAACTATCGACCTGAAACGAATTCGAGAGAAGACTTTGGGCGAATTTATAAGCCAGAATTCAAGATTTCATTTTAAGGAATTGCCTCTTCAAGGTAATTTCCTCAAATATCCAACAACTCAGTGGAAGCATCCGCCTAGCTACAATGCGAGAAAAAGTTTCAAAAGCACAATAGCTGTCACCAACAATTATGCTGAACGTACTGTTGCCTTGGTCGATGATTTTTCTGGCCGTCTTACAAAGGATGAGTAAAAATTACAGTTCTTACTGAGTGTTGTGGCTCAACACCGCCTAAATTAACCTGACACTTGTTAGCGAACTTTACTGTGCAATGATGAGTAAAATTGGTCATAACGACACAACTGCCAATGAAAAGTTGTTACAGAATGTAGAATATCCCGTGGGGGATCTAAGCTTGTAAATGTTAGAAATAAACCATTCTAGTGCAATGATTGCGTTGTATACCTTATCTGGGAGAACCTCGGATCCATTGAGCCACCTCTAAATATTAATACATATCAATAAAACTTTGCAGTGGGGGTTTATCAACCAAAAGGAATAATTTGGCGGGTCAGACAGACAACTGAAAATCACTTTTTTAAAAAATAAAGACCACTATAATATATATATATATATATATATATATATATATATGATAGGGGAACCTCTGTATAGGAGCCAAAAGTTTGATTTACGAGACTAGTTTCAATATGTAGTTTATCATACGACTGAAGAGGCTATAATAAACTACATACTGAAATTAGTCTCGTAAATTAAACTTTTGGCTCTTATACAGTGGTTTCACTATCATATACCATTACTCGCCATTTAATTCTTTTACTTATATATATATATATATATATATATATATATATATATATATATATATATATACTAGGTCTCCTCCGAGATTTAACATTATTTCATCACCTGAAACGTGAACAATTTTCGTCCAAATTGTCTTAAATTTTAACAGTATGTCTTGAATCCAATGCAGTAATAAAGTATAATCTTACGTATACCATGCTCACCCACCCAAAGAAAACTGGCCTACACACAATTTTTGTGATATATCATTCATTCATTCACTAATCACACTTACTTTGCAGGATATGACAGAAACAACGCCTGTGAAGACAACTAGATCTCAATGGGAGCTCCAACAAAAATTATACTGCGACAAACATTACTACAAGACAGGTTCGTCCATGAAAGTGCAGGACACTTTTGTGCATCAGTTGGAATGTGAAAAAGCCCCCTTCAAGAGCAGAATTCAGGACTGAGTGGACTAATCCGAGAACGATGGGTCAGTGGAGAACCTCAATGCAGGCAGTGACAACAGTCCAAGCCATTCAGGACGCCCCAGGAACGTACAGCTGAGATATCGAGAGCGTGAGAGAGTCAGATCAGCAGAGCCCAAAACGCTCTGTGCGCAAGCAAAGTCAGTCCCTCTGTATATCCCGTGAGACTTGCATCAGAGTGCTAGTAATAGAACTAAAGGCCTACCCATACCGAATACAGACCGAGCAAATCCTTACAGCTTAAGAGAAGGAACAGAGAAAGTTTATTACAACTTTCCTTAACCTCCTTTGGACCTCAGATGAAGCTCACTTCCATCTTAAATGAAAGAAAAATTCGAAAACAAATGTCTTCTGGCGGACCTCCAGACCAAATGAGTTAGCCATCAAGCTCTTACACTCGCTTAATTGCAGTGTTTGGACTGTAATCTCAGCCAGAGGCATCACTAGACCATTCTTCTTCGAGGAATTTGGCGCGATAGTGACAGTCATTGTCGAGGTTTAGTGAGTGGGTAATCCCAGTCCCACTTCCTGAACATATATTTTATTAATGCCCCAAGGTGAAGCGGAGGTGAACTGTATTCAATACACTTACCGTAGCCACTTCCGGTGGATAAGATTAACCCCGGTTCTTCTATTTTGATCAAAATTAAGATAATGATCCGTTGAGTGTGTCCTCAGTCAGTAAAAGCCAATCATGGGTGGACCTGTGTAATATTGAGATTTAAGCCGAGTGAATTGTTTATTAATGGCCAAAGGATCGTCCAAAATAGTTAAACACACAATACAAAATCAATCTTTAATGTATGTACATAAATTATAAATATGAAACAGCGTATATAGGTATAAATAGAATTAATCTTTGCACTGAATAAGTAAGTCAACAAAATGTCGTGGGGATTTTACTTGAAGATTACTCACTAGGATGCTTGCGTCTTAATGTCTCTCGATAGAATGAATGAAATAATATTATTGAATTAAGAACCGAATTAATCCCTCTTACTACTCGAGCTTATTGGCTCGGGATGGGAATTCTAGATAGCGAATAAACTGGTAAAGTTAGGGGAGGGGATAATTCACTTTAATCATACCTTTGAGTTCTTAAGTATTTTTGAGAATGACGGTGAAGATCTTCTTCTGTTGATGATGATTGCACGTATTCCGGCCGTCCGGGGTTACCGAATGAGAAGGTAATCCTTGACCGGTGATACACTGAACCTATGCCGGTTTACGAAGGCGAGCCAAACTGTGGCTCAAATTGGACTTTTTCCTTGAAGTGACTGTCCGATTATTCGGCTCCTGGAGTGGGTAGCCAAAACCGATTACCTAGTTACGTCTAGGATAATCCGCAGAGGAAGGTCCTGTGTAACTTCAGAGTCAGAATGGGGGGCCTGCGAGAAATTTAGTACCTTTCAAGTACCATGACAGCAACACACAAATACCCCAAAGGTTCTTTCTTACAACGGGCGAACTTAACATCTTAGAAGCCATATTAATAAATGAAGATAAGCCGGCCATCAAAAGTCAAGTGACAAGCTGGAATCGCACACTAAAACTATTTTAAAAATTACACTCACAGGCTTGGCTCATTTCCTCTAACGTTACGTTTAACCAAGGCGGAATAAATACCCCTTAAAAATCGTTTTCTTTAACTTTCTGCCAGATCCTCACTCCACTCATTACATCGCTTCAGGAGGCAAGAACATTTCAAAACACTCCGAAGATGATCGAATAAGATCGAAAGCTTAACAATTTAGTTTTGTTTTTACTGAAAACATTCATTTAAAAAGAGATGAATACTGAACAAATAATCCACCATCTACAAGATGAAAAAAAAAAGATAGTTAGAAGAAGAGAAAGTTGCCAAAGGAAATTACTTTAGGCAAAATACACAATAGTTTTCAACAAAATTGCCATTCAAGAAAGACTGCTACCCAACTACACTAATATATATATATATATATATATATATATATATATATATATATATATATATATATATATATATATAAATATATATATATATGCCAGGAAGGTCCAAAAATTCTCGACCTAATCAGGATGAAATTTTTAAAATGTGTTTAAAGGATCTTTCATGTCTGAACAGAAACTGCGGAAGTTTTTATTGATTAAAATACATTTCCGAATTTTGGGTTAAAATTATTTAGTTTGCAGTAAGCCCTTATTTAAAAAGTTCGAATATTGAGCGCAGTAATGAAATTTTTCACTATAGAAGGTGTTACACCAAAGGAAATTAAGCGCCGTTTGGTTGGTGTGTACACAGGTGCTTACCATGCTTAAATTACCGTAAGAAAATGTGCATCGTTAATTCATATAGGTCTGGAAACTTAAGATCAAGATGATGAACGTTGTGGACATCCAGTCGCTGCGAAAACCCCCCCAAAATTGCGCTGTTAGAAGAAGAAGTAAATAAGATAAAACAGCTTCCCTCGGGATTTTGCATGATAATCTTCAACTGAAGAAGGTGAGCGCAAGATTCTGCCCAACCTTCTTTCTTCTGTCCAGAAGGAACCGCAGGATGGAATGTTTCACAGAGTTTTTAGATGCTTGCCAAGGTAAGGAAAGAAAAGTTATTCAATCCATTGTAAGTGGAGATGAAACTATGCTGTTATACTATGATCCTCTATCAAAAAGGAATAAATGGAGTGTCGTTGTCTAAGAAAAGCTACCCCAAGAGAAGTCAGGGTGGCCCCTTCAACAAAAATAATTATGGCAGCTGCTTTGAGGGACTGTGAAGGAATTTTGATGATTGAATTCATACAAAGGAATAGGGTGCCATATGGTGAGACTTATGCTTTATTATTGCATAAATTAATGGAATAAATCAAATAACAATATCGTGGGGAGCTCATTAGAGGAGTCAGACTCCTCCATGACAATGCTCCAGTGCACACAACAACAATTGCAAAGAGAACGATTCTTGATTACGGTTTCACAGAATTAAACCCCTCTCCTTACAGTCCAGACCAGGCACCCACTGATCATTATTTGTTGTCCAAACTCAAATCGAATCGAGGGGAATTTTTTTTTCGAGTGATGTCTAGTCATCTATTTTTTAGCATTTTCAGTGCAAACACAAAAACGATTTTTACAATGAAATTGAAATGCTTATTTCAATATCTAATAAGTGCATTAACCTTTTTTGGGACTATTATCAAAAGTAATAAATTTCGTTTTGATATTTTATTTTCTTAACCTATTTGGGCAAAGAAATTTTTAACCTTCCCTTGTATCGTATATTAAGAAGTTTACATTATTCACGTGAGACCAAGGTTAGTCATAAGAAAAGCAGCGTAGGCACCTTAGACGACAGAGCTGAAACACACTGCAAAAACGCTCAACTTTGAGCAGAGGAACAAGATTAACTGAAACTGGTAATGCATCCCACAACTACTCTTTGAAGTTTATGGCCAAAGTAAAAAAAAAATAATAGGAGACTAAAAAATGTTGGAGCAAATGTGAAGAGCACTAAACTGACATACATCAACAGAAACTCACAGATCACTTCCAGTCTATACCAACACAATGGAGTGGAGGTGAGAGACAAATATACAAAAATAATGCTTTATATTTTACCAGGGTAAAAGAGAATTTGGAACTCGTTGTTGACCTTACATCCTTAATCTATAAGATAGAATGTGGCTTTTTCAATGGGAAACAATTTAAAACAACAATCTAGGAACAAAAAAGGGCTTTTATCAAACACAATACACCTTCTCCGATTGCACAAAATTGCGAGAGAGATGGACATATGATGAAATGAAGTCAGGCTATAGTTGTCGGCCGACAGGGAACGAAGCGAAGAAGAGAGGTTTTGAGACCGATTTAATCAATTTAATCAATAATTACTTACATAGAATTATTAGATTGGTACAATGTTTTGATAAAATAATTATTTATTCTATTATTTCTATATTAGTTAAATAACAATTCTCATTTATTTCAAAGTTATAAAATCTTTATTATTCCAAATAATTGTCATTTAGATAATTTCTGCTTTTGTAAGACCAACCAGGCTCAAGAGGTGAGACTACTATATATCAATTATTACAAAATGCTATTTTTCGTTTTGCTCTGAACACTAATCCTAGGTTGTATTTGAGAGCTTAGCCATTTACAGATTATCAATCGCTGCAGCATTTATTCAAAAGCAGAGAGAATCTGCTTTACATTGATTTGATTATAACGCTGTGTTACATTTTTTCAAATCTAGTTTTCAGACGATTTCTCAATTAAAGACGAATAATTTTTGTTCCAATCTAAGCTACCAAACATCTAACCTCTTGAAGTAAACTCGGTATTCAGACATATTTGCATTCATGTCCATAAAAATATTTACCTCCTAGGACCCCAGACGTTTAATAAGACATCTGCTTCGTTTATTTACGTAAGAACTAGGCATTTTAGGCTATATCATCCCTTTGACCAATGAAGAATGTATAGAAACTGCGTTTGTTATAAATTACTCCGCCGAATTCATCTTTAGTTAACATAGTAGTGAGACGATTTTCAACTCCCAATTTTACTCTTATCTTGATAAACCGATGGTACTGGCGTTGTTTCCTTAAATCTCATTCACTATTTACATTTCATCCGCTAGTATTTATGCAGGTATCTTCAATTCAGTGCTTTATTAAATAGTGAGTTAAGTTAAATGTTATTTATTGTTCGGTTATATGCTATTTTAGTTTATATTTAAGAGAGTTTAGTTTTCTAATAAATTACTAAAATCAACAGGTGTTAATTGGATCGTTTGTTCGAAAGAGACGACCATTAACTAGCCCTCCAAAGAAGTTGTGTAGACCACAGAACAATTAAGTGGTAAGTAGTCTCGATCAATTACAATTCAACCTCAACCAGACAACGGAAAAGCAAGATAATCCTGAAGAAGTGATATCTTTTAAGTGACGATTTGCAAAGCTCCTAAAAAAGTTAACACCCTATCTCTTAAGAGCAACCAGCAATTCCCCAACCTCAGGCAAACCAATTAAAAAAGCTGGCACACAAAACAAAAGAAGACTCACCAAAATATATTTAGACTCTAATTCACATCCACTCTCTGCCTTTTGCTTGACGCATATATTGGGCTGATGAATCATCTCTTTCCAATGTCTAGCAATAGTTTGCAAGCATTGTTGGGCTTCATTTACTGTTGTACTGATTTTCCATGGTTGAAATATCTTGGTGAAAACTAATTCTTTTATCTAAAGGTGGCTCAGTGAGGGGAATTTTGATGTTAAATATGTACTTGAATCCCAAACCAGATTTCTCTATAGCTCTTACCAAATTTCAATGAGTACCAGTTTTAAGTGTTTTGATGGTAGCAAAATTTTGTTTGGTTTAGTGTGAGGTGGATGTTCAACATTTTTCATCCCATTCTCTAATGATTGACGGGGTGTCCAGTTTCTCACGATATAGTCGAAACCTCTTTCATGGCTGTTCTATTTATAGAGATAGCATCAGTAATAGGGGTATCCATCCTTCAAGCCCATCACAAAAGCAACAACCTTCGAGGTCCCCACAGAACTGCCATTGCTGTTCATCATAAGTTTCTTTCACATGTGATGCATAGACCACAACAACTAATGGTTCACTATTGCCGTTGCGCAGCAAGACATCTTTCAGACTTGTTTTTGATGAATTAATGATAAGCTTCTAGTGTCTAGGTTCGTATTCAATGCTAAACGCTTCCATCAGACCAATAATATTTTTTCAGGCCACTAAATTTCCTTCAATAACGAAGAAATCGTTGACCTGCTGCTGACGTCACGGAATATTGAAATTTTCACATCAGCTGCTATGAGATTCCACTGTTGAAGACGAGAGCCTAGCAGCTATGCCTTATTCTTGGGTAGTTACAGATCCCTGACAAGGTCATGGAGTTTCCCTTGTGTTATAAGATGTAACTTAGAGGAGTGTACTTCATCAAACTTTGGCTCACTCTGTAATCTAGCACTGTCATCGTTCTCTGCTTCCTCCTTACCACTTTCTTCATCTGCCTCGAAGAATATCGAAGCTTTTGTATCAGGAACAGGTAAACCTTCTCCAGGTGAACTGGGCGAATTTCTGATGGAATATTGGGATATTCAATGGATTTTTTTTTACAAGCCCTTTTGTAATGGAGGTATTCTAGCGCTCAATTACAAGGTGAAGTAAAGCCAACAAATAACCTGACAAATTGAGCTCCCCCCTTTGCCATTTGAAGTCTTTAAATCAGGCACACAAATTGAACATTGATATAATATGCCATCTTGTAGCACTAATTATTAATGACCTGCAACATCTAACTTCCAGTTGCAATAGCATATTAGAGAAGTATAAAGCCTTGTACATCTCGGCTTCCACTAACCCCGCCCCACCGTTTCGTAATTCCGTGCCACATACAATTGTTCTCAGCAGTGCACCACCAACCTTAGCGCGATCACAGAATCTTTCAAAAGACAAACTACAAGATTCCAAATCAACGCTTGAGACACTTTTGAAAGAGGAGATTGTTCGCACGTCAAACCTGCCTGACCATTGCCGATTTACATGGCGCGATTTTCGCACACTTAATGCAAATATAAAGCATAACTGGTTTCCATTACCAATAATACAGAGTGTAGCAAGATTTCCATTGCCGTTCTTCCCTACGGCATGCAGGACTATCTTCAAACAATTGAACAATTTGTGCCACTTTGGAATTAAGCCATTCATCCGTCTAATTATGTCAAGATTGTTTTGGCGCAATATGGATAGGTACATTCACTCGGGGCAATGGAGTGCTTCTCATGTCAGTCTTCAAGATCGATCGCAACACGAAATCTCCACTCCTGCCCATTAATATACCATCGTTAGGATTCAAAGCCGTGAATATTGACATCATCGGACCACTACCTCCGCGCACGTTGCCTGTGAAATCCTACACGTCACATAACCAGTGTTTCCTATTTTGCATTGATTTGGATATAAGATAGATTGAGGTATTACCGATTCCGGACATAAGCGCTGCAAAGGTTGCCATCGCCTTCTTGGTCAGATAGATTTCCAGATTGAGAGTCCCATTATTCGTGGTAACCGAAAGAGGATGGTTCCAGGAATTATCGGCCTACATTGGTTTCCATCGTCTCCGCACCACGGCGTACCGCCTAACTACAAACCGGATGGCAGAAAGAGCACACGAAATTCTGAAGAGCTCTATAATTACACGTCGCCAGGGATGCCTAATGGCCCTTCCGATAATCCTTTTGGGAATTCGCTCCCTACCTAATAACTAAGGTGTTTTGCCTTCCACAGCAGTTTCATGGACTCGTAAAAAAACTGACTCTAGATGAATTAAGGAATTTGGCATAGAGATCGCGAAAGCGACTGCCTACAGGCATCCGAATGACACATGCATTCGATGCCCACACCTTTCGTACCCGAAGCACTTTGTGAGGTGGCGCAGGTGTGGGTCTGAATCTATCGAGTTGGCAAGCCGGTAGAATTGCCATATGCTATCCCTTTCCCGGTAGTCCAGCGTGAAGATAAAGCCTATAAGCTGGAATTCCATAATGACAACCAAGTTACTGTCTCTGTTGACAGGTTGAAACGGCGAAACTTTCCCCCTCGTATAATGGTAATGCGCTGAACGATCAGCGATACATAAGGAATCACACAAAAAATAAGAGAGAGACCTTTGATACTTCGCCTAATGAGGAAGCAAATACACCAAGAAACAGTAACGTCAAAGATAATTGAGGGAAAACCTCTTCATGCACCTGAAAAAAGGATAAAAATCCAATCGTGTTTACACGGTCAGGGAGACGGGTAATCTTTGCTAAAGATCTGCCATTCTTTTATTTTAAAGAAACCAGTGCATTTTAAAATATGTTGACCTCAAATATATTAATTTTATACTTTCATTCCGTTGTCACAGCCTGTTCTAATAAAGAGGAAGCAAATTTTCGCAAGCATAAAAATATTTATTTTTTTGCACATAACTATATAAGAGTAATGAACCGTCCTCTCTTGGCCAAATTACATATCATATATTCCACAAATTAGTTACTCCCAAAAGAGTGTAGTTTAGAGTTAAATACCAACATCTGTAGGCTCTGTGGTCTCTAGAGGGAGTCTTTTAGTGCTTAATTATAAGGTGAAGTAGAGGAAACAAGAAACCTCATAAATTGAGTACCCAGTTGCCCTTATAAAATCGTGAAATTAGGCACATAAATCGAAAATGGAATTAATATGACATTTTGTAACAATTAATTAATGTTAAACAAAGCAAATAATTGTAAATAATGTTAAATCACAATTTAATAATTTATGTATCAATGCAAAGCAGACTATTTCGTAATTATGCAATTGAAATCGTTGTATTCCCACACTATATACAAAAATACATACATTAAGAAACAGATACGAGCCGAAGGTTTCGTTACAGAGATTAAAAAGACAGTAGAAACAGCTGTTTATACATGGAACGAATTATGATTGAGGAAAGTTCGAACCACCAGCTTTGACGTGAACCCCTGAGAGACGAAATCAATCTCTCTACGGATTTTAGGTTGATAAAACCCGGTCATGTTTTCAAAATAAATACTCTTTTGATGCACACGTGACTACAGTGAACAGGCACACAATCTTAGATCGAGTAAGCTCAGCTAAGTGGTTGGATCGGTTAACAGACGCACATACCTTCTCATCACATAAGCTCCGTCCTGTGCTCGGATTGGAAAAGCGGAGCCACGCCCCTAAATGTGCGGTAGAATAAATAGGCCTACAAAAGGTACAACGGGATCAGTAGTCAGCATTATTAGTATTACAATTAACCCACCCAATAAGAGACAAAAGTTACCTCAATCCAAGGTCCTTCTGCCCACAGTCCCACAGCGATTTCACTTACTCGAAATGAGGTAGCCCTAAGCCAAGATTAAAAGCCTACAAAACTGCCATTTTTCTTCTGATTCCCACTTTCTGCCAAGTAGTCTATCCGGTTACCATAACCCAACAGACAAGTGGATAACAAAATGGAGATTTCGAGTCAGATTAAATTCTATAGTACCTCCGCCTTAGCCTCGTTTACCTATAAACAGGTCACACCTTTACGCCTATAATCCCATGCAGGAAAAACAATTGTCGGCATGGTCTGTTGGCTCCCGCCACGTCATTGGCATAGCAAAAGGCTTCCCTTTTTCTTTCCTGTTCAACCATTGGCGAAGGTTAGTATCACAAGTGTTGCTGCATATGTAAGGAGTCCAGTTCTTATCCTATTCACCAATCTTACATCCAAGATATAGGTTATATGCCTTTCTCACCTTTGCAGTTATACGGCGCTTCTGTAATGCCACGGTCACCTTTTCACAAATAGAGTAGAAGTTATCTGCCTTATTCACACAAGTATGAGGAATCTGAAAGAATAAAACAACACACAATTAGAAGATAAACAGAAAATCTATTCATAAATGTATCATTATAATACAGAGCATGAAGGCTTAGCGGAAGTATTTATATCATTCCGTAGGAAAATATAATTAATAGAAAATTCCTCACGTGCATATCACTATATTGTTCAATGAATAGTTATTATAAGTTTAATAAGTTTTGACTATTAAAATCACCTACCTTTAACCTCAAAATGTAAACTTGCTCAGGACAACCATCTTATACATATGACTGCTGGAATAATACTGAAGGGTAGTAAGACTGTGATGTGGTAAATAACACACTGCTGCAAGACTGTTGGAACATCATGGGACTTGTAAGTCTATTTTATAGGGGTATTCATTATCAGCGACCTAAAATTAGTTGGAAATTGCCACTCTGGTACCATTTTGGTTCTTGACCAGTTTAATCCGAGTTTTGTATGTCTACGAAAGGAGTGTATATTAGAGAGACACTTCCGATATTTTGCTGTGATCCTTAATCCACTTAGTATATTGAACAGATTCCCCAATGAAAGATTTCTAAGTCTCTATTGAATTGTAGTGGTAATACGGACTCTATATTTTGTTATTTCATATCAAGATAAATAAATGTATGTCCCATCCCCATATCCAATTTTCTAAAGCTATAGTGACGTTAACGCCATCACTCGGTCCTCTCATAGATACACCTTTCCACGATTTAATCGAAACATTTTAGTTTTGCGTAACACTATTTCAATTTTTTTTATAACAGTACTTTTAAAACCTTTAGTATATATATGTTCATATCTCTGACTTGGTTTGTGTTTATGCACGCAGATGCTTCTCATTTTACTTGCACAAACCAATGTCTGGATCTTTCGCTTTCAAACAGGAAGTTTCCTAATTTAATCTTCTTCATTGAATGCGACTTGGAATTACGAAAAGGAAAACTTAAGTATAGATGCGCCTGGAAGTTGGTGGTTTAGTAATTACTCGAGACATTCTTTACAACATTATTTTGGTGACAAATTATATTATAACCGACACCAGAATCCATTCGCTTTGCTTCTTCCCCAAAAGAATCTCATGTTACTTCATCTCTTTACCTACAACTATCGTGAGCCTTGTATTATCGAAATATTGAGCAATGCTTTCATTAAGCAGTCAACACTGAGTTAACGGCATGCTTTTTCTATTCACTTTTAGGTTCTCCTTGCTTTATTGAAAAGTAAATAATAAAGAACTGGATAGATTGGCTGAGACGAAAGAGGATGTACTGAGGAGAAATATTACTGTAAATTTGATTATTCAACTTGATATATGGGCATGGTAGCGATCTTCCAATTTATCTTTGGATACGTCAGTACCGTCCATTTGGATTAATATACATGAGCGATGATCCCTTTCCTGGCTTTCTTTCCATATCTTTATTGACTTTTCAGGTTCTTCCTTCTGCGCCAAACTGATTGTCGGTTCATAATAGTCTTGTCATTTGGCAATTCATACTATGTACTTTCCTCAAAAAATTCTTTCTATCTTCTATACCATCATTACCTGGCATGTCGCTTTTCGCTATATAAATCTTAATTACAAATTAATATAATTTGTTCTTCTTTATCAGCATGGATTTGTAATGTGTAGATATCAGATCGTGCAAATGAAATATTAAAGAATGTCTTCCAAGGAAAGTAACTTAGGTTAACCGAACTCTCCAGTGAATATCATTGTAGGGGAGTTTATCGTCGTAAGATTCGCGAATATTGCATTATCTTGATTGCAACAAAAATTGCGCTGCGAGATGTCTCTGAAGCAGTCGTCCAAGCTAGCAGAAGCATAAATAATTTTTTGAAATAACACAAAGAATCATATATCTTATATAATTCGCATTCATATTCGCGAAATTATTCCCGATTTTAAAGTATTAGCCTTTACTGGATTAATAAATGCTTAACCAATAAATAGAACTAAGCAAAAATTTCAAACGAACATAAAAACAAGGAGGTTCTATTTGACAGGTCAATTCCCCTAAGAACGCATATCAATAGTCAGCACCTAGATGTATACTTGCAAATATAGTCCCTATTAAATCGGTTGTTCAAACATCGATGCCAATAAATTACTCTTCAATTCCTATTTAAACAGATTTTGTATTATTTTAATTAGAGCATCTAATATAGAATTGAATACTCAAGCCGAAAGGAGTAAATACCTCCATCTACAAGTTTAAGTGCCATATTCGATTGAAAAGCATCTCAATGCTATGACTGTTCAGGGCACACGAATTATTTCTTCCTCGTGATCAATTTGAAAGCCTCCCTATTTTGACGAACAATAATAACGAACTAACGGATTTTTAAGTTCGTAAACCTATAAATATAGTAGCAAAGTGATTTCTTCCCGCTACACCAAGTTAGTTCATTGTTTTTCGTCCAATAAACTCACAACCCTCGATAATCTTATTCCCCTAGATTGCCTAGCTACTGATCCAATGCAGTTATAAACAAATCAAGCTAACGACATAACAATTTTGCTTTATCTTGTGACAACATCAAAATAAGAGAAATTACTTTTTTATCTTCCACCATATATCCAATATACTCTCAAATCTTCAAAGATAATACGCTCCAATTCTTTCAACCTATCAAAGGCAGACTCTTTCATCGCTTTTTTACACCCATCGTCTACCAATTTCAGTATTGACTTGCCAGTTTTAGTTTAAGGACAGCTTCATTTGTCAGTAGTACCGAATCCATCACTGTTGATAATAGTGTTATTACAATTACATTTGTTTTAAAGATAATTGTTATTTATGTTCACTCTAGATTCACATTTATATTAACCTTTGTAGCTCCTTTTAATTCACGCGTCGACCAGACTTCCAAAGTTAGTTCATATTTTTTCTCTTTACTTTCAATTCTTTCTAGCGCATTTATAGATGAAAAATTATATAGCAAACAAATCTATTCACTTCCAAAGTAAAGATCATCCAGGATCTACCTACATGATAGCAAACCAGAAGACTTGCGAAGAAAGCTTCAACGAAAGAAGCCAAAGCCTCGTAAAGAAAGTACCAAAAGAGAAGTTTAACATCGTAGATGAAAAAGCTTTCAGTGAATTAGAAAACCTGCTTTGTCTGAAAACATCTCATTCAAATAATAAAGAAAGCAAACACTTTGCACTGAATGTTACATCTTAAAATTCACACAATTGAGATTTGCTCCTTTTCTCTTCCCGTCCATTTTCTTTAAATTCTCAGTCCACTCTTTGATATTATTTTCCCCGTATTATCGCTAGTCAATTGTACTAATTGGTATCCGTTCTCTTTTTTCCTAATTTTGTAAATCTTTCGTTTTATATGAAATGTTTTATTGAGTTTATTTCTATTATCAATTAATATTATTATTAATTATTTTTCCTAATCCTTTATTTAGTTTATCTTTATTTCCAATCAATTCAATTTAGTTTTATTTATAAACTCAGTAAATGAAAGGTAAATCTTTATACTACCCTACTTTCATCATACCTCCTAACATTCAGACAATGACAATTTGAGATGGGAAGGATACAGATTTTTCGAATCTGCACAAGTAGGCTACTGAAATAATTCTCTTTTATTTTCGCGTTGTTTATTAGTTATTAGACTATATTTGCTTGTTATGTGCTTGCAATGCAATTCCAATGACTCCCGAACTGATAGGTTATGATTATGATTTCCTTACTTGTGTGAACTATAGGTAAAAGCAGCGAGGAGCCCTATTCATTCTATAATGGGTGCCACCCAGGTTCTTCAAGATTCAAAGGGAGTCTT
This sequence comes from Ceratothoa steindachneri, assembly GCA_963969495.1. Lineage (NCBI taxonomy): Eukaryota > Metazoa > Arthropoda > Malacostraca > Isopoda > Cymothoidae > Ceratothoa > Ceratothoa steindachneri. The sequence continues at coordinate 14,806,621 of OZ018328.1, forward strand.
AATGTTATCCCTTCACATATTTTGACGGAAAGAAACTTCATTTGGTTTGGTTGGTCCTGAAGTTTTTATTTTCATTCATTTATGTTTTACATTTTATGGTTAAACTAGATTCGTATATGATTAATTCATACCGATTGACAAGTAATGGGATTTCGAAGCCGTACTGTCAAACATTCTTCCTTCTTCGAGCCAACGCATTATCATCACTTCTCAAAGCATGTAATTCTCTTTAGTACCTGTCACGTTTATTTTCAATTCATCAATTAATATTCATTTGGATCACTAAAATTTCCCCTTTGGAAGAACACTGAGCGTTTAGTAGTACCGGTTCGAATTGCCTTCACTTGTGTATGAGATGTATAAATTATATGCATAAACCCCACAGGAAAAAACGTTAGTTTAAAGTGTCATCCTTCGTTTTAAGTTGCTGCCATTGCTAAAAAAAAAGGAAAAAATCCTAAGCTGACCGTAATTTTAGGTTTAGGAAAGGTTAAGTTGATGGTTTTCCTCTAGTTTTACTTTATCTAATATGATAACGATCTCTATTAATAGAAAGAAACGTCAAACAAGGACTTTTTGAAAGTTCAAGTGGTACGAAGCCGCTTTTTTCCCGTGAAACCAGTACAGCATATATACATGGCATGGGTTAGGTGAGAACAGAGTGCACATATACCAAATCATGTGGGAGGGATAGAGAGAGATGGATCGTATTTTACAAACTATCAGAAGAAAAGCTGACAAAAGATTGTATTGTTAAAATAAAAGCTATCTATAGATTTAAGTCGATAAATTAAAGGAACCATGTGATAAAAACTCTCATAAATATATTAAATTAGGATGAATAAAAAAATGTTATTATATATTTCATTTTTCAGGTGTTATATATACCCAGGTTTAGACAGTTCGTAGGCAAATCTAGGATGTTCGCTAATTTTGAAATGATTTAAGGATAGATAAAATGAAAATATTTAGTCTTTTTATTGTATGTAATTGTAACACTCTCAAAGAATATTAATACAAAGGTGCAAATGTGCAAAGGATGTTGTTCAATTTTGATTAACTGTCTGGTAGTGATTTCCTCTGAATCTGGATTCTCCTTAAATAAGCTTAAGAATGATAAGGAGTGGATGATAAGTAATCACAGTTATTTTGATCTATTTCCTTCCTGCACTCTCGTTCTTTTTCTCTCTACTTCGCTATTTTTCTTTATACATTCGATTTAGAATTTAATAGAGCTAGAAGATAAGTAGTTAGAGTTCTTGTGATCTATTTAAATTTCCTTACTCTCTCTCTCTCTTCTTCACTCTTTGCTTAATCCGTTCTTAGTGAGAATTAAGAATCGTAGATGCTAAGTAATTACTACTCTTGTTAACTTTTTCCATTTTGGTATGCTCTATTCTTGGCTCTTTCTCCTACTCCTATTTCATTAGGGATCAATAGCATAGCAGCTAATTAACTATTGCTTTTGTGCTCTCTTTTTATTTCCATAAATTCTCTTATACGCCCTTTTTATTTATCCCTTCTCTTGATGAATCATTATTGTTGGATGTCAATTCATTGCTGCTCCTTTTATTTTTTTTCATTTTCATACTTCTTCGCATTTTCTCCTTAAAGTGCTCTTTAGGCAAGAATAGTGATGGATGCTGAGTAATTACAACCTTTGTAATCTATGTGTGGTAATTTCAGTATTTTCTCTCTCTTCTCTTTTATTCTTTATCCGTTCTCTTTAGGAATCATTATTGTTGGATGTCGATTTGTTGCTGCTCCTTTGATATCTTTCCATTTTCATACTTCTTCGCATTTTCTCCTTAAAGTGCTCTTTAGGAAAGAATAGTGGTGGATGCTCAGTAAATAAGACCTTAGTGATCTATGTATGCTCATTTTAGTATTTTATCTCTCTTCTCTTTTATTCTTTATCCGTTCTCTTTAGGAATCAATAGTGCTGGGTGCTAAGTAATCAGAGCACTTGTGTTCTTATTTGATTTCCATACTCTCTCCTATTTTCTCTTTCGCTATATCCGTTTTTTACGGAAAAATATTCGTAGATGCTGAGTAAATTCTGTTCTTTAATTATTATTCATTTCCATACTCTCTATTCTTTCCTTATTCACTTTATCCATTCTCTTTTTTGAACAATAGTGATGAGTGCTAATTAAATACTACTCTTATGACATCTTTTCATTTGGGCACTTAATTCTCCTCATTTTTGCTCCTTATCCTTTTTCTTTAGGAATCAAAGGTGATGGGTGCTGAGTAATTAGTGCTCTTGTGCTCTTTTGTTTATTCCTGTATTCTGCCTGTTACGCTTTTGCTTTTGTATTTGTTCTCCCCTTAATTTTGATGTTCCAAACTATGTATTATTAATCCCTATTTCCCCTATTTACATCAAAAATCCTGTAGTCTATTTGATCTTCATTAATGTCCACAAATCTTACAGTAACAGTACTTCAAAATTCATCCAGCTTTCTCTTTGTTCGTCTGGGATCATTAACGTCATTTTAGAGGTGTCTACCCTTGACAATGCCTTTTTTGTCACTTATTTTATGAGCTTTATATTTCACTGAAATGCTACGACGGAGACTCACTTTTTAGCTTCATCAGACTTCATTAAATAAGAGAAAGCCAGCTCTAACTACTTCCCAAAATAGGTAATTTCCATTAAAGCAAAGAAATGGAAACATTAACGAAACAATATCAAAGATTTGATCCCGTTAAAAGTCTGTTTAAATAATGAGTTAAAGAGTCATGAGCAAATATACTATACAGATACACAAAGCATGTTTGAATTCAAAACTTTGTGGTTAGGGAAAGCTTTTTAGATATCCTGGAGGTACGGTCTTTCCCACTTATTCAGCCAAGCTTATTGGTATATCCTTTGCATATTATTAAATCAAATGTTCCCATACAAGCTTTGCAATCTCGTTCACGGCTCTATTTAAAAAACTTATAACCTGACCGACGAGAGTAGCTTTTAAATTTATTTATCAAAAATTGAAGACAGTATCTACTATTTCTTCTCCTTCCATCACGTGAATGTTCTTCAGGACACCAAAATTCCTCTTCTAAGTACTCATTCTCCTCTTTTCATTCCTTCTAGAGATAAATGTATTTTATTATATTTTCAGTTATGCCAATCTTATCGAAAGAAGTTTTATATCTTCTTTCTACTCCACTAGATTCTTAATGTCTAATTTAAAGGGAAAAGCGGCAGAAAATAGAGAGAGAGAATAATACAAAAACATTATTTGCAAACCAACGTCATTTGTCTGTCGTGGCCAAATCTCTGTTGCGAGTTCAATCTTCACTTCCTTTTATGGGTCATCATTTCTCTTATGGCGTCATTTCTTCCCTTCTCGCGGCCGGCAGATTAGCAAAACGCCAAGATGCAGCGTACGTGATTTCTAATGGGTTTGGAATTTGAGGACCAGAACTACCGCGAACCCAATTATCGCTTTTTAATTTTGGCGACCAAAAATTCTTATTTGCCAGATGGCGTCGAATCTCAAGAGAGAAACGTTTTTAAGGTAATTTTTTATTTCACCAACTTATAAATAAAATATAGTTCTTTTTTATTCTTTTAATCCTAACTAACAAGAATTTTCTAAATAAAGAAAGCGATTCATTAACGAAGAATAGAGGGTTAGTGAGAAAGATATGCTAAGAAGATTAAAAAACAACTGAATAATTTAGGGAAACTTTTTTTCGGCAGAAAAAGGGACAATAGCTTATCGCATCGTAAAGAGTCTGAAGACAGTTTTGTATTGTATCCTGGAAAGGAGTGAATAAGCGTGGTACTAGTATTAAACCTTTAGTGACTAGTCTTAGTTCCCATGGTCCAAATTGATTGAAATTTGAATCAAAAAGTCTTGTTGTGTCTACTATTAATAGGATATTGTCAATAACCTGAAAAAAAATTACTTACAGTAGGTTTTGAACATGTTCCCAAAATGAGAACGTTGGATACTTCAGGGGTACTTTTTAAGGTAAAAAGGTTGCAAAAAAAAAGAATAATCGTTTTTTATATGTAATTTATTTCATTCTGAAACTATTTTCACATTTTTCTAATATATATGTGGTTATCCTATATATATATATATATATATATATATATATATATATATATATATATATATATATATATATGTAAGCAAAATATATCATGCAACTTTAGTGAAGACAAAATCAATTTTTGATGTATTATTTATGCCTATGAAACTATATACTGGATGTAAATATAGATATGAATTCATAACCATTAATGAAGGAAAACACTACTTTTCCTTTTATACTTAAGTTATAATGATGAATTTAGTCACTGATCCTCCTTAAAAAAATGAGCTCTGCATATCAAATCCTATTTGATATTTATTTACTGCTTATGATAATTGTCATTGCCTTGCATCTTATGTATTCTTTCGGTGCACTTTTGGCACTGAAGCTTGTTGTTCTTTGAACATACTATACATCTACCTTGCAAAGCTGGTACCAAAATGTGATTGATTCCATCAAATCTTGAGCCTATGCATGCCGGAGCATTTGGTCCAGCGCACCGTTTTCGTTCTTTTTCTATTCTTAGAAGCGTTCTCACTATTTCTTGTCTGAACTCAAGATGAATCATATAGGTGGAAGAGATTACATGGTTGTAAAATCGTTAAGTTGAAATCACAGACATATTCAGAATGTGTGAAACCAAATTCCATTACCATTACCTAGATCCAAAGCGTTGTCAGTAAGAAGATAATAAACTATCATAGACATCTACTTCACCCATTCCTTTATTGTACATGATAATTAAATGGTGCTGCGTAACACCTTTTTTCTTATCCTGTTTCACTCTTCTATCTACCCTTTGGAAGGAGTTATGTTGTCGTAGTTTCTTTCAACATTAACAACTGAACTATCATTCTATTTGACGCAAATAACTGATCCATCTGATTTCTCGAACTGTCCCGCAAGCACGAATTCCTTTCTAAGTTAAGTTACTTAGGAGTTTGTGGCTGGTAAAATAATTATTAAAAAAATAATATCCTTTGAATAGTTTTGAAACAATTTCCAATATTTGTCCACTACTAGATACCCTAAAGATAATGATGCACTTCCTTCTTTTTCGTAATAAATAGAGAAATTGTATGGATAGCCATTAGAGACACACATCATCCACATTTTAAAGCCAAAGCTAACGGACTTATCCTTTATTAATAGTTTGGCACTATGTAATCCCTTGTAGGGATTATAGACCCATCAATACTCAAAAATTCGTGAAATACCCCAAATAGCTGACAAATTGTGTGAAGCCTCACTAAAAGGGGCTGACTTTAGCTACTTTTGACTCAGATAATTTGTTATTATCAGCGATCTGGATATACCTTTTTATTGTTTTAAATCTATCCCTGCCCATCGTTTTTGAATAAATTGGAGCTTCCATATCTTTACTAGTAGACGAATATGAATTTTCAGAAGGTAAAGAATGATAACCACCCAAAAGAACCAAACGTAGAAAATTTATAATTTCTAATTCACTTACGTTTAAAGCTAGAACATTCTTATCTCGTCTTGCAAATAAATTTGTCTGTTCATTCATGAAATTTATCATGTCATCGGAAAAAAACTAAAGAAAATATTGAAAACAGATCTTCTCCGAGATAGTTTTCTCTAACATATTATGATTCAGAGCAACCATATCACTTCTTCTCTTCTTAATTGCAGCAGAAGGCGACTTACCTTCCTCATTGAATATTCATTACTACAGACATGAACTTCTAATCCTCCAACTACTTCTTCAGGAAAGTTCTTCTGATTCAGATCATCGTCGTCATCTTCTTCACCGCTGCCAATTGCCCCATTGCCAGATTCAGGTGGAATAATTACAATATCAGCGTTACTCCTTCCTCATCATATTCTATTGCATTCCCTCTCCTTATTCTGTATAAACACAAAAAGTATAAATGTATGACTCCATTGCTCAGTGGGTAAGCATTTCATTGCTGCATTGACAGAAATTGAAATTAGAGATAATTATGTACCTTAGTGAATATTGACATGTTGGGAACGGGATCGTCACTTTGAGATAGGCACATACACATATGTGTGTGTGGACATATGCACATACACACAAGCGTATAGACACGTGTCCACACACAAGTGTGCATCCGGACAGGCAATAATTTACTGCATTAATATATTAGTAGTTTTTTTGTTCTGTTACACTTAGTTGGATATCTAAACAATAAAAATCAATTCTGCCTATAACACGATGTAAATGGAGTGAAACTAACGAAATGAAACAAGTTACTTACTCTTAAAACGATGTAGAATCCATGAAGAGAGTGCGCACTAAATGTGTTTACTCAATGTATTGGGAGTTTCAAATGCCTAATATCACATCAAACCTGTGGATAGCGCCAAGATACAGATTTGAACGTGTCATATTCTGTGCAGCGTGATCGAAATATAGGGAAAATAGGTTCCAGTAGTGTCTAATGTTCCCATTTTGGGAACATTATATTCAGACCAATATTTTCTATACAAGATTACCCGTGAATCTTAGAATTTTTAATAAGTATTTGTAAAATCATATTTGAAATTATAATATCAAATAATAGAAAGATATTTAAAAATTTTAACATTGTTTTTTTATTATATTTATAATATTAAGTAAAAATTGTAATTTTTGTATATATATATGATAACCCATAATATGGCTACTAAAATTCTATTTTATACAAATATATAAAAGAATTTAGAATAAAATATAGTTTTACATTTTGGGATGTTTAATTACTGAATTTAGTTGAACATTGCACTTAAAAGTCATTTAAAAGTTATGTTCCCAAAATGGGAACGTTGGACACTAATGGGTTATATTAACATGGCACAAAGTAAAACGCCTAAATTTTTAGAAGAACACTCAGTGGAAATTGCTTGAACACGGTTTCAATTCGTCCCGGGAATTTCTGGAGGAAAAAAGAAAACCCACCAATTTCGGATCAGGTGAAATGAATATCTCTCATTTTACCACCTTAAGCTTTGAAATGTTGGTCCAAATCCACTATTCAAATGTGGTTGCTAAACTTCAGGAAGGAAACAAGAGTAAATAAAATATTAATGGAGAAAGTGGTCAAGTGAGGTGAATGGAAATCTGCCTAAAGAATTCGAAGAGACAAAATTACAAATGATATTAATAAAATTTAAGGCGAGGCAATAACTAATATCAAAGATTTAAACTTGAAACATGAAAAAAATTGTTAACCATCAGAAATACCATCACACGGCTCTTATTCTTATTCCGGGCCCATTATTTGGAGTAAGTTAAATTTGCAGAGTCCGAACCAAAATTGAGTTTAGGGCAAAATATGTACCTATATGTTCAGTTTGGATTCTTTAGGAATGAGGGATTTAGGTATACATGGTCAACATCAAAGAATTTTAAAAGTCCATCGAAGAGATTTTGCCTAAAGTTCCTTTCAATCATAAAATTTCCTTTCTGCTTAATCGGCTGCTTCTGATTTTTCAAACTTTACATTTCGCATCCATAATGATTTTAATGCGTAAATCTAACTGGAAAAAAATAGAAAATTGTCTTTTTCAATTTGTGCAGGAAAGAAACAGACATAAATAGAAAGTATTAGCTACTTAAATCTATTCTGCTTCATGCATAAATGAGACTCACGCATTATTCCAAAAAGTGTCCTTGAAAAGCATAAATAATGCATAAATCTATCACGCGCTAATGAAGCGATTAACCTTCTAAAAACCTTTATAACGAAAATTATAATTTTTCAAATTATCCATGAATATATTGAATCGAATTAATGAGGCCATTGGAAAACCACATCAAACAAACATGGAAATACCGGAACAAAAGTAGAATGAGATCGTTAACGAAATAAATTCATGTTTTGCCTCGGTTGCCATCCCAATATGAAACGGTGTGCTAAATGCAAACAAAATTTGGCGGGCTGCGGCCCACTCTAGACATTTTTTCGTAAATGTATTCAGGGATTGTCGTACATGAATGCGTTCTTATTTATGAACGCACTAGTATGAGACATTTCCAGGGCGTTTGTAACGTATGCATATGTAGGTTTACATAAATAATTTGGATTTTCTGAACGTTCTATTGAAGTCATTTACCCTTTGTCATACATAGAGCTAACGCGTGTAAGTACGTTGGCCTTTTACATACACCTCTTAGTAAAGGTCATACAGATGACGACCGTTTTAGCTTGTGACCTGACTGATTAATACATTAGTGATGAGCCTGAGCTTTTTTCCTGGTCAACCTTACTAAAGAATATTTCGTTCTATTTTTTTGGTTTCATTATTTATTTTCTTCGGAACCCTTATTCTTTTCGTTGTTGAGCACTTGAAGCTCTATTCCAATGTCCAAGCAAAATCAATGCTGTGCTTTTATTTTATTCAGCAAGATTTCTTTACAGCAAATCGCTTAACACACTAAAATTCAATTCTTTAAAAAAACAATTAAGATATAATTTATGTAAAGCACTATGTGTGGATATCAATATCGCTAGGACAAACAGACGCTAGTTCGGCTACATAGCGTCAACAGTTACGTATCATATGGGCCGTTACTTTAACCCGCCCAGCCCCTTTTATCCCGCTTGCACAACAACCCTCGATATCGCTTGCAAGGAAACATTATAACCAGCTGATTTTGTAGTCCGTTAGTATAAACAAAGGAAATTTCACTTTCTCCAACGAAAACTAGAAGAGACCATTAAGGCTAAGGGTCACCACGCTGAAAAGTGATGCCCTAAGGGAGAGGGTTAAAGGTTGGCACTCATCTTTCCTACCATCCTCCCAGAGGATAATCGAGGTATATATACGATTGATTTGGAGAAAAGAAAAGGAGAATCGAGTTAGAAATCGAGAGAAAATGAGTACAAGAGTCAGTCTACGCATTAAAAAGAAAAAGCAGTGGAACCAAGCGGGAGTTTTCTTCCCTAGTCTGTTCCTTTTGGTCACATCGAAGAATAGACCATCGGTCTAGAGAATCACTCATACCAATCTCGTCAGAGAAATCCCCTATATCAGTTTTCGGATAAAACCAGAGATATCCCTCACTATTGAGGAATACCAAAGTGAAGTTCCACTCGAGAAAGGATTCACCTCTTGGTCAAGTCTCATCATCGAGAAGCAAACAAAGTTAACTCAACGATTGAAATAATCTTACCACAGCTATCCTCTCGTTTATATCGTCAAGTCAAGAAGCATCAGCACGCGCTCCTCACTCACCTCAAAGTCAGCTGTTCTCGCCAGTCAGCCTCACGTTTGCAAGACCCTCGCCTCGCCTCTCCTTCTCAATGAGATTCACTCTCAAGGTCATTTTCCGCCTGACTCTACCCTTTTTAAAGGTAAAAAGACCCTAAAATACTTATGTTCTCTAATTAACATTGCGTAGTGAGGTGAATTTTTTCGTCAACCATCACGTAGTACTCATTGCTAGTATTAATTTTCATTTATATCCTTTTATTATACATAGCCTTAGTATAGCCCTAGTTGTTTAATTAAATCCTTGAAACGATGCAAATGGCAATAGATATATAATATAATGCATCCTCTCTAGTTAAAGAATCAAATACAAAATAAATAAAAATATAGCACTCTTAGAGAAAAATGGAACGGAGTTATTCATGAACGGAACTAACGTACATAAATACGCAGCCGTATACCACGACACACTACTTAATTAGGAAAATACTAATATAGTTTAACAATAAATAATTTGAAATAGTGAATGAGAAGCAAATGATGTTGACTATCGACACGAGAGTAATTATCTATGAATTTTTCAACGGAGTAATGCCAAAACGAATTGAGTTGAGTTAGTTTAAAAGTTTAAATGAACGTTAGTAAAACTTAGATAGGGCATTGAAAGGAGTTTAAGGCAAAAAGAAGGAATTACATGAGAGATTAAGAGTAAAGATATAATTAGTAAAATAATACCTCAAAAAATATAAACAAAATAATAGACTATGATATTATACTCATATGATTGGTATTAACTTCATTTGCTATGTTTTTTAATTAAATAATGGAGTTTAGGCAGGCGAGAGTAAATAATTAGGGAACATTCTACTCTATTTCTTTTTATTTAATCTTCTGAATCTTAATTGTGTTTGGGGGAATTTCAATTAATCGGATAAGTATTATATTATTATATTTACGTCAAGTTTTAGAATACATTAAGGCTTGCCTGTCTGACCAAAGTAACTTATAATGTAAATTGGGCATTCTACTGAATAATCTACCTCAATTTGTTTGTATGATTATGAACTAACTGTTTGTATAAATTTGTTTTATATTTAAAAAAACAACGACAGAAAGATAAAATTGTTCAAAGATACTTGGAATAAAGGAATAATTGTCAGACGAAGGCAATACGAGCGAAGTTTCATGATTAAATTAGGAAAGGTTGTTTCTCTTTTCTGGAGAAACTTCGGTTGCGCTTGGGGAAATCAATGCACGGCGTAATGTAGTTACTTCTAATATCCCTCAATTCAAGGCAGTTTTTTACCTTTCCTATTGAAAAGGATCGAACATTTGTATAATCCACTCTTGTTTTCTGCAATTGTAATCACGAATTATTGTTGCAATTTCGCAAGTCTAAAAACGCTTTTAATATAACCGAGCTAGAGTGGATTATATGAATTGTCCATTTTCTTCGATAGCAGAGGTAATGCAGATGTGTAACCTTTTGTAATTGTAAGAGAAACTTTGAGGCACAGCTTGAAGAAGAGCTTAACTAGCTGTGAAATTGCAGATCTTCAAGGATTAATTAAAATTCGACGTTGTAAAAGTAATTTTTGGAATTTATAGTCCAACTAAAGAGTATTTATTATATGAATTCTTTATTCTATGCGATAGCAACGACAACTAAATTTTGTTTACCTTAATAAAAGTTAGTCTATGCTTTAACCTCTCCTTATTGTAAGAGGTGTTTCTTCCGAAGGTTTGATAAAAAGCTAAGTTAGTTGCAACAGTGCAGTTTTTTGCAGGATAATTATAAATGTGACGTTATAGTAAATATTATTTATTTCCATGTCCGAACTAGAGTGAATTATATGAAATTTATATTTTTTACGATAACAGGGATAACGCATAAAAAGGCAACTTGAGATGTAAACTTTTTTGTGTTAGAAACGCTGCCCTGGGGAACACATATTTTATTAAATGATATCTGACACTAAATTGTAAGTCATTTTTGTGCAAAGAAAACGAATTCACCCCGGTTTGGCTCTATCATGTCCTAATTCTTTTAAACAGCTCATGCTTTATTTTCCAGTTTTTGTCAAAATTAGGACTAAAAATGAAGTCATGCGTTAATATTTCTTTACAATTTTCATGAATAAATGCAGTTCAAACTATTGTAAAATTACATTATAACAATATAAATGACTTAAAATTCCACAAAACAAAGAGATATGAAGCTTTCAATCTGGTTGTTGACGGCAGGTCTCTTTTCAAGCATTAGCAATAATCAGCCATCATATGGCAATCCCAGCCTCCTTGATAATAACGTTCCTCCATAATTTTAATATCTTGGATATTGCTTAAGATGACCTATTCATCAAATGCATTTTTATGCTCATATTTCAACCTAGCTCTTTGTAGTCCCTTAAAAGTTTTCTCATGACTTCTTCGTAGTTATCTGCACTATAATTTCCTAAAAACTCTTATAAATTCCACGAATGAGAACCAAGCATTTCTTTTTCGTTTATTCAGGACATTAGGAAAACTGCTGACATTAATTAATGTTTTTATTTGTGGACCGTCAAAAATTCCAGCTTATTTTTTCATAACATACAATTGCGAATTTTGAAATTATGTGTCGGAAACAGGTGTGTTTTGTATCTAAAACTTTTACATATTGTGTCATGAGACCTAGTGTCGTAGAGTACACTCTCGACGGTATACCATATATAACTATTCGTTGAAGGAATTATTCTAATATTTCGAGTGCGTGGTAATCTGATTGACCGAGGTTATTTATCTTCAATATGCCTAAGAAGTGGAACTGAGCTCAAGGATAATAATATGGCTATCATTAATAAAATAGAGTTTTATTAATTATACTATCAACAACACACAAAAAGAAAATCTTCACATAATCGGAGAATGGAATGGGTCGTGGGAATATCTGAGTAATCCGAGGATTAAGATTTGGAGAGATTTAAAAAAGGAAACAAATAAAAATTAAAGGGGGGGAATGGTTTGCTAAACCATTTAAAGCACAGGGTATTGTTGACAAAAGGTTAGATAATTAAAGGTAATGCTCAGCTTACGTAATTACAAAGTTTTTGTGCAAAGGAATACGATGCGTAGGAATCTTCGGTCCAGTGGCGAGTTCCAGCAGAAGAGTTCTTCGGGGGTTGTCCTTAGCGAAGGAAAAGGACTGTCTTCAAAGAGTGAGAGCGAAGTGGGACTAGGAGAAACGAGCGATCTTTGTGACAGAAAATCGGAGATGTTCTAGATGAACAATGGAGGTTATCGTTGAAACCAATCGTTCTGTTGAAGAACGTTAAAAAGGTGTAATCAAATCATCCTGACGTAATGTCTTGGGAATGAGAACCGTTTCTTGACGAACGGGCTTAAAGAACAATGGCTGTTCTAACGTTGTTCTCTTTCTGAACAACAGGGGCGGTGGGTGCGAACCGTCTCTTGTCAACGGGCTCAAAGAACAATGGCTGTTCTAACGTTGTTCTCTTTCTGAACAACAAGGGGGGGGGGGAGGTGAGAACCGTTTCTTGTCAACGGGCTCAAAGAACAATGGCTGTTCTAACGTTGTTCTCTTTCTGAACAACAAGAGGGGCCTTATTGACTTGACTGGCGTCTCGAAGGCACGAACCTTGGCACACAAGGGATATTCTCCTCTTCTGGACAATAAGGTGGTTCTTGAGGAAGCGTTCCCTGGTGCACAAGGTGAGACCGGATCGGCGTGATGTCTTGCGAAGATAATCTGGATCTGATCTGATCTTATTGGGAAATGCTGTTTTATAAGTACCCGGAGCCATCCCCTTGGCGTAGGGGACAATTAAGTGGGAGGCTCGGGCGAATGCCCCGGTCGTGCCTAGGAAAATACCTTATCTGCCCATAAGCATAACTCAATCTGGCGAGATCAAAGTATGGGGGCGAAACGGGGGAATAACCTCCTTGGTTAAATATTGACTCAGGTGGCGATAACGCGCCCTGCTTCCTCTCGCAGATGCCCATGGGTAGCATGTGTTTGTTTCTAACATGTGATAGCGGCTGAATTTAAGTGGCGTCAGTCCTTCTATCACATCTAGTTTACTGTGTAGAGAAGGAAATATGATTTTATCTCTGGTCACTAAACGTGGAATAATTACATTTTTTCTCCCACAGTAAGTGATGTTCTTGCTAGCCAAATTTGTTTGGAATAATTTTCTTCCTTAGCTCTTCTGTCCCATAAAACAGGAAACAGATATTAAGTATACCCTGCTTGTTTCCCGAACCGAAAATTGACCATTTTTAAGTCAATATCTATGATCCACTCGTGCACCCTATATTTGATCAGTTTTAAAACAGTTTCTATATTCTCATAATTTTCTTTTAATATTGTTGAGTGCCCAATTGGTATGGAGCTGTATAGATTACTATTATGCAGCAACACACACTTAAGACTTCCTTCCTGTTTAAAAGCAAACGCCAATTACTTGCATTGTAAGACTGAATCAAATATACTAAACTATGCTTTGTCTTAAAATATTTAATTTTGTTTTCTCTGTTGCTGTAAAATGAAATGTATGTGTTTTTCTGTTAAAGTTTTGAAGATAAACTTTTCGCAGCTCCTTTTAGTAAATTTATATCTATTACAATACTACTCAACTCGTCTGCTTAAACTTTGTTGATAACTTTCACGTACACATACGCTGGGGTCTAATTTGGTGTCTGACTCCCCAGAGGGGTTAACAATATTTTTAGAAACATCCTAAACTAATTCATGGGATGGCAGACTCTTAAATTTTGGAATGAGAATTTTATTTGAATGTAGCACAGGTCGTATTACGGTGGCGAAATTTGGGTGCTCGATACAATGTTTATTTTTCTTAGTGAAGCCCGAACGAAGTCTTGATGAAGCAGAAGTAGCAATCTATCTCATTGTTAGTAGGCTCTCGCCATACCTGAAATGGAAAAAAAATATCAAGCATTAACAAAAGCAAATTTTATCAAAAGTTGTTTATGTACCTAAGTTAAAATTTCACTTAAGTAATTTACAGTACACGGATGATTAAATTACCTAGTTTTATGAAATTATAAACTTACCATTGGAACTACAAAAGGTATTTTTGACACCGAACCCTTCGTCCAATGTCATAGTCTTTCAATGCATACAGCGCATGTTATATATGGAACCCATGCTTTATCTTGATCTTCCAGTTTTATGCCAAAATATGATAAGTTAGCTCTTTTCACAAGGTACGTTATATTTCTTCGTTGATGTGCAAGTGTAAACTCTTACATGTGTAGCAAAATAGATCAGGAGAGGATTTGCATATGAACTTTTATTGCTTGAGGACATATTACTTGATTGTTTTGTCAATTTTTAAAGGTCATTCATTTCTTTAGTTTGAAAATCTGAAATATACAAACAAACATGAGATTAAATAGGTACTACTAGATAATTATAATTATAATGTGCAACTGCAAAAAGTCTCAGCAAGTATTGACAAAATATCCTGCTTATGAAAATGATGAAAGAATTGTATTGAACAAATTCAGGACCTGATAGGGTAAAACGGAGTATAAGTTCGTGTTCAGCGCACCCAAACTGACAAATCTAAGTCAATAAAATAAGTTGAAATTTGTTTCCAATGAATTTATGTTAAACTAATTGACAGACAACTCGCCAGTTAAATCTAGATAAAGCATTGAAATGTACATATTGCAAAAAGGAAGGAAGAGCAAACAACTTTCGAAGAATATCATACGAAATAAAACTTTCACCTAGGCAACAACCGCTGGAGCCTATACCCAAATAACCTCAGCACTTACCCCCCGTAGAAAAAATAAATGACTAAGAGAACATTCCCTACATCCAGTTTTTCACATACAGTATATTAATACCTGTAGGCACATTTATAGGCGATGGTTAACAAAGATAAACAGTCTGAAACACATTACAGCGTTTACGAAATATGAAATTCTGATCTAACAACAACTTGTTTGTTTAATAACGTTAATTTCTTTATTGTGTTTCAAAACTCATTGTCCTACACTACTTAAGGGATATTCTTGATTCTCTTTAACATATTTTGATTGCTTTGTAGAAATATTAATCCTTATCCTTATTTTCTCTATTGATCTCGTTTTTTGGCTTATATTAATAGCTCGGAATCTCTATGAGAATTAAAATCATCCATCTTTGTGTACATACGAGTACATTTCTATTCTGTATTCTTTATTTATTCTATAGTTCCTTTGGAGTATATCTTTTGATATCATTATTGTTACTTATCTATTATCATCAATGTCACGTCTCTTATATAGACGTGAACTGCGCAGAACATTACCCCAAACCTCCCTAACCCACTTAAATCCCACAAGTCTAAGAACCAGAGAAACCTCTGTCATAATACTACAAATTGTTATACTTGCTTTCGAAGAATACTTCTCTATTAATAATTCCGAGCTAGAATGGATAATGTAAATTTTCCATTCTCTTCGAAAGCAGGATAACAATATCTGATTGCTACGCATATTTTTTGTTTTCTTCAGAAAAACTGGCTTAATCGATATCCTATCGTGAATGTGAGAAGAGATCCTTCCGCGGGCTTGATAAAGAGCTTAGTTAGTTAGCTACAATGTTATCTTCTCAACTGGATATATATATATATATATATATATATATATATATATATATATATATATAAAAGATTTTGATAAATTAACAATAATGTTCTATTCAATGCGGTTATGTAAGGGTATTAATAAGAATTACTTAATCCGCTAGAGAAGTCTCCTAGAATTCCTCAACCCTCTTTAAAGCTTTACGTATACGACCAATCAACCATCCATTTTTCTATAAAAAGAAATTTCAAGAATCCTCTTTTTATAAATTAATGTCTATCTTAGGCTGAAAAGGGGACAAATGAGCCCTAACGTTCTGGTCATTTTCTTAATCCACTAGAGAAATCTCAACAGTCTCAAGGAGCCTTTTGTATAAGTTAACGTTTAATAAAAAAAATCACATTATCTCCGTTTTTTTGTTAAGGTTAACCAATAGCCTTTAAAAAAGACTTCTTAAAATATTTCTTTTTAGTCAAATGGAGGGTTGTCTTGTCGTATATATAAAGCTCCTGAAGAGGGTTGTGAATTTCCGGTGACTTTTCTAGCAGATTAAAGAATTCTTATTATTATCCCCACCTGACATCATTGCCTATAACGATATTTGTTCATATATAGAAATAACATAGAAAGGGCGAAGATCTACGGGGAATCTTTACATTTTCTTTGTTTTCTGTTGAAGTTAAACGTTAGCTTATACAAAAGAACTCTTGTAATTTCTCTTTATAGATGAATGGATGGTTGCCTTGTCGTATATGAAACGCTCCTAAAGATGGATGAGGAACTCCAAGAGGCGTCTGTAGAGGATTAAGGAATTCTTATTATTGCCCTTACCAAACCACTTTTACTAAAACGTTATTGAACATTTATCAAACAAGTTGTAGTGAAGAAAATTAGCCTGCTCTCAATTACTCTGATTTATGACCTTACGTCCTTCAAAACTTTCAATAATTTCCTGACTAACCTTGAGAGGACATTAGTACTTATATCATTCAAAAGAAAATGTAGAAAAAGATTAAGGTATCAAATTTCGTTAGAATAGGCAGAATAGTTATGATGTTAGTGTGATACCTCTTTGGCTATAATCGGAAGGACTTTAGCAATTATATTATTTAATAGAAAATGTAAAATAATATAACGGTTTTAAATTTTGTTAGAATCGGCAGAATAGTTACAATCCTTTTACCCAAACAACCAAAAGCAAAACTGGGACTGACTGACCGACGACATAGCGAGAAGTCGAGTCACCTGCGTCTAAAAAATTAAAAAGGGTGAGGACCCATGGGCAAATTTCACATTTTCTTCGTTTTCTGTTGAAGTTAAATTTTAACTTATACAAAGGCTTCTTGAATTTTCTCATTTTAGATAAATGGATAGTTGCCTTGTCGTTTATCTAACGCTGCTGAAGAGGGTTAAGGAACTACAGGAGAATTCTCTAACGGATTAAATCTCGTTAAGTTTCACTTTATCTTTCCTTAAAAATATTTGAAAACGCTCTTAGGATGTTAAACTACAGGTATATAAAGATATTTTTACTCATGTGAATCTTTTAAAATTCTCCCTTCATTGTGTGTATTTGTGTGCAAATGAAGTGTTCCAAATGGAGCTCTCGGGCGACTCCCAACGTAAGACGCTCATCGCAATTGGGCTCTCGCGGTCGAAGAAAACAAATTAGCCCTACTCCCCTAAATCCTTTGGTAGCATATTAATCCTTTTTGGATATTGGTAAAAAACACCAAAAATTCATCACTCTACTCTTCATAATTGTTTGATAGTAAATTTGGCCTTTTGTCATCAAATTATGATGCATAAGGTCTTGTGCATTTTGCGTCATCCAGAAGATTCAAACTCTATTCACGAAAAAAAAACTCGTCTGAACCATGACTAAAATCAACCTTATAAAATATAGACATAAATGTTAAAATAGAATTTGACTCTGCTAGTATGTAGATACAAAGTTACAACTTCTGTGAATACTTTGATAGGAAATTCGACCTTATTCCTATTAGAGCTAAGACTCAAGCGCAAAAGAGAGAGCTAAGGCGAGTTACTTTTTCATATATACAACGTGTTTCAGGAGACAATTGAATGAAGAACGAAATTTTTCATCATAAAAAGAAAGCATTCAATTTTGTTTGTAGTTCAAACTTGATTCAATGTTATTGCTTTCAAATAACTAGCTTTAACTTCGAGGTAGCCAGAATTTAAAGAGTCACGCTTAAGGGAAACTTTAAAAGGACAGGAATTTAAAGAAACCACCAGCTGTAGCTGGTGTCTCTCTAGTTCGTCTTCCAAAAGTGTGCCTATATCGACATCAGGTTTGGAAACATCATCGTCGTAATCCATTTCTTTAAGCTCGACATCACTGTCTGCTCCTTGAAACGGGGCAATCCATAGTTGAAGCTTGCTCCCCTTTTTCACTGGCCGGTGGCTAAAGAACATATTCGTTGTACACTAAAAATATAGAGACATATATTACTCATATATATTAATGCTCAGTCACATAAAATAGCTATCACTGATACTATACAATATTATAATATATTAACCCTATAAAAAATAAGCTAAAATAATAACATATTTAAAATACTGCTGTTTTGGTTTTAAAAATTTTGTGAAAAATAATATTAACATCACCAAAACCTAATGCTCTCTGAACCACTATAATTATAAATTTATTATTCTATTACCCATATAATTTTATAATCAGTAAAATTACAAATATTAGCTAACCGGATGTAGGCTTACCTGAAAATTACATTAAAAAATAATAAATATAAATGAACATCTCTATCACATGTCCGATACTTAAATATCAATAATACATACGAGTAATAATTTGAAGAAAAATTACACCGCGATAGTTAAAATCTGATTTCTACGAAAGCAAAACTGGCGGTAAAAATAAAAGCACTAATGCCAAGCCAAAGAGAGAACATTTAGGCTCAGCGTGGTCCGTCAAACGACGCCCAAAGTAGCCCATTTGAGATCTACCATAGTGCAAACTTGTTTTGCATTAATTTTAAATTATCAGACCCCAAAAAAACTTAAATGAATATGAGGGCCAACAACCCCGCTTAAATATTAGTATTGGCGTAAGATGATCAAATGTAGGAACAATTCGCATAAAATATTAGCCATTTCATGATTTACCCAATACTGGTGAATTTTGCGCTCTAGTACCACAGGTGGAAACAATTACTGAAACCTGATTGGTTGTATTTGAAAGACGATGAGTTCTTATTTGCCCAGTTCTTATTTAAAAGTGGTATAATTAAGTATCCCATTTGGGATATTGGAGTGTTAAGGGGTTAACGATGTAATTGTTATAATAAACCTTACTAATCACATACACACACACACACACACACATATATATATATATATATATATATATATATATATATATATATATATATATATATATATTTGGTTGTACCACGTAGGCAAAAAGAAAGAGTGATTGTAGCTAGTACTTTCGTTATCTAAATAAAATTTTCAAACTCACAATGGGTTATGAAATAGAGAGACACTGTATTTATACAAAGCAATTTTATCCTATTGCATCAGGTGGTCAGATTGTTTTATGACTTCTGATAAGTTTGATTTGACGAAGAAAGATAGGACTGAATCTAAAGAAAACAAACCGGAGCTAATATTTACATTTCTCTCCTTTTCCTTTGTGCTGGAGATTAGGAACGATTTACAGATATTTCTGCTAATAAAATAATTTATATGCCTTTTTTATCTGCTTTTGACGATTTAATCTGGTAACCCATCTTTAGCCTGTGGACAGCCAAAGTATTATTTTTATATCCCTTAGAGACGGCATTTTGATTTTGTTTGATTCTTACAGAGATGTTTTTAGAAGTTTGACCTACATATAAGAAATTAAAATCCAAACAAGGTATACTATTTCTTACACTATTATCTTCCTTGGACTGTGTTTTATTAATATATTTTTTTAAATATAATTGTTTTTAAAAATTACATTTATATCAAGTTGTTTTAACATTGGTACTACATACAAGAAATTATCATGGTAAGGTAAAAGTAATATGTTGTGCAATGGTTCTCTTTTCCTTAACTTGCGTTTATAGAATGTTTTCTTTAGCTGTATACATGCAGTTTTCCACAAAATATTTTGGGTAACACAGATTGATGGCAATCTCTTTAATTTTGGTAAATTCTGCGTCTATATTGTCAGGACTACGTATACAAGATCCATGTATCTTAGGGCACCTTGTTTTTTCAGGGAAAGCGAGGTCACTACTGCTTTCCCCTACTCTCGTGACAAGTTTCTGCACTCCTAACTTTCTAGTGACTGAATACCTGGTTGATGGTGACCTCTTCCATTTTTTTAACATTTTTCTTGGTTGTAAATGCATGTTCGGGTGCCGTTGTTAGGCGTCCCTCCACCCCAACGTTGAAGCATACTAAATTTTGCTTAATCTTATTAATATATGTTTCATTTTATGTTGTTTTTTTTGTTTACTCTTTGTGTTTTATAAGATGTTATTTATAGTCTGAATTTACTTTTGGTAACAGTCGCTAAATGAACCTCTAAATGAATAATCATCGCATATAAACAAATTACTCGTACATATTCATTAGAAAATAAACCTTTTAAACTTAACAATGAAATCAGCTTTCTGCAGATTTTCCTCCTAACGTACGCGGGTATTTGTAGACCAGACATTCCTGTCCTGTAAGTTGAGAAAATTTAATCTCTATGTTATCTATAACTTACTACGGCTTGTTATTTTCTTTTTTCTCACAGATTGTTTAAATACATACCTCACTAACCTGACTCATTCATTCTGGGACAAATAACACTTTACTCTCTTTGTTAATGAATATTTTGAAGTAGAAATGTATAGTCGTTGAATAAGTGACTCTACATCTTCATTGATGGGGGGGGGGCGTACACTTTTTGTCGATATGGCGTTGGAAACTTGAAAAGAAAAGATAAAATTTCACATATTCTCACGGTTCTTCATCTTCCTATTTTTTATATAACACAAATGAACGTTAGTTCACCTTAAAAAATAGATGTGTGAAGAACCAGGAAAACTATTAAAATTTTATTGTTTTTTGTTAAAGTTTTAAAGACCACCAACCTGTATATAAGGGTCAACCTAAACAACCATTTTTATGAAGGATAATGCACCATGCCACACGGTAAATTTGGTGGAGAATTTTCTAGATCAGGAGGAAATAAGGGGCGTGGAATGAGATTTATTTTATAACCTTACCTTTCATGCTTAACCTCGTTATCGTCTGCTGATTAAAAAACTGCAAATATACATCTTGCTTGGCTTTTTCAAACGGGTTCGATATCTATATACAGTAGCGGCCATAATGATTTGAACAAAACTCACAGTATGTTCAATCCAAATAATGGTAAATAATTCATGATTAATTACTAATATAAAAAAATCATTGCTATAAGATGTACAAGTACATTTCACTTGTTAGTATGTTTGAAAATGCAGGTTAAGAGCAATAGAACATTTTTAGATCCAAAATATGGAGCTAAGAATAATGTGAATAGGTAACACAACTGATGTAGATGAGAAGATACAATGATAAAATTTACTCAACTAATAATTTTAGTTGTTAAATTATATTAGTACTTGGTATGTAGAACTTTAACTATGAATTATGCACTGATAGCTTCTGCTACATGAACGCACTTCCCGAAAGCATTATTCTTGTTATTTTCTTCCATTACTCTTGAAATATTTCTATTCTTACTTCTCTCTTATTCAATCTTCTACAATTTTCAATCGATTGAGAACCGAGCTCTGAGCGAGCCATTCCACGACACTTATTTCCTACTGATCCAGGAAATTCTCCACCAAATTGACCTTGTCGCCTGGTGCATTATCCCCTATAAAAATAGTATGTTAGGTTGCCCCTCCTGTATAAGTTGGTCTTTGAATCTTTAACAGAAAACAAAAAAATTCAATTGTTCTCGTGGTTCTTCACACATTTATTTTTTAGGGTGAACTAAGATTCATTTGTGTTATAGAAAAATACAAAGATAAAGAACCGCGAAAATATGTCATATTTTCTTGATCCCTTTTAAAGTTTTCAACGCCATATGGGTACAAACGCCAGTTCTTTGATAGCAAATAAAGGTACGCATCATTCCTGTTTTCAGCTCTAATGTCAGTTACTGCACCCGTTTGAGCTTTGGTTGTGTTTGTTTGTGCGCATATAAGTGTATATGGTATGACTGTGTACATTTGTGAGAGCGTATTTATGTGAAAGAATCTGGAGTTCATTTTGCCTAGCTATTTACACGAACAGTATATATTATCATTTACATGATCGAGTGTTGTATATTATTATTTACATGAAAAATGTTATATATTTTTATTTACACGTCAAAATGTTATATATTATTATACATATGACAAAATTTTATATACGAGTATATTTAGATTACGTGAATCTACATAACTATGTGCGTGCCTATTTCAAACCTTCATGGAATTTATATGACAGTCATATGTGAGGCTTCATTGTCTATCCAATTTCACCTTGCAATGTTTCACTACATCACCCTCTGTTTTACTTCATCCGTATCTTACGCAAAATTTAGGGAAACACTGATAAAAAAGAACCTTTACACCCTTATATTAGCCCTAGTTCACTCACCACCCATTAATTCAGAGGCCATAGATCTTATCGATAACTTCCATATTTATTTAAGGCTTGTGATTATAGGATATTTTACCACTTCATCATGCCCCTAATTGCCTAGTATTATCCATTAGCGAGGAATATATTCTCTGATATAGGACGTGATTTTCTCTCCTCAAGTTCAAATTATTTACCTATAATGACAAGGCACTCTATTATTTATCAAGGTATCAACGCTTTCACTGGACTATCAGCTATCGTGTTTCTTGAGAGCTCACTTAATAAATTTTTAAAAAGTAATTTTATAATCCATTATAAGCTTCCCTACTCACCTCAGATTTCAATTACCTTTACTACATTGCGAGTAATTTACCCTCTACATTAAACCGCCTTGCGCCCTGTACATTTTCCCTATACTCACCTAGATCATTTTTTTCTGTTTCATTTGTTGTTCTTCTTCTACCTCAATTACTAGACTGTATTCTAATTTTAAAATCCTCGAATCTCTATACCGATTCCTCAATTCAATTAACAAAATGTTTAAACGATGATACAATAGACTGCACTTGCTTCAATATCGTTTATGGTGACTCTCATTTGGTAAGTTGCTTTGATTATGACCAGGAAGTGCGACATTCGTTCGCTTCCTTGTTGGCAGTTATGTGTGTGTTGGCAATCAATAATTTTACAATGATAATATAATGTTAATCATAAGAGTGCATGTAATTGTATATTGTACTGTGTAAATGGCACATTTTTCTGTCAAAAAAATGCTCACATGTAATAAACTAATTTATTATCATAGGATTTCGATTACCCAAATTATACCCATTTAGGACTAGAGTCTTCCACTATTCCCTATCGAAACCAGAATTTAGATTGAATGAGACTAAGAATTGATCATCATTCCCTCGCTAAATATTTGATACTCCTGTTTTCAGTTTTTGTACTGAAATATTTTATTCTCTGTGCCCTCGTTTTTCTTTTATACTTTTCAAAAGAGAGGAGTGAATCAGAAATAAATTACACCAAAAGGCTCACATCTGGGACTGAAATGAAGGCATGAGTTTAATTGAAGGGATTACTATTAAATTAAAAGAGAGATAACATTTACCAATGAATTAGCTTAATAATCTATGTTGAAAATATTTAGAAAATCATAAGTAGTTGCGATGCGCTGTCATTAAGAATATAAAGTGTCTAATCGCTTCTATGAAATTAATTTACCCAGAAGGATGACTGTGGTAAGTTACGGAGATCGAGGAGAAGGGATGGAAAATGTTTTCGGAAATGACAAAAGGGGATAGGAAGATTTAACCCTGGAACCAAATCGTGGGGAGATTTTCCCCCGAGCGCATGATGTGGTCACGTGATTCATAGCCATGGACGCGCGGAAGCACGCTCTGCCTCTCAGTACCTTCAGTACTTTGTGTGACGTCTTGAAGTGTGGTGTGCGCTCTCACTCGGGGTTTGGAATTTTGTTATCTCTGGGGAAGGTTTGTGATTTGGAGAGAAATTCACCCGACGTTATGGTGAGTGTGAGAATTTTTACCAGGGTCATATACTCCCTACGTTGTGGTGACCGTACTATTTTGTGAAATCTTACGTGTGTTTTTTTTCAGGTATTAAGTTATTTATTTCATGAATAACAAAATGATAGCTGGTCGTGGCAAGTGGCTGAGTAAAGATGGACTTTCGGACATAATAAACAGATCAGGCCTATCGTTCCAAGATAGTAGTGATAGTGAAGGTGTTGATGATGTTGAGTCACATATTGATAATGGAAATGAATTCAGTGACAACCTAGAAAAAAGCGAACTATACGATAGTGACGAAGAGTATGAGCCCGTGATTAAACCAAGAACTAGTGATGAGTTTGAGGGGGATGATGCTCCTCCAAAGAAAAGAAAAAGGAAGATTTCACGTCCACACCAAGAAGAAGTCTTGCCCCTGCCAGCACTTCTGCTGCTGCCCCTGCTAGTTCCTTTACTACTGCCCCTGCCAGTGGTGGACAGAGAGGAAAACGCTACCTGGGGGCTGATGCTCCACCCGTTGTGGACTTCAACAAAACATCAATTTCCACCCGAAAGTAATTTCAGGTGATGCTGTCAGCCCCAGCACGTTGCAACAACGAGGAGGTTGTCAATGAACATCTTTGCAAGACACACTCCAGGGCCAACTCAGAAGGCAAGGGATATAATCGCACCTGAAGAGGCAATCAAGCTCTTTATTACTGATTCCATTGTTTAGAAAATCGTCAGTGGACAAGCAAACGTATAGAGCGTGTGGAGGAAAGTATGGCAAGTCAAAGTGCCACATACGGTGGTACAGAGCATAAGGAGATATTAGCACTCCTGGGAGTGCTCAAAGTGGCAGAGCAGCAGAGGGCTAACCATCTCTCTCTCATTGAGTTGTGAAGCACTGTAAGTGGGTGTCCCCTGTATCGGACAGCAATGTCCAGGGGGAGGTTTGAGTTTCTCCTATCCTGCTTGAGGTTTAACAACCCCGGAACCCGAGACGACAGGCAGAAAAAGGATAAGAATGTGTGGGACGAATTTATCGAGAAATGTGGCCGGCTCTATGTCGCATACAAAAACCTCACAGTGGACGATCAACTGTTGGGGTTTAGAGGGAATTGCCTCTTCCGGATGTATATCCCCAACAAACCTGCCAAATATGGCATCAAGCAGTCCTCATCTGCGATTCTGAGACCAAGTTCATGCTTGCTGTCATACCCTACCTTGGGAAGCAGGATCCAAGGCCATGGGATGGGGTGAAACTCGGGCATTACTTCACCAAGGAACTCATCAGGCCATACCATGGAAAAAACAGAAATGTGTGCAATGAGTTTATGCTCTAGAAAGACACGACGTTGGCCCCTATGTGTGTAGTATGACATCCTCAATTCAGCGAGCAACAATTCCCTCATCCTCAGCTGAAAGAACCCTGCAAGGAAGGGTATCAGCATACCGAAGAGGAGGGCATTCATGATAAATGTGGGGAGGGCACTCATCACTTCCTGGTCTCAGTCTCGCCTGTCATCGCCAGTCATGTCCTGCCAACTACACACCTTGATAACAACAGTGTGTGACCTTCAATCACTGGGCAGCTCTGCCGGGTCACCAGGGAAGTCATTTGCTGATAGTAAGTCACCCCTGGTACGCCGTTCTGACTGCCCTAGCAAAATCCGGCACCGCTGCAACAGGTGTGCCAAACCAAAGTGCTCTAGGCATCTGTACCCCACCGGCGATGACTGCCTGTTTAACCCATTAATGCCGAACGGTAACTATTGTTACCAGTGTGAATAAATGTATATATATCTTCAGAAAGTTGGAGAAAAATCATTTTAAAGCGTTTATAAGTTTGAAACAACTTTGAGCACGAGGTTGAAGCGGATATATAAGCATTCGACAGCATGAGTCACATTCAGTCGTCCTTGAAAGTTCAGAGGAGGTGGATGTCATTCGCGATGGCTCGACACACGATTAAAAACCCGTAAGTATCTTTATTTTAGTTTTATATTTCTTTACTCGCGTGTACTTGATTTATTAGCTTAAAGATGGTTCTGTCACATAAAAATATAATATAGTATGTCTTCATTCTAGATATCTTTATATAGAGAGATATATTTACAATGGTAACAAAAGTTACCGCTCGGCTGTGGTAGTATATAATGGTGGATAATGTACAGAATACGATTGTAGCCTTTTTTCAGCGCATTTGAACAGCGCTTTATATAAATTTTAAAATTAATAGTTTTCTATACATTATATAACTACTATAATATCACATTTGATACGAACGACTACGTATATATTTTGTATATATCTTGATAGCCGTTTTGAAATGGGAAAATTCAAATGGTTAAAACATTTTTTACGCCATTTGGAGTAATAGAAATTAAAGAGGCCTAGCTATTTTAAGTTTTATTTTTACTTGTTCTTTATTTTTAAAATAAAATGTTAATTAGTTTTTCAATTTTTAGGATGAAATTAAATGAAATTCACGATGCATTGTTGGAAGAAAATGATAACCAGCACGTGTTTGTTGGAATTGAGCCACCAACTGAGGATGCGACAGCTGAAACCGACTGTGATTCTGACTGCTCTGACGACGAGGTTTCCTGTGACCCTGATCATCTACCGAGAAGAATTCTTCTTACAAGTGTAATTTTGCCACCTGAGGAGCAACGACAAGACGTCGAAAGCCAACCTTCAACTTCCTCTGCTCTTCCAGCACCGAAACGACGAAAAGTAACCAATGTTTGGCATAAAAATAAAGCAAAAGTCATAGATACGGTAAGTGATTATGAACCTTGTATATCAAATAGTGAAACGGAAGACATCCAGAATATATTAGAATTCATTGGGCAATGTTGGACCGAGGATTGGCTGGAGTACATTTGTCACCAAAGCAAACTTTATGCCCAACAAAAATCACTCCAACACGACTGCCTAACTCCAGACAATTTAAGAGTTTTGTTCGGAATTCTTATTCTTTCCGGATATAATAGATTGCCAAATAGAAGGTTATATTGGACCCAAATGGAAGATGTGCAGAATACGTTAGTAGTAAACTCAATGAGGAGAGACACATTCGATCAAATAATGAGGTGTCTTCATTTCGCTGATAATATGTTAATTGATGGGGATCGGTTTTACAAAGTGAGGCCTATTTTCGAGCATCTAAATCGAACAAATAAAATCAATAAAACAGAAGAGTTCATCAGCGTTGATGAGATCATGGTGCCGTATTACGGGCGACACGGCGACAAGCAGTTTATAAGAGGGAAACCGGTTAGGTTTGGTTTCAAGCTTTGGGCGAGTTGTACATCCGATGGCACTCTTCTTCATGTGGAGCCTTACTGTGGCTCTCACACGAAAGTTCCAGATCATGGGCTTGGGCATGGACCCAATGTAGTTATGGAAATGATAAATAAAACGGATTTGATAAAAGGGCAACATGTCATCTGTGACAATTATTTTGGCTCAATTTCGCTTCTAAAAGAACTGTCTAATAAAGGAATCGCTGCTACGTCAACACTTCGAGAAGATCGCCTCGGAGGAGCTCCATTGCCGCAAAGAAAACTCATTGAGAAAAAAAAACGTGGTTACATGGAAGAGGCATTTACCGAATGTGTGTCAGTTGTCAAATGGAAGGATAACAAAGTACTCAGTGTAGGGTCAAATAAGCTAAGAGCTGATCCGATTCAAACAGCCAAGAGGTGGGACCGAATTGCGAAAAAACATGTTCAAATTGATGTCCCGAATTCTGTGAATGTGTATAATAAACATATGGGAGGGATTGATATTTTTAATCAGCAAATATCTGTGTATCGTATTCGAATCCGATCTAAAAAGTGGTGGTGGCCTTTATTCGCTTGGAGTTTGAATGCGCAGGTGGTAAATGCATGGATGCGGTATCGAAAGATAAAAGCTGCAGTAAGTCTGCTGGATTTTTCAAGGAATTTAGTTATTTCTTTGCTGAAAACATACGGTGTTGGACGAAAACAACCAGGACCAAGATGGCATCCATCTAACACGATTGAAAACACAGTAAGATTCAATCAACAACAGCACTGGACAGCAAAAGGGCAACAACAACGCTGCAGGTGCCGAGAATGTGGTCGTCGGACAGTATACATTTGCAAAATGTGTAACTTACCGATCCACCCAGAATGTATGGAGGCATTTCATACAAAGAAATGAACCGTATACTAATTTAGATTTGCCGTTAACTGTTTTATTTTTCATTTGATTAATTATCACAAAAGGTTACAGTAATCAAATTTAGTTATAAGGAACTTATATTTCAAAATCGAATATTTTGTTACGTTAATGCCGAGTGGTTACAAAAGTTACCAGGCTGTATTTTCTGCATTTCTGAATAAATGTCGATGTTAAACATATTATTGTGTTATTAATACCTACATTAACTATTTCCAAAGAAAAAAACTTATAAACTACCTTCAGATAATTTTCGGCATTAATGGGTTAAGGTGAGTTTATTTTTCATTGTGTCTCCATTTTCTGTTGAAATAAATGACTACCAGCTTTAGGAAAAGGATGAAAAAGAAATGAAAACGAAAAATTCAACCAAAAATATAACCATTTTTCACGTGTCTTCCATACAGATCCCAATTGCTTTAGAGAGCTGTACCGGACTCAGGCGAGGGTTCAATTACCTCAGGACCATTGTACAACAGAAGTCTCCACCTGTAGTACTTTTTTTGCCGAATTTTTTTTTAGTCTAGTTCACCATAAAATCCCTAACATTATTAAGATAAAGTACAAATTAAGGATACTAGGCAGCATTTAAAAGTTAAAGAGTTACTTTTTCACTCTATACTTTGTAATAAACCTTAATTGAAAAATATTATCCTGTTTTTTGATTTTCCAAAAATGGGTGAAATTCTCCCGGAGTTGTGGTTAGTTTGACTCAAATTGAACGTTGAGGTTCTAGAGTTAAAGGACGGTGGCTAGAAACCGAAGCGATGTGTTTTATGTGGCTGTACAGAGTGGTATTTAACTGAAGCGGCGCGAGGAAGGCGGGATAGGGTGGCGAGGAGATGGGTTACGAGTAAAAGGAAACACCAACCATACGATTCTCTTGCTATATATAAGGATACTTGCTGTTTTCCGTAATTTAGGGCTCCTAGTATCTCAACACCAAAGCAGTTTGTTCGATGCAGTGAATTTTGGTGTATGTGAGGTGTCTTCTAAGTTCCCAAATTCTTTTTTTAAGCGGGTATGAGTTTGTTTTTTTCGTGTAGTGTAGTTTGTATCGAGTGAAACAACATACGCATTTCAGCGCAGAGTTTTGTATATGCTGTTCGTGTGATGTTAGGATTGGACGGACTAGTATTGTTTTATAGGTGTATTTTAGTTTTTGTCTAGCAGGAATAAAAACCTGGGTGTTATTTTGTTAGTGTGCTTTGCTCTGTCTCTGTATGAAGTTTTGGCGTAGTTGGAAGTGTAGATATCTTCAAATGTGTTCACAACTCTCTTGGTGGGAGGGTTGTATGTGATACTTGTGAGGGATGGGAGGTTTTAAGTCTGGTGTATTTTGTGCATGGCGACTGTGACATCACAGGATTCGTTCCTATGAACCATTTTGTCTTAATTTTCAAATTTCAAATCTTCCTGTCTTCAAAAATAGCTTATAATAAATTTTCTATTTTTCCATTATGCCTCCTACAACCAAAATTAAACGTTTAAAAATTTGAATGGAATATATTTTAACCCTGACAAAAAGCACAGGAGATATTATTGATTGGATGAGGACTGCTGAGCTGAATACAATGTAGGGAAGTAAGGTGTAACGAACAGGAATTAAAGAAAACCATACATAACAATACTTCAATACACTTTATGTTAGTTTGGTGATAATCTCGTGAAATCTTTAATTTGCAACATTTTGCAACATAATGAGCTATTTTCTTGATTCATGGGGCTAAAGGTATGAACGATTATCATACGAGTATTATCTCTTAAATACCTGTACTATACATTGATTTATCATTCACATTTTCCTAGAAAAAAAATTGCAATACTAGAAATCCAAATTTTAAGCTTTCCTTCCCACCAACTACCTATTGTCTTTTATTTGCATTTTCCGGAATCGATTTGCAGTTCAAAACTAGGCTCCAATTTATTAATCACTACTGTTTGAGATGATACTAAAAAGTTTAAAAACAAAAGGAAACAAAAATATTATAAGCCATGTTAACGAAATAATTCATAAATAATTAAATACTACGATTAATAAATGCAATTGAAATCATACGTATTAAATTTGAGTCTATATTTTAAGTCAACAATAGCCATAAATACACACTTCATCCTATAAAGTTAGCTAACACCTAATCTAGCTCTAACAATCTATACCTTACTCGACACATCTTTCCTCAACCTCTCATATTTGCTTCGCTAATTTAGGGATATTTGATTTACAATCTGAGATATTCCTCCAAAATTTGTTCCTAATATCTACTGTTCACATCCTCCCGACCAAGATGATGCATAGCATTAGACTCTTATAAAATAATCCAGGGACGATGAATCAAAGTAAAGGCTTCCAAAATATTTAATCTATTTGTGCAATTTTTATAAGAGAGGAGAAAGAGTGGCCCATGATGCAAGACTTATACCATTATGGCAGGATTCAATCTCTCCCCTAAGCATAAAACTACTTTTTAAATCATTAGTTGACATTTATAATAATTTAATCTATTTTCCCTAATTTAAATTCCGTCATTTTATGCCATGAAAATAAATGTTAAACGGTATCCAAACGATTTTTATTTTCAAGTTTCTAATAATGTTGCTAATAATTTTATTTAAGGCGTTAAAATTTATGAGAGATAAACTATATAAATAAATATTGAAATAAATTTATATAAATTAACACCCCTATCACTGTTATTTAATGTTATAAAAGTATAGAAGACTCTTTGAATGTCGCCTCAAAAGAAAAAAGAAACTACGACTAATGAATTGGAAAAAAGGTTAGTCTCCGAAAGAAAGAGATGTAAATGATTCTTAAAATGAATTATCGTTATTCAAGAAAAGCACGCTTCATATGCTTAGCCAAAGACCTGATGAACATTTCCGTAATGATCAAATGCTTAAAGGGAGTAAAAAAAGAGTTGTTGTTCAATAATTAGAAGAGCCATTTGCCTCTCACGTTTGTTGGTAATCTGTCTTGCATTAGGTAAGGCAAAATAATATAGAAGTGTATGAATTTTATTCAGGAAATCTGCCCACATAGCCATTTTATGGCAGGTTATTTTAAATTATGTATGTAAGGAGCTCTAGATGGAAGTTCAGTATATTTGAAGAAAATAAGAAGTTTACTGCAGGATAATTGCTAAAATATTAGGAAAATTACATCTTTAATAATAGGTTGGCTTTAGGAGGAGATTGCCGAGGGGTTTGTTTTTGTGACAAATACAATTCGCAATCATGTTAAAAAGATACGAGAATTAAAACTAACATAAAATACAGCTAAGAAGTAACTAAAGAAGAGATAATAGTAAGCGAAAACAAAAATAAATCAAGTAATTCCGAAACAAATTAGATGGAAAAGAAATTCTGGGCGTAATAAATATGTGTATTCCAAGAAGATTTGGTGCTGGAGGAGAATGAATTCATGAGAGGAACCGTTCTCCTTCGATATCAATTGCAAACCGCGACTTCATATACATACATCGAGTGTCCCCCCAAAATGTATACACAGTTCAAATAATTGTAA
Organism: Ceratothoa steindachneri; assembly: GCA_963969495.1. NCBI lineage: Eukaryota > Metazoa > Arthropoda > Malacostraca > Isopoda > Cymothoidae > Ceratothoa > Ceratothoa steindachneri. The sequence continues at coordinate 14,838,349 of OZ018328.1, forward strand.
ATAATTATAAATTTTAAAAATGAAATGCATTTTAATAAACACCTACTTTAAAATTATTTAAAGTGTGTATACACTTTGGGGGTCACCCTGTATACATATATATATATAGCGAGAGAAGTTGGTTAATGCTTGATTGGGAAAGTGGTAGTTGATGGATTGAATGTGGTGGGGGTCACCAGTTCCAAGTTAGAACAAATATTCCTTCTCTGCTACATGATTCGAGTTCGTTCTTGAGGATGTCCACCAAATTAGTTTGTATTTAGATTTTTATAAACAACTTGATAAAAAATAACTTTATTTTGAAATGGGAGATTTAATGATGAATTGTGAATCCTATCCACCATGGTAAAAGGATCACAGTGACGATGACAAAGTGATGTGATCGACTGTCTTGATACTCTGTATCTGTATCTGACTTATGTGGATAATATGTGTTTTTTTTATATGTATAGAGAAGGTGGGGGTGACCAATGCGGTTGCTAGGGGATGAGATTTGTGTGAAGTGAATGTATGTTAATATGAGTTCGATAGAGAGACAAAGAGCAGAGATTACTTATCAAAGGAATTTTTTAGAAAAGAAAACGATATTCACAGAATTTCATTGTAGCAGACTGGTGTCACTAAAGAAATGGAACGAAAATGCCAAAGAGCAGCTTTCTGGAAATGGAGTTTGTGGCCATAAGGAAGATACAGTGACAAAGGCAAGATCAATCGATCCTATCAGATTTTTATTTTTTTAAGAGCTCATCTGGCGACTGCCTACTTGGGCATTAGTCGCCTTATTAAAAACCTGCCTAGTACTAGTCTACTTTAAAATAAAATTCAAAAACAACCCTATACCCAACACCAAAAAATAGGAAGCGATCAGTAAGCAAGCTCCTGCGTCGGGGGGAGGTCCTTCGACGCAGGGAAAAAAACAAAAAAAAACAAAAAAAAACCTCCAAAACCCTGGTTAAATAATAGGGAGAAGGCCAGCCTCCCTCAAAAAGTCAACAAGTCCACCAGTCAATGTGCACGCACTCGTCCCGAGTACAAGAGACAGGCGGTAGCGACCCCGCCCATCGCGGTACCGGAACAGGTAACGTGCGCGAAGATCACCCAGACTGGGACATTCGACAAGAATGTGCTAAAAAGTCTGGGGGACAACGCAGTCGTAAGAATAGGGTGCAGGTGAGCGCTCCATCAAATAGCAATGTGTCACACGAGTGTATCCGATTCGGATACGACAGAAAGTGACCTGAAACCGTTGCGGCATTGGAGGATAGGTCCATGGGAACAGTCGCGGTGCAATGGCACGCAACTTTATGTTCCCTTCGACCATCTCCCATCTTTTTTGCCAAGCAGTCCGAAGAGATTCCCGTATTCCTGCCGTGTAGTCAGTGTGAGGAAGAGCGAAACGCTGGTCCGGTCGCAGACTCCTCGCGGACTCTATGGCGCCCTCATCTGGGCGCTCATTCTCCGCAATTCCTAAATGTCCAGGAACCCAACAGAAGATAATCTCGGAATCCACCCGGCTCGCCAAAACCGTGGCGTCATGGATATTGCGAACCAGGGGATGCGGAGATTCCAATGCGGCGAGAACATTCAGGGCACTTTGTGAGTCGCTATTGATCAGAATCCGTTCTCTGACCCAGGCACGTCGCGTAATCTCCCGTACCGTATGATGTATTGCCACCAGCTCAGCCGTGGAGACAGACCCAGCGCCTGGCAGAGCCCCGCTGACTTCAAACAGAGGGGATACGGCGTAAATGCCGATCTTCTCTTGAGAATTGGAGCCATCCGTATACACTGGCATGTTTCCAGCGTGACACGAAGTGTGCTCCAAAAGGATCGAACACAATACCCCCGGCGCTGTACAAGAATTGGGAGCAGAGGCGTGGCGAAAAATAGCCAAATGTGGTACCCTTCAGGGTCGCATACTGGGCAGAACCAATGGCGCCACCGGCCCGAGAGCTATATCTAGCTCTCAAAGGAGTTTCCTGGCCCTAAACCTAGAAGGCTTAGTGTATGACTGGCGTCTCTCGGCGGAATAGGCACCGTCGAGATCAGCTGCGGATGCAGTGAGACCTGTTGTCGACTGAGGGAGGCACTGAGCTCGCACGTACAGGCTAGTGATGCACTGCACGCTGCTAGAGCAAGTAGCTACTCTCCAGCATCGACCAACAGGCTCTCAATGGGGGGAAGTGCGGAAGGCACCGGTCGCAAAGCGAAGGCCAATGTGGTGGATCGAGTCCACCGTCCGCAATAAACGCTAGACTGCGGATACATAAAACTCGCATCTGTAGTCGAGCTTCGAACGAACAAAGGATCGATAAAAAAGTAGGGCAGTATTCCTATCAGCGCCCCAAGCGCTGAACGAAATGGAACGGAGAATATCCATGGCGTGGCTCAAGAGACCTTAAGACTGGGAATATGAGCCTCGTAGGTGAGGCGTCAGTCAATACAAGACCAAGTAAACGGTGCGATTCAACCACTTTCAGGTGCAACCTATTAAGAAACAAATCTAGGTCGGGTAGAGCCGTGGATGGCGGCAAAAGTGCACTACCTTACTCTTGGCCAAAGAAAACCGAAACCTGTGTGCTTCGGCATAGCGAGAGACGTGGTTCAATGCCTGTTGAAGTCGACGCTCCAGAGTTGGCAACTTGGCCGCGCCAAAAAAGATCGAAAGGTCGTCTATGTAGAGCGTAGCGAGAACATCTTTGGGCAGCACCGAAGTGATGCCGTTGATGCTCAGGGAAAATGGTGACACTGAGGACACTTTCCTGCGGGACACTCTCTTCCTGCTCCTTTGGGCCGGAGAGTGCTCCCCCCACCCGTATGCAGAATCGACGATCTCACAAAAATTCAGATATAAACATTGAGAGGCGTCCCCTCGCCTCTTTCGTGTGGAGAGTCTAAATGATACCATATCGCTATGCGGTATCATAGACCTTCTCCAGATATAAAAATACCGTGGCGTAGTGCTGTCTACGAAGGAAAGCCTCGCAGACGGCCTTTTCCAGTCGGAACAGAGCATCCGACGTGGAGAGGAACTTGCGGAAGACGCATTGTGCAAAGGACAGATGGCCTCCGCCGTCCAGGAATAAGGCTAATCTAACATTTACCAATTTCTCCATCAACTTGCACACGCGAGAGGTTAGAGACATTGGGCGGAAACCAGCCAGAGTAGATTGATTTCTCCCCGGTTTGCGAAAGGCGAGAAAAGTAGCGATTCGCCAGGACTCTGGTAGGAGACCTTCCCTCCAGATCCTGTTTATCAAATCTAACAGAAAGGCCATGCCTCGCTCACCCAGGTGTCGAAGCATGGCGTAAAAGACATCGTCCGGACCATGGGCTGTGTCCACGCATGAAGCAAGAGCGGAGCGCAACTTAAACACAGTAAACCTGTCGTTGAAGGGTCCTCCGCCTCTGGAGGTAAAGTCCAGCCGGCGGCCTTCCGCGAAATCACGACGTGCATTTGATGCTGGCAGAGCAGCATCCCGGCCAGAGAATGCGAAGAAAGCGGTCGCGAAGGATTTCGCCACGGACGCTGGATCCGAGATTGCGGTCACATTCTCCTAGGGAACGGGAGCAGGGTCCTGCGAGAAATTTCCCCGAATCCTTTTGACTCGCTTCAACACCTCTTCCAGAGGGGTTTTTCAGTTAAGTAAAGACATGTATACCTGCCAGGATGACCGGCGGGCGTGCTTCGAAATATACCGGAACCTAGCCAAAGCCCGACAAAATGTACCGACAGTGAAATCGTTCAAGCAGCGCGAATAGCGCAGTAGGCAAAACGCTTTTGTTTGAGGGCCGTCTCACACTCGGCCAACCACCATGGGAGTGGTCAGCGTGCAAAACGACCTCATCCACCGACTTAAACTCCTCGACTAAGATAGAGAATTCAATCATTTCCTTAAATTCAGGCCACCGCGCTTACGCCAAGCACCACCGAGGTGGGGTCTCACACGGCAGTTGCCCTGAAAATGATATTTAAATGGGAAAGTAAACACCATCATGGAGGTCATCGACCACCCTCCAATCAAAATTAGGCTGTGCATCCGAAGAGCACAAAGATAGATCAAGGAAAGAAAATAAAGCGGTTCTCGGGCAGTGATGCGTAAAGTCATCCACATTTATAACACCTATCTCAAGCTCTTTGGTCAGATAGGCAAGGAATTGTCCCGTGGGATTTATTGAGTAATCTCCCCAGGGAGGATGTCTGCCGTTTAGATCTCCAAGCAAGAGAAAGGGCCTTGGCAACCGTGCAACGATGCGAAGGAATTCCCCAGCGTCGAAGTCAGCTGACGGTGGAATGTACCCAGAAATGATAGTATACCTCCGATCCAGGTGAAGCTGCACAGCCACTGCCGTAAAAGAGGAATCTAAAGTTAAAGGAAGAGCGGAGACATCATGCCGGGTGTAAACCATGAATCCTCCAGCCTGGTCCTCTTGAGGTGGTGGGGTCACAAAAGCCTTATATCCCAGGAGGGCGGTCAGTGGGCACGCGCCTAGCTTGGTCTCCTGCAGAAAAATAGCTAACAAGGAACGGGACGAGACTAGTCTCCGGAGCTCCTCCTAGTTATCCCAGAGTCCAAGGCAATTCCATTCAAGGAATATGGCCACTAGGCCTAGCTTGTAGGAGACGCGGGGTCCCTCTTCGAACAGAAGAGCCTTACGGTAATGGCCGTACGCTTCCCGGAGGCAGAACCCCTGGCGCTGTTGGCCGGCCATAGCACTGAAGGCACTGTCGCCTTCGTGGACTTATTGGTGGTGGTTGGGCTCGCCATGCGAGTCTTTTTCTCCCTTAGGCAGGCATTGCGGCTTGGGAGGCAGGGGGACCTCTTTTCGACGAACTACCATCTCCAGGGCGCTCAGCTCACCAGTAGGCGTGGGCGAAGGAGCCGTAGCTCCTTTGTTGCTCTCCTTTTTTCGGGGCACAGCTTTATGAACCCCGGAAGAGGGCTTCACGTCCACTTCAGGAATGTTACATCCGGTGAGTCTAACGACTCGGTGGAGGCACGTGGCCATTTCGCTTTGCGGAAAACGGTCACGCAGGGGGAAGGGGGGGAGCCCTAGTTTTAGCCGGGGCTAGGTGTGAACCCTTTTTGCCGCCAGCTTTACCAGGGGAGCGCCCGGGTTGAGTAGAACCCGCAGAAGCGCTATAAATAGGCGCGGACACAACCGTGCTCGTGGGCCTGGATCGGCCTGGAGCATTCCAACCATTGAGGCATAAGATGTCCAAGGCAGATCCGAGCGCGCCAGGACCAAGTCCTTAACCTCGCGGAATGAGAGTCGATTCTTTGTCTGAATGGCCAGGATTACTTTCTCAAGGAGATATGCAAGAGATTGCTTCGTGTGCGGCCTTGGAGCAATTTACACAGACTTCGGGTGACCCCGATTTTGCACGTGTACATAAACGATTCGTATGGCCGAAGCGGTTAAACTAATAGCACCACCGTGGCATTAACACGAATGCCTATACGCGGTAGCGGTACCAACCAGCACGCACCCCCTCAGGGAGCTTGTTGCAGTCGAAGGTGCCAAAGAGTGTAGGCGTAGGTCTAAAACCCCCTCCCTGTTTTCTCATCACACGTTCGACCTCGATCGCCCCATGGTCGGCCAGCTCGAAGGTGATGTTTTCTATGGAGTAGTTAACGAGTTCCCTCGCATAAACTACTCCTTTCACAAAGTTCATGTTAAAGTGCGGCGTCACACTCACCGTGGTGCCATTAAGTTTCCAAAGAGCACCTATCTTGGCCGCCTCGGCGGGATCCGCCGCATTCACCAGAAGGCCTCCGTCCAAGAAACCGGTCACCTTCAGCTCTCTACCAGTTGCGAAAGCTAATGCTCTCCTCTGATGGATCATGTTGCCCTTGGCCAACATGGTGCCATAAGTGGATCAAATAACGAAGAAGCGTTTGAAGCCAGCGGGCTCGAAACGCCAGGTAACCTCTGAATGAGGGGCTCCGATGTTATTGAGGCTCTGCCTTGAGCTCTTTTCGTTTTAGTCATAATTGGGGCCTCCGCACCCAGGGGCCTAGAGGAGTGGGATGTGCCGATCTTGGCTTGGTCGCTTACCAAAGTGGCAGCAGACCCATCCGTACCCGCATGCCCCGCGGATGAAGAGGAGCCTTGAGTCCTAATAGTCGCAGGGGCACCGGTTGGAGGAGATCCCTCCCCTCCTTGTACTGCTTTCGAAACCCGGGCTGTTTCAGGAGGGCCTTGCATAGGGGCGGATTCGGGTTAGGAGCCGTGCTTTGAGCCCAGATTCCCTCCCATATAGGGCCCCACCGTCTGAGGCTAGGTATCCTCAAGGACAATGTCTGTCTCAGGAGGGACCTACAGTTGGCAATTCTCCCCCAGAACATCGCAGGTCCCGTTGGCAGCGTAACTATTCAATTGTTGGTAGGCACAGGCCTTGACCCTGGCAAGGTTTAATATTCTTGCCAGCAGGTCTTTTGAGGGAAGCGACCAAAGGGGCCTGGCTTCCCTCTCTCCCCTAAGGGAGTTTGCCCTACCGAGCCGCTTCACTGGGGAGTGGTCGGCTATGAGCTTTTCTTTATATCCCATATTTTCATTAATGAGGTGTATAAATATTTTTCTCTTTTTCCGTCTTTTAGTCTGCTTAGTAAAGGACCATTAGTCGAAAGGCCTCGCAGTTCTCCGTTGTTTCATTTTCCTCGTGGCTGTAACGTTATTCATATATATATATATATATATATATATATATATATATAAATATTAAGAGGGAGAGATATATCAGTGAGGAGAGACATTTGGCCATTTAAATTTTATTATTTCTGAAATATTTTTTGCTTCGTTGCTTATAAAACTACCATAAATCTCATAAACAAATATATATATATATATATATATATATATATAGTTATATTCACTTATTCGAATCAATAAGTATAGAATTTAAAAACAATCTTCTTAATGGTTGACATAATGCCTGGAAAATTATCTGACACGAAATATTAAATGTTCGCTACAGTATTTTCTAACTTTTTTTAGTTTGAATTGGCCGTTTTATAAATAAAACCTTCAGTTCCTACTGAAAAAAAAATAAAAGATGAAAACTAAGGAAAAAGTTTATATATATAATAATAATTAAACGCTAGAGCACCGCTTCTTAAACCTGAAATCATCAAGAAGAAGGAGAATGGATTATAGGCAATAGACAAAATGAGAATTATCGAAGGCAGGCAGCGATGTCGCAGCATGGAAAGGCAAAGGTAAATAACTCGGTCGGACAATAAAAAAAATAAACCCAAAAGTATACCAAACTTGACCAGTGATGAAAATAAGAGAAGAGAATAAAAGAGATAAAGAAAAAGAGGAAAAGATATGAAAATTAATAATCAATTTAATGTGTATAACGGTGAAAATACATTGAAATATATTATGCACTAGAAACTAGGAAACAGAACTCCACAGGGCTGTAATTACTAAAGTATATTTTATTATTTTTCTAAATTGTAAATGGCATTTTTCCTCTTCATACGTATTTTTAAACGTTAGATTAAAAAAAATTTAAGTTTCATTGCTTCGAGAAATGTTGCTTCAAATGAGACTTCTACTTAAGGATTCGTTTCCTTTTTCCTGGGAAACACTGTGTTTTTTTTTTTTTTAAATTTGGCTAAAGAGTTTTTAAAACAAACATTCTATATTTCTTTTAACAATGTAATTTAAATAATTTAAGATGTACCAAAAATTGTTTCCCATTCGCCCAAATTATTTACTGAGATAACCTGAATATTGAAGAGACTAAACGGCACCTATGCATTTAATGGTATTATGAACAGGTATTTTGGGTATAGGCGGCGACTCATAGTGAAGGCCAAAAGAAATGTGTATTTTCTTTACGAGACGAGGAAAGAAACTAATAGTTCAGGAAAATTTTAATTTAGCAGTCTTTAGCATATAAAGCGTAAGGTTGACGGTACTATAGTAATTTTTTTGCTGATTTAAGAAAATTAAAAAAAAATAATAAGAAATTCATTTTAACTCAATAAAAACAATTAAAGGTAACGATATACGTTGCAACTTATACGATAATAAAACAAAGGAGAAGCAAAGTTTGAAAATAGGAGGTAATAAATTATTATATTAGGTTGTCGAGAAATTAATGGTTTTTAAGGGCGAAATAAATGCTTATTAGATTTGTTTTAGTTGTCCAAAATTTTCCGCAAGTTGTTTAAAAATAACTAATAATTTGTAGGCCTGTATAAGTTGTAGTAATGTTTAGGCCTCTTTTAAACTACCTATGACTTGGGCATTGTAAGCCAATAATGTCTAGGCATTTTTCTAATTAAAATTTCTTAGAGCCTTTCATTAGTTAAATCGGCAGCTAAAATTTACATCAAGTAAATCATACTTTACGAATATAGGAAAAGGATTAGCAATTAGACTTTGAAGAAGTGCGTGAAAATGTGCTGATTATTTGTTGGGGTCAGCGTTAAATAAAAAGATTTATTTCATCCAATTTCCAACATAAATCTCTTGAAGCTTGTGGCCGCTATATAATGCAATTGATCCTGATGATATTTCGTATCTTATGTTATCTAATCCTTGATAGATCATTAGGTAAATAGAAAATATTTTGAATCTATGTTAATTCATGGTGCGTAAACTTCTTGTAAACAAAGAAAGGTCTACAAAAGTTTTATTTCATTTCTATTTGATCGAAATGCCCTCTAGCCAATTATGGAGAGCAATTGGACGTAAGATGAAAAGTGCGTTTCTTACTGCTAAATTACATAAGTGCAAAAAGTAACGGTTGCATTGTAACTAGAACTTTGCTCTAGGTAGAATATAAAAATAGTTATTTATTACTCAGCTCGAAATTTAAAAGTTTTATTTAAAATATCAGAGGTTTTTCAATTAATTAGGGATCAGTTTAGCACGCCAAAGTTAGTAAATCAATGCAATCATCCCGCAAAGCTAAACCAGCCAAAATTCCTATGATTAGTTGAATGGTCTTGGCCTGATGCGATTCACTTGATAGATACGATATATGAAATAAATAAATCGTGGTGACTAAAAATATCTTTCTTATTAATGGCATAAGAAATTTATGTATAAAAATGAATCTTTAAATATAAAATGATTTTCCCTAGGATGTTATATTTGCTGTACACTTTCCTAAAAGAGCATGACGAAAAAATAATGCTGAATATTGAACTTTTCATTTAGTAAATAAATATCGGTGAGAGATTTTGAGATAATTCTGGAAAATAGTAAACATAAAAAAACGTTTTACAAAATAAACAATTTCACATTACCTTTTAGTAGGAATTAGGAAATAATTCATGGATGCTTTAGCTAATTCTAGTTTTGGCTTTTCATGAGATTTTCATACCCACCAGTGACGAGGACAATCCCATGCATAATCATTTGTTTAATAATTGTAGGAGATAAAAACGAACCATATGACAAAATATATTGTTTAATAGGTCAGGGACTATAAAAAAATTCTTCAATCATCAAATTGAAACTTATTCAGATACTAAGATATCTGGGCTGATATAATTAGTGGAAACAAAAGAAATAAACCTAAAAGAAGATGAAAACAAATACAAACGGAGCTACCAATAGAAAACTTAAAAGAATGTTAAAAACTGTTAGATAGAAGCTTGTAAGCCCTAGGCCATTGGAAGAGGTGGTAGTTAAAGAATTATACAAATTGTTCTATTTACAAAGGTACACAGATCTTCTCAGAAAGCAAGTGAAGTCTTTTTCGTTGGAAAAAGAAAGTAAAATCCGATATACATAGTTCCCTTGACTTTATTCACAATAATTTGTAAATTTCTAAGTAACAAATCACTCCATATTTGTAAAAGGGGTGTTGTGAAGACACAACCCAAATACACTTACTATATTCCTAATTTAACTTCATGATTTAAATTTTAGAACTTGTTTAACCACAATCTAGGGCAAAAATTATATATCATATAGATTTATCGCTGATTATTTATCAAAATCATTTATTGTTATGTATACTACTAGTTATGTAAATTTATGTCAGTAAACATTTGAGGTTTCTTAAGACTAGCATAGTCCAGCTTAGCCTATAATTGGCGTTCTAGAATCTCGTGTTCATAATGAAGTTCTTATTAATTGTATTTAGTGTTGTGGGACTTTACCCTGCCCGTAACATTATTCACAATCGTTTATCTGCCGTTAATATCAAATTGCTGTATTACCTATATAGATGAGGATGAGGAATAATGAAATCGTATTGGATATCTTCTAAGATTTATATAACATTGTTATATAAATTGTTTTACTCTTGTCTTCTGCTTTCGTGAGAGTTATACTTATTCTTTTGTTTTTGAAAATCCTCATGGATCTTTCCGCTAGTTATTATTTTCTCTTTCACGTTGGTGTACATCAGTATTAATCCTTAATCTTTCAATTCACTGCACTCTTTTTTTTCCATATTTGTTAGTGATGCCACTTTATACATTTTAGCCCATGATTAGTTTGTCTCTATCTTGCATAACTGCCCTCTGTCTTTTAGCCAGTTTTTTGGAGGTATGAGTGTTCGGTATAAGTTTAAACTTTTTCTGAGTTCATGACTTCTATATATTCATGTGCCTTAATCCCTCTTCATAACTATTAAATGATCCCTAGTCACGTTTAGGTCCTTATGTTTTTTTCTCATATCATCCACAAAAATCCGTCCAATTTCATTCAACATAACTTAGATCATTCGATTTTAAGGCGTTCTGTTAGGAGTCTGAGGAACTTCTATCTCTCACAACTTTTCCTCGTAATTTTCTCCTATAGACCACCTGTACATCTCAGTTCTTTTTTGTTGTATATAAATATGAATCAAATTGTCTTTCTTTTGGTTTTACAGAGATGGTTTTTTATTTCCTAAGAGCTATTTCAATTATTTTTTCGAAGGGCAACTCGTTTTTCAATATTATGAATGCTACAAAGAGGTATACTTTTACAAGTTTAAAAGGTGTTTTATATTGAGCTATACACATACTAGATTTACACGGGTCTCCGCAGCTAGGGTGGGGGGAGTGACGTGGTGAGGACGGTCACTGTACAAACAAACGGAAAATATTGACCGAGGGACGCTTGAATGATCTTGAACGCAAACCAAGACGATAATGAGGCTTACATGGGGGGAGGGGGATATGGAGCACTTACACATCAGAGTTGTGTGTGGCTATTTGAGCGCGCTGCGTTCCAGGAGCGGGGGAAGCGGGTCGAGGTAGACTCACATGAATTAACAGGAATACAGGGAGCTTGAGGGATTCTGCGAGAATAGCGAATACCGACGTGGGCGGACAGAGGATACTCAGCGGATACTGCCTTACAACTCTGCGCCTGAGGGTTTATAGGGATCGAATGGAGTTTTGCCCCCTCCATCCAAAGGGGAGGGATTAGCCGCATCGGCGGATGAGAATAGAATCGGCCTTTTCAGCTCAAGCACGACAAGGTTCTTATCCGACTTAAGATGGCTCTTCTGGGCTCTTGCATTTGTCGCAACTTTCTGTGATTGCCGCATTCCGGGTCATCGTGGCGTCTCACGGAGTCTCATAATTTCGCACCTCCATTAGCGCAGACAAAAAGTGTCGCACAAGTGTCTGTTTTCTCTCTCACCATTGAAGGGCAAGGCAGCGCGTATCTTCCCCTCTCTCTCCCTCTGTAATCTCTGACCCTCCTACATCACCAGATGGAACTTCAGGGAAAGAAGTGACATCGTGAATGATTATTTAGGGAGGAATATAACTCAAAGTCACATGACAATAGTGGATAAAGTTGACAGTACATATGGCACATTTTTAAAATAGAGCCAAAATACAAATTAGTGGAGCTAGTGGGGGAGGGGAGTATACCATAAACATACAAAAGGTTATACAACTACACGTCATGATTGCCGAAGGATACTTTTCACTATTATAGCATTATGTGGGGATCACTGGCCTGAGGTTAAGTTGCCTACGATTATACAAAAAAAGAAAGTTTAGGATATAATAGGAATTCATTGCACACAGATAAACAAACAAAAACAAATATATATATATATATATATATATATATACATAAAGGATACGCGTTTTATTAATATATAGGGAAATATACGAATATATTTCATAAATTAGTATTAATACATGAAATAAAAAAATGGAAATGGCTCGGAATTAGTTTGGAGGTGGATCTAACGGTTTCCTACTTAAATTATCAGCCATACAGTTTTTGGTGCCTTTTAAGTGCAGAATGCGGAATTAGAATTTCTGGACCAACAAAGTACAACGCATCAAACGACCGTTATTGCTCTTGACGTTAGATAGGTATGATAGGGGTTTGTGTTCCGTTTCCACTACAAGTTCTTTGCCTAATAAATACATTCGAAATTTACAAATTCCCCAAATGATATCGAGTGCCTTTCTCAAGTACCGCGTAATTTTTCTCACACGCGAGTAGTTTTATGCTTGCGGAAGCGAACGGGAAGCTTTTGCCATCCTCATATTGGAGGAGGACACATCTTCTACCGTTATTACTTGCATCGGTGCGAATTTCAAAGAGTTGTTCCAAGTTAGGGAAGCTGAGGCTAGAGGCAGATGCCAACTTCGCTTTGAATTTGCTTAAGCTTTGATTTGAAAGTCGCGTTCCCTCGAGGCGTTCGGGGCCATGCATCTTTAATAGCTCGCAGAGGGTGGCAAAAACAGTGGCAAAGTTGGATATGAAGCGTCGTCTTTTATTAGTGGCAATGGCATGTCCATGAGGGCAGGGATCTTTTCCTGCAGGGACACTAATCGATTATTCACGATATGTAAGCCGAGGTAATCGATAGTGCTTAAAGCAAAGTGGCACTTGCCGGGGCAAATTGTAAAATTGTGTTCCCGGATCAAAAGTGAAGGGCTTGAATGGTGGTTAAGTGTTGATCACCATCTTGGCTGGCCACATAAACATTATCGAAATAGAAGGTGACGTTGGGTAAGCCTTCTAAAATCATCATCATCATCATCCGGTAATAATTTCTGCAAGCCAACAGCCCAAAAAGGAGCTGTCGTAACTACATAAGCCAGTTCTCAGTGGGCAAAGGGGTAGATTTATTCACTTCTTCCCTCAGGAGAATCTGCTAATAGGCCTTGCATAAATCTAACTCAGAGATGAATTTAATCATCTTAAAAAACGGTGGAGGTCCTAATCTACGGTGAAGATGTGTTCGTTATCGAATACAGTAACAGTTTAGCCTTCTAAAATCGATGCACATTCGATAAGAACCATCGGTCTTCGTTACCATGACAACCGGGGAACATCAGCTTGACTCCGAAGGTTCGATGATCTACAAACTTAGAAGTATATCCACTTCATTATTAAATGCTTCCTGGAGGTGTATAGGCAGGAGGTAGAGTTTAAACTAATGGGTTCCTAGGGTGGTTAGCTTCTATTGTGCCTAAAGTGAGTAGCAAAATCGAGGATCTCGGTAATCACGTGATTAAAGCGACTCATGAGCGCTTGCAGTTGATCCTTTTGCATATCTAAATTTCCACAGGCGGGATATTATTAATGTCGCCCTGGAGATGCAAAGGAAATTCCTTGTCTTGCTCAAAGCAGGCGACTTGGATAACGCAAAAGGGGTCCAAGAGGTAGTCAGATTCTATGAGGGATTAATCGTCGATTGCAAACCTCCGGTTAATTCTCGCGCGCCGGTGGTATCGCTTGAGCATATTAATATAAAAGAGCCTTCCTCCCGAGGGGGTTTCAATTAGGTAATCGACGGGGCTCGCTTATCGACTATGGGGTAGGGGCTCTTCCAAGGCCCAACCGTGGAGAAAAGAAGCAAAACTTCTTCCCCGGAGTTAAATTTCCTTTCTTTCGATTTGTAATTGAAGTATGTCTTATACTTGTAGTTATGAATAAGAATTATAGATTTTGATCCAATTTCTTATTGGATCAAAGTTCATTTAGGATAGTCACGTTCCTCTGTCGTTTCTACCATATAAAAGTTCACTGGGGAGAATCCTAATGTACGATGGGGGGTTTCCCGGTAGGCAAAGCGGGCTACCGGAATGAAGTGGTGCCATTCACTGGGCTAATCTGCACACAACTTCCTGAAAACGGCCTTATGGTTTCTATTGAGCCTTTGGAACATTCCATTCCCACTGGGATGAAAAGGAATGTTAAGCAGAGGCTTGATCATCAATAATTTACAAACATACTCATTAATTCGGAGGTGAACTGACGACCACGATCCGAGAGTATTTCTTTGAACACGCTAAAACTGGAAAAAATTGTAATAAAGTCTTCGGCGCAGGAGATGCTTTCGATTTTCTTGAGGGGTACGGCCTCTGGAATTTGAGTGGAAAAGTTGACCAGCGACAAAACGTAACTATGGCCTTCGATAGACGGGGGCTGGATCGGTGTAATTAGGTTGATAGCTACTCGGGAGAACCGGTATTCATGTGACTAAAATGACCAGCAAATAGGTTATCGTGAGCGGCCTGGTGGATTAGAGGGACGTCGGAACAGGATACACATAGTGTGCGGGACTCGGTATCGTTTTCTTGGTGAATACTCGATAAAGGAGGTCGTCCTTGACAAGGAACGAAATCACATTATTCCCTCTGATGGTTTCGCGTGATTTACTCTGGGCTTTGGTTCACAACAAAGGACGAAGAGATTCACATTCCCTTTGGCTTTTAGCAAAACCATGGGTCATCGCACTCTGGAATTCGCGAGCACACAGGGGTTCCAGAGGTGTATGGGCTTTCATTTCCTTCTTCAGGCGGGAACAGGCAGTAACGAGTTGAGACAGGTCGGCCGAAGAAAATGCCATCCCAAAGGCCAACCAATAAAATACGCACAATCAATGTAGCAGCAGTGAACAATGGGGAATTTTTGGGCAAGGCCCCGAGTAATTATGCATAGGGAAAACTTATCGTGGTCCGTAGCCACAGAAAGGAGTATTGCACCAGATACAACGATGCACGTGCTCTTAGTATCACGGAAAAGATGGAGATTTGGCACCCATTCAAGGCTCCAGTTTCAAATGAGATGGTTCCAGGGGTACTTTTATCGAAAAAAAGTTCACCTGGTGGCCAGCAGTATTTGGCGGGTTTGAATAAGAGGGAACTTCATTTTGCGACAGTGGGAGCGTAGAAATGGCACTGACCTGGTGGACCTGGTAAGAAGGAAGGGCGCTTCTTAACTGCGAGTTTTGAGGGCAGTTGGATCTCACGTCGCCTGGAACTCTACAGAAATAGTACACGATGCTCCTTTTAGGAAACGACAAAGCAGGGAGATTGGGAGAAAAGGGCTTAATATAATGGTGGTCTGAAGAGAACAGGGGTTTGAGTCTGGCAGGCCCAATCACCTTCACGAACTTATTCCCATTATTAGGAACAAATTTTTTCTTGCTAGTTTTGGATTTAGGAGATGGGGGCTCTGATTCCTTTCCTTCATTCGGATAGCAGATGTGGCTCGCCCCGTAGACGTCTGCCTCCTCGATGCAGTCCGTAAGACAATGCCACCTCCGGTCGTTCACGAAGGATCTGATTTCTGAAGGGAGTGACGCATGAAATTGATCCTTGAGGACGAAATTGACCAGGGCGTCGTATTTATGAGGCACCTTGGACGCGCCAATCCCAAAATTAAAATGAAGCCTAAGGGAGTAGCCAACCTCTTGAAAGGTCTGGTTAGGTTGAATACGACACTGCCTAAATTTAGCTCCATAGAAATCCGAAATAATGTTGTATGCGGCGAGCAACTTGGATTTTAAAGATGAATAATCAATTGTTGCATCAGATGGAAGGAGATAAAATTATCTCCTAGTTAATAGCTCAACAGGGGCAATAATTGGGCTATGCCGTCCATCTTGATCTCCCATTCGTTCACATAAAAGATCTTTTCGAAGTGGGTGAGATAAGACTAGAAGTCTTCGCCTTCTTTAAAGACGGCGAATTTTATGACCGCAGACTGCGGTTAGTATAGCCAAATACTCAGAGAGTTTATGGACAGCGTCTCCTTCCGCGCTCTACTCATCTCCTATTAGAATTCTCTCTCTTTCTTCTCGCTCCTTTTCTCTTGCTTCTGTCTCTTTTTTCAGCTCTTTATTTTATTTGTCCTTCCTGAATGTAGGCCATCGAATCTTTTTCACTGAGTAGGAGTCACCCACCTTAGGCCTTAAAAATTTCAAACATCGACATAGTTGCTGATTTCCGCGATGGGCACAACGAAAAGAATTTAATTAACGCACGACAACGAGTATGGGAGAATAATGGGTTCCTTCACGCACTAACATAATTGCGAATGGTCTTGCTAACCAACAAACACATGATCAACAAGGAAAGAAGGAAAAAACTCGCGAGAGAACTTTTGCGGTCGAGATTTTACTGCAATTGAGACTCGAGTTACAGCACCTCTAGCACAGCAATACGAGAAATAATACAATTCTTCTATAGCTTCAAATTGCGGCATGAGATGAGGCCTCGAAGAAAAAAAATTGAATTCCGTCGAGGAGTAAAGTTAATAAATAGTTAAGCACGATGACTCGACAATCCATTCACCCCCCAAAATAAATAAGATCGGGAACAAATATACTTCGCAAATAGGTATGCAATGGTTATTTCTCACCTTTTAAACTCCATAACTGGAACTACAATTAGCCAACAATTAACAATTTAACCAAGGTTAACCAATAGATTGAACAAATATCAATCCAAGGATTAACCAAGACTAACCCCACAAACCTGCTACTGGATTAATATAGATGTCGTAGATTAACTCCGCACACCTTACACCAGTTTAATATAGATGTCGTAGAATAGGGTCAAGTTCACCCTTTCTTTTTTAGGAGTGCTTGGCAAGTTTACAATATAAGAAGGGTGCATATTAATTGAAAGTATGTGGCCAATAGTCGACTATCTTGGAGTTCCAGGATAGCAGAAAATGGGGAAAAAATTACCAGGTCCTTTTTTTTTTTTACAAGGTTAAAAGGAATTTTAGAATAAGCTATACATATAATAGATTTACACGGGTCTCCGCCGCTAATGGGGGAGGGAAAACGTGGTGAGGACGGTCACCATAAAAACAAACGGACAATATTTACTGAGGGACGCTCGAACGATCTTAAGCGTAAACTGAGCCGATGATATGGCTTACACTAGTGGGGGAGCGGCGGAAAGAGCATTTGCACAAGAGAGTTGCGTGTTGCTCATACCTCGAAGATTGGGTTCGAGTGAGTAATTCTTGCCTTGGCTTAAAGTTCAAACAATAGTCTCTGGAAAATGGCTTACTTGGATAAATCTAAATTCGAATTTTTTAGTGAACACCCTCAAACTACGAGTATATTGAATGCCAAACATTAATTCATATAGCGGAGAAAACTATTTGTTCTAACTTGGAACTGGTGACCCACGCCACAATCAAACAACCTTGCTTCTCGCTACAAGGTGCTGAAGCATCCTTATCTTCTTTCCATATATATATATATATATATATATATATATATATATATATATATATATATATATATATAATACTTGTAATTTATTTGTTCCTTAGGTATCTGATATGTAGTACGAATATTTAGACCCAGGTGATTACACTAATCATTTATTGACCGGACGTTTCGGAACTTCACTAGGGCCATAAACGATAAGAGTTAAAAGATTGCATTATATAATGGCTAAAAAAGCAGATGAAGACAAGTTAAAATAATAAATATCTTCCCAAAGAATGCAGGAGATGTGTGTGATGAACATGGAGAGAAGTGCCATCAAAATATAGAGTCGATGGAAAACAGGTATTAGAGAAAATGGAGCCCTGCTATGCTGACTGACTTCTGCTGGGAACTGAAGCGTGACACAACTGAGACGTCTTACAAACGAACAAGTAAATATTACGATGCAGGTTAATACATTATATAATGCTAACAAATATGCTGATTCATTATTTATTCATGAAGTAATAACAATAGACACATTTAATCTGACTTTTGGTGCAAAAGGCATTTATCGTATCGTAGAAATCGGTATCAATTGCTAAATTATTAAATCGGAATTTTACAAGAAAATGTTACGTGATGGGTAATATTTGTTCGCAAATTAGAATTTAACCCACTCAACTTCATAATAAAATGCACATGAGCTCGATGTTTTTTCTTGATAATGATATTTGTTGAACAGTGATTATGAGCATTTAATTGGTTGATGTGTTGACTTCTTCACACCTCTCTCCAAAAGAGGTTCATATGGCAAAGAAATTCCTCGGTATAATAAAAGATCTAAAACAGTAAATATTCAAATGCACGATATTCAAAATTATCTAAAGCAACCTAAAGAATGTATCTTCTCTTCTATTATGATTTTAATTAGAAAACAATAATAAATTTAAACAAATCTAATCAGCACAACGATATTATCAAATACAGGTATTAAATTTCAACTAAAAGAACATTTGTAACAAAGCTGAAAAGTGAGATGCAATACTATAATAAAATATTTAATTAAATATGATATGCACACAAAATTATTTGAGTCCCAATTCGTGGTATCTTAAAATATAAAAACAAGAAAAAAGAAAGAAGGGCTACCAAATATTTGTATATAATACCTCATTTATGTTCAGTTCCACCCGCACAGAGAAGCCAAATTTTACAAGCAATTAATTTTAAGATGAATTTGAGTCCAATTTATTTTCATGTAGCCTTTGTTAATACCTATATTTGGAGCTAAGCCAGACGCACCCTTTCAGTATACTATAAGAACTAAAAAACAAAAGGTCTATTAAATTCATACTCATTTGTGGAAAATCCCTGTAACCAGGTTGTCTAAATGTCTCTAATTTTTGTTTCGTCAGTGCCGCTGGATATTTCGTTCCTTTTGCCTAACTTTTAATTTAATCTTCATTTCATGCTACGCGGTGCCTTTATACCAACAAGAATGATAAAGAATTTTACCATGGCTATATACGAAACTCAACATCGTTGGTACTAAACCAGGAGCTCCATGGTTCCTCATCGCCACAACATCGCATCCTATTGCTCAACTGTGTGCCCCTTGACGGGAGAGATTTTCGTGTTGACAAGCAAAGCGCGTATCCATTTAGCTTCTTCGCTGATAACCTCTCACCTTTGTCTCAACTTCAACTATATTTATTAACACGCTTCCAAATGTCGGGAAGCCTAACATTACAATCTATGATTTTCCAAGCTTATTTGTACTTTAAAGACGTATATAAGTATTATCAAATTCAGCTTTGAACTCACATTTACTTAGTTTGTATCATGCTACTAATATCATTCTTTGTCAAACTTAAGTGTCAATTATTGTGTTTTGCACCACTTGACTAGTCTAACAATGTAGACGAATGAAAGTCGTTCAGATAAATCGCTCCTAAACAATGCAATTTAAAACGCGATTTGAAAATGGACTTGAATAGTTTGGGCATTATGGTCTTTTCATTTAGTCTCTATATTCATTTGTTCTGCAAGTTATTCAGCTGATTTGATATTCCTTAACTCGTCATCGATCTTTGCTTGGCACCTATATACTACCATGTCGATTCGTCTCTTTCTAGTCTTCTTTCGGTGACTTTCAGCCCTTCCTCTTTTGATCTCTCCCTTATTTGGTGTGTGATCTTAAGACGGTAAAACATATGGGGGGATCCATCGATTTCTTCTTTAGGCCGATACATTTGTCTTGAGAGCGCCATGCGTCCTCAGTGGCAGCTCGACTTCCTCTTTCGATTGTAAATGTTCTTAATTTTGTTTCGCATCGAATTTCTAATTAGTTCTCAGCATTTAACGACTGGTAGTAAAGGGTTAACTACACCCAATTATTAACCATTTGTTCTCTTTCAATTTTAATGCATTCTATTTCACGCCATACTCCCCCGTAAGGGTCGCGGTGATTTGCCATCCTGGGCTGCCGTGCTGACGGGGTACAGCGCCCCGTCGGGCCCCAGCTTATCCTCTCTTCCTTTTTTCAGATAGCCTGTATTTCTCTCCTACTTCATCGCTTTTCATACAACCTCTCCCACAACTTTCTCTGCTAAGCCTCTAACTTCACAGGGTAGATGCTCACCTTCCTCTCAGCCAACCGTCCCGGATCGGGGCTGAGGGGGAAGGGGACAATGTTCCCTAACCCCTTAGCTCCGGTCTGGGGTGGCTGTTATTTAACAACCTGCTTCATCCCCACCCATACCTCCCTCACATCCCTTTTTCTCTCCTCTTCACATTCTATCAATTTTACGCAGTGTTCAAGGTGGAGCCGCCATGCCGATGGACTGCCAGGCCACCAGGCGGGAGGGGCGGTCCGAAATGGCGGCGCCTGGCTTTGCCAGGCCTGTAAGCACCTCTTGCAGTGCGGGTCACCATGCCTAAGATGCACAACCTAAAAAAAAAACAACCCTCAACTTCCCCTTGCTTATCAATGGAGCCGCCCTTGGGCAGCTCCACCAAAAAAATGAAGGTATCTCCCCCCTGTGCTTGCACATGGGACCCTCCATATTTCTTTAACCGGAGAGGAGGCTTACTCCTCTCCTTCGCCTGCGGGTTCAGGGGACTCCCCCTCACCGCCTTCTATGGAGGTGCTTACGAGCACCTCCCTTTATCCAGCAGGAGTCCCCTCTTTTCTTTCATATAGTACTGCCAAGAAAGCCAGCAGGCAGCCCATTGCCGACTGCCCCTTGTGTAAGCGGCTCGGTAGAGAAAACCCCCTTAGGGGGAAGAGGAAAGCCAAGCCCCTTCGGTCGCTTCCCTTAAAAGACCTGCTGGAAAGAATTCTACACCTTGCTGGGGTCAAGGCCTGTGCCTCCCCACACAAGCCTGGCGACACTGCCAAGGGAAGCTGCGATGTCCTGGGAGGGGATGGCCAACTGGAGGCCCGTCCTGTGATAGGCATGGTCCTTGAGGAAACCCAACATCAGACTTTAGGGCCTTTCATGGAGGGGAAATCCGGGCTCGGTGCCAAATACCGAACCCAAATCCGCAACAAAGCAAGGTCCTCCTCAAACGGCTGAGGATTCTGAGGCAGTACAAGGAGGGGAGGGATCTCCTCCAGATGGTGCCACTGCGAACACCAGGACCTTCTCCATTTCGGAGAAGGACCTGGCTGAGGCCGGTCCATCTAGCCTAGGGGCGGAGCCTCGATGACATCGGGGACCTCATTCAGAGCTTACCTGGCGTTTGTGAGCCCGCTGGCTTCAAGCGCTTCCTTGTTATTCGCTCCACTGATGGCACCATGTTGTCAAAGGGCAACATAATCCATCAGAGGAGAGGATTAGCTAGTGTAATTGGTAGAGATCCGAAGGTGACCCGTTTCTCGGCCAGAGGCCTTCTGGCAAATGCGGTGGATCCCGCCGAGGCTGCCAAGATAGGAGCTCGTTGGATACTTTATGGCACCTCGGTGAGCGTGACGCCTCACTCTAACATGAACGTTTTGAAAGAAGGAGTTTATGCGAGGAAACTCCTTGACTACTCCATTAAGGACATCACCCTAGAGCTGGCCGACCATGGGGCGGTCAAGGTCGAACGTGTAATGAGAAAACAGGGAGGGGCCTCGAGAATCACCCCTACACTCCTTGGCACGTTCGACTGTGACAAGCTCCCTGAGTCGGTGTGTGCCGGTTGGTACCGCTACAGCGTGAAGGCATTTGTGCCACTGCCGCGGCTGTGCTATTACTGTCACCGCTTTGCCCATACAAATCGCTCATGTAGACGTGCAAAGGTTGGGTTACCCGAAGTATGTGTAAATTGCTACAAGGTCGCACAGGATAAGTCCAAATCGTGTGTAACCAGGTGTGTCAATTGCGGAGAGCCACACCCTGCTTCTTCGAAGCAATTTGGTGCATATATCCTTAAGAAAGTAATCCTGGTCGTTCAGGCCTAGGATCGACTCTCATTTCGCGAGGCTATGGACTTGGTCCTGGCGCGCCCGGCTCTGCCTGGGACGTCATATTCCTCAATAGTTAGAAAGGCACCCTCTGCTCCTGGCCCATCCACGCCAACGAGCACGGTTGTTTCCGCACCCATTCGGAGCCCTTCGGCGGTCTTTACCCAACCCGGGCGCTCCCCTATTTAAGCTGGCGGCAAAAAGGGTTTATACCCAGCCCCGGCTAAAACCAGGGCTCTCCCTCTTCCCCCAGCGTGACCGTTTCCCGTAAGGCGAAACGGCCACATGCCTCCACTGAGTCGTTAGACTCACAGAAGGCAACACCCCTGAAGTTGGTCGCCAGGCCATCTTCCTGGAGCTTCGGCTCCTTCACCCACGTCTAGTAGGGGAAGGAGTGGCTCGGAGACGGTGGCTCCTTGGAAAAGAGGCTCCCCCGCCTCTGAAGCCGCAACGCCCACCTAAGGTTTCGAGGCGGAGGAAAGAAAAGACTCGCATGGCGAGCCCAACCTCCCCCAATAAGTCCTCGAAGGCGACAGTGCCTTCAGCGCTTTGTCCGGCCCACAGCGCATAGGGTTCTTCCCCCGGCAATCGTACGGCAATTCCCGTGAAGGTCTTCTGTTCGAGGAGGGCCCCCGCGTCTCCTCCGAGCTAGGCCTGGAGCGCATGCTCCTTCAATGAAATTGCCGTGGACTCCGGGCCAACTGGGAGGAGCTGCTGAGGCACGTCTCGTCCCGTTGCCCGTTAGCTATCTTTCCGCAGGAGACCATGCTAGGTGCGTGCCCCTTGCCCGCCCTCCTAGGGTATAAGGGTCTCGCGAACATACCACCGCGGTATGGCCGGGCTGGGGGATGCGCGGTTTACACCCGGCATGATGACTCTGTTCTTTCTTTCTCTGTAGATACCTCCGTTCAGGCAGTGGCTGTGCAGCTGCACCTGGATAGGAGGTATACTATCATTTCTGCGTACATTTTACCGTCAGCTGTCTTCGACGCGGGGGACTACCGCCGCAACGTGGCACGGTTGCCGAGGCCCTTTCTCTTGCTTGGAGATCTGAACGGCAGGCATCCTCTCTGGGTAGATTACTTCATAAATCCCAGGGGACGAGTTCTTGCCGATCTGACCGAAGAGCTTGAAATGAGGGGCCTAAACGTCCATAAGTTTTTCCATCACTGTCCGAGAACAGCTTCATTTTCTTGCCTTGACCTATCTTTGTGCTCATTGGATGCACAGCCAAATTTTGATTTGGGAGGGGCCGATGACCTCCATGGTAGTGATCACTTTCCCATTCAAATATTATTTTCAGGGCAACTGCCGCCTGAGAGCCCACCTCGGTGGTGCTTTGCGCCGGCGCAGGGGCCTGCATTTCAGTAAATGACTGAATTCTCTAACTCAGTCGAGGAGTTTAGGTCGGTAGATGAGGCCATTGAGTTCTTCTCGGGCAACCTCATCGGCGTGGGCCTGACTAATATTCCTAGGACGTTGGCCGTTTTGCACGCTGACCACTTCCATGGTGGTCGTCCGAGTGTGAGACAGCCCTCAAACAGACGCGTTATGCCTACATGCGCTATAAGGGCCGCCCAAACGATTTCACTGTTGGTGAATTTCGTCGGGCTAGGGCTAGGTTCCGGTATATTTCGAAGCACGCCCTCACTTAACGGGAAGACCATTTTAGCAAAGTTGTAGATGCGAATCAAAAGGATTCGGGGCAAGTTCTCGCAGGACCTCCCCTCCCGGTCTCCAAGAGAATGGGACCACAGTCTCGGACCCCGCGTCCGTAGCGGAATTTTTCGCGACCGCTTTTTCCGCATTCTCTAGAGGGGATACTGCTCAACCAGCATTCAATGCACGTCATGATGTCGCGGAAAGCCGCCAGCTGGACTCTACCTCCAGAGGCGGAGAACCCTTTAACGACAGGTTTACTAGGAGCGGGTTGTGCTCCGCTCTCGCTTCGTGCGCGGACACTGCCCATGGTCCGAACGATGTCCATTACGCCATGCTTCGACACCTGGGTGAGCGAGGCATTGCCTTTCTGTTAGATTTGTTCGACAGGATCTGGGTGGAGGGTCTTCTCCCAGATTTCTCGCGAATCGCTACTGTGCTCGCCTATCGCAATTTGGGGAGAGATCACTCTACTCCGACTGGTTTCCGCCCAATCTCTCTAACCTCTTGCGTGTGCAAGTTGATGGAGAAATTGGTAAATGTTAGACTAGTGTTTTTCCTGGACAGCGGAGGCCATCTGTCTTCTGCACAGTGCTGCTTACACAAGTTCGACTCCACGTCGGATGCTCTGCTCCGACTGGAAAATGCCGTCTGCGAGGCTTTCCTTCGAAAACAGCACTACGCCACGGTGTTTTTTGATCTGGAAGAGGCCTATAATACCGCATGGCCATACGGTATAATGGAGACTCTCCACACGATGGGGGCGAAGGGGACGCCTCCCAGTCTTTATATCTTAATTTTTGCAAGATTGTCGATTCCGCGTACCGGTATGGGGAGCTCTCTCCGGCCGAAAGGAACAGAAAGAGGGTGTCCCGCAGGGAAGTGTCCTCAGTGTAACACTCTTTGCCTGAGCATCAACGACCTTTCGATCACTTTTGGCGCGGCCTAGATGCTAACTCGGGAGCGTATACTCCAACAGGCATTGAATCGCGTCTCTCGCTATGCCGAAGCGCACAGGTTTAGGTTTTCTTTTGCCAAGACTAACGTGGTGCATTTCTGCCGCCATCCACGGCTCCACCCCGACCCGGATAGGTTTCTTATTGGCGTGCTTCTGATTGTGGTTGAGTCGCACTATTTTCTTGGTCTTGTATTCGACCGACGCATCACCTGAGAGGTTCATATTCGCAACCTTAGAGTCTCTTGTACCCGCGCCATGGATATTCTCCGTTCCGTGACGTTCAGCGCTTGGGGCGCTGATAGAGCTACTGCCCTACTTTTTTATCGATCCTTTGTTCATTCGAAGCTCGACTACGGATGCGAGTTTTATGCATCCGCAGCCGATCGCTAATTGCGGAAGGTGGATTCGATCCACCACACCAGCCTCAGTCTCGCGACCGGTGCCTTCCGCATTTCCCCCATTGAGAGCCTGTTGGTCGATGCTGGGGAGATGCCACTCGCTCTGCGCCGCGTGCAGTGCATTACTCGCCTGTACGCTGCGAGCACGGGGCCTCCCTCAGTCAACAACAGCTTTCACTGCATCCGCAGCTGATCTCGACGGTGCCTATGCCGCCGAGAGACGCCAGTCATACCCTAAGCCCTTTGGGTTTAGGGCCAGGAAACTCCTTCGAGAGCTAGATATAGCCCTCGAAGCCGGGACGGCTTCAGCTCGCTTTCTGTCGTCTCCGAATCGGACACACTCGTGTGACGCATCGCTATTTGATGGAGCGCTCGCCTGCGCCCTATTGCGACGACTGCGTCGTTCCCCAGACTGTTTGGCACATTATTGTCAAATGTCCCAGTCTGGATGATCTTCGCGCACGTTACCTGTCCCGGAACCGGGATGGGCGGGGTCGCTCCTGCCTGTCCCTTGTACTCGGGACGAGTGCGTGAACATTGACTGGTGGACTTGTTGACTTCTTGGTGAAGGCCCGCCTTCTCCCTATTATTTAAGCAGGGTTTGTTTTTTTTGTTTGGTTTTTAGCATTTGTTTTTTTTTTCCTTTAGGTTGCACGCTCCTGCGCCGGGAAGACCTCCCCCCGACGCACCAGCTTGCTTCCTTTCCCCCTTTTGCAGGTGTTTTTTTTTGTCTCTTTAATTTTATTTTAAAGTAGCCTAGAACTAGGCCAGTCTTAATACGGCGACTAATGCCCAAGTCGGCAGTCGCTAGATGAGCTTAAAAAAAAAAAAAAAAAAAAATCACGTCATACTCGTTTATCTACTCCTAAGAGAACCAAACTCAATTACACTGAAAGTGGTAATTGCATAAGATTCCGACTTATCCAAGTAGTGCCCTCTTTGGGCTACTCGGGCTACGTACCGGTAACCTATTTAAAGTTTCATTACCAAGCTAAAGTTCATCAAAAGTACTAGGTAAACAATACTGCAGCTGACATCTGAACGATTACGTGCCCTTCCGGACCCGGGTCTAATGCCTCCAGATTAATTATGTAATGCCTTGATGCTTTTAAAGAATCAGCTGCTATATATCTACCACCTTATCACAACTTTCTTTAAATATTATTGCGATAGTTGCCCTCGTTAGGTTTCCTTTTAATTTTGGTAAAAAAACCCGCGTTAATCTCTTTCTTTTAGTGATCTTCTTTTTCAATTATTTATTTTCACAATTAAGATTATTTATTTTCGTTCGATTTAGTAAAGTAAAATCATTATCCTTGACTATGTCATCGTAATTTTCCACTCTTCTCTTTCCTCTGTTGCTGCGTCAAATTAGGGGTTTGGACCGATCCAGTAGCTAAGACAAGTAGGGAAATCAATAGACCTAATCAACTTTCCAAAGTTAGGTCATGATTTCTTCTCCCCAAAATTGGCCTAAATAGCCTCATTTACCTTCATTCCCGAAAATACGTTTGCTTAGGTCATAAACGAGGTAGCGAAAAGTAATCTTCGCACACATAAAAAATTAGGCTTCGATTATAGCTCAAAATTTGTGTGTGTATTATTGCCCCTCTTTTATCCATTTTTGCGATGGAAAATTGAAAACTGATTACAACAACCAAGTAAAAACTAGAAAACACCAACAGATGAGAGATCCAATATTTGGCCAGAGCTTTCGTTTAGGTAATGGGTTTAAATTATGACCCCATTGAGGGGCGACAGATGTCAGGCCTTCAAAGAGAAAGACTCCGCCAAGCGGGTAAGGCGAGATAAGCTAAAACACGATCTGAGGACACGTTTGTGGGGATTACGTGTACATATCGATCTCATGAGCAGAACCTTTTCATTCTTATTCTATCCTTGGATACATGTTTGAATTTATTTCTGATAATATAAAAATAATTAATGAAAGCCTAGATTAATAAATTCAGATGCAAGAATCGACCAATAAAAATGTTTGTGCATAACACATCCTTTCTGCCCTTCTCTTTAGGGTAAATAGCATCCAATTTCTATTAATCATTGCTACGCACTTACCACCATCTGGCTGTTGGACTTAACTTTGTTTTCCTCTTTTATATTAACGTCTTTCGTAATTTTACTTCTACATTTTACCTCCCTGAATATTTGAGGTTAAGGTTTTTATTTTATCTCGTCATTTTACATAAGTATTCTACTTGTTTATGTTTAAATTTGTTTGGAAATTTATTCCTTCATGTATTATTGAATTATTCATTTTATGATAGTTAATGGAAATGTCAAACTTTCTAATTTTTTTTTAAATCCTACTGGACACAATCACGCGAAATGAAATTATCTCTTCCCTGAGATTTCCCCTAATAAAAATTGGGGTAAAAAGATGCGTGAGTACCTTAGGATGGTTGACAGCTGTCAATTTCGGTCATTTCGTAAAGATCATTACAAAAAAGAATTACTGAAAAATGGCTTCTTTTTGGAGCGTTCGCTATTATTGAGAGTCAATAGCAGAGAGCCGAGGAGTTTATAAGAACACGTCAAAATAAGAAAGTGTCAAGGAATAAGAGTACTTGGAAGAATGCTTTGTGCTCATAAAAGAAGAAAGAAACAGAAATTATTTATTCAAGAGTACTTATAAAATAAATGGGTCATTGAATTTTTGTTGGATGTATTTTTTCTTCATAGATCTAAAAGCTTCTAAATTTGTTGGATAACAAATAAAACCCTTAAAAGATATTGAAATTTGGATAAGGTTAGTTTTAGTAGAATGAAAATTAAAAGTAAGCAGGAAAAGCAAAAATTTATTGTGGAGAAAAGCGAAGGTAATGTTGTGGTTGATGTTTTGAAAAGAGAAGGCTAAATGAAAGGAAAAGTAAAAATAGCGACTATTTGGAAAGAAAATAAGCAAATATATTGATTTGATTACTTACAATGATCTCGCAGACAATGTAGAAAGATCTCAAAATATCAAGGTCAGCTGCATTCCAATGAGTAAGTAACTGGGTGAAGTAATAAGAAGCGGCTCAAGAAAGAATGATTCTCAGTGTCGAATCACTCGGAAAAAAAGGTCAGTTGTGATTCAGTGTTGGCAGATGTCGCTAGCTGCATCAATGGAATCCAGACAGAGAAATGGAATCAGAATAAAATGAAAGTTTAAAATTAAGAAAAGTTTTGGTCAGTTGCAGATCTTCCAGACCGTAAGCTTGAGCTTATGTTTGTACTATTGAAAACTGTGTTATGGTTTGCCCATAAAGGGAAACCCATTCTTTTTTGTATAAAAAGTTAATACATATGGTTACATAATTGAGACAGGCTTTACAGTGGCCGCAAAAAAAAATGTTACACCAGGATTTTTTGGATAAACAAACACAAAAGTACATGTTAAATGGGCTTTATTTATCTTTTAAGCTTACAATACTTATACAAAATTAGTATTTGGTCATATGGCCCTTATTCTTGATAACCATCTCGATCCTCTTGGGCATCGAAGTGGCGAGATTGACGAAATAATCTTTGTCCATTGAGATCCAGTGCTTCTTCAGGGCCTCCTTCAGGTCGGGTATGTTGCTGGGTCGTTCCTTCTGCAGGATGTTTTTCATCTGATTCCATGCATTTTCGATGGGATTCAGATCAGGGGAGTTACCCGGCCACTCCAGAACTTCAATCTTGTTGGTTTCGAGGAATTCCTTCGCTGCCTTGGACTTGTGGGCTGGGGCTCCTTCGTGCATAAAAAAGTTGCAGTCATGGATCGCCCAAAAAGTCAGCATATGGTCTCGCAAAACCTCGATGTAGTTGGCAGATTTCATTGTCACATTCTTGGGGAGGAAATACAAGCCAGCTCTACCCAAATTTCCACTGAAGGCGCCCCACACCATCACGCTATCAGGATGTTTGACAGTTTTGACGGTGAAATTTGGGTCATAGCGGGAGACATCACTGGGGCGGCGGACTAGCTTTGAAGTTCCTCTGACGAGCCGGAATGTACTCTCGTCACTAAACATTACCTTCTTCCAGTCAAGTGATGTCCAGGATCGGTATTTTTTACAGAACTGCAGCCTTTTCTTCCGCATCTTGTCAGCCAGCAGGGGTTTCTTGGCGGCCTGACGTTTTGGTAATTTTAGATCTTTCTGTAGCCGATGCTGCACGGTTCTCACTGCGACGTCATGAAGCAATATTGGGTACTTTTCTTTGAGTTCTAAGGCTGTTATTCCAGGGTTTTCTTTAACTTCTCTCTTTAGGATGAAATCTGTGCGCGATCATGTCCTCTTTGGTCTGCCAGAACCCTTTTTCCGTGGTGGTGTCGTGCCTGAGGGGTAAGTATCGCCAGCTTTCTTCAGGCGGTAAACCGTCATTCTTGTGATCCCCAGTTCTGCCGCCAAGCGTATCACAGATACTCGTGGTTCTAGCAGGGTCAAGGCCCGACTCTTCTTCTCCATAGAAAGTTGATTTTTAACCATTCTGAGTGGTGGAACTGGAAATATAGGCTGGTAAAGTTGGGGGGCGAGTGAAAAATGACGTCACTGGGAGCAGCGTAAAACAAACCTTTACTTGACGAACTCTGGGAGCTCACTGAGGTTTGAGATGGTGTGGCGGAAGGAGAGAGTGAGTGAGTGAGGGGAATACGTCATAGCTTAACTCCATCCAGTGCACAACTGGCTCATACCAGAACTCTCTTATTTTGCCGCGTCACGTGTAACATTTTCTTTTTGCGTCGAGAATGTAACTTTTTTTTTGCGGCGGCTGTAGAATGGACACGGTGGGAGTTTTCTGTGGGTTACATGGAAGGCGTGAGAGCGAAACGTTACGAACAGAGATTGCTGGGAATAAGTTCAGACCAACTTTAACCCTGATTTAATTTCGTTTCATAACTTTGTCCTAACTTTATCCTAGCGTCCATCTGGCGATTGATACTAAAAGCATGAGTCTACGGATTCAAATTTTATCTTATTTTAAGACTACATAATAAAAAAAATAAATAAACTAACATACTAAACAAAACAAACTAAACTTAAACCCCACAAAACAAGGGAGTTAAGGCAAGAATGAATGACGCTGCAGTGGCGGGGAGAAGCACATCTCTCTTAACTATTTCACGCCTACCTGGCTACATAATATATCCCACGAAAAAATCAAAATCGCTAAAGAGACATGTACAGTCTATCCTAAATCACCATAGATTTTCATCGTTTCCGCCGTTTTCAGGACTCTAAACGTACGATTTAGACAATCTTTTTACATTTCCGTGTCATGGCCATGGCAGACCTTGTTCACTTTGTTACGGTGCATGACTGATATTAATTTTGGTAAGGTTTTATATTTTTTAATAAAAAAATTCTTATCAAGAATATTTAAAAGTAATAATGTTATACCAAAGTAATTTGATATATTTTCAACATTAATATTTGATGTAAAATATATATTTTACCTAAATAATAAGAATTAGGTCCCAGTTATCCCATCCGCCATTTTTGATTGGTAATAGACATCCCAGACGTCTTTGTAAATGGTGAAGAACAGACTTTTGTGCATTCACATCTACCCTACAAACACACATATACGCACACACACAAACATATATATAATATATATATATATATATATATATATATATATATATATATATAAGATTTTTTAAAAATCAACAGCGAGAAAAGAATAAAGTACAAAACTCAGAAACCCGAGTTAATAACATAGCATAGCAAGAAAATAAAGCAATGTTAACAATGCTATGAACACCTATCTCATACACACATAACATAAAAACAAAACAAACTCAGAAATAAACAAACGGACATACATTCCCTCGTACTTATTTCGAACGTAATTCTTAAAATTAGTTTATATTATAGAGATAAGCTTTACGTCCACGCAAACTTGCGCCTCTCTGCTAACCTACAACTCTTTGCCAAAGTCCCGAAGGCAGGTCCTGCAACTAGTAAATCAAAGAAACTCGATTGGAAAACAGCAAACTTTGCAGGTCTTCGTGCTGGACTCACTGACGCGAGGCTAGAAGTGTGCGATGTTGTTGAAGACTCGTGGAACAGTTTCTAAACCACATTCATGAGTCTTCAATCGCGTTTCATCCCTCTGAAATGTCCCCGTCGGTCTTCTGTTCAACTAAAGTGGTTAAATCGAGAAATCGGCCAACTACTTAGAAACAACAGAACTGTGTACCGGCAATCGAAGATCTCGGTTGACTTTGACGAATATCGAAGGCTATCCAAGAGAGTGAAGTCCAGCATAAATGCGGCTAAGCGGTCTGAGGAAATCAGAGTGGCGAGATTCTGTAAAGAGAATTCCAAGGAGTTTTTGGATATCTGAACAGCCGTAAACCAATCGGTCAAACGTTTTGGCTCTTTAAGAAATGAGGAGGAAGCATTAAAGCATTCAGATGCAGAAAATGCTAACCTCCTCAACGACTACTTCTCTTTAGTGTTTACTGAAGAGTGTGGTCCCATCCCCCAGCCAATGGATTACTACTCGGGGAAAAAGCTGGAGGATATGGTCTTCACAAAGGGGAAATAAAAAAGAAGATCAGTGACCTGAGGACGAATAAGTCACCTGGCCCGGATCGGTTTGTACCTAAAGTGTTGAAAGAAGTGCGCGATCAAGTGTCACGACACCTGAGCGCAATCTTTAACATGTCAATCCAGACAAAATGCGTTCCTAGAGAGTGGCGTGAAGCGGAGGTGACTCCTATCTTCAAGAAAGAAGACGATAGACAACCGTCAAACTATCGACCTAATAGTCTGACTTCGATAGGTGGTAAACTCATGGAAAGCATGATGGTGGACAAAATGACGTCGTATTTAGAGTCAAACCTGCTACTGAGGAGTTCCCAACACGGCTTCCGAAGGCAACGGTCATGCCTGACGAACCTTGTGGAATTCTTCCACTTCGTCTTCAGTGTGCACGATCGGGACAAGGCGGTGGATGTGGTGTACTTAGACTTTCAGAAAGCCTTTGATAAGAAACCACACCACCACCTTCTCCGGGAAGTGCGATCACTGGGCATATACGGAAAAGTAGCCAGCTGGATCGAGAACTAACTAAGTGGCAGACGGCAACGGGTGGTGGTGAATGGACAGGCTTCTGAGTGGGTGCCTGTTACTAGAGGTGTGCCTCAAGGTTCTGTCTTGGGGCCATTACTATTCATCATCTACGTCAACGACATGGACGGTAACATGGTTGCCAAGATTTCAAATTTGCCGACAAAACCAAGCTTCGTATGAACGTTGCAAAGGATGGAAATACTGCCCGCCTGCAGGAAGATCTTGGGAAGATTGGGGAGTGGTCAGACACGTGGCAAATGTCTTTTAACGGGAACAAATGCAAAGTGATGCCTTTCGGCCACAGAAACCTCCAATCACAGTATATCCTTAAGGGCATTGCTCTTCAAATCGAGTGACACTGAAAAGGACTTCGGTGTAACAATCACTAATGAACTCAAGTTCTCGAAACAGTGCATTGAGGCAGAGAAGAAAGCCCAAAGCATGTTAGGCTACATAAAGCGCCAGTTTGGATACCTTCACAAGGAGATAGTACTCTGTCTGTACAACTCCCTCGTTCGGCCGCACCTGGAGTATGCCGTAAAGTTTTGGAGTCCTTCATTTCGAAAGGATATGGCAAGTTTGGAACGCGTACAAGCCAGGGCAACCAAGCTGATTCTTTTTATCCGACATAAAAGTTATGAGGATAGACTAAGGGAATTAGATCTGTTCTCGCTGGAAACCCGTTGTCTGCGTGGTCAGCTCATCGAAGTTTTCAAAATACTTTGAGGGTTCGACAGTGTTGACTACCAAGATATTTTCACACTGAGTGAAAACAGAACGCACAATCACGGCTTCAAACTTGAACTGAAGCGTTACAACCGCAATCTGAGTGGAACTTTTTTGACCTCTAGTTTCTGCGGTAAGTAGAACGCACTTCCAGTTGAAGTTGTCAACAGTGAATCTGTTGACCAGTTCAAGTTAAGACTAGACAAAGTCTTGAAAAGTGGCCGTTTAGGGACGCAAAACAATTAAGCAGACATGTGCCTGTTCGATTTCTAGTCCAAATGTACCCTCTTTAGAGGGACCGTAAGTTCTCCTAGGGTACTTTCTTTCCTTGTTACTCCTTGTTACACCTAAAAAATAGAAGAAGTGAAAGTTCTCAGTTATAGAAGTTTTGTAAAGAATTCATGGGTAAGCATGGGAGTGGAGATGGCAGTCTCCTTTCTGATTTGGAGTTGCTTGAGGGTGGCTCAGGCGGTGTTAAAAGAGATACCCATTTATCTTTGTAAATTGCTGAAAGAATGGGGCTGAAAATGGTGAGTACTGTTTTTGATTTCTTTGTCAACCCAAACACTAAAGTGGATCAAGGTTCTGTGTTTTTTTGTTATATATCTATTACTTTTTTAAAAATTCATAAAACTAACCTGCAAACATAATAGGCAAAGGATGTGCAGTGGGCGATATCTCGCATCCTGTTGCTCTTGTTTATTCCTTCTCTGATCTTCGCAACTGTCAGTGGCTCTAATTACTGGCGCGTTGAAGAGTCATGTTCGCGACTGTGCATCTCTTATTGAACCGAATTTGCCCCGTTAACTGTCATTCTCCAAAGGTCGCAACTCCCAACTGAGTAGCCTGATAGGCAGAAGAGACAGATTGTCGTAGGATCTGACTGCGCTACGCTCTGAATAGAGTTACTCCAGACACACCTAGAAACCTTACGAAGCCCTACTCTACATAGCTTCAACTACAAGATTTTTACGTAGGCGAAGATATCCTCTACGCATTAAGACCGCTGAGCTTACTGCTACTCAATAGTAGTGTCGCGGGCGTATACACACGCGCGTGCGTACTTGTCGGAGGACGACGCTTCTCGCCTTGGATTTTGCTTCCATTAATATCTCAGCAGCACACCTCGTTCCTAATAACTTCTCTGCTCTTCAATGTCTATAGAGACCACCTGTTTCTGTTGTGTCCGAATCCTGAAATGAAGCCCTACAGGGGGCGCAAAGGAAAGGGCGCAGTAGCGGGCGGAGTGGACAGGACCAGCAGATGGGCCCTGCATAGACATTTTAGTATAGGTAGGGCAGAGCACGGTGGAACGAGCTGATAGTAACAGGAAAACTACTTAAATAGGAGATTGGTGGGCTCTGTGCAAGAGAAGCACCCACAGCGGGACGTCATAGACGACCCTAGGGGTGAGAAAAGTATCCCGCTCTTGGTCATAGAGCACTACCCCATGCCGTCGAGAGAGAAAAGCCTTCCAGACCATTTTTTCCAACATTGGGGTTTCACTATGCCGATTCGTGGACCATTCCAATGGATACGTCGCTATTTGCGACAACAACCTTGATGTCAACAAACTCCTAGGAGTAAGCTTCTGCTTTAACCTGGCAAAAATTAGCTTGTCATCTAAGGTTCCTCCACATGTGTCTGACCAAAGGTCAATCATCTGCCGTCGCCTTGGTCCTTGGGTCGGAACACAGTGCAGAAGAGATCAAGTCCGAAATCGAGGAAAAACAAAGCTGGGCTAGGGTTGATGAGGGAGGGGAGTACATCCACCTCTTCAAAGGGATCTTTCAAACAACGGAGATGGCTGCCAACGCATCAGAGGTAGGATTAATTATGTTCTGTACCAAGATCTTAGCCTCGTGCATTGAGGGAGAGACATTGGTTTCGGTGCAGGTCTGCTTCTCGTGCTACGCTTTAGAGCAGCAGAGGACTAAAGAATGTACATTTTAGGCCAAAGTGTGTTCAGTGTGCCCCCGAACCGGGCACACCTGAAAGGAATGTACCAATGAGTGAACAAAGAAGTGCTTAAATTTCGGAGGTCCTCACTGCACACTATCCATGTCATGCCCTATGAAGAAGAGCCGGGTTTACGAGAAAAATGATAATCTGCAAGAAGAAAAGCCCGCGTAAGACAAACACCATCTACGCCAAGGCGACGCAAACCCAGGACAAAGGCAAGACTTTACTACAGCTAGACCCATCAATGAGCCTGGATCTGGTTATGTGCGTAATTCACGCCCATTTTGTCAACATAGCAAAACCTGAAAGCTACGCCACAGAACTTAGCAGGATGCTGACATAAAATGGGATGAAACCAATGTGGTTCCCCGACAACCCCCCATCGATTGAACTTTATCAAACTTAATCGAAAAGCTAGCCTAGAACTACTTCAAGGATCCACTCAAAATCCAGGGATCCCCGAATGAATAAGCGAGTAGATCCCGCAACACCCGAGACAATGGAGTCAGATGTTCCAGCCCAAAAGGCGAACTCCCAGCAAGGAGCGAGTCATCATAGCAAGCGTGCCAAAGAGGACAGGAAGACGGCACCCATGCGAAAGACTACGTATGTGAACATGAAAATATATGCTTCGCCATCGTCACTACTCCCGAGACTAGCAAACGTCATAGATATAATCGAGGGAGTATCAAAAAGAAGGTTCAAGTACGACTATAACAGTAACGATACGAAGGAGGAAATGCCTTCGGCTGTCAAAGTAGGTAGCATTGAAATCTGACCCGAGTCATGCTTCAACTTATCGCACGATCAATTTAAATAGAAAACGTAAGGGGGAGTAAGGTCGCCAACACTCAAAGAGCAAGCAAAGGGCAAAATACCCAGGACAAATAACATAACATGGCTTACAATACTATGTTTATTAGCAAAATTAAGATTTTTTCGCTAAATGTCAATGGTTGGGAAAATAAAAAAATTCGCATACAACAACATCAGAAGCGAAGTAGACCTGCACATAGTTCTAATCTCGGAACAGGGCCTCAGTACAGAAGCAAACACACTGAGAATATAATGTTATTTGGGCCAACCATTCAAATGAAAGATATGATTGTTTAGCAATAGCTGTACGAAAGGGCATCAAGGACAGAAAAATAGCAGACCTGTAAGAATCGTATCTAGCCATTAAAATTAAAACAACCATCGATGACCATGTCATAGCTGTGGGCTACCAACCCCCAAGACGACCATATTTTCCCATCCCCGACTATTCAGAAGGAACACCTCAACCATCCTGATTGGAGACCTCAATGCTCGATGCAGGGAAGTGGGTTACACAACTAGGTTCAACGGATCGGGAACCTCCCTGAGCCTGCCTATTGATCGAGATCTTGAGCGAAGAGTCGGCCCGGAATTTCCAACGTACCTGACAAGAAGATTGTCAACGACCCCTGATATCATCCTCGTAAACTCCAACTTTGCACTGAACTAAGTGACAGTTCCTGGCTTATACACCCCACCGGACCATGTAAGTATGGTCACTATTGTCTCAACCTCCCTTATACAGGTGAAGATCACATCGCGTAGGTGCATGCCTAAAGCGAACTGGGAAGAGTATAGAAGACTACTACAGGACTACCGCCTCAACTAACTGGACGCATCGACACTAGAAGAACTCGATAGTCACCTAGAGGACATTTTGACCAGACTAAAGGAGGCAGAGAGGGTAGCTATTCCTAGGGTCGAATACAAGACTCTCCCAGCACCACGAGGGGACGAGAATATAGTAAAAAAGAAGATCAGGCAAGACGAGCTCGTCTTGGAGATAAGTCGGCTTAGGTATACGGCAGACCGCTACCGGGAGCTCTGGACCTTCCGTTTGAAACTGAAACTCCTGATATTGGAGAAGTTGCAAATGATTTGGGATGGAATGATAGAAGGGATAGACGCAAAAGGTGATGCCAGGAAGTTTTGGAGTTAAATTAAGAGGCTGAATGGCACACTCCCCGCCAAAACTAGCATCAACATCTCAGTAAACAGAAGGAAAATCTCAGAATACCAATAAATAGACCACCAATTCAGGGAACATTGGGGAAGAAAGTTTACCATCACAGATGAGGAGAACCAGGACTTCGATATGGATTACGAGGAGGGGGTCTTGGGGGACTTGGAGGCTCGAGGACAAGTCTTGATTCCCTTCCATTTCGTCGATGCAACAGAGAAATAGAGGAGGAGGATAGACAATACACCGAAGATGAGTTTGAGGCTGCTCTTAAAAGTTTAAAAGCAAAAAGCCCCAGGCATTTCAGGCATTAGTAAGGCTCACTTGACTAATGCTCCCGAAAACATCAACATGGCGATTTTAAGCCTGTTCAATGTCTGTCTTAACGCTGGGTATTAACCCGATCAACTTAAGAGGGCTAGAATGATCTTTCTTTTAATGCCGGGAAAACCCAAAGGGGAAATGAAAAGCTACATGCCCATATCACTCCTGGAGTTCATAGGGAAGCTCCTTGAGAAATTAGTTAATGATAGGCTGTTACAATAAGTAACAACTTGGATTCCGGCGACATCTGGGAACTGAGACAGCCCTTTCCCTGTTGACTGAAAAGTTTGCCGTTGCAAAGGTTGAGAACAAAAGGGTAGATTTAGTACTTAGGGATGTTTCATCTGCCTTTGATAAGGTATGGATCCCCGGTCAAAAGCAGAAACTCTGTGACCTAGGCATGGGCACTAATATCGCCAGAATTCTTTGTGACTACCTTGTTGACCGTGAGGCGACCATAGAAGTCAACAGCATGGAAGGACAGCTATTTCCCATGGGAAATGGGGTACCCCAAGGAGGCTGTCTAAGTCCGACCCTGTATACTATCTACACAAGTGACCTTCCCTTCCCCACCCATGATTACTCAAAATACGTCCAGCTGGCCGATGATAATTCGCAATTGATCACTAGCGATTACCTCAATCGTATCGACATCGCGAATATAACACCAGAGGAAATAAGCAACCTCAATGCCTACGACGCTCGTAACAAGCTCCGTACAAATGTGGAAAAATTCAAAGTTCCACCCATCGGACGTAAAAAAGCGGCCGGCGTTCTAGTGCGAGACGGATTCTATACATTCACTCGCGAAGCCAGAGTCTTAGGATTAAATATAACCCTCAGGATACGGCGAACATATCAATGTAAAAGTCACACAAGCCAAGCAACGATTACACCAACTCTACAGATTTAAGGGGTTCTCCACGCTGAAACAAAAACAAATTGTACCTGGCCCTGGTAAGGCAAATCCTGCTATATTTCCCTATTCCGATGCACATTGAGAGCAATAGCCAGTTGAAAAAAGTGCAAGCGGTACAAAACCAGGCTCTCCATTTCATATTTAATGGATCTAAATTGGACTGCATCCCCTCGACCAGACTTCGCGCCCTCGCAGAATTGGAACCTCTAAACGTAATCTTACAAAATAGGGCAAAAATCGATTTGGAGGAAAATCCAGAAGCATCTACCAAAGAGAATAAACCAAGAAATTCGACAACCCAATATAGACAACCGACTACGACACTACCCACGCGAATTCAACAGCAGCTGGCTGCGTAAGCAGGAGGATGTGATACCTTTATTTAGATAAAGTATACCTGAAAAACTCAAAAATTTTCACAAATAGGACAATGAAAACTATTGTTCATACATGTTTTATAAAAAAAAAACCGGCGTGGACAAATAACCGAAATAAAATAACAGTAAATCAATAAATAATACTTAAAATAAATAAAAATATCCTAAGTGGACAAAAGTAAAAATAAAATAACATGTAGAACATATTCAAATTACGAGTAAGCTCTAAATCTCAAACAATTTTTTCGTAGTACCTGACTTTGTGATTTCTCCTGAACTTCATCGGTAAGAAATATTATAGTGTATTTATTTACCTTTGTGTTTTTTTTGTTTTTTTTCGTTTCATTAGTGGTTACAATAGAATGATACTTTGATCCTCTTGTATTTTAAATCCCTGAGTTATTTTTTAACTTTTGAATTATCTAAATGGTCTAAACTTTATTATTTTTAATATTGCAAGTTTAAATTTGTTCTAGTCCTTTTAGTTTTGCTAACTTTTTGTATTTTATATCATAATTTTTTACAATATGAATCTTTTAATTTAGCATATTACATTCTTCATAAAATCTTAATTGTCATTTTATAATGTTACTTTTATTCATAATTTTGGATTTTTATGTTTTTACTCGTCTTGATTTTTCTAGTTTAATAAAATTCCATTACTTTTAGCATTTAAGACTTTTTTTTAACGCCTTTCCCATAGAAAAAGATTCCAACTTCTAGTTTTAGCAGAATTTCTGACTTCGTAATAAGTTTTCTGTGAATACAATTTAATGATAGCTAACTGTACTATATTTGTTTATGATTTTAGAACCTAAAGATGGATGAAACGCCACAAACGTTGTTCCTTAATACTAATTAAATCACATGTACCTCAGCCTCCTGTGTCTCCTTACCTTCGCCATGAAATTAAAGATAAGACTGGTCAGTAGCAACTCATAGGACTATATATATATATATATATATATATATATATATATATATATATATATATATATATATATATATATATATATATATATATATATATATATCAATGAAGGCGTTTAGACATGAAAGATTGTAAAGAGACCGGCAACGTAATCGATACGTGAGGATGAAACATTCTATTGATGTGCACTAACCCACAAGTTGAAAGATGATAAGTTGAATATGTTTATTATTCAATTTAACTTCTGCCTCAAACCCGAGGAGTCCATCTATAACACATATATATTGCTCGTGCTCCTCCTTTATCCATTGGCGCTGAGATGGCTGGAACACATTATAGAATCCAATATGACTCAAAATACCTCAAAGTTGAGCATTTTGTAATCTTATGAAATACTATAATTGGTTCACAGTAATTGAAAGTAATATTCTATAAAATGGCAAATCAATGTGTTGTGAAGGGAGTAAAGAGATATTAAACCCGTACTTAATTATTGATGCTTAGAATAAAATTGTAGTATTCTCTTTCTTAACCAAGAAAATTGTATCATCTCTTTCCGTACGAATAAAATTGTATTATCTCTTTCAAAAGTGTGAATAGCAATTCACCGTTAGACTGTGATCTTTGCTTAGCGCTGCTCACAGTTCCTCCAAGAGTTTCGAGGAGTCGAATAATAAATAACGAAAATGTTGATGTGTCACTAATTCACATACTAAAAAATGTATTTTCTCTATTAATTCCCCGTTGGGAAAAGTAGAAAAGATTTCACGTTTCGAATTCGCTTGCCCTTTCTTTTACCTCCTTTCTAGAGTGGCAACTTTCGTATGAAGTTGTGTTGTTTCTTCAATGGTGTCTGAGTGGTCAATAAGAAAAAATCTTTAATATTTAATGAAAGTGATAAAATGTGTGGTAGGTTAAAGTGGTGTGAAGTAGTTCTCTACTGTTAAGGGAATCACTAGCATACTTTCTTTTTTTTGTTTGGTTTGTTTTTGTATCCTCCTTCAAGAATGTTGCTGAACATTTATGTCGGTCAGGTTTGCTTCCTTTTTATCTATGCTTATTTTTATTGTAGTTTCTTTATCCTTTTCTTCTTTTAATTTTCGTTGATTTTGTTATTTAATTATTCATTTTTTATTTTTTACTTTTAATCTTAAATCTTAATTTGGGCACTTCTCCTCTTTCTGTTCACGCTTTTTGTTATTGATGTTAGATTATCTTCCTTTTCTTATTATTTTAGTTAACGTTTTTGATAATTTGTTCTTCCTCTCTTCTTTTTATTATAATTTAATTTTAGCTTTGGCCCTTTGCCTCTTTTTTCTTTATACTTTTTATTATTGATTTTTATTTATCTTTCTCTTCTTTTTGTTTTTATTAAAGTTTAAGTTGGGAACTTCGGCTATTTTTATTTAATTAATTGTCTTTTGTTGATTGTTTTTCTTTGATTTGTCTCGGTTTTTGTATCATGTTACTTTGGGCAATTAGCCTCTTTTCATTGTTTTGGTTGTTATTTTGGCTTTCTTTTCTAAATTTTTTTTTACATTATTAGTTGTAAATTGGTCTTATAATTTATCTTTCATAATTTGTTCCGCTGGGGAATAGTGCTGTTCTTACTAGTGTGCGTTATCTGAATTGTGGTATCTCGAAATTATTATTGATTGTTGGGAGTATTTCTTCCTCTTCTTTATCCCATATCTTTCTCCATAGCCTTTGGATCTCCATATTGATCAGATTGAGTCCGGTTCTATCGTGTAGAGCCGATTGTCTAACACGGTAGATACTTTTTGTACCATTTATAAGCAGTGTAGCTTAATTCTGTACCAACTGTATCGTCCTGTGAGAGGTAGAGCTTGCCATTTGCGTGATCACAGCCGGGTACACCAAGACAGAGCGTATCAAGGACGTGTAGAGTTATCTCTTATTTGGCACGTTGAGTCTTCGAAAACAGTACAGTTTCTTTAGCTCTCTTTTGACTAGGGAGACTCTGTTGTTTATGTTGGCTTTATATCCTGTTTTGGAAGACGCAAGCACAGGACATTGCCTACGTTAGAATACGGATAAATTTCATACTCAACGAGGACGTCGTCTATTTTCCGGCGGTTCATTGGAATTATCCGGAATTTCTGGTGGTTAGTCTTGATTCTCCACCTTTTTTCGCAACGGTCGATGTTATCAATCTCGGCAGCTGTTGCCCTTGCTTGAACTCCAGCCTTCCAGATGAGACTTAAAACAATTTGTGTGATGTCATCTGCGAACTGCAGATACCTCGAATCGTCTTTCACTGGAGCAGGGAGGTATATTGTGTACACGAAGTACAGCAACGGACTCAGACATCTGATTTGTGTAACCTACGCCTCGAGGTCGAATTCTGGTCCTTTGTAACCCTCAATCGCGATTTGGTCTCTACTCTCCATGACATAGTAACAAAGTACCCTTTCCAAGGTTTAACTTCGCTATAGGTTGAAGATCTTAAATTTTAGCCCTCTCAGCCAAACCTTATCAAAGGCCTTTTTTAATCCCGTAGCACCACGTCTAAGTATTTTAGCTCAGCTTTGCTGCATGCGAGTTTTTCCGTTAGGAGGTCGAGGTCAGTCTCTGTTTCTTGCCTCCTACGGAACCCGTGCTGCTGAGGCTTATGGGCTCCTCGCTCGGCTAGTTGTTCTTGAAGCCTCTCAGCCAGGAGCTTGTGGTAGCCATTCGCAACGAATTCGAGCAGGGAGATTCTCCTGTAATTGACCAGTTGATCTGGGGTTTTTCTTTCCTTCGGTATTAAGATTATTTTAGCAATCTTAAAACCATTAGGGAAGTAACCCGTGTTGAGGGAAGCGTTAGAAATATTTGTGATTTCCTGAATCATCTCCTGTGGAGAATTTATCAAGTTAATTTGGTGATGCCCGTCCAGCCTAGTGCCCTTCGTTCCAAAGATCTTACATTCACCATGACCAGCTCTGGTGCTATAGGACGGCCATGGCCTTCTATCTCCCTTCCTTCGTCTAGTTCATGTGGTGGAAAACTGTGGTGTATAATCTGATTCATATCTTCGATCAGTTGGCCTTCGAATTCCTGGTCGAACTTTTCATTTTCTTTTAGGGTGAAAATGAAGACGTTTTTCCACCAATTCCCAAATCTTCCCTCTAGAACCCCCGAATCAACTATATAATTCCCGTTCTCTTTTATTCGAGCCTTCGTTTTTCCGGTTAGTCCTTTTAGTTCCTTAATTGGACGCCAGAATTAAGACAGGTTTACCTCGCTATTGACTTTAGCTATTAGGTTGTTCTAGATTTCCTATTGTTGGAGGTTGATAGCCTACTTTAGCTAGGGGCTTAGGCACTAAAGAAGCGAGTTTCGTTCGTGGTTAGGACCATCTTGT
Source organism: Ceratothoa steindachneri (assembly GCA_963969495.1). Lineage (NCBI taxonomy): Eukaryota > Metazoa > Arthropoda > Malacostraca > Isopoda > Cymothoidae > Ceratothoa > Ceratothoa steindachneri. The sequence goes on from OZ018328.1 coordinate 14,880,881, forward strand.
CTCATCTCTTCGTACACTTCCCCGTTCTCTTTTATTTGAGCCTTCATTTTCCTGGTTAGTCCTTTTAGTTTCTTGATTGGATACCAGAATTAAGCCAGGTTTACTCCGCTATTGACTTTGGCTATTAGGTTGTTCCAAATTTCCTATTGTTGGGGGTTGATAGCCTACTTTAGCTATGTGCTTAGGCGTCGAATTAGTGAGCTTCGTTCCTGATTAGGACCTTCTCGTCTTATCTATTCGTACATTTCCCTGTGAAAACGAGCGATATCCCTCATCTCCTAGGTCCATCTGGCCTAAGGAGGGGTTTGGTACCCAGTTTCTGGCACGCACTCGCGGTTAGATTCTAGAATGGACGTAGCAATCCTCGCCAGTTCTTCGTCTAAGTGTGTATTTTCCTCATGGTCGCGTCGCTTAGGTTAGCTGGGGCGTATTGACTGAGTTGTCTCTTGTAACATCCCCAATTGGCCGAGGCGTATTTTTTTCGGGAAGAGAGTGAAACCTGGATCAGCTCGAGTGATATTGTGGTGAGGATTGCTATGTAATCATTGGGGACTGTTCTCCCCGGCTCACTATGGTAGTCGAAGGGAAGGCCTTTACTTGTTTAGATTATGTCATGTTTGGTGGCTGATGTGGAAGTGATATAGGTTGGAAAATCAGGCCCTATTCATGCGCGGGTTTTTTTCTTCCCATAATTAATTCCAAGTTTCAGGCTCTTTCGTTGGTTCTAACATAGCTAGCCGTACAGCATCTTAGCATTGACTTCGCCCCCTAAGATTGACATTTTGTGGTGTCCAACGAGCATGTAGAAGTTATTTAGTGGGAGGTGGGCTCGATGAAGGGGTTAATAGGCTGCTGTTATCACTAAGTTTTCTATCACTGTGTGTAGCTCAACCGCCACAAAGGATTAGTCCAGTTCAGGTAGGTGTTTGAACACGATTTCCCCTTGACACCTATTGCAGCACCATCAATCCTTTCCTGTGAGTGATTCTCCAAGACCACTCTGTAGCCCGGTATTTTAAGTGACCAGATGTAGTGCCACTGATTTGCACTGTTATAAAAATGAAGTCAGGATCAAGCACCTGGAATATGTTTCACTATGTAGTTGCTTTCCCCTCCCATGTGTCTATGTTAAGTGTCAATATCCTTATTCTGCTGCTTACTCTTTTCAAATTATCTTTTTAGTGTTTCTGGGTTTTGTTTGGATTGCTCCCGTTTATCTTCTTCCTGAACTCGGCGTTAGTAATTTGCTCGCAAGTGTTATGATGTAGAAACACGTTTTGCCTTTGCAAAGCTTTTTCTACTGTTTCAGTGTCGATTTTGGTATCAAAATCCAATTTAAAGAATTGAGTTAATGCCATGGAATATTTCTCTGAGTTCCATCTCTTTGCGAAAGGGGAACTGTTTTCATGCGTATATTGTGAGATTTGTTGTCTTTTTAGGTGCCGTTTTGTACCTCTCTGTTGATTTGGGACTATATGCAATTGCAAGAAATTCCCAGAGGGGATTTATCTGGGAACTACATTTAGTACATACCGATTTTGCGAGCATTTGATTTCACTCTTTAGCGAACTTTCCTGAAGGCGTAAGATTCATGACCTGCGCGTGGAGAATGCACGTCAGAATCTTGGTTGAGTTTTCGTTCTGTAGTTTGAGGTAGGTCTTATTCATATAAACTTTTGAGAGGGTTGCCGTCGCTGATTGAATGTAGGTTACATTGTCTCTACGCGTTTCCTCTTGTTTCTTTAACTTATGTTTCTTGTTGATCACTTCTTTTAAGATCGGGCAGGCCAAGGCCACTGATCTGTGTCCCTGCCTGCAGTTGACGCCCTTTTCGAAGGTGTTTTTACAAGTATTACAATGGTGGCCCTTTTCGCTGAATTTGGCGCATGTTTCCTGTGGCTCCTTACTGTCTTTTATCGCGTGCTGCTCCATTCTGTAGCACCTAAAGCAGAATTGAACTGGTGTAAATTGTCCTCTTTCAATTTGGTCTCAGCTAACTTTGGCATTAAAAATGAGCAGACTATGTTCTTTTGCCTTTTGAGCCATTGTGGTCTCTGCTAAGACTACTTTAAAAACGTGAGTGTAGTCACTGTTATCCCTCCTAATCTTGAACTTGATCACTTCGACTATCTTTGCCAAAGTTAGTTGAAGCTGGATCTACTCCTTGAATTCCTTTTTCGACTGTTGCCCGATAAATGGTTTGAGTCGCCGGCATACCACGCTCCTGTAACAGGATCTGAGGATGTATGGCGGGCTGCAGACCACTTCATCCAGGGATCTCAACGCCCCCTTTTTCCTGATGGCTTCAATGTCCTTCTCCTCCTCACAGATAAAAACCTCGAATACTTAACTCTATGCGGGGCTTGGGTTATCCGTTGCGTGCCCACAGGCGGATTCTGGTCTTGTTATCTTGGGCTATCTCTTCGAGAGAGTGGCCCCTCGGGGCTATATTCTTATTATGCTCTCTAATCGTTGGTTGTTGTAACTTTATTATAGAGGATATAGTTCGTACTCTTTTTCTTCTTGCGGTGATACTTTATGCTCGTTTAGGGTGACTCCCTCTTGTTCGTAACTCAATATCCATGAACGTGAACTGCCAAATGGGATTGATAAATGATGATGTGTGAACCCAATGGGGGATGGGGGAGGCTCGCGAGGTGGGAATTTATAGCGAACTTTTTGTTGGTTAGCGCGGAATCAAACATCGCTAACTGGGAGTGCCACCCCTCGCGGGTTTGGGTATCAGAACTGCAGCTGGCTACATAGAGACGGGTGTTGCTTCCCTCTATGATCCTGGCTGGACTTCCCGGGTGGAGGAATGTGGGTGGCCACCACATCCTTACCCAAGAGGTTGCAGTCCTTTCCCTTGTCCGGGTGTCTCTGACGTCGAGCTTCACAGTGGGCTTCTCCTCAAGCCAGCTTTCCTTGGCGCCCCTAATTATGTTTATCACAAAGAAAGTCATAGTTGGGTCGAGGGTGGTGACAGGCAGTCCAGTTCATTTCTCTTTCGTTACTCCATCGAGGTAATGTGTGGGAGAGGGGAGGCAGGTCGACATAAAGTCGCATAAGAAAAGCTTGTAAAATTCTCATGCATAAAAATCCCCGTAAGGAAAGTGAATAAAAAAAACTCCACGTTATTTCGCTGGCTTTCCTTCTTTGCCTTCCTTATTGAAGGAGAGATGATTAGCTAGTTAGCGTTGTTGGTTCAATGAAGCCTTTTCTTCGTTAAGAAAAATTGTATTGCATTGTGAGAGAAGTGATAAAAATGTCAGTTTGGGAGATAGTGATGCACAAGAATGATGGAGGTGAAAAGTAAGTAGGTAGAAGAGTTGCTAATATTGAATAGGTGCTTGGAGGTAGACTAATATCTTTCATGTTTATATTAATATTGCTCTATTTGTTGTATTAATGTATCCATACATTTACATCTAACAATATACATGCAAATATATGCATAAGTTCAGCATTCAAGCCTTTGGATTCGTTTATTTGTTTTCTTATTTATGTTCTTGACGTATTCTTGGTTAAGTGTTTGTTTATTGTTGTTAAATCGTTTTTCTTACGTTTCTATGTTTTTGATTAGCTTGATTTAAACTTAATTCTTTGTGTTGATTCAGTGTTTTGTTATTGTTTCTTGTAGTTTTCGTTCTTTTCTTCCTACTTATCTACCATTTTCTTGTTCTCTTTCTTCTTCTTTTTGTTTCCTCTTGTTTATTTTTGAAGGGTTCTTGGGTTTAGATTTTAATGTTCAGGTTTTTAGCCTGCAGCGGAAAGGGGGCACCTTCCGTGTTACCTATTGACATATACTGATCTCTACATGAAGTCGTAGATGATCTTCTCGACCATGTGGTTTAAACCCAATTGCATTAGCATACCCCTTGTCTTGACTTTATCAAATGCATTGGATACGTCTATATATACAATGTCGAAATAGCTCCGATCTTATTTCGCTCGTACAACTTTCTCCGTGATGACACTTATTGCCATTTCGGTGCTCATCCTTTTCCTGAGGCCGTATTACTGGTTGTTATATGGTAAGTTTTCTTACACATGATCGACGAGTCTTCTGTTTATGATTTTCTAGAAGAATTTTCCCAAAGTTAGCCCGAGAATTATGTTGTTTTGGCAATAACATCATAACTATTGGGCCACTTCTTACAAAATGTGAAACCTTTATGTTGTATTACATTTTATTTCGAATGATATAATTGCGAAAGTTCTCCCAAGGTTAACAGGGGAATTATTTTGTTTTGGCAAAAACATGATAATTATTCGGCCGATTCTACGAAACTTGAAACCCTAATGTTGTTTTACATCCCCTAAGTTACTTCGTTAATTTTTGAAAGTTTTGAAGGTCGTAAGGTCATAAATTAAAATAAGTGAGAGCACGCGAACTTTTTGTCAGCAGACCTTGTTAGATTAAATATGGATTTTTATAAATTGTATTTCGATAATATATTTTTACTTAATATTCGAGAAAAATGCTATCTAATAAATATGCCATCTTTTCTACAATCAAAATTACAGAGAGTACAATTCTAATTGTTCGGAGCAATGATTATCGCAAGTGTTAATTGACTAAATAATAAAATGATTAAAATCTGCTGTTGAAACCACTATAAAACGATATCAAAATACCAAGAGCTTTGTATCGATGATGGTAAGTAGCATAAAACGTCTGACAACACCTAATGAAGGCATGCATCTTTCGGGCCTCGTTTTAGGCTTGCTGGGAAACATCTTAGAAACTAAGTGGAAAGTGCTTGAAATTTAAAAAGTATTACGGATAACATTTAGAAGAAAACTTTAAAAAAAGGGATAAATGGATGCAGGCTAGAAACTAGCCCTTGATATCGGAGGTCAAAGGAAATAAATTTCTTAATTGGGCCAAAGATCATAAAAATTGGGCACATGAATAATGATACAAAGTTTTTTTTGTCGGATGAAAGTAATTTTCGAGTATATAATAAAGACTATAACGTTGTTGTTTCACAACTAATTTATCTATTACATTTAAATATATATGAGAGATAAGATATTTATAATTAAAGCGCTTTTTAACACTTTTGCAGATTTTCAGCACTTCTGAGGATATCTTTATTAGACTAAGAGAAAGACAGGCAATTAATAAATTTGTTTGCACTAACTGTAAAGCATCGATGTTGTTTTATTTTGTATTGGTTTTGGATATCTTCATCGATCGCAGGAAAGAATGAAATCTACTACTTATACGACGATGCTTAATTTGCAATAGAGCCAACATCAAGAAATGAAGACAAATCTTAGCGAGACAACTCTATTAATTGATTTGGAGAAATGTTGATCTCCCTATTGAGTGACCACCACAGTACCGATACATATCCAATTGAACACTTGAAGCGAGTGCTTGAAAAACTAATAAGTGCGACAAGTACAAAAAAAAAAAAACAGAGCAGTTTGAAAAATTAAAAGTGAGTGGTTAATGAGAGCATACATTTGGTGAAATCCACGCTACGAAGATTTAAGGCTATAAATAAAGCAAATGTGGGTCCAACTGAGTATTAAAATAATATATATATATGCTAAATAAATTTGCCACAAATGTCTAATCACCCCTCTATGAATTATTCCATGGGAGGCTTTTTACTTTAGCCAGTTTTTACCTTTTTTAAAAGACATCATATGTCTAAATGATTGTTAGTTCCGTATTATAGAGTCATACCAGTTGTCTGTATCCCACATCTCTCTTTTGCACCAGGTTCCTGTAAAACATTAGTTCTTTACACTCGTGTTTGCCTATTACGAGTTTTCATCCGGTCATTTCTTCACGTAGATGTTGATATTTTAATTTTTCGATTCCTTCCAGATTCTCTCCACTAGGCTTCGAATTATGATGTGGTTTCTCTCTCTACCTAGCTCCAGGTCTCCACTTAAAATATCGGACATCCTATACTTCTATTCATTTATATATATTCCAGCGCTGAAATTTATCCTGCTTCTATAAACATAGGTATAATTACATCTCTTTTCTAATGGAATAATTTCCGATTTTGTTTCTCGTTGACTATACAAATCTCTTAAGCCTAATTACCTATTTATACCATTTATTCCATTAACGATTTAAGGTTTGTGACTTTTGGTGGTTTATTTATTTTCATGCGACTTTTATATTCTTTATCCTATCAATATTATTCTTGGTATGAATATTCTCCTAGTTTACTATCTTCAAAATTCACTGAGTATCAACGATTTCAAGATATTCCTTCTCTTCCCAACTTTGTATTAATGAACAAAATTGTTCTCTAATTTTGACGAACATATCGCTTTTTTTCTTGTCTTATTTTTCAATTTATGAACCTTTCCTTCATTATTTTTTTTTTATTCCGCCTCTTCGTATTATAAAAAATATATAATAGAAATTCATTTGATAATACATGCCATCGGCTACGAAGACATTCTACTAATACTCCTTTATCTTTTGGTTCTGTGATTTAGAAATATATGTTTTTAAACCTAAAAAGGAAATAGCAATTATTTTTTTGTTTTCCGTTACACACAAAAGGAAGAAAAGAGAAATTAATATACGAGGGGCAGTCAATAAGTTTTGCAATTCGGATATAAGGAAAGTGGATATGAGGAAAAGTGTTTTATTATTTTTCAATATAAATACCCTCGACCTCAATACACTTGCGCCACTTGTCCGTGAGGCTTCAAATTCCCGACAACCAGAAATCTCCCGACTGCTGTTCAATCCAGTCCTGGACGGTGAGCTGGACATCTTCATCGTCCCCAAACCGGCGTCCACGCAGAGCAGCCTTGAGCTGGCGGAATATAAAGTAGTCGCTAGGGGCCAGATCTAGAGTGTAGGGGGATGGTTGAGCTCTCCAAATCAGCACTCGCGCAGGGAAGCGTGTGTAACTCTGGCCTTGTGGACTTTTGGGCGTGAGGTTTCTAGGGACTCAACGGGCAGAGACCTTGGTCATGGCCAAATTGGCGTGGATGATTTTGGTAACACTTCCATGTAATATTCCAAGTTCTCGCTTGATTTCTTCGACCTTCACCCGTCGATTTTCGAGAATCATCCTCTCCACACGGGCCATATTGTCCTCGTTGGTCACGTCTGACGGGCGTCCTGGACGGGGTTCATCTTCAAAGGACTCACGACCATGGCGGAACTCCCTATTCCAGCGAGCAATAGTTGTATAGGAAGGGGCGGTGTCGGTGTACACTGCAACGATGCGTTCATGGATCTCTTTTGAATTCTTGCCTTCCTTGGTCAAGTATTTGATCACTACGTGGTGCTCAACCTTCTACATTGTTGAAAAATTTGTGAATGACGATCTTCGATCAGCTACTGCTTCTAAAATAGACGAGGCAGCAGCATGCGGCTGCAGGTCGTGACTTGTCATAACTTGTTCTAACAACCCTACAAACAGCCATTCCTCTTCCTCTGTTTTTCCCTACCGATTCGCAAAACTTATTGATTGCCCCTCTTATCTACAGAAAATAGATGCTATGCTTATGTTATCATTGACCTTTGGAAATAAAATACGAGTTAACAAAAATTGATGCCAATCACTGTGTTGAAGCTTATTATTTAAAAGGTTCTGGCAATGATGCTCACGTGTGCTTCCAAACATGTTATAAACAATTAAAAACCAGATGGTTGTGATTCTTAAATGATAAAAAAGGCACCCTACGGCTGGTTTTATCACATAAATGCATGCTTCTTTTAAGCCTGAAATTTCTTCTTTGATGATATTTTTCTTTGAAATAATTTTAAGATTTTTATTATTACAATTTCGTAGATAGAATATTATTTACTCTGGTATTAAAGAGTTTATAGTTTAATTTGTGAAATTTTATAAAACAGACTTCCAAGAGGGTCAGTTGTCAATGGACTTCGAGAAAAGTACTCCAACAAGCGACAACACAAAGGATGAAGATTGGTGATTATGCAAGCAATTGTAGAAGATGACCAAGTAGAACCTTACAAAGTTGAAATTATGTTGACATTAGATTAGAAAGTGTACTGCGAGATCCATTAGAAAAAATCATACCTAGGTTTAGGAGACATCAAGGGAGGATGAAGAAGTCACTTTTCTCGATGCAAGATAACGTTTCTAGTCGGATCTACAAGTTATCTAAGAATATGTTGGAATAAAAAGGGTTTGTAGGACTCTCACTCATAGACTGGCCTTCCAACTTTTCGATCTAAATCCAGGAACAACTTGTGAAGCTTTCTGAATATAGACTTCTACACAAATGGCATGCAATTTAACAACAAAAGTCATCTCTGGCAAGTCATCCAAGATGTTTCAAAGAATGTTTTTGCTGATTACATACAATATTTTACTTTATCACTAGACAGCATACTGTCCAGAGTTATTAAATAGAAAGGTTCCTTTACCTAGTAGCCCTTTAACAGTTATTATTTAGAATTATCTTTTATCTAACTTCCTATTTTTGTATGTCGACTTTACTTCATCAAATTTTTTTATATTTAAAAGGAAAAATATATATTCTTACTAAATATAAATCTGCTAGTGATTTTTTGACAGTAAGCTAGTTATTTCAGCAATAACTTTTATTTTCCTCTTATATTAAATTTGGATTTCATATATTTACATCGAGTTTCCTGCTAATGATTGTCTTAACCCCATGAAGAAGAGTTTTACAAAAATGAACCAATTTCAAGAAATATCTGCATATAATCCCCAGACACACTTTAGATATGACCCACCGCAGGTGGACATAATTATTATCGTATGTGGTAGAAGCTTCAGCACAGTTGCACGCTCCCCTTTGCCCTATAACGTTCATCTTTAGTGATAATCTGGAGAAAATATCAATAAAGCTTGGTTGAAGAATAAATTATTGGTTGTATACTTTTTGTTATTCAAAATTCATTTCAAGATATAAACATACAAACTAAAATGATAAAATTGCACAAAAATCAACCCATTTTTATTGTTATTGACGAATTAAGGGATTGGTTATTAGGATGCGGGGACCCCATGTCGTCGTAGAATGTGGTATTAGAGTTGGTGCTTGAGTCTCTGCTTCAGTTACTCGAGTCATTTTGTCCAAATAATCAACATGATTATTTGGAGATGTCGAAGAAAATTTCTTTCTCTGGGTTGATGCCACTATTAGAAATGCCCTAGAAACCATTTAATAAGATTAATTAACCTCGTGCACAACCTAAAGACTTTGTTCTTAGTTTTAACTAATTTTACAGGGGTTTGGTCAAAGTAAATTTTGCCTCCCATCTCTCTAGTTTTCAACTCCATGTACTAGGAGTATGGTCGATAGTTGAGTCATAGATCTCTAGCAATTTTAAACAATGTATTTATCACCAAACTGAACAAAATGCTAAGAGAATATATCAGATGCATTCATGAGTGCCACTTGCCCTCAGGTGGAGGCTGAGAAATCTCAGATCTCTGAGAACTTAGTAGTTGCCTTCATAGCAAGTGGCAACGATCTCTACCTACGAGGAGGTAAAGTAGGCGCCAGTGGGAAGATCCTAACCACGGTTATGGGAGAAGTTGACGACTGTGGGCTTAAAACCCGCAGACGTGTCGTGGTCAGGATACTCCAAGACGAGGTCCATCCTGCAATGCTCACGCGAGGAACGTCTCCATAAATCAACGCCTGGGAGATCTTTGCACGGCAGAAGGAGTCTTTTTTGTAGACCCCTCCCGCACCTTTTACGGGAGAAATGACCTGTACAAAAGAGACGAAGTGCATCTTTCATTCAAAGGGAAAGCTGCACTTGCAAACATGATCCAGGATGTTGTGGAGCGGACCCAAAGAAGTGTCAGACCCCGAGTAAAGGAGGACGTACGCCAGGACACCCATGTTACTAGAGGAACGACCTTTTCTGAAGTCACAAAAAGGGTAGTGACCCCGCCACAGAAAAAGGAAGTGGAAAAAGGAAGAGCGTAGGGAGTCCTACAGTCGGGGACTCCCTCAAAGTTCTTCTGTTTAATGCGATGTCTATCAGAAACAAGTTTCTAGAACTTCGTGGCCTCGTAGCAACAGAAGAACCGGAGATGGTGGCCATAACGGAGTCGTGTATAAAAACCTCAATCCGAGATTTTGAAGGTGAATTCACGATTCCCGGTTACCAGCTCTTCCTGAAAGATAGGCCAGACAGAAAGTGTGGCGGTGTGATGTTGTATGTCAAGGATACTCTCAACTCGACGGATTGCAACATCGTATCCGACCATGAAACTACAAAAGGGTGGACCGAGAGATAGGTCGTTCCAAATACAGGCCCCTGGTGCTTTATAGACCTCTTGCCCAACTCGTTAAAAAAGACAGAGATCTGGACCAGCTACTAGGAAAACTTGTAGAAGACAGAGTGTGTATCTTCATGGGTGATTTTAACACACAAGTTGACTATGAAACCAAAGACCCCTGTAGCGAGAACGCACTACTCTTGGAGTTCGCGAACAAAGAGTTCCTCACTCAATGGGTGAGAGAGCAAACGAGAGGAGACAATATCCTCGGCTTGGTTTTCACCTCTGAGGATGACATCGTTGAGGACCTCTCTGTTGGTGAAGAGCTCGGTGGCAGTGACCACCGTCTAATTAGATTTGTAGTCAAAGTCAGAAGGGCAGGGCCTGCAACTAGTAAATCGAGGAAACTCGATTTAAAAACGGCAGATTTTGCAGGTCTTCGTGCCGGACTGACTGACGCGAGGCTATAATTGTGCGATGTTGTTGAAGACTCGTGGAACAGTTTCAAAAATAAGTTCATGAGTCTTCAATCACGTTTCATCCCTCTGAAATGTCCCCGTCAGTCTTCTGTTCAACCAAAGTGGTTTAATCGAGAAATCGTCCAACTGCTTATGGAGAAGAGAACTGTGTACCGGCCTTTGAAGATCTCGAGCGACTTTGACAAATACAGGAGAGTAAAGTCCAGCATAAGGGCCGCTAAGCGGTCTGAGGAACTCCGAGTATCGAGAGTATGTAAAGAGAAACCCAAGGAGATTTTTGGATATGTGAACAGCCGTAAACCAATCCGTCGAATGATTGGTCATTTGACAAATGAGGAGGGGGCATTAAAGCACTTAGATGCAGAAAATGCTAACCTCCTCAACGACTACTTCTCTTCAGTGTTTACTGAAGAGTGTGGTCTCATCCCCCAGCCGAGAAATTCCTACTCAGGGAAAAAGCTGGAGGGTATGGACTTCACCGAAGGAAAAATAAAAAAGAAGATCAGTGACCTAATGACAAATAAGTCACCTGGCCCGGATGGCTTTTTACCTAAAGTGCTGAAAGAAGTGCGCGATCAAGTGTCACGACACCTGGGCGCAATCTTCAGCATGATAGTCCGGACCGAATGCGTTCCTAGAGACTGCTGTGAAGCGGAGGTGACTCCTATCTTCAAGAAAGAAGACCGTAGATAACCGTCAAACTACCGACCTATCACTCTGACTTCGATAGTCGGTAAGCTCATGGAAAGCATGATGGTGGACAAAATGACGTCGTATTTAGAGTCAAACCTGCTACTGAGGAGTTCCCAGCACGGCTTTCGAAGGCAACGGTTATGCCTGACGAACCTTGTGGTATTCTTCCACTTCGTCTTCAGTGTGCACGATCGGGACAAGGCGGTGGATGTGGTGCACTTAGACTTTCAGAAAGCCTTTAATAAGGTACCACACCGCCGCTTTCTCCGGAAAGTGCGAGCGCTGGGCATAGACGGAAAAGTAGCCGGCTGGAGCGAGAACTGGCTAAGTTGCAGACGGCAATGGGTGGTGGTGAATGGAGAGGCTTCTAAGTGGGTGCCCGTTACTAGCAGAGTGTCTCAAGGTGTTTTCTTGGGACCACTACTATTCATCATCTACGTCAACGACATGGACGGTGACATGGTTGCCAAGATTTTCAAATTTGCCGACGATACCAAGCTTGGTATAAACGTTGCCAAGGATGGGAATACTGCCCGCCTGCAGGAAGATCTTGGGAAGATTGGGGAGTGGTCGGACTTGTGGCAAATGCCTTTTAACGTGGGGAAATGCAAAGTGATGCATATCAGCCACAAAAACCTCCAATCTCAGTATATCCTTAAGGGCACTGCTCTTGAATCGAGTGACAGAGAAAAGGACTTTGGTGTAACAATCACTAGTGACCTCAAGTTCTCTAAACAGTGCATTGAGGCGTAGAAAAAGGCCCAAAAGATTCTAGGTTATATAAAGCGCCAGTTTGGATTTTGGAACAAGGAGATTGTACTGTGTTTGTACAACTCACTTGTCCGACCGCACCTGGAGTATGCCGTACAATTTTGGAGTCCTTCATTTCGAAAGGACATCACGAGATTGGAACTCGTACAAGCCAGGGCAACTAAGCTGATTCCCTCTATCCGACATAAAAGTTATCAGAATAGAGTAAGGGAATTAGATCTGTTCTCGCTGGAAACCCGTAGACTGCGTGGTCAGCTCATCGAAGTTTTTAAAATACTTCGAGGGTTCGACAATGTTGATTATCGGGATATTTTTACACTGAGTGAGAACAGAACGCGCAATCATGGCCTTAAACTTGAACTGAAGCGTTACAACCGCAATCTGTGTGGAAATTTTTTCACCCGAAGTATCTGCGGTAAGTGGAACGCACTTCCAGTGGAAGTTGTCAACAGTAAATCTGTTGACAAGTTCAAGTCGAGACTTGACAAAGCCTTGAAAAGTGGCCGTTTATGGACGCAAAACAATTTAGCAGCCATGTGTCAGCGAGATTGCCAGTTCAAAGGTACCCTACTTAAATAGACCATAAGGTCTCCTAGGGCAACTTCTTTTCTTATTGTTACTCCTTGTTGTTACTTCTTCCTGTCATCGAATAATAGGCGATATAATTGAATATTAGTCACATCATGTTTTAGAATATATCTTTTTCTTTCATCTTCCTCAAAGCATTGTGTATTATTACATTGTTTTCTGAAAATAAATGAATAAGTATAGGGCTAACGTTCATGTTTCCACCATGTATCTAATTTTAGATACAATTTCTACTACTTTTAGGAAATGTAGATGCATTGACTAAGATATAGGTGTTTGACTCTTAAGGTAGCTTCGTTTGGGCGGAAATGGGTTTACCTCCTCTTGGTATAGTTTGATGGAGTCAATAATCAGTTGGTCTGTACAGGATATGATGAGTCATATGTCCTTAAGCTCTTACCAATAAGTTTCATTTCTTTGCCTGAATTGGTGCATTAATAAATTCATTAAGTTTTCAGTCACAACTTAATGGAAAAAGCACACATTCTTTTAAGTTCGACATTTTAATCCATCTTTCTGGCCGTGATTGGCATAGGAGATTGAATAAGCCTAATCGAGATTATGTTTATCCATTGAAATTATACATCAAATATGCATTCAGGACGACGTTGGGTAAAATTATAGAGTTCGATGTTATTATCAAATCCTATGAAGAGAGACGGGTCTAATTAATAATATAGGAATATTAATTTAAGTTCATAATTAGGAAAAGGAATGTATCATATTTACGATAATATCATCAATACATCTAATCTGATTTTTACGAGTTCAAATGCCCCTTTTCTTTCGTCGCATGCCCATCGGCTGACACTTTGAAAGTCAAGAGATGATATTACCGTTTCAAAAATAAATCTTAACTTACCAAATATTTAAGAGTTTGAATTTTCTTCTTGTTAATCTACTCATCATTATTATTAGTCTTGGTTGAAAGTGGCTCGTTTTGGCCTTAACCATAGGAAAGAAAAAAGATTAAAAATAGTATACTGAATTACTCTAGTTTAATCTATAATATTCATTATTCAATTTTTTCTTGCTTTAAGAGGCTGCATAAAAAGGAATCTATGAATTTTGGGGGTGTCATTTCGGTGCTAAATATGAGCTTTTATGCCATTCCGATCATTCGTATTAGGAGTTTTGGTTAAGGGGCTATTCTTCCATAAGTACACCCTTAAAACAATATGTGAAAACAAAGGTGAGTGCAAGTTCGATCAAAGTTTTCTCTCACTTCATATGGGGTTATATAATTAAACCAAAATTGCCGCAAAGCATGGTTTTGGAAAGTAGAAGGGAACGAGATGTTAAATATGTTGTTGTTTTCTCTTTCTAAGTTGTAAAGATATTACAGGAAACGTCACTCAAGAATTAATCTGGAATTTACTTTCTCTCTCTCATAAACCTTCCTTAGAACTTTGCATAAGGATAAAAACGCATACATTTTGAGGCCATATACTTAAATTGATTGAAAACCGACTAATCTCGTGCAGACAAAGTGATGATTAATAAGATTGAGTCGATCTGGGATTTCGTCAAGAATGACGTCGCACACAGATCCGTTCGTGGATCTTAATACCTCGAAATATATGGTAATCTGCTATGAAAGTTCAATAACAAAAAGAGCAAAATATCGATGGTGATTCGCAAACCGAGAAGACGATTAGGAGGGAGTAGTGTAATGGCCTAAAAAGTTTCAGATGAGATTTACCGTATATATGTGTGAACTAATACACTTAAGTCTGGATAAAAATTTGAATCACTTGATTTAGAGAAACCTAAAAACCTTTAAGGCTTTTGATAGGCCTGATTCAGTGTATGCAGTTCACTTTTGTTCGCTTCATTGCAATCTTAGATGAAGTTCAGTAGAGCGACGAAATTATTCCCTGATCTTTGGATTTTATCTTAGGAAGAGAGATATTATTCTCCTTTTACTGTAAAATCGTCGTTTGCTGAAACAACTAATTAAAGTTTTAAGCTTTACTGATGCAAAGTAAAGGTCACTTTTTAAGCTTGATAATAAATCAGCTATTGGAAATAATGCATTCAAACTTTTTTACGATAGCATTGACTTTTTTCTCCTATACGTTATGGTGAATAAGAAATAACTCAGCCCTATGAAATTGATAACAGCACCTCAGTTCATATGTTGCAGGAAAGAATCAGAATTTAGTAATTAACCACAAATATAAAGTTTTAATAAATTATAAATGCGTATAACTCATCTTTGATTTATACCAGTTCTCACCCTCTATAATCTTTTACTCGCTTTCTTTCCTAACTGGACTGGAGTCATAGGGACCTAGGTTTATTTGCTGGCACTTAATTCTGAACTAATATAGTAGTGCAGGCAAAATTAATTGGCAATAAATCATAGTGATGAGCCCTAAGTTAGAAGAGAACATTTCATTCTAAAATTATGGTGTTGTTACATTTTCTACTCCTCTAAAGTTTCAAGTTGGTGAAAAACCGGAAGAAAAAAAGACTAAAGAGAGAGAAAGAGAATGAAATAAGTAAGATGTTAAGAAATAACTTGAATCATAAATGTTTAGATTAAAAATGCAATTAAAATATTCGTTAGACTTTTATAATGTGCCCAGCACATTAAAAGTGTAGATGAGCAAAGACTGATTGACAAATCGACAACACGTAGAGGTAAAGAATATTGTTGTACTAAATCTTGTTCCCTTTCCAGTCTTTACCTGAGCATGTCATTTTCACCAGGATTGGATACACAACAAAGTACCCTCATTTACCAAAACATCACAACATAGTCTGTTATATTTGGTGTTTGTATACGTTCAACTCATTCTTACCACACCCTCATTACCATTACAGAAGCTCTAACTTTCTCCACTTCTTTTATTTCCAGTCAAATATTGTCATCTTCTTTGTTGGTGAGAAACTACAACTCATGAGCATAGCTTAAATAATACTCATATCGAGAATGATTTGGCTTATTGTTTCGTGTTTTGGCTCCATAACTGATTATTTAGCATCCATCAGGCGACAGCCTAACAAGTCGCCGTAATTATCTTATAGCCTAATACTTTGCCAAATTAAAAACAGAGAAACAATACAAACATAACCCCCCTAAAAGAAACCAAATATCAAAGAGAGAAAGAAAAAAAGAAGAAAAAAAAACAAAAGGAAGAAAGCACGCTCGGGCGTCAGGGGGACGCATGCTTTTCACAGTCGCGAGAGTAAGCGACCAACACCAAGAGAGTAGACTAAAATGGAGGAACCCAGCCTCATCTAGAGATCAAATAGGCCACAAGTACAAGATATAAGAGGTACAGTAAAAAGACAATATGCCGAACAGTCTAGGATAAAATGCAGTAGTATTCCTAACGTTCAGAAGAACGCCTCATGAAATAACGTTGAGGGCCACGAGTATTCCCAAATTCAACGAGGAAAGGAAGCGACCTGAAGCCGTTATGGGATTGGTATGTAAATCCAAGGGAATATTTGCGGCGCGATAACTTGCAATTTTATGTTGACCTCTACTGTCTCAGTTATTTTTGCCAGGGAGCCCTATTCCTGTTCGCCCGTCCTTGCAGGTTTTTGGCGCACTCATCGGTGCACTTATTCTGCGCAATTCTCTCCTGTGCTTGACTCCCCCCGTTAAGGAAATTGCATTAATTTCTGCATTTGGAGATCTAGTGATGGGACGTCTTGCTTGGCATTGTTGTCAACATAGTTGACCTTATGATAGAATTGCAGCAGATGATCAAAAGCATCTATCTGTTGTCTATCACTAAATAAGACATTAAGTCTAGCTTCCAAATATAAGCTTGCTAGAAAATGGTTACTTTCCCTAAAAATTTAAGCTTTTTTCATTGCATTCATTATACTCATTGACAAAAGAGTTTCATTTTTATTAAAGTTTCTTTGCATGTTTATTTTATACATAGTTTCTTTTTTGCTATTGTTCTTATAGCCGTTTACTTCAAATTTATCAACAAACATTCTAATTCAAACTAAAATACTTTATCACTTCCAATTTCGATTTTAGTCTTCCTTCTTTTAACGATTTCAGTTTTTGTTAATATTTTCGATTTTGCTTTATTTTTGGTTTTGATTTCTAAAAAAATATCGTTTTTATCGCTTTTTTTTTTCGAACCGATTTCCTACCCCTGGTAGGAAGAATAATCGTCGTCATGGTAGCCAGGAACTAAAGATCTGTTGTGCCTGACACAGAGTCATGCCCAGAGAAATTTAAATGGACTGCGATCCATGGAAATAAACCCAGGCTGACACAAGAAGTAAAGCCCGATGCACCCGAGAACAGCCGCAGGGTAGTGGTCAGACCAGTAGACGCAAGGAAGGGGTTATTGGAGAAAAACTGATATTCCCATTGTTTTTGCCTCGATGCCCACCTCCCCTCGAGTCTTGGTCTTTTGCTCCCTACTGGCATTAATGGGCGTTGTTTATTAGAGTTGCCAAAGCATTACTTCCAACACGGCATCTGTTATGTAACTTATCAATTCCTTACGCCTAGATTAATAGTTGATGGGAGAGTCCTAAAGAAAAATGAATGTTCAAAGGGAGCTACGAGAAAGCAGATTAGCATCCTTTCCACGCCCAGCCCTTAAAGTTCCATTGAACCTCCTGATGGTGCCACCAAACTTTACATTCTTTCATTGTTGTGCCTGCAAACTAAGGCATCTAGACAATAGGTTGATGGGTATTCTTAGCGTAAAGAGAAAATAATAATAACACTGGGAGGGAGAGAGAGGAAAGGGTATCAACTACATTCCCAGGCCTCATCAGCGAGTTTTTTCCATTCTGTTACAGTGCTTCCTAAATGTGCACTTAGGCCAGGGTGACATGCAAGTGTAACAGGCTACACAGGGTACAACAGTCTAAACTTGGAACTACAAGGGCCCAATCAACTAATAACTTCTTTGCTTTCTTATTTTAAAAACTTTGAATCAATGCTTCATTTATTTTTCACAAATTTAAAAAAACAACTGTTTTCCACCCCTGCCCCCTATAGATCACCGTAACTGAGATAATCATCTTTTCCAATTTTCGCTCTCAAGCAAGACCACCCATTTCCTCTCTTCTCCAATGCAATTTCTCCTACATGAAATGGAGTAAATTTTCTTTCTTCACTAGCGTCCTTCCCCCATAGCGTTCCTTTCTTTTATTATGAACGACTCTAAGCACCGCTTCTTATTGCTATTGACTCAATGGTTAATCATAGATGATAATTGACTTTTGTCTTTAATTCTTGTCACAGTTTGCAAGGAATCAGTTAAATTGGCTTCCCCTCCAGCGCTCTCATTAACAATGCTGATCTGCTTTATGTCGCTTTAGCTCCCTCAAGGCTTATCTAGCTAAATTGTGTCTGTTTCTCTGCCCAACCTTCATTATTTAAATTTCAAAAATATAGGTTAATCCTATTAACTAGACCTCTTACCATCTTAACTAATTCTTCTCGAACCACTTTGCTTTCATAGCCTTATATACTCCATTTCAAACTTTCATATTTTTGTCTTGCGGATGGGGTATTACATGTTTAGCGGAACAGGCTAGATTAAGGAGACTTGTGTCACATCTCAATTCCTAGCTCCACTAGTAGTTTCTTCCATTGAAACCTAACCTGTTGTTCCATTTACACATTTTCACTTCATCTAATTTCACTACTTCCCCTCAAACCTATTTTCTGAGAGAATCCTTAAAATGTATCGGTTGATTTCAGTTTTATTCACACTCAGAGACAATTTGGACGTGAAAAAGGGTTTGCCATCTTTAGGCTTTAAAGGCGGTCTCTGGTGAAAGGGGGTGGGGACTCATCTAAAATCTTATTCAGCGGAATTCAATGATGATTGACGGATTCTATTTGGATCCCTGACTTATTTTGATTGGCCCAGAGATGGTCTTCGGTGATGCTGAAAATGGTGGTCAGATTAAATAAACCCCCTTAATATCGGAAAACGATTGAGCCTTAGAGAGATCAGGGAAGCTTCCAAATCATAATTCTAAACCTATGCTACTCTACATTTTTGTACCTGTTCTTTTTTTAATATTCATTCCCCTGGGGTCCCAAAGCCTTTACAGTTAAAGAAGTCATAGGTATTTAGAGCTGGCTCGGTCTTTCTTTTATTGTTTGATGTTCTTTTTTTTGGCACTCACGTTCTTTCTATTTATCCCTTATATTATTAGGAGTCATCTCTTTCACAATTCAGTCGTTATTTATTTAATATTGATGAACTGGTTACTTTTAACCAGTTTACTATCTTCTCCTAGTTCACAGCAAACAGATTTTTCATAATATACGTCATTTCCATTTTCCTATTAATTTATCCGTCCTATATTAAGCACTTTATCCATTTTTGGTTTACCTGTACTAATTATAGTAATAATAAGTTTTTTTTAGTTTGCCATGAAGAACCGAAATAAAATACCAATTATTTGGAGGAAATCGCCTTTGTTACCACGGCACCCGATTTGTAATGTGTCCGAATCGGTCTTAATCAGGCGCACGATTGATTGTGACTAGAATTTACAGGCCATGGAGATTTCCTTTAAGCAAAATAAGGGTTCAATCCTGCTGTGGTCGGAAGATTTGTTAAAATTAAAGCAGATGTAATCAAAACTGTTTTCTAATTGGGATAATGAAATATGACGTAGATGGATGTTTTCTGTTATTAATTCTACCTCTTCCTTCTAGCATCTATTTTCTTTTTTGTCATACTTCTTCAAAATAGCACCGAGTCATCAAGACTCAGAAGGAGAGTAAGAAGAAATTAATAGGTAAACTACTGGAAGAAATAGTCGCAGGTCCTCTTGCAAGCTTTGCTGTCAGATTTATTTAAATGTTTAGTAGTAACGTTAGTCTATAACTTTCTGCTGTGCGGCTCTTGATATACGGAATCGTATATCGAGAGTTTAGATTAACGCCAAGTGACATTGGGCGACTTTAAAAAGCATAACTGGTTATGAAGAGCATGCTGTAATCCATGTTTCCCCACAAATTTTCTCTCATTAATTCGTCATATCATTTAATCTTTTAAAATACTTTTTAGCACATATATGCTATGTCCATTTTCTTACGAGGAAAAGAATTGCAGTAGTGCAGCAAATAGAGTTGGTTTGTTAGGACTATTGAAATTTAGACCAGAAAGGAGTTTTTTTTAGTTTAAGTTCTAAACTATATCAGATATACCATCTCGTGAAACTTAGATTTTCTAGTAACTCTTGTACCTTGTTCTAGAAATTAAGATAATTTTATTTAAGCCCGAATTATTCAGACCTTATATGTTTCTAGGCGACATTATAAAGTAAGAAATAGAGTTAAGAACGATGAACATCTTCCGCGACTAAAGAATTAATTAAATGCACCTCGATCGAAGTTCCAGATTGTAACCTGAGATTTATGTGTAGTTGCAGTATGTATTTGCATTCCAGACCCTTCCAGAACAAATATTTTAACAAAATAATTTAATGATTTCGTTTGTCAAACAATGAGTAAAGAGATTTACCCTCGACACGTGACTGTCAGTCAATCTAAACTTATGGGCATTGAAATGTTGGTCATTTTATGCCGGAGGGCTAATATAAGTTGCTCAAAAAAGTACTTACAATTTAATTTAACCATTAAACTTAAGCAATATTTATATACCAGGGGTGTCTGTAAGTCAACTCCAGATCTCTAATTCAACTCCGCATCTTCTATACTGCTGTCCTATCTAGAACCTATGCCTAACTACTCACCAGTGAAAATTGGCCAAAGCGGTAATTTATATGACCCATTATCTTTGTTATGTAGTTTATAAAAGAGACTTGATGGCGCCGAAACAACGAGCCCTGATCAGGAAACAGAAAAGTAAGCTTTGGATCAGTGCAGTCCTAAAAATCCTAGATTTTATTACATGGTTTTTAATAGAGACGTCTAGATTTAAGTTGAACAAATTTGCAGGTGAATTTGACAAGGCAAAATACACAATATTGGGTTCAATAAGGAAAAAAGCACAAAAGAAAGGATACGAATGAAAAACACTTACAAGGTAGGAACGACATAAATACTAGTGGCGTAAGATTCATCATGCTCTAAAACGTAGCAGTTTGTTCAATGAAATTATAGCATATTAGTTTAATTAATCAAATTACTAGTTAAAATATCAGAGATCTATGTCCGACAGGTAATCTAAGCTAACTTACAACTTAATCGAAAGAAGAAATCAAAGCGTTCTTCTGCAGTAACCCATCAGTTCAAGACTATGATTAGGGTGATTATGGTAGTTTGTTCAGCAATAACTAAGGAGAAAGAGCGAAAACGAACAACTTCTACATGATATTTGTAGACGTTTCAAGGGTCACTGACTAATTGAAACACGATTTATTTTTAAGCGTACTACAGAAACCATACATATACAGTCACAAACATCTCTCTTTGTCTCCATTTAATAATTATTAAAATAAAAAAGTAAAAAGGAGGATAGCCAGCTTAAGTAAACCTAGGTATGTACTTAAAAAATTGCTTAGAGACTTTCAGGACTTTAAAGTTGGTAAAAGTTTTATTACAATTAATACTGGTCAATATTTTCCCCCCCGAATTTTTTTTAACATTTAAAAGGCTTTCCCGCCATTTGCTGAATATAAAGAGGCACGTAAGCGATAGTGGATGAGTTAAAAGAGGTGCAGAAGATTACCAGAGAGCAAGCAATATTCTTTTTGGAAAGTTAGTTCGGCAGGGCCTGTCACTACTCAAGGTTAGAGTTGTAGGTGGAGGTATTGGCCCCGCTACACCATGCTTCTCTTTGCGGGGTCTCCTTGATATGCTGATGACAGTGTTTTTTTATTCAAATCTCAAACCATGGTCGACATAATAGTTAAAATTATCACAAGGCATCTCATAGCTTGACGGATTTCATTTATTTCTAAAATAATGCTAAGTAGATTTTTTTACGAAGCTGGATCAAGTGGAAAGGATTATCAAATTTCAGAGCAGTTTCAAGAAAAGAAATCTTTATTAAAGTTTGTGAGTTTATCCCTGAGATCACCTTTTCCCTCGTGTATAAATTTACTTGCAGCAGTTGTCACAAGGAGTCTTATATCGGAAGCACTGTCCGCATGTTGAAGGCATGAGTCTATTCCCCCTTGAGCATAAATCTGCGACCAGGCTGTGTTAATAAAAATGTCCTCCATCAGAGATTATCCCGCGATGATTCCTAAATTTAATTTTTCCTCGGGTGTCTCCCATCTTCTTTGACAGGAAGCCTGGAGGATTACTGTGAGTCTTTTCATATAAATGGTGTAAGAAAGAGCGAAACGCTGGTTTGGTAGTCCAGTCCTCGCGGACTCTTAACGCCCTCATCAGACGCTCATTCTTCGAAATTCCCACATTTCCAGAGACATAGAAGATAATCTCGTCATCCGCCCATCTTGCAGCAACCGTGGAGTTGCAGCTACCGCAAACCATAGTGTTGGAGATTCCATAGCACAAAATCACCCAAGGTGATTTCTGAGTGGCTAAAAATTGCAATGCAATCTCCGAACCGAGGACAACGGGTTATCTGCCATGCCAAGCAGTGAAATTTGACCACTTTGGCCGTAGAGACAGAGGACGTGCCAAGTAGAGCCCGGCTGACTTTAAACAGCGGGAAAGATATGCAACCCAACCATCTGTTGTAACTTGGAACCATCATGTAAACTCGCACAGATCCAGCGTGACAACAAGAAATGTGATCTTAAAAGCTCAAACACAAAGCTTTTGGTACTGTAGAAGGTTTAATAGTAGAGGTAGCGTGACACATATTAAAAAATGCTACAATCCAAGGTGGCTTCCTTCGAAGAATCAGTGGTGCCACTCGCCCGAGAGCTGCGCCGAATTATTTAAAGAGTTTCATATCTCTAAATACAAAGGGTATGACTGGTGTTGCAGAGCAAGGGGCATCTCCCAAATACGTCGAAGAAGCTCTCAATATTGGACGTGTGGAAGTCAACAGTCACCAATGAAGAGTAAATCGAGTCCATCCAATTAATAAAGAAGAAAGAACTACTAATTCTAGTGTATTTACATGATTTTCATGTGAGCGATTGGGGGATAGGAAAGTTTCTGTTACTAAAGTTTTAAAATGACAAGAATTCGTTGATAGCGGGGGTTGTGCTATGTTGTTTAATGTTAAATTCTCATAGAATAACAAATTTTTCAGCGAATACCTAGGTGATTTTCATAAATTTGCTCAGCTCTCCAAAATCAGGTATGTGGTTTCCCTTGTGGGATAATATACAAACGAAACTGTAAGAGACGGTTTAAGAGGCAAAGTTTCAATTTGAGCTTCAAAAGTAATTGTAGTTTCATTTGAATGAAAAGGGAGGGGAGATATGGTGCAGTAATTCAGCCGAAACCAACACAACATCTCTTGTTTCCATCAAAGTGAGTGAATAATTTCCCTTCAAAAGCAGAGTAGCCGGTGCAACTGAATTTCTTTCACTTTTGTACGTTTTTGCTAAATAAGTTCAAAATACCAAGATTCTAAAATGAAATAATGTTATAGATGAAGTTCTCTTTCCACAACATCTAAATCCGACAATCTAAATCCATGAAAATGAAGCTCCCTCCCTGCAGAGAGAGAAAGTTGGCATTGAGGGGAAATGACAAGGTTTGTACGAGGTGAAGAAGCGGTGTTTTGATGAGGGTAGTGAGGTGTGTTTGTGACTGTGTTTAGAACTCTTTCATATCAAAATAAATAACACACATATTTAACAGTAGGCTAACCGCGATAAACAATCATGATGGCTTAACACTAAAATGACGGAGCGGTCACTTTGACCGCTTTTCAAGTTTGTTTATTAAATATCAGCTGCATTTTTATTCGACTCCGTTCAAATTTCTTGTCTTTTAATTTTTATATTCAAAATGGCATTGCAAAAGTATAAAATTTTTACAAGAGTCAGGCAACAAGCGATAGATTATACTACCTAGAAAGATTGAGCGGTCAGATTGACTGCTAAGTAATATAATCCTGTTTCAACGTGTTTATTTCATTACAGGGAGTGTGCTACAGTTCAGAACTCAGTGGACGCTTGTTCCAACATGTACTGACAAGGTTTGTGTGTTTTCTATATAAACTCGCTGGAATTACACCATTGTGTAGTACACAATAGACTATGGTTGGGTGAAGATGCCTGATAGAAGGGAGACTCATCTGACTGAAGAACGACTTCGACAATTTCTTGTTGTTACACCTTTCGATGAATCGGAAGGAGAATCTTTTGATAGTGATGAAAAAGAATGCATTCCTAAACACAATATTTCATCAAGTTCGGATGAAGAAAATGAAACCATTTCATCAACTACAGAGTAACGTAAGTGTGATGTGATTATTTTATGATACTGTTTGAATGTCATTCGATATACCGTTGAAAATAATATATAGTTATTTACATTATTATTTATATTATTATTATTGTTGTTGTTATTATTATTATAATTATTATGTTATTATATTTTTATATTTATATTATTATTAACGTATGTTGTGATGAGTATATTTTATTTTGATAAAATAAATCTGAACATAAATATGTGGGGAGATTTTTCTATATACTTTTGTTACATAGGTATTACTCTAAATGACTAATAAATCCTTACCTCTTTATCTACCGATGATAAAGGAATTCTTGAGAGTAATACCACTTTCGATACAGAAGTAATGGAAGGAAATACAGCGGATGAAGCTCCTACATCTGCCCATGACAAAAATCTAAAGGCTCCAGATGGGATCCAGTGGATTGAAATCCAGTGGAACATACAGTGCACAAAATATTCTTACTGAAGTTCCAGGTCCTTCTGCATATGCCAAGAGACATGTTGTGTTTGGGAGCATGATGAACGCATTTTCACTATTCATTCATGATTTCATAATTCGAGAGATAATAAGATGTATAGCAGCCGAAGCTTCCAGCAAATTGAATGATGAATCATGAGCGTAACTAAGGAAGAAATATATCATATGCTGGCAATACTCTACACCAAAGGATTTGCTTCTCTATGGTGAGAGTTTTGGGGGCCTCGTGTCTTTTCCATGACTATGTTAAGAAATAGATTCAAGCAACTTCTTCGATTTTTACGTTTTGATTTGAGATCCACCAGAAGTCAACGAATTCAATCAGATAAATTTGATCTTTTTTCTACCATATGGAACGGATTCATTTAAAATTGACAATCATATTACAGACCTGGAGCAGATATAACTGTTGATGAACAGCTCTTCCCCACTAAGTCCAGAAGCTCCTTTAACCAATACATGGCAATCAAACCGGATGAATTTAAAATTAAATTCTGGCTTAGTGTAGACACAACGTCCCATTACTTGCTGAATGGATTTCCTTATCTGGGAAAAATTTTTCATCATCCCCAAAATCAATGCTTATCGGAATATGTAGTAATGAAATCAGTAAGTCCTTTTCTAAGTAAAGGTCGAAATATCACGTGTGATAATCTTTTTACTTCAGTGAAGCTTGCCCTGACATTGCAGACCAGGAAAACGACTATTGTTGGAATGATGAATCTAATTCGGCGCGAAATACCAACCAACATCTGAAATAAGACAAAACCACTACACTATTCCATTATTTT
This sequence comes from Ceratothoa steindachneri, assembly GCA_963969495.1. Taxonomy (NCBI): domain Eukaryota; kingdom Metazoa; phylum Arthropoda; class Malacostraca; order Isopoda; family Cymothoidae; genus Ceratothoa; species Ceratothoa steindachneri. The sequence continues at coordinate 14,906,221 of OZ018328.1, forward strand.
GAAGAATTGTGACATCACACTCACCGTGTACCAAGGAAAACCTTCTAACAGTGTACTGATTTTAAGTACTGTGCACAAGACAGTGCATATTGACAGTGGTACAAAGAAGTTGCCAGAGTCTTAAACGTATTATAAGAAACCAAAATCTTGCCTTGACAATGTTGACCAGATGACTAGACTGTAGACCAGTTATTGGCTTCAAGGCGTTGGTCATTAGAGTTTTTCTATACCTTACTTGATCATGCCTTAATTAATTCAGTTATAATATACCGTGAAGTGGTGCAACAAAAATAAGTCGACGAGATTACATTCTAAAACTCATAGGAGAGCCAAAAGCTTTTAACAGAAGTGTGGATGAAAAGCTCGAAGACGAATTGACAGATGAAGAACTTTTGGAAGAACCAAGAACCAATAAGCATAAAACTTGTCAAATTAGAAAATTAAAGAAGATTGGCACTCATGAAATATGATAAGGTGCAAGAAATACGTGTGTGGTAGATGTACTGGAATAATACGCAAGCGAATAATTTGTAGAAATTGTTCATGATATTGATAATAATTGCTACATCTAACGACCTATTATTATATAAATACCTAAATACTTTTTGATAAATATATTTATATTATATAGTTGCATCAGCTATTCTATATGATAAACATAAATATGATTGAAATTATGTTACATTTCTCTGCCTCATATATATATATATATATATATATATATATATATATATATATATATGTAAGTAAATGAAAATATATTGATAATGTATTTTTATTTATCAGTTTTTGATACCTATTTTATACAATAATATAATGAAATATTTGCAACAGAAGGAAGTTAAACTGGAACTAATAAGAAAATATAATTCTTTTGATATTAATTTATGCAAAATGCGCGGAAAAACGAAGAAAATAAGGAAAAATAATACCAGAGGTCAAAATGACTGCTCAGTCTTTCTAGTGGTTGTGCAATTGGCCATCCATCTAGTGTTAATTTATCTAGTCTTCATTTTATTTTAGGTTGATGAACTTATTCTATTTAACTTGGAATTGAATGATTAAGTAGACCTTTTAAAATCCATCAAAAAACAAAGATCGAAGAGGGGGGATTTTAAATTAATATGAGTTCCATGAGAAACAGAAATTGTGGATTTGTAACATGAGAAACGATTGAGAAAGGTGACGATCTGAAAAATATCAAAATATGATTAGATATTTAACAAGAATACTTATTGAATATATAAAAAGAACTTAACAATCATTATTCTATACACCCGGCTATGAAGCCATAATATGATAATTAAAAACAAATGTAGTGAAGAAAAAAAAAGAGTGCAAAACCGGAAAGCATTGATTTAGAGAAGAATTACAGGTAACATATAAAGATCAATCACTGTCTCCTGAGAAAAGCACAAGGCTAAAATAACACTACAATCAAAAATGATAATACTGGTCTGCGTCCAAAAAGTATCTGAGGTTTTCTGTAGTGATTCTTAATAAAATTGACCTCCTAAATCCGAATATGGCATCCGTTTTTCTCTATCAGGTCCAGTTTTTTGCGATATAGGCGGTGATAATAATTTTATAGTTTAGACATGTCCTATATTAGATTAAAGTTTTAAACGTTTTTGTACTACTGTATTCGCAGTAAATCTTCTGTACATTTTGAGTAATTATGTTAATATGTTTATATTTTTGCAGGTTATAAATTGCTTAGCATTATAATAATAAGAATAATAATAATACAGGTTGAGTTAAAATGAACAGAAAATTTAAGAAAAGCTCCGACAAATTTGGCTATGTCTGCGGCAAAGTGAATTTTTTTATCAGCAATGGACAATCTCTCCTGTAATTTAATCTTTGTATCATGCATATTTTGGAGTAAGGCTAAGAGATCAAGATAAAAGTTTTGCACCACATATCTGCTGCAAGGGATGCTACATAAGTTTAAGACACAGGAGTTAAGGCGAACAGAAGTCTCTCTCTTTTGGTGTTCAAATGGTGTTTTGAGAGGGCAAGGACAACACTACGGACTGCTATTTTTGCATGACAAATCTTAAAGGTCAGCATTGTATCAAGTATTTAAGCTTTCTTTATTATACCGGCTCATGAAAATGTTATTATTATACATAGACTTAGCATAAAATTAAAAACGAACATAGTTCACTTCAGCATGAACATATCTTTTACTAAACATTTATGTACTATCTGTAACTCCAAATAAATTCCTTTATGTAATATGGAATTATATTTTTCACAGGTATAAATAAGAAGAATAAACATAGTGTGGCATATCCGGATGTTCCTTCTGCCATCAAACTCCTGCTCCATGGTCCAGGAATTCTTATACCATCTCCCCTTGAAAATATAGAGGTCCATGAAGAGATTAATATGGAACTTGATCAAGATTATGACACATCTGAGTGTTATCAGGTTTCCACAAATGATTTGGTCGCAAGAGCATTCACTCAGGATCAGTTAAATGACCTCACCAGGGATCTGAGTCTTTTAAAGGAGAATGCACAACTTCTTGGCTCTCGACTTCGTGAAAGTAATTTTTTCGCTAAAGAAACAAATCATTCCTTTGTACAGAAATAGAGAAAAAGAGTTTCGAAGCTTTTTTTACAGCATTCTTCCAGCTGTTGAGGCATAATGCACCAATATTAAAGGAATTGTTGAGGCCCTTGGTATTCAATACAACCCATTAGGATGGAGACTTTTTATAGATTTCTCTAGTAGAAGTTTAAAAGTTGTGTTACTTAATATTGGTAACAAGATAGCTTCCGTTCCTATAGGCCATTCAATGCACCTTACTGAAAGTTATGACAATATGAAAAAGTTGCTGAATGCAATAAATTACTCTACCCACAATTGAAGGATATGTTGTGACTTAAAGGTAAGAACATTTTATACTCTGCATTTCTAGACTCTTTGATATTGAGATTTACATTTTTAATTGTTAATACTTGTATAGACTTCTTAGTCAACTTACATTTCACAAGAATGCAAATTTGGAAATCACGAGTCATTATTAGTGTCGTAGAATTCCCCCCCTTTTTGTTGTATTCTAAGAGTGCTAAGAGTGTCTAATATATATTAAAATCTGAATGTCTTAACGAACAGTGCCTTTCCGAAACACGAAAGGATATAAGAGAAACACAAAATAATCCCTAAAATAAACTTATATTTTAACTTTAACCATTGAATACACAACCTCTAAACATTGACTACAGCAATAATATTATCATAAACAAGAATTAATTAAATTAGTTTACCCCTCAAAATTTGGTTAATATCTCTACACATAACAATATTATAAGAATTAGGCTTACAGACTCATCTGGAGTCTAAAGGCCTCAGAAATGTTATTGACTCACGACGCGTGCCGTCTTGCCAGATGTAGATGAGCGATATGACACGGTCGTTTTGGCGAGGGTAGCAGCTGGGGGTCCACACGGTATTCCGGGAGGAGGGAGGGTTCTTCAAGGATAAGAACAATTACGGTGCTTTATGCAACACCTAGGCGGTCGTGGTCTCTCTGGCGAAAGTGAGTTGAACTTGGTTCTTAAATCAAGTTAACTTGGAGTGCGGTGTGACGACTGAGTAACGAGCTCGAGAGGGAGCTTTTCTCCTTCGTTACTTATTTCCTTATGGACGAGGACTGAACTCGGGCAGGGTCTTCTTCAAAGGCGAGGATCAATGAGACGGGGCTTCTCTGACGAGAATAAGTTACTTAAAGTTCGGTTTGGTAACTCGAAACTAGCTCGAGGATGAGCTTCTTCTTAGTTCCAGTCTTCTTCAAGGGCAAATATAACGGAGGGGGGTTTCTCTGACGAGAATAATTTGAACTTGGTTCCTTACCAAGTTAACTTAGGAGTTCGGTGTGGCCACCAAGTATCGGGATCGAGGAGGAAGCCTTTTCCTTCTTCTTTTCTTTATTCCTCAAGGACGAGGAATACCCCTGGTGTTAAAGGTGCACCAGGATATGAGGAGTCTCTCTGGCGAGAGTAAGTTGAACTTAACAAAGTTAACTTATCGTTTGGTTTGATAACCAGGGACAAGCTCGAGGATGAGCTTCTTCTTAGCCCCTTAAGGTAGGTAGCCCTGCCTCTCTTTTAGGGTACTTCTTGGTCTGTCGAGCCAAGTACACTACCTCTCCAGTCTCGATAGTTCGGTTTGATCCGAAGACTTCGTCACCTAGAGACTGACGTATACTTCCCCGATTTTCCTCAGAGTTTCTCATTCATACCTCGTCACCCCACTAAGGGGGTAGTAAGGGGGGGAAGGGGCTTGAGGACGTCCCCAGGAGAGTTCTTTTTCCAAACGCTTTTTCCCACGAAGTCAAACATCGGCTTCTATTTAGCCTTCGAGCTTGGGAGAAACACGTCTCCAATTTCTTATTTGACGTGGAACTGGATCTCACTCTCCTGGGAGAGATCTTATATTTTGACCCTTCAGGGTCTTTCATGGCACCAAGTTGTGCCACGCTGCGGTTACGCTTTTGACTCGCCGATGCCTGGGTGGATGTCTTTGCGGAATCGCCTTGTGACTCCACCAAGAGTGAACATGGTGGGGGGGGGGGAGTAACGCTTCCCCTTGCAATTAGTTATATTTTGGGGGTGAAGTTTGTCCCTATAGGTTAATGCTTCCTTTTGGGTTAATGGGGAACTTATCCTAATTAGAAGTTATACAACATAAATCAATAAACTCAAAACAAGATGTAAATATATCCAATTAGTTCAAAACAATGATTTAATGCATCAGCGTACAGGATTTTTTAGTACTTATTCACATACTTATGGTTTCAAGAAATATTACTTTGAAATTGTTTTTAGAAATATTACACTTTGAATTTACATACCCTGCTAAATTTTTTTCTAGGTAGTGTCTCTATACTTGGAAAGAAAACAGGCTACACGAAGCATCCATATTTCTTATGTTTATGGGACAGTCGTGGAGATAGTATGCACTATGAGAAGAAGGTTTGGCCTTCAGGAGAAGCAATTGGAATTGGATCAAACAATGTCATAGCTGAACATTTAGTTCCTCCTCACAAAATAATGCTTTTTCTACTGCATATGAAGCTTGGCACAATAAAAAATATGTCAAAAACCTTAATAAAGAATGCCAAGCTTTTAAATTTCTTTTTCAAAAATTTCCACAAATCAGTGACGCTAAACTCCACGCGGGAAGTTTTGATGGACCTCAGATCAGGAACTTGATGAGAGATCAGCAGTTTGAAGCATCAATGACGGATATAGAAAAGGATGCTTGGAAAGCTTTCAAAGCTCTAGCTAACAACTTTGTATTGAATGAAAGAAGCCCAGAATATGTTGCCCTGGTCAATCAGCTCATAACAAGTCTCAAACATTTTTGAGCTCGAATGACTATAAAGATACACTTTTTACAGTCCCATCTGGATTATTTTTCCGACAACTGCGGGGAGTACAGTAAAGAACAGGCGAAAGATTCCACCAGGATATAAAAACAAGGGAATCCAGGTACCGAGGTAAATGGAACTTAAACATGCTTGCTGACTTCTCTTGGTGTTTGAAGCGTGATGCACTAGATAAGAGGCACGAACGGAAATCGTTAAGGGGGTCTTTTCTTAAAAATTAGAATTATTTTCTTTATTATGTTCTATTCTTTAATTTTTGTTTTATTAAAAGGTTATAGTTTACATACGTTTATTCTTGTTTCTATGATATAACAATAATAATGCATTATTAGATAGAGAAAGGTTTTTGAACATTTTTTGTCAGCAAAAATGTGGTACTCTTAATGAAAATTCTGTGCAACATAAAATTTCTTTTCAAACGCAGGCCTATGTAATGTATCGGTAGTAGACCTAAGACAAAGAAAAGCAAGAAGTTAGCAAAAATAAATAAGATAACAAGCACAGCTTTCAAGAAGCAACTCAGTGGTAAGCCAAAGTAGTGGGAAACAAATACAACAAACGGCTGACCTCTTCTCTCAAATGGAAGAAATATAATATATTTCTGCCTTTTGACTTGTCTGATATTCTTTTGGAAGCAATTTTTTGCGCATTGATGTATTTGTTGATATTCTGGCCAATCGAAATCTTGAATTATATATTTTAAAGTAAGTGATAAACGTTATTAATCTTGTTTCTATATTTTTCTAAGTAAAGAGTTCGTTACACCCGGACACTACGAAAATGGACCAAGAGTATTTATTTACTGTGCTGAAAAACCTTGTATGTAGAATACATGTTGTTTCACCATGAAGACTTTAGTAAATATTTAAATTAGCTCAAATAAAAGATGAAAATATAAGAGAAGGATCATGTTTTTTGGATGAGAAAGAATACGCTTTAGAATGAATTTAATCTGAAAACATTGAAAGTTACGAGTATGGTGTCGTCCAGCAGATAGGTCAAGTGCAGTATGCTGAGTTATTGATGAAATGACCTTGTGGAACCAGTCTAGAGAACAGATAAGAGACCGATGTCATTAATAAGATAATAAGCCATATAGAAGTATATACTTCGTCAATGTAAGCAACTTCCTATCCCTTAACTTCTAATATCTACATATATACAAATGTGCCCTTACCAGAAACAATGGAAATGCTCCTAAAGAATATACACAATAACCTCAAACTCCATTCAAGTATAATCGCTAAAAATGGAAGAAATTTCAGAACTTGTGAAGAATATCAGTACCACATAAACTAGTGACCGCTATTCTTCCAAACATCAAAATGAGGCCCCTATTGTTAGAAACGTAGTTTATAGGGTGCTAATTTAGCACGCGGTCTAACAAGGCATTTACAATTTAACGCGCAGTCTACTAAGTTTTTTACACTTTAGTATGCTACGTAACTGATAAAATTGAACTTATTTATTTTAATCAACCATACACACATTATATATGATTTAGGAATGCCAAAGTGCTCAAGGTATGGCTGGAAAAGCTCACTACTAACATCTCTCATTTTCTTTTATATTGTTGTTTATGCATTCAACACTGACCATTTTAAGAGTGTGTGCTCCTTTCATGGGGTCCACATAATGTTTTTGATGATTTACCGTTAATAAGCTTGACTTTGTATTACAAAAAAGAATATTATATTGAAAATTTCGCACAAACTCAAAGTAGCAAGGTTATTAGTGAATGAACTGAGAGAAAAACTTGGCCATATTTTTCTTGGACATCAGACTCTATTATTAGGTATTCAATAGAACGCAGACCTTAAGCACATGTATCGGAACATATTTCAAAGTCAAATCGAGTGATTACTAATCGAATACTTCCAGTGATTACATGAAAAATAAAGAAATAATCATGGGCGAAAAGAAATGGTCAGGTTGTAATATTTGATGAAATTGAAATGTGCTTTATATTTAAATAGTCATATTTGTTTGTTTTAAAATAAGGCCAGTCAAAAGTAGAAAACTTAAAGGGTCAAATAGAACAAATTTATTCTGATTTTATCCTAAATCACCCTTCAGAAATGAGTTGAAATTATTTTTTATCGGTGTGATAAATTTGGTGAATTAAATGGTTCTTCGATATTAACTTTTTACTAAAGCCTAAACTTTTACCTAGGAAATATCATTCTTTTTTTCAAAAATCAGTGTTAGAAAATGGGTTGAAGCTATTTTCTATTGGTGTTATGAAATTTTTAAATAATTGCATCCAAGATATTAAATGTCTCACTAAAAACTATGGTCGATTTATAAATTCTTTTTGAGAGGTATGTAGTAAGCACTTTGAAAAATATACTGTATAACAAGGCGGGCTTGGTATTATGGTACAAGAAAACAGGTTATGCTTTCGCTCATAACCAAACATCACAGAGAAAGATCTCCCCATTCCCGAAGTGGATTTTGGAAATTGTAGATGCATCTACAACAAAAGCCATCGCACCCAACAACGCGATGCTGCTAATCTTTCCCAAAAACTAAAACTTAAAAACGTAGTAACGCAAGGCTCGACTCAGCACTCAGAATAAAGGAAGTCCTCGCAAAAAATCAATAATGTTGGATACCTACATAAAACTGTAGATAATTCCATACACTTTCTTCCTAACAGAACTGGTTTTCACATTTAGCATGTAGAATCCTTTGGGAACAAACATAAAGCAGATGTTTGGATGAAAAAGAATTCTTACAATCCTATTTACAGCAATTGGAGTATCGTGAACGGTATCATAATTTTTTTTTAGAATTTGTGCTGAAATTTAGAAACAGTTTTCTTGTAATTTTAAATTCATTTATGTAATAAAGTTTTACTAATGCTCTTTATTTTACTTTATATAATTTAGAAACTACATTGCCACCAAACTAGGTTTCCTAGTTTTTAAAAGGCAAAAACTGGGCTCACTCTTTGTAAAATGGGTCATACTTACTCACTTACTCAGGGAACTTCATCGAGGTAGATGGTGACGGATGGCCTCAGGGCGGTGTCTGAGTGTGCCCCAGCAACACTCAGGGAATCGAAGTTCTGGCACCGGTTGCGGAGGATGCCGGAGCGCCGTCTAATAGCGCTGCGGGCGACGTTCGCTTCGCCGTCTGGTCCGTTGTTCCTCAAAGTGGGCAGCACCACGATGACAGGCAGCAAGCCACCCACCCCTGTCAGCAGCTGTGGCTTCGATATGGTATGGATTGATGTTGAAGTTTTTAAATACTTCTTTAGCTCGGTCCTTGAACTACTTTTTTGGGCCGCCATGGGAGCGTCTCCCCACCCCGTCGACAGTTTCGCGTAAAGGGTACGCCTTGGTAGGCATAAGCGTGCATTCGAATACATGTCCCAACCATCGCATCTGTCTGCCAAAGACTGTACTCTATGCTTGGTACACTGGCGTGCTCCAGCATATCAGTATGAGGCACACGATCTTGTCAAGTAAGTCTAAAGATCCTCTTAATACACTGCACATGGAAGGCTTCCAGGAGCTTGATTTTATTCCGGTATAGGGTAAGTGTTTGGCTCCCATACAACAGCACGCTGAGGCACACAGCTCTATACACGGAGACCTTCATTACAAGTCTAAGGTTGTGGTTTTGTATCACCCATCTGAGTATCCTGCCAAAGGATGCTAATGCATTGTTGATTCTTCGTTTGACCTCTTCATCAACAGAACAGTCATCCGACAGTATACTACCGAGGTAAATAACCTGGGCAGAGGTCTTGAGCTCAGCTCCAGCGACATTCATTACGGGCTCTACTTGGGGGGCAACAACGGACCACTGGTACATCAGCTGAGTTTTGTCAGAGTTAATGACGAGACAAAGAGTGCTATAGATGTCTATGATGGTGTTCAGTGCTTCATGTAGGTCTTCGGGGCAGTGGGAGAGAAGTACGCAGCAGTCATCCGCGTTTTAGAGTTCAAACACCTCGTCATGCGAGACCCTTCTTCGAGCTTGGAGTCACCGTAGATTGAAGAGGCTCCCATCAAGCCGGTATGTAAGACCGATTTCCCGCCTCGGTGGCAATATCTAACGGAATAGGATGGTTGCTGCAGCGAGGTAAATGTTTAACATGACGGGAGCAACCACGCAGCTCTGCTTGACAACAAGTTCCGCGTTAAGCGCCTCTTTTTCTTCACCTCCAATGGCCACGCTCGCCCTCATTCCGTCGTGATCTGCTAGAACAACCGCTGTGAACTTATCAGGGCATCCAAACTTCCGCATGACGCGCCACAACATCTCCCGGTTGACTGTGTAAAATGAGGTCATCAGCTCAATGAGGGCCAGATACAAGTTCTGATGCTGTTCGCGGCATTTTTCTTGTATTTTTCCGGGTATAAAAATCATGTTTATTGTTCATCGTTCCCTACGGAAGCCAACAATGTATTTGTTTAGTCGCAGGAGCTATGTCTTTGTTAGGACCTTCCCAGCGATAGCCAAGAGAGAAATTCCCCGGCTATTTCCGCACACAGCTTAGTCACCCTTATTCTTGTAGATTTGTATGATCCTGGCGGCTTTCCATTGCTGCGGTACACGTTCAGCCTGCCACATTGTAGAGATCATTTCATAGAGACGAAGGCGCAATGGATCATGACCATTCTTCTGGACCTCACAGGGGGACACCATCAACGCCGGGTGACTTGTTGTTCTTCAAACGCCGGATCGTATTTTTGACTTCCTCTAGTCATGATAGGGTATTTAACTCGTGAATAATGTGCCCTGTCCTGGATGGAATCAAGCTAAGCGGGGTCACAGAGATTGCAAGTATTGAATAGATCTTGGTATTGTTCTCATCCTAGGACATGACTGAAGCAAGGGAACGGTTAGCTAGTGCATACACCTGTTTAAGAGAGCTGTAGAAGTTCTGAAGGTCTCCAGAATCCGCGAAAACTTGCAGATCCACAGCAATCCCAAGCAACCAGTCATTTTCCATGCTTCGAAGTGTTCTCTGACCCACAGCTTGCTTACTTTGCCACTGTCGCTTCAAGTAGTCCGAAGAATGGGTGTCCATGAAAGCCGGATATTCCCTATTCTTCCCTTCCAGAAGCTCCCGTATGCCAACTATACTGTCGTCAAACTAATCACTGTTCCTTCGCTCGGCGTAACAAAGGACCTCCACTGCAGCAGCAGATTCCGACTCTGCGAACTGGTTCCAGCTACCCTCTACACAGTCATTCAATTCTGTGAGGGGGCAGCATCAGCTAAATGGTGTGAGATGGCAATACCAAGAACGGTTTTCACAGTTTCATCCTTAAGTTGGGCGCAGTTAAGCTTCTTTTATGCAGGTTGTTTTCTAGTAGCTGGTCGTATGCAAAGGGAAAGAGAGCCCTGAACCAACCGGTGATCCGTCCAGCACTCAGTACCTCGCATGGAACGGGTCAGCAGTACTACCAAACGATGACGCTGTCTGACGATCACGTAGTCCAGCATGTGCCATTGCTTAGACCAGGGGGCTTCCATGTTCCCTTGTAAATTTTATTCGTCTTGAAGATGGTGATGGTGATGATAAGCTGGTTTTGAGGGCAGAGAGAAAGTAGGCGGTGGTCGTTGTCATTAACTTTACCAGTACCGTGCCTGCCAACAACTCCAGTCCACGCCTGGCAGGAGGAGCCCACTCGTGCGTTAAAGTCTCCCAACACTGTCTTTGTCAGAAGTTGGTGTACGCTGCAGTTTCGCGTCCATCTTGTCGTAGAAGGTATCATTGATGTCCTCATGGCTGTCAAGGGTAGATGCCTAGCAGCTGAATATAGGTGCATATCGATACCTTATGAGTAGAACTCGAATCTTCACGAGACGTTCTGAAACGGCAAAGTGTGTGTCTTCAATCACTCACATAAGGGAATTTTTTGACTGCAAAACCGACACCATAGAATCTGCGTTCTTGAATAGGATATATGTCGTCATATGACATTATATTACATCAATACCATATTATATCTATGCGTAAGGGACCGATAACTTACAGGCGAACCGACGAAGGGACGGAACACCAATAAGTTAGACGGGCAGAGTAGCGAGAGAGAGTGCAACGAGGTCAGGTAAGTTATGGACAATGGCAAAGCTCAAGGCTATTTAAAGAGGCATGTACAAAAATATAATTTCATTTACATAAAAATAGTAAGAGAAATGATGAGTAAAATTACCTCAGAGAATTAATGGACAAAATCACATCAGTAAACGATGGGGGAAATTGTAGTTATAAATCAGACTATGAAGTTAGAACTTAAGGTATTACAGGAGGAGACTATTCAAATGGGTGGGGTAAATTAACTCAATTGGGTTACTGAAGGATGGGAGAGGGGTTGGCTTACGGATGACTTCTGCACGTAAGGTGAGGCCGCTCGAAACTTCTGAGCGGGAGGTTAAAGTGATGACGGGTTTCTAAAAACAGGGAGGGGGGAACTTCCGGTAACTTCCGGTAACTTCCAGGGGAGACTATTTCGGCCACCAAAATAAGGGGCGAACGAAGGAGGGCTTCGACAAGAGTTGATAAGAGAAGTCCGAAAAATCCCTCGGTGGCGATCGTTAAGTGGAATTACCTCACTGGCTGGGGCTAATTCTAAATGCGCAAAATAGTTCAGCTGTCACATGCTTTGTTGTTAGCACCTGACTTGGAACTATGTGGAATCTTCTGGTCTCCGGGCAAGACTTCTCAACTCTGTGTCTCTTAATGGAGGTCAAGCACTATTTATGTCCGTGGCTCTCCCGGGGGTTAGGAGGTGGTAAGCGGAAAACAGCTATACTCTCGAATGGACTCGAATCTTCTTGCATAGGCTATTCTGCCCTTGTAATAGTGAATAGTGGTGGACACGGTTCGAGACTACCGCTTGTGAAAGGGGGGGAAGGGTGTAGGCTTACCAATTTAGGCCTAACCAGGCTTTCTGCAGCACATGAAAGTTCTGTTCTGCTCAAGAGATTCCACGTGTGGTTACCTCACAGTATCCATTCCAGTAGACGTTTTACCACCTTGGTCTTCAGTCAGCTGCCCTCATCCGGATGTCTGGTCTCTTACAGAGCAGGAACGTCCACGTTATATCAGGCTAGTTTCTGGCCGATTAGAGCAGTGCGTCTAGCCGGTCTATCCATATAAAGGTTTGAGTCTAGCATGGTACGGACGTTTCATGCTGCGACTTTTATATCATATTTATTATTTCGATCACAGAATGGAAATGGTCCTACGAGCTTAATTACCCGCCTGGACTGACTTTAAAGTAGGCAAAGTTTAGGCAACCTTTTCTACGCCCCTCATCCATTTAGGTGTAAGTAGTGTGGTCCTGAAAAGGGTTGCTTAGTCACGGAAGTTGACACCGGACTCTTGTGCCACCTCATCTTAGGAGAGAACGACCATATTCGCCTCTGCCGCCCTACGTGCGGCTGCCCAGCTAAGAGCCGGCCCTCATCGCGGACAACCTCCCACTCCTAGACAGCCATCGCCGCGGGACTTGGTCAGGGTCGGTTTGTAGAGGATATCAAACCTGCACTAGATTTAAACGAGTAAGAATGCGTACGCACTACAGACCCGTATCTTGACCAAGGGAAGAAGATTCCAGGTAGCAGGAAAGGACTCAATTCCACCAGGCTTCATCCTCGGCTGCAGAGGGCTGCCGAGACACCAGTCTGCTGATGCTCGCCTATAGTCGCCCCCAGTCCTGGTTTTACTATGGAGGTTATCCTTCCTCTAGCCTTTACCTAAAGAGGTAGATTTACAAGGCAGCAAGGGGGTTGTTAAGGGCTGCCAAGTCTTCGGTCTGTCGAAGGTCGCCTAGCACCTGCCCCCACTGCGTGATGGGCATTTGTCTACAACCGGACGTATGAATGTCTCGCTCCAGTTACCACCTACGGTTAGCTGCTCCACGGGTAAGCAACTTGAAACTTCGCGTCAAGTAGGCCAAAAAAAAGGATAATATCGGTTTGCTGTTCTACAAAAGATTAGAAATTACATTAATAATGATTCCAAATAAAAAGGGCCTATAGTTTCTGACCTATAAATATTGATTTTTTTATAAATTGCCTGCAGGGGCGCCTATATTCATGCTATAGCAATTTTATTCCTTTAATTCCGCATTCATCGGGTTTATTTGACAGCTCAAGAATGAAATTTATCGTCTTTCTATGTACTCACTCGAATTAAGCGATATCATTTTGTAAATAAGGATCCAAGACCTGAGCTGTATATTCCAGGTGTAGGCCCACGATTGATTTAAAAGATATAAATATCTTTACAGTTTGAAAAACTGTAACCAATGTATCTGTAACCAAATTTTTTAAAATTAATAACTGAGTACCGTTTGTTCTAATTGTGTTTTTCGATTTTTTTGAAACCAATGAATCATTTCTAAATTAAAAATCATTATGTGATGCTCTGGAGATAAACACACATGAAAATACGGCACATGGATACCAGGAACTATGGAATCATTTTTTTAAGTTGAAACACCTAGTTATTGAGAAGGTTAAAATGTTCTTGGACGATATAGTCACAATAGAAAGAATGGACACGGAAGAAGACCCCAAAAAGTTCTGAAGCCAGATAAAGAGGAAGAATGGAACCCTCTCCTCCAAGAACGTAATTACCATCACAATTGCGGGAAAAAGATCACTGTCGTAGAAGGGACTCTCGACGATATACCATATATAACTATTCGTTGAGGGAACTATTCAATTATATTTAGAGTGCGTGGTTTCTGGTTGATCGATATTATTGATCTTCAATATGCTTAAGAAGTGGAACTGAGCTCAAGGATAATAATATAGCTTTAATTAATATAATAGAGTTGTATTAATAAAACTATATCAACAACACACAAAACGGAAAATGTTGACATAAACAGAGAATGGAAAGGGTCGTGGGAATATCTGGCTAATCCGAGGAATTAAGATTTGGAAAGATTTAAAAAGGTAAAACAAATAAAAATTAAAGTGATGGGATGGTTCGCTAAACCATTTTAAGCACCGGATAGGGTTGACAAAAAGGTTAAATACTCAAAGGTAATGTTCAGCTTACGTAATTAAAAGTTGTTTTGCAGAGGAAGGCGACGCGAAGGAATCTTTTGTCTGCTGGCGAGTTCCAGCCGAAAATACGGATTAAATGATCCTGACGTGACGTCTAGAGAATGAGAACAGTTTCTTGATGAACCGGCTTGAAGAACAATGGCTGTTCTACGTTGTTCTCTTCTGAACAACAGGGAGGTGAGATCCGTCTCTTGTCTACGGGCTCAAAGAACAATGGCTGTTCTAACGTTGTTCTCTTTCTGAACAACAGAGGATGAAGGTATGAACCGTTTCTTGTCAACGGGCTCAAAGAGCAATGGCTGTTCTAATGTTATTCTCTTTCTAAACAACAGGGGGGGGGGAGAACCGTCTCTTGTCAACGGGCTCAAAGAACAATGGCTGTTCTAACGTTGTTCTCTTTCTGAACAACAGGGGAGGCCTTGTGGACTTGGTGTCTTGAAGGCTCGAACCTTGGCCCTCAAGGGTTATTGTCCTCTTATTGACAATGATAGTGGATCTCGAGGTAGATGGCCCTGGTGCAAAAGGTGAGACCGGATCGGCATAATGTTTCCCGAAGAAAATCTGGAACTTAATCCGCTCTTAGTGGTAAAGTTTCCATATAAATGGTCGAGCCATCCTCCTAGAGTAGAAGACAATGGAGTGGGGCTTCGAGGGAATGCTCAGCCGCGCTTGAGAATAATACCTTATCTGCCCATAAACCTAACTCAATCTGGCGATGTCGCGCATGGGGCGAAACGGGTTGGGGGAGATGAACCTCCTTGGTTAAATATTGATTCAGTTGGGGCGATAACGCGCCTGGCTTCAAGGCGAAGATGCACGTGGGTAGCAACGTGTTTCTAAATAACATGTGATAGCGGTTGAAATTAAGCAACCTCAAACCGTTCTATCACAATCACGGACGACTGAATACTAGAACAGTACTTTAGAGAACACTGGAAAAAGAAATTCAACATCGCAGAGGAAGAAAATCATGATTTTGACACAGATTATGAGGTCAAATTTTTTGCCAAGATTAGAGAAACTCGGAATAGCATTAATACCCTTTCACTAAGTAGATGGCCCTTGACAGGCAGCTTTGAAAAGTTTCAAACACAAAAGCTTCAGGTATTTCAGGTATCACTAAAGCAAAGCTGATAAAAGCTCATGTGAATATCAACGAGGTATTTTTGAACCTCTGCAATGCGTGTTTAAACGTTCGATATTTTCAAGGCCTGTTAAAAAAGGCAAAGCTGATATTGCTCTTAAAACCATGCAAGCCCAAAACAGTAATAAGCAGCTAAAGGCTTATATCCCTAGTATAATTTATAGGGAAGCTCTTTGAAAAATTGCCTAATCAGAGACTAAGGAGCTATCTGGATGTAGAAAGCCAATATCACGCACAACAACATTGTTTCCGCATGAATCTCGGCAGAGAAACAGACCTAGCTTTGATTACTGACCATATTCGTATTGCAAAGGCTAAAAATGATAACGTGGCTGTTGTACTTAAAAATGTGAAGTTAGCTTTCAACAATGTATAGATATCAGGCCTAAAAAGAAAAATATGAGATCTGGGAATGGAGGAAAATATAACCAAACTCCTTTGTAATTACCTAGAAGCCCGCGAGGCAATATTAAGGATCAATGATTACGAATCTCAGCCCTATCTACACTAGTGACCTCCCTCCCTTACTCACGATTAGGCCCACTATGTACACCTGGCAGATGATCACCAGTGATTAACGTAACCCAATCGGCATAGTGAACAGGAGGAGCTTGCTCTTGGAAACTTGGAAGAGAGTTCAAAGCACAAAAAATATTAGATATTATTAGATAAGTTTATACTAAGATATAAAGGAAAAGAACTCTACTTCTAATGAAATACTCGCACAGATAAGAATAAAAATGACATTGTAGTCGAAGTAAATGAATAAAATGACAGTAGTGCTGTAACAATTAGAGACGTGATTGAAAGGGTGACCATTATACAAAACAATATTGTTACTGAATTTTAAGAAAATGAATTAAAAAAATATTGTTTGATGTAATAAGGAAGTGATTAAAACATGAATATATACCAAACCAATATATTTAATTAGATTCTAGAAGATAAAAAAAACCCCTAAATTTTATGAACCAAAAAAAATGAGCACAAATAATATTGCAAACTCTTTCATCGAAAAGGGTTCCTGATATATTGAAAGAGGCAGCAATTAAACATAAAACCAAGGAGAAAATAAATTAATGACTCTAAACCGTTTAAAAACGAAAGTTATATGAAATGAAAGAGAAAAAATGATAATTTATGATTAAAAGGAGAAGAAAAGAAAGAGGAGATGGAAGAGTACAAATTAAATACTTAATAATATAAAATATATGTTTTTCTTTACTTAAGGCCTAGAAAATACGAATGTATGAAAATAAACCAAGAGTAAATTATTCGTATTGGTACTGGATACTATTAATTATTTATGAATCTAAAGCCCGTTGCTAGACCTAGATAGGCCGTAGGCTACAGAGGTACTACATGCGAACGTAAGTTGCTTTTGTATAAAGGAGTAGCGAAGCCGCCTCTTGTTATTAATATTTAATTGTTCTGTTACAGTTCCAATATTCGTCCAGGCTAATCCAATCGAAGCCACATATTGCAATATCTGCCTACGCTACATAATTCATCCTGCACTCATCATTCTGCCAGTCGCTTCACAGCCTTCATTAATAATTCAATAACGCAGGAATCCTCCGCACCTCGACTCTTTATTGTTTACAAGGGAGCGAAATGGAAATAGGGGATGATTCGTCGAAGTGACAGTAGTCGATCAAAGTAAAACCAAGTACAATAATTAATTCTTCCATTACTGGCAAATATAAAATACACACACACACACACACATATATATATATATATATATATATATATATATATATATATATATATATATATAAATATATATATATATATATATATATATATATATATATATATATATATATATATATATATATATGTATCTATATATATATATATATATATATATATATATATATATATATATATATATATATATATATATATATATATATATATATATTTATCCTCTATAATTTAACTCTATAATTTAACTTTGTGATTTTTTAAATTTTTGAAAAGTTTTTTTTTGCTTAGTGGACAAGTAACTTTTCACGTTTTTGAGTTTAGTTTTATTTGAAACTTTTATTCGCAGAGCTTTTTTTGTATGTTTCGAGCTTTTATCAAAGCTCTTTCTAAGAGTTCAGAAAAAAATAAATATAATTATCGAATGATTTGGAATGAAAAAACTTACCAATCGTGAAGTTCAAAAAATGTATTAAAATTAGGGCTTTGGCGCTTTTTTACTATCATTTCGTATATAAAACAAATTTAGATGAAAAAAGAGATCTGACGATGGTTTTTTTCTATATATCAAACCGGGTGAAATAACTTTATAAAGGTTTCAGGGTGTCTATGTTGAAAAAAGTGTTCATGGTGTTAAAATGAAGAGTATAATGGGGATAAAAAAAAAGCGGTTTAGAATACCAAATAGGCCGTAGGCGAGACGCCGAAGGAGTTCCTGTGGAACCAAGTTCTTTCTTTAAGAAAGAATACGAAGTATGGCTTGTATATATATATATATATATATATATAGTACAAGAGAAAATAAAAATGGCATAGCCCTGTGGTGGTTGTATTATCACTCGCAGATCCTGTAGTTTTTTCTTTGTGTATATATATATATATATATATATATATATATATATATATATATATCGGGTGCCACCTTCTCCAAAGGAATTACTCATTTTTAAAACAATTAAAATCTCAAAAAACATCCTTCCAATTCATGCTAATTTTTATCTACATCATACGTTTAATGTTCCATTTTCGAATGGAAAAAAATAAATTTAGATACCTTTTATAGTTTTCTTGCACTTCACACAAATAACAACATTGGTATAAATAACTAATATCGAGTCTAGAGAAATAAATAATTAGAAATTAAACCTACCTATATTAAATGATCGATTGAACCACCACTTTGATGAATAACTTATCCTAGTCTTTTTTTCACACACACAAACATTTTCTTACTTCATTATTGTCAAATTTCTGGCCAAGATTCACGTATTTTGCTTTTCTATTCTGGTTAAGTGACTATTTTACTCAAGCTCAGTAAACCTTTTCTTCTTATTGAATAATCCATGGGTTTACAATCTGGACTTTGCGGAGGCTACTCATTTTTCGGTATTAATGTTGGCGTTTGCAAAATAAAGTTATTTTCTTGATACAGGCGGCGACAAACAGGCAACAACTTTGTTTTCAGGAGTTCCATGTATTTAACCGAATTCACTTCTGTCTTTTAAGTATCAATAAAACCAGGCAATGGCTTCACTACTTCCCACTCTGGGGAAGCTTGCGCTTCGCTACTAAGATTAAAATTTAAAATCTAAAAAAAAGCGGCCATAGTTAAATTATGGTTAATTTTTATTAATTTTCTTAACTTCAACAATTATAATAATTTTAAAAGTAACTCTAAACTAAATTTTTTCCCCTTTCAAAATATCCCATTGATAAAATACAGAAATATAGAAGATATATAAAAATAAATTTTCTAAACTTCACTATTTGTAATTCTTTTGGTTTTAAAAAAAATTCACAATATTTCGATACTTATATTTATTTCTGAACTTCATCATTTTATTTTTTTTATATTATAAACGAACTATTAGAAATAACTTTGATAAATAAAAATGTCATAACTAAACAAAGATTAAATTATTATTCAAATACTCCCAAAAATCTTCACTAACTGCATAATTTAAGAACGAGATTTTTTTTACTATTTGAATAATAATTTCATCTTAGTTTCGTTATGAGTTAAGTATATTTTAAATTTTTATCGATGTAATTTCTAAGAATTTCTTTAGAGTTCGAAAAAACAAAATAGTTTAGTTCAGAAAAAATTAATATGATTATTCAATGCTTTATAACGTTTTAAAAGAAAATGAATTACAATTGTTGAAGTTCAGAAAATTTATTCAAATTTAAGTAAGACTGCTTTTTTACTTTATCTATAGAGTTCATTTTTAAAATTATTATAATTGGCGAAGTTCAGAAAATTTAAATAAAAATTTAACCATGGCTGCTTTTTTTATATTTTAAATTTTAATCTTAGGAGCGAAGCGCAAGCTTTTCCTGTAGGGGGGATCGGCGAAACCATTGCCTTGTCTTCTTATATTACAGAGTTAGCGATGATTATTAAAAGTCATATAAATATCAATTTTTATTAAGTTTTTAATTTTCATTCTTTGAAAAGGTAAAAGGTTCTTTTTCCGTTATAATAATAAAAAAACTATTGAATAAATGAATATGACAAACATCTTCATATATTCTTCCTTTTTTATGTCTCCGGATAAAATCGTAAATGAGAATGACAAACGGAGACATCAGACTACAATAATACACAGTATGTAGAGGTTAGCACTTGATAAAGCAATGTGCAAAAAAGTTAAATGAGAATTGTATGTATCAAATTTACTACATGGGTGTAAGAGCGTTGAATGGAAGGGGAAAGACAGTTAAAAAATTAAAGAAGTACTAATAGATAATTTGCGGTTGATACTGGTGAGAACATTGAAGTGAATAGAGTAAAATACAAGTTAGTATGATGTGTGTATTGTGCAAGGAAAGTTGTCAATTATGTAGTAACCAGGAAAAACATCTACAAGTATTTGGTCAAGCTTTTTCCTCTTTGAACACCATCCAACTTACTTACAACGGCTACAACTTCCTTTCTTCTCTTGTATCCTTTTGCATTTGCCTTAGTTAGTAATTAAATACACCTTGAAGTGAATAGAGCAGTTGATCTTTCATCTCCAAACAACCAAATTAGTTCTCTCTTTCATACCTTTGTATTTTAGCTTATTTAGTATCAGGACTTTTACCACTTACATATTAGTTACTGCATTTTTACAAAGTAATTTCTTTTAATAATGTATATTGTATATTTCTTAGTTTTAAATGCTTTATTTTGAAATATTAACCTTGTTTCGTGTTTTATCTGTAATAGCCTTAGTTAATTATCTACATATGATCATTATTTTTTCTGAAGGTATTCTGGGTTTTATACTGCACACACTAAAGTGAGTCCTAGTTTAAGCTTTAAATGGACTAAAACTAAACACTAGATGTAGTTGGCATTCTCATAGAAGAGGAAGATTGGAGTAGTTAGTCTGAAGTGATAGAGAAACACGTATCCACATACAGCTGCGTGCATAAGTATGTATAGTCAACGTCAAAAAGAAGTCTAATGCAGGGATGTATTTGTAATAGGTTTACAAAAGGTTACTGTACAAAAGGCTTAAGTAAAGTTAAAATTAATGTAAACCAAATTTGGCCAAACGGGCAGTGTTGCAGACACTTTCCGTACTGTTAAACCCTCAAGCTCAGAAGACAAATGTGTTGAGATCCCAAAAATGATTCTAAAGGCTCAAAAAAAGTCTGCTACGCTGTTAGCACAGCAAGGCCATTGAATAAAAACGTACAGCGCACGACATTCTTTGGAAGAAGTTAAAGTTTTCTCTATATATCGTATCGCAGTGCGCGAAGGGAAGTAATGTAATAACCAATTCCGCTTTGATACTGCAAATGGTTTCAAAACTTTTGTCACGAGAAAGGTGAATACCTCCATGATGTAACATTCTTTTCCTATAAGCCATGGTTTTCATCTTTTCAGATACATGAAGATCAGAAGTTGGGGTTATGGTGTGTTTTAATTCTTAGGCGTATTAATTGCCCATCTTTCTTCTATGGAACTATAAAGACATAACGGTACCGCACTCACATTCTTGAACAATTCATAGACTAACTCATTGAGCTTTAAGAAGGTTAATTCAAACAAGACGGTTAAAGTCTTTTGGGCTAATTGCATAATCTCATGCGGAATCTGGAATGCTATGTTGCCGAACCTCACATCTCTCGATTTCTTTCTCTCGGGCACACCGAAGAAAAGAGGTTTACAAGAACAATCCGAACAATGAGGAATAGTTGAAAACAACAATTATGCAATACACCGATCAGATAAATCCGACCACCCTACAAAATGCGTTTGACAATATGCAACGATGCCTGCAGACTAGTCTTTATACCTTTAGGGGACATTTGCAAAATTTACTATAAGAGAAACTGCAATATCGTAAATAAAACTACATTGAATAAAACTTAACTTAACCAGGTGCCACTACACAGTAAATTTTCAGATACTCTAAATATTTATTAAGTTTTAATCCCTTTTTCGGGAAGATATTGTAGCCAAACACGCTTAATTTTCATCATTTATAATAAATGATAGCTGCATTTAAGAGTTAATATTATGGAAGTACAAATATAAGGGAAACATGGATAGCTCTTGTGTATAAATTTCATATCGGCTCTTTTCATATAACCTGACAGCTCGTAAGTAGTGCGTTTCAGAATGATAAGTTAGCTGCTAATTTACTTGCGAGATTTGAGGTTTGTTGTCTGGAATTCGGGGAGATTACATTTCTAAGAGAGCTTTGTTGGAAACCGTTGACCATTTAGATTCTTCAACCAACCGTATGACTAAACTACACAAGGCCGGTCATGGATATATGTGGAACAATTTCCTTTATTGTCAACATGCAAATTTCTTATGCAAGGGCCCTAATTGTGCAGTCTAATTCAAATATCATCACGGTAAATGGTCCTGGTGAAGTTCAGATCTAGAAGTTCAGCCTTATAGATGTTTGTTTCATGATAGAGATATAAGGATTCATAAGGCCTCACCAAATGACTTACACACGTCGAACTACACGCTCCAAGAGTACAACGTTTTAAACCGAAAAGGACCAGAGAATTATTGCTAGAAGAGAGTCTCTGCTGAAAACAGATAATAAAGAGGCACGTTCTCTGTTCGCTATGGAGAATCTGGGAGAAAGCCAAGCTAAATTAGATAAAATACTGTGGTAAGATAGGGCAAGAAACGAGCTCTTTGGTAGAAATGAAGAATGATACGTTTTTCTTAGGGAGAGTGTGGTAGGATTGGTTTAAAGAAGTTTCGTCTAATAACGATTTGTCCAATAGAAATTTGCCAACAACGATTAGTTCAATACAAATTGGTTTAAAGGATGATTAGTTCATTATCAATTGGTGCAAAGGAGGATTGTCAAGTGCCGTTAAGTCTTAATACTATAATTAATTTACTTATTAATTTACTAATATACTTATTATATTTGCAATTATTATATTATGTACGCGTAGGAGTATGCACCCAATCGCTAGGAGTCTTCGGAGCCTGTTAAACAAAAGTTTCTTTCACCTCGCTCTCCTCACTCACGATGGTCCGCACATGGTCCGTAACATGTACGGTTTCTAGGCAAGAACCTAGTAAGGAGCGCACCTTAATGTAAACTTGTCATTTAAAGGTCATCCTCCTCTGGAGGTAACGTACAGTCGGAGGTTTTTAACGACATCACGATGTTTAAATTATGCTGAGGCTGAAGTATCTCGGCTAGATAACGCGAATAAATATGTTGCGAAAGACTGCCACGAACGCGTGCTCCAAGATTACAGTTCGTGCACTTGGAGAACAGCATAATGCCATGATAGATTTATCATTTTTTATTATTTTAATTTCTATATAAAATATATATTTTATCTTCAATAAACTTGAACGTCACTCTCGGTTTCGTTATTCAAATCTCGCCAACCTCGACCTAGACCTGATTAGTTAATCAATTGACCCCACATCTCAACCTGACCTTTATAATCTGCGGATCAACGTAGGGTTCAGCCTTTGGATGGTTCGCTTTAATATCCTGAGTTCTCCCCATTAATATTTATAATAGATATTGTATTGGATAGTCAGCTATACCACGACACCTTTAATTTAAACAGTCTTGCTGGGGTGGAAGAACGATGTTCGTGCTTTGAAATATAAGGAACCTATCCCTAACTTGACCACTATACGGGGTGGCTACCACTAAAATCCCTGATAAAAAGAAAGCTCCAGGAAATCTTATTAAGTAGAGGCAGAAATAACCTATGTCGAAGTTGGTTACAGTCTAATATACGAAGAAATAACAGTATACCTCATAATCACGTGTAGCTTCACTGTTACTGCCTGAAAGGAGGTATTTATAGCGAATAATAGAACTGAGGCAGCAATGATGACTCTAAATTGCACATACAGATGACAACCCTTATCCTGTAGTGATGGATTTCAAAAGCATTATGAAATGGTAGAGTGGGCAGGGGACATGCACCCAGCATGGTCTCCTTCGAAAAAAGAAAGCTAAAGAGTAACAGAAGACGAACCTCTACAGCTCTACTAAGTTGACACGGAATCTATGGCAATTCCATTTAAGGATTATGTTGAATGAGATGTAGAAGCCATTTCCAATAAGAAAGCATTCACGGGAATAGCGTTACGCTGAATTCCCTATTGACAGAGGAAGTTGAGCTTGCCTTGTTGGTCGAATCCTGACTTCGCTTCTAAACATTTGGTAAGCGTGCCACTTCGTAGGTTCCAGTTAATGGTCTCTGGGAGGCACAGTCTAACCTAGGGTGGGTTTGTGTGAGCCGAAGCTCATAGATTCTCTAGCCCTTCCCTGAGAGAACTTTATGAAACATTGAAAACGATTTCACGACTACTTTAGAGATTTGCGTCCTATGAGTCGATGCGCTCGGCCGCTTCGCCTTACTAAATACGGTCACCCTGTTAGAATGGAAGCCCTGGTCTCAGCCAAAGGTTGGAATTAATCCCTATTTGCCACCGCCTTTACCAAGGAAGCACTTGTGTTAAAAGGGGTGTTAGATCAAGCAGAATGATTCAGAACGGGCGTAGATGCAACCACTTGTACGTCTACAGGAGCGTTTCGTATTGGCAAAGCCGTGGTAGTAGTACCTCTTTCGAAGAAAGGGGCTGGAATGTCTTTGCACGGTAGCAATACCAACTGGAACGTCTACTCTGGGAGCTCTTCACGATCGAGCGTGAAGAAGAGTGTAGTGGAAAGCCTCAAGCTCCCAACTTGTTTTCTGATCACACGTTAAAATTTGACCACTCCTTCATCAGTAAGCTCGTCTTTGATAACTTTTAACGAGTAGTCGATGATTTCACTTGCATAAACTACCTCTTTCATGAAATTCAAGGAAGCATGCGATGTCACTTTCACGGGCGATCTTTTAAGCGTAAGAATATAACTAATAATGGCCGCATGGCAAAAGTCAGCCGCATGAAGACGAGTGTAGTGGAAAGCCTCGAGCTCCCAACTTGTTTTCTGATCACAGGTTAAAACTTGACCACTCCTTGATCAGTAGGCTCGTCCCTGATAATTTCTAACGAGTAGTCGATGATTTCACTCGCATAAACTACCTCTTTTATTAAATTTAAGGAAGATTGCGATGTCACTTTCACGGGCATTTCATTAAATGTAAGAATATAACTAATAATAACCGCGTGGAAAAGGTCAGCCGCTTACTCCAAAAGGTGCCACCCCTAGAAATGAGGCCTCTTCGGCACTCCACCAGTCACTTAAGCTAATGTGATCATCTGATGGAAAATGTGGCCTTTAACCAACATGCTGCCATCAGTATAGCGGATAGTTAAAATGCGGTTGAAGCTAGTGAGATGATAAACGCCAGGTCTGAATGTGTGGTACTGATGTAATCGATGCTCCACTCACATTATTTGAAAATTTGCTCTTTGTCACGCTCTCCTTTTCGAGTGAGCCTCGGGGCCGGATTTAGTGTTGTATTGAACTGTTCGCGGAGAGAAACAAATTGCTATTTTTCCTGCACGGATCAGCCTCGGCAAGATCTTCCTGCGAAATTAAGATGATCTAGGCAGTCAATGGGTACTTAGTCGAGGAAGTTTCTCCCTACTCTTCTTCCGAGTTTTTTAGGGGGGCCAATGCCTCCATATGTGTACCTTGAAAAATATTTGGTATCTGCACTGATCGCTTGTTATTACCCATGGAAACTACTGCGATCTAGCACAGGATGATCTAATGGATCAGCTATACCTCATGAGGGGCCTCCAAATGACAATTCCCCTTAAGGTTTCGGGTATCTCGCCCAAGGCCTCATAAGTCCTATCACCCGTAATGAACATCAATGTAGTCGTAATGACGACCTGGATTAAGAAGAAATGGGGAGCTAGTATTCCCCTTTCGTAGGAGCCGAGAACTAAAGTGATGCATTCTCTTGGTCGTCCTGTTCTTGAAGGGCCAACCAAGGACAATTCGATAGTCGCTTGGAGGCTACTTCTATGAAAGCATGTAATGGGGAAACCCAAAACCAGTGGGAATGGCCAAGGGAGAATCACCTTCTTCGGTTTGAGAATACTTTAGACCCTCTTGAAAAAGGTTAGGGTACCAGCTACTAGACTAAAGTCGCCCAAAGACAACGCTGCAGAAGGAGGTAAAGGGGACACCACTAAGCGACTGATTATAATTATTTACTCCACCACAGCGGTTCTTATTTGGATAAAGAAGAAATTTATTTATCGGTTGGCGTGGTGAGAGGGGGTTACTCCACCAATAATTAATGGGGAATTGAGAGGGACGTAGTCTCTCATCTCTGTTATATGAAAGGTACACTGTCACTGACTGCGACGTACCTACGTTAACCCAAACAAGAGATTAATCAAGTTGGGGCCTCTTACATGACTCAGCGGATACCGCTGGGATGGGCAAAATAAACCATAACCACAAGTCATTTAGAACCCCAGACCCAAATCTTCTTGTGCTTGGTATTCATATCAGATTATCGGACCGGCTTGGTGATAGGCCTCTAACAGATAGGGATCACTACACCTGACATCAAGGTGCTAGAATTGATTTGTTGTTTGTTGGGCGGAAAAAAGAGCACGCTTCACCAGAGAAATCTATTGGCAGTAGAAGATGGGGAAAATGGGAGTGTAGAGAAAAGGAGTCATATTGAAAAGGTTGCATAAAGGGAGCAATGAATGCAGCAGCTTTTTTGAGGTCTGCGCCAGGATTGGATGTTTACTTAGTGACTCAGACTTTTGTTGCAGGCACTCACGCTTGGAAGAGGACCGGCTTCCCCAAGTACAATGAGTAGCAAACTACATGGGGTAATCCCTCCTCTTCCGTTAAATGAAATGAGAAAGTTGGTCTATAAAGTAAATTCTAGTGGAACAAGGATGAGATGATTCGTGACAGGCTGATGGGGTTTTGAGTCCAATTACCTCGGCATCCAGGAAAACATATTGCTGCTCCTATTACGGTATATCAAGACGGAGTGAAAATACAAAACGCAGCATCATTTGGAAAAATATATATCCAGCATTAGAGAGTTACTTGGCGGTGAGCGCAACATTTTAAATAGCAGGATTTTATGTGGCTTCACCTATTTAATGATAATTGGTTTAAAATTGTATAGTTATATAAATGGTCTATACCCTTGGAATAATCACCCGGGTCTATCGTTTAACTCATTAATCCTCATAACTCTTCATTAGCAGTCGTCGATCTTGAGCGTAGGGAGTGATCAAAGCAGCAGAAATTCTTTGTAAGTCATGAAATAAATAAAAACATGATCGACCATTGAGGATCAATGGTCTGCAGCGGTTCCAGCCAAAAGCAAAGTCTTCGACATTCTCTCCTCTGAGCTCAACGCGGCCTTACTCAAACTGAAAAATGTGAAAAATGCTTAAATAACCATCGGTCATACTGATTGTCTGAGAGAGCAGCGTATGTCAGTTTAGGGTGAATGGACGGAAGGAAGTTTCTTCTTAATGTGGGCCCTTCTAAGAGGGGGTGTCTGTCCCTAGCTCTGCACTCGATATACACAGCAGATATCCCTGCACCTGCAAACCCCAATTGGTCCTAGATAAATATAATCCTATCCAGATAAGAAACGACCGCATTAAGAAACATCGGAGTCAAGGTATGAACACTTTCAGGTGGTAGCCAATATAAGTGTTCCCTGTAGAGAAATAGGAAACGAGTTTGGATAACACTCTCTTAAAGAAATAAAACACCGAATTGCAAAGCATTACATATGTGCCATATTAGACGTGTCTAAATTCAACAAACACACGTATGTGTCGCCGCGTCCCATAAAACCATCATATGAACCCTGAGATGATTCTTTGCAGTGGCCACATAAGGATCACACGTACGATATTCACGAACCTTATACAAGTACCAACTCACACAAGGAAAGCGTACAATATAGCAGACTGGCTAAAGTAAGAGCCCTTATTAAGGGAATTTGTATAGGCAAACATAGATGAAATGACACTCAAGAAAGAGACTAGCAACTTCAAAAGCTGAGAAACATGTTGATAGCTTCAGAACAGATTTTACCTACAACTGGTCTTCTCATGAATCACTGTACCATATAAGATAAGGTAAAGAACTAAGCTAACTAATATAAGAACAAGAAGAAGAAAAGTGGAATAATTCTATTAAGGAACTAGAGAGGAAAGAGCTACCGAGAGAATTGTTTGCGAAGCTTCAAAAATACATGAAATGCCATTAAAAAACAAAACTGAATTAGAAGACGCAGAGAGAGATATTAAATAAGAAAAAGTGGAGGTAAATGTAATTTTCGGAGAATATTAGAAAAATTATCTTAGATGTGTGATAAGCAAAACGACGAGTTTGATATATGGTTTAAACACGGCATTATCGACGAGTTAAATGAGATCCGTGAATGGACCCATCAAATCCAGTAATTGAATTGGGGAGAGGTAGGTGAGAAGAGAGTAACGCCAGAAGAGCTTCAAATCTTACACCATTCCTTCACACAGTAGGATCCGGGCCAATCAGGCCTAACTATGGCTAAATACACCAATGTGATAGGATACATTTTGGGATGATTATTGAATATACCAGACACATTTAAAATGTTAAAAATAATTTTAAAGGCCAAGCCGGAAAACCTCTCAACAAAAAAGGACAGCTACCCACCGAGTTCCCTTCTAAAATTTAGAAGAAAGCTCTACGAGAAGATACTCAATTGACGAGTATTCAAACAATTGACAGAAAATTCTCTAATATACCAACATCAAAGCGTCTTTAGAAAGGAGCACCGAGACGGCAATCAACGTCTGCACAGGAAGACTCCATCATTTTTTGTTTAATTTATTTGTTGAATCGTATTATATAATAGTGTGGGTATTTGGATAGCAAAGCTTCCGCGTTTAAACAACCCTTCTCCGTCGCATGCTGATGGTCGAGAGATTTAAATCCTAAAGAGAATACCTCGGTTTAAATGGCAAAGACCTTGTCACTTATTTACCAGAAGAAGAGAGAAATGAGAGAACTTATAAAAGAAAACAAGAAAAACAAGAGAGAGCTGCACAAACAGAGATTAGAGAATTAGCTGAAGAAAAAGAGATTAGAGAAAGAGCTGAACGTGAAAAAAGAGATTAGAGCTAAGCAAAAAAAGTAGAGAGAGCGAAGAGCGCGAGAGATTTCGTCAATATGAGTTGGTATTGAATTGCGATCAGCTCGAAGCCCGTTTAGCAAATTACAGTACAGAAGCCCCCTCAATCCTTCTTCGTTAAACTCCCAACGTTCAAATAAGGATAAAATTTTTGAAGTTAAACATTGCGACATCGAGACAGACAGAGTCGCTAAGTTTCTTCACCTACTTAGCTCTCAGCTCCGAGACCTATGTGTATCCTTTCCCTCGGACGCTACGATGGACTACTACACCCTCAATTCCAAACTACTCGCGGCATACAATATGACGCCTGACTTCTACCACGCCAAATTTCGCCACGCCCGCATCCAACCAGCAAAGTCCTTCCGTCATATTGGATATACTCTTTCCCGTACTTTTAATTTTTGGTTATACGCATCAAAAGTTAGGCCGGGAAATTCAATCTTCCTACGCGTATGTTTTGGATCTTCAACGAAGATTAGAAAAGTGTGCAAGATTGCATACCAAAATGCCGACGTTAACTTAGAATAGTACCGGACGTACTTCAATGTCAAATCTAAGGAGAGGAAGTTTAAGCCTGGTAATAAGGTTCTATTGCTACTTTTTTCGGAAAGCAACAAACTTCTGAGCCAATATAAAGGCCCATTCCCAATTCTCGAAGCGCAAGGACCTGTGGATTATTTAATTAAGATCCCGACAGGAGAGAAACTGCTCCACGTAAACATGTTAAAGAGATATCACCGCCGCATGTGTGTCAACAACATTGTGACTACGACGAAGAGACTGCTTTGGAACTCGCCTACACGACGGATGTTCTGAACCTTGTACAGACCGTGTGCGTCGAACAGAATAGAGATTACTCACTATCTGGCTGGCTTAGCTCAATCCATTCACCCCTGCTAGGTTGGATATCAATAACCGGCTAACTCTCGACCAACATAGCTAGTTGCAGTTTATTTTAAGCAATTTTGAGAACATCATTTCTGAGACCCCTGGGTGTGCTATTAAATTCGATCAAGATACAATCCTCGCTACCCAAGAACCTGTTTGTTCAAGACCTTACCCCCTTACAATTCATCTAAGAAATGCCTTTAATCCCGAGGTTAACAAACTGCTTAACCTCAATATCATTGAACCATCTAAGTTAATTTTTTGTTCCCCAATAGTTATGGCACGGAAACCAAATAACTCTTACCGCATGTCTGTATATTTTCGCAAATTAAATTCCGTTGCAGTTTTAGATGCAGAACCGATTCCTTAAATTGGCCAAAACCTTAACTTGTTCGAAAATGCAAAATTTATTAGCGAGTTCAAACTATGTAAAGCGTATTACCAGTTTCCCCTGAAAAAGAACGTAAGGAAATACACCGAATTGCCTAGTGACAAAGGACTTATGCAGTTTCGCCTACTTCCTTTTGGGTTAATGACGGCTTGCAGCAATTATAATCGGATAAAGGGCAGAGTTTTCGACGGACTGGATAATGTTACCTTTTTACTTTGATAACATTTACGTTATTATGGGTGATTGGGACCAACACTTTGCCTCTCTTTAGAAGCTCTTATGCCGTTTGCGAGAGAATGCCCTCACAATAGGCCCCAGTTTACACATTGGAAAAGAACAAAAGAATACAAGATTGAGGGTATAGTTGAGATGCCCCTCCGGGGTACCAAGAAATAGTTCCGTTTTTTCATGGAGTCTGCCTCATTTTATAGGAGGTTCGTCCCAGATTTCGCCTCTTTGGCCGCCCTGTTGTGTGAACTACTAAAAAAAAAGTTCCTAGACGGAATCATATGTAATTCGGGGGATACTGCTCATTTCCATAAACTAAGTGGTAAATTAGCATCTGCCCCTGCCCTCAGGTTGCCTAAACCCAGTAGGCACTGCGGAATCCGAACGGATCCAAGTAACGAGAGCATCGGTTTTGTCCTTCTTCAGTAAGGAGACGACAGTGAGAGTCACGTTGTAGTCTATGCGAGTCACCAATTGAGTCCTCGGGGGTGGAATTATGCATTGATAGAAAAGAAAGCTCTAGCTATTATTTGGAGTGTGCAAAATTTAAGATATACATGGTAGGCCGACATTTCGTTATAGAAATCGATCACTGCCCGCTGGCATGCCGCCATAATACCAAAACATTATAATGGCCGAGCAATGCGATGGAGCCTATTATTGCAGGAGTTCCAATATTGGATAATATATATAAAAGGGTCTGAAAATAATCTCAATGTCCCGAAGATGGAGTCTTCAAGTATATTGCAGCAGTTATTAGGGATATTAGAAGAGGTAAATAGGGATAGTGTTGAAACCCTTTCCGTTAGTTTAAGGAATTAGGCCTCTTAATCCCATTCGGTTAAGTTACAAGTATTCAAGGATAGCAAAGTCTTCAGTGCCTACCTAACCCACTTCGAAAAGACTTTCGAAGTGGATTCGCGAGACATCACGGATAATAAAGTCGCACGCTTAGTTTCCTTCATATCTCTTCATGCTTCGAGGCCATCCTTAATTCTTCCACTCTCAAGGCCGAAATGCTATCTGCAATCAATATGAATCCCGATTTCTATCCGGGTAAGTTTCGCCATGCAAGAATATTACCTGGTCAAACATATTGCCAGTTTGGCCTCATCCTTCAAGGAATCCTATTATTCTCGGTGGACTTGGCTCAAGTAGGACGAGAATACGAGTTTCTGTGCGATTTCGTTTTACGTGATCAGTTAATGGCTGCGCTTCAAATGGGTTTTCAGCCATTTGAAGTGGTATTTGGGGTCGATTTGGAATACGAAAAGCCTGAGCATGTCGTATCTTCTGTATGAGTTTCTCGAGAGGAATGAATTAAGGATAATCATACTTTATGGGCCCTACATCCTTGGTGTTATTTTGTATAGTTAATACGGGGTGTCAGGCCTGTTTGCTAGATTCCTGTTTTCGGTAAATGATAATTATTGCTATTGCTACGATTAAAACAAGGGATACAATCACTACAGCAGTAGTAGAGTATAAAATAGGTTGCCTTATGTCAAAGATTTTTTCATGGTGCATTTGATAGTGATTAAGAGTTCAAGCCCTTCGCTTTTCAAATCTATACCTGAAAACGGGTGAACAATTACAGGCCTAATCGACATATTAAGGAGTTAAGTCCGAAGAATTGGGAAAGTAACATTTGGAAGATTTAGGGAGTTTTTTTGCAATGAGATGCATACGTTGGGGATTTTATATTCAGGTATCTTCAGATTCTATTGAGCAACCAGGAAAAATGTGAGTCATTAATGGAATTATGACTGTGGTTCTATTCGAGAGACAATTTAAGCTCGCCGGGGTAGATCCGGAGAAGGAAATCCAGGTAGCTGGGCCGACTGGGATTCCAACTGGTCAGTTCGATGGATACTCTATAAGTTCACAATTGGAGGTGGGCGATTTTCGATTAGATCCAATAGGCAAGGGTTCCTTTTTTTACTTACAATATGTGAATAAGCAGACACACAAAAATGGATTGGCTTGCAGGGTGTGTACAGAATGTGGTTTCTGCCTCCAAAACCTCCGACTAAAAACAATAATCACTTGAAACAAATCCGAATGTGGGTAAATTCGAATAGTACAAACGACTAATACGAATATTATTTGAGAAGGGCGTGTGAAACGAGATCAGGTGGTAAGCAGGGTAGGGGGGTGGGTTCGTAAAGAAGGTGATGATGAGATGGAAGGTATAAGGTTTGTTTACAGGGAAAGTCTAACTGTAATCCAAAAAGGGGGAAGGTTTTCTATTGTGGGAGAAAACACAGGATCCATTTTTAAGTGGTTAGAAGCTGCAATGATCAAACTAAACATGGCAGCAGAGGGGAATAATGTTAGCGAGAATAAGCTGTTTTGAAGCAAACTGTTCAGCTTGTAAAACTTTTCTCAGAAGAAATTTTTAATTTCCCAGGTATCTAGTCATCAGTGTAGCTCATTGATAAAAGTTTTGTACAAGATGCTTCATGTTCGCGAAACCTCTACTAAGGTTTCGGAGAAACACTACTTGCCTAATGGTATAGTTCACTAAGTTATCCATGACGTGTGCTATTGAAGTTACTTGCTTGTAATGCCTGGTTTCTGGAGTTAAATTTTTTTAGGTCCTTCCTAGTAGTTGGTCCGAATACTCCTCTTAGTATTTATCCAACTAAGTCAATTAAAGCAAGTTTTTGGCGAGTCTTCCCATAAGCATTTTTAATCTAGGGTTCTTGTGCTATGTGGAAGATTTCCTTTTCCACGGGGCGGAGGACTTCTAAGGTGTTTATTATCTGTTGATGGTCTAGATAATCCAAGACGAATGATAAGTTGTTTTTTTACTAATGAACTCGCCCTCCGGTATCCATCATAGCGGTATGCGGCAATTGCCTTACTCGTCCTCTCACTACTTGTTCTTATATTTAGTTTATTGGCACTAGCCTAATGGAAAGGGATTTAATTAATACTGAGGAGGTCTCTTCGTCTGACGGAGAGCCTCTCCCCGAAAAAGATTCCGAATAGTACGGGCTTAAATCCTCTGGGTAAATCTCAGCATACCCCAATTCTACTTCTTAAACAGTGGGCATATCGTCTCGTTTGAAACCAACTACCTGAATATTCTTTGTACTTAAACCTGTAAATTGATTCCCTGTTTGATCGGTACCTGCTCGTTGTGGTAGTTTGGATGAGAACGGCCTTGTATGCTTCAGGTATTCGGCTTGAGTTTTCACATTATTTGGTTTCACCTATCATTTGTCCGTTTTCACGGCATATAGCACAGTGTTATGGATTCGTCCATTGAGCAGCATAGTGTCCTTTGACCTCACAATTATGACACCCAGGACTTTCTCTGCTTTGTCTCATCCCATGTTCAACCCGATTACAGTTAAAACACCTCTCTGTCCTGGGTGTGTTAGCGCGTGTATCATTCCTAGGTATACTATCCCGCCGTTTAACATTTCTATCTTTCGCATACCCCTGTTGCTATCTAGTTTGGGTTCGTTAAACAGGTGTATGAGCTTGCGCATATTTATACCGAATACTTGGAGCTAGGTAGATAGGACACTTTGGTCCCTGTTGCCGTTGCCCAAAGGTCTTTGTATATCCCCTTTCGTTTTGTTTAAGTCAATTTTAACATCCTAATCTTAATTAATTTCATCCTGGAATTTATTTTGTGCAGCAGGTGGAATCTTTGCATAAATTGCAGTTGCAGCTAATAGACTCAAGAGCTCTTTTATATTACTACACCGGAGGTTTAATGAAGTTTCTACGGCTCTAAGGCCTTCCAAACTGTTTTATGTACATGCTTGTAAAAGTGTGTAGAGCCTCTTTCTTGTCTTTATTCTAGTCCAGCGCTTGCTATGTTGTGGCATTTTTTAAACTAGGTTAATATTCAAAAGCGTTTTGCCTCTGTGATTTTGTCTTGATCAGCTGGAACTAACGTGGGTTCCAGGCGGAAGTATTATTCTAGTTCATTACACCATGTGTTTAAGTGAGGTTCTAGCCATACGCCATTTAATGTGGCTTTTAGTGTGCAAACTAGATTTGGTAATGATAGTAGACCTATTATGTTCAAACAGTGTTTGATGAGTTGGGTAGAAGTGTGGGATTTGGTGAGTTTGTAGGAGTTTAATCCATCGTATCAAAAGAAAAGGGTTTAAAACTATAATGCCAGAACAGGTGGATGTTGGGAAAAAATGCTGTACTATGGTATCGTCACTGTTACTATGATCAGTAAGAGTAGCTATGGGATAAGCTCAAGCTGATTTATTAACCACCAAGTTCCTGACCAATATTGGTCCCTTTTCAAAAGAAAATAAACTATGCCTACTCGAAGTAAATGTGCTACGGAAATATAAAATGTATTTTAGCTAAAATATTTCAATAAGAGATATCGTAAGTGTTAAAAATTATTAAAAGTTCGGTGTCTGAATAATTTTCATTACAACTGCTCAAATGAAGCCTAAATTTCTCGCCTTAAATATTGTACCCCAACGATAATGATTTGATCTTAATTACAAGCTAAACCAATAATGACTTTGTATAAATTCACTTATAATTGAAAAGTAAGAGAAAAATCGTTCGTTGAATTGAAATAAAATAAAGCTAACAGCTTAAATGCCCTTAAAGCTCAAAGGTCGTACCTGCAAATTTCGTTGTTTTCTTGAGGTATTCAATATCTGTGGTTTCGTGATAATTTGATTTCTTTAATCCACAGTCTTCGGAGACTCTTTTAAAGGTGTCTCGAGGTCCGCACTTGTGCCGTGCTCTGCTAGAACGCCACTATGTCCCGCGATGACTTCTGAGATGTAGCACTACAAAGTGTTCTGAGCTAGCATCTCATTGTTCCTCCCACGTTGGGTACGGTATACTAGTAGTCAGTTATTCCCATACCAGAAAAATCAAAAGGAAAAATTTTACTCTCCTTGGGGTGAATAAAAAATCAGGCCACTGAGGGGATAATGAAGATGACGTAGCAGCAAAATTGCAGAGCCTAGGTTGCCAGTGTTGATTTAGCGCTCCATTCTGGCCTTGTAACTATAGCACTAATAACCCTCAGTCGGTAGGTAGGGGAAAAAGTCAAGGTGATCAGGCAATCGGCACAACGGCATCCTTCTTGATGAAAAAGAACTGCCTGATAGTTTGGTACACGGTGTAATCTGACGTTAAAGGATAATTCTTGGAAGGGGTTCGATGGTGAAAGAATGAAGGTGAGCCTCAGTGATCACAGCAATTCAACGTAATTTGCTTGCCCGTCTTAGAAACCCTGTACGATGCAGTGGCGGAGAGCAAAACGAGTGGTATGACTAAGCTTTTTTCAAAGTAAATGATTTGCTCAGAATGCTTCTGATCTAAAGTTTACAGGGGTTTTATATGAGAAAAGTTGGGGCCAAATTCCAAACGGGTTTACCAATACGATACTACTTAGCAGGAGCTATTTGCTATTATGATGCAAGTTTTCTAATCCTATATTACAAGGGAGGATCTTAAGTGGGCCTACCAATTACTAATCTTAGAAGGGCAAGTCAATTTCTACCACTGCCTGTTTATTTGCTACCTTCATGACTAGAAGGAGGGCATACACTTTTCCTAACCTATCTTAAAAACTGGGTAGCACCAGAAACGTATGAGGTCAAGCATAAAGGGTCTTTCTCCGTATAACAGATTCCTAAGCTTTTTCTTTTGAGAAGTATTTGAAAAGAGGTAGATTTTTCAGCAGGGACTTGGCTTTACTGCTTGCACGGCACGATATGTGCTTCGGCATCATTGAGATTTCGGGAAAATGAAATACATAGTTTGCTAAACGTTAAATTCGTATATATTTGTCTACCTATTATATATCGATATATCTATCTAATTACCTGCAAATGTATGTTTTCTAAGTATGAAAGTGTTAGGCGGTCTTCCCGTTTCATCTAACCATGCTATAATTACTTTGTTGTTAAGGGAATTAACACATCTTCATAGTCTCTAACCTTTCTTTAAAATGCCTAATTACTTTTCTATTTCTTATGTAGAAAAAAATTTAAAAATTTCACATATATTGTTTGTTAGTATAACTCTTTCTTTAGGAATATTTTCTATTTTTATTTAATTATTCCCTTTTTATCTATTCGAATTTCCTTTTTTGCTCTTTCATTTTGCTTTTTACAGTCAGTCCTAAAAGAGTAAACAAACCTCGTTAAATTGCATTGATTTTGTTTTCCCTCTGAAAATTTCATATTCACTGCATCCCTTATCCTATGATCGTTTAGCGAGTATTTCTTCATTCATTCATCATTTTTCCCTTACATATCTATGCTCGCATTTATTTTCATCTAAACTTTACATCATACATATCTTCTGTTCGATTTTACAGCTCCTTGCTTCATCCCAGCGGTTCTAAAAGTCTACCTTTTAAAATTCTGAGCATTCTCTCCGCGTTTTAAAGAAATCCCGCTTTTTTACATATCAATGCTTAAATTAACTTCGAGGTACCGGGCGTTTTTTATCCTAAAATTTTCGACATTCATCTCTCTCTCTTTCTAACAATCGCTTGTGAATCAGGCTGCAACTTTTCAACAGCTAAATGTTGAAACTTAGTAAAAACAAAACGTACATATTGAAAAAATTGAACATATCTTTTAATTTGAAGATGGGGGTTATTAATGTTTTTTATCAAAACATAATACAAGAGAAAGCTAACGAAAGAATTTTGCCAGAACGATGGCTTTTCAGTTGTCAGTACAGAAAGGGGTAAATATGGGTGGGTATTGCAGCATTCTAGAGTATGAGGCCGCGCAACTCTCCAGAACCAATCTCTATCCACATTTAAAACTAATCCCAAAATTGTCGTTTGTAATGTTCTAGATTTATGCTGCAGTAAGATTATCCCTGGGTAACACTAGTTTTGTTTCTTTAGATGTTATTAGCGTTTCCAAGGTGGTTTTACCTCCTGATTCCCAAAGTACCATTCAAAATCCCATAGCATCGATATTTTTGGACATAATTGGTATTCTGTATATAATCACATTTTTCAAAACAATAGGTGATAAGATTTTGTCCTTGTATTCCTTTTTAAACTAAAGAAGAAATGTGACCATAAGAGATAACCTACTAAAAGTGGACTGAAGAACGTGCCTTCTTACAATGAGCTCCTTGATCTTACCGCACCAGTAACCATATATCGTCCCCATCATAGCAGTTTCACATCGTCCTTGGAATCTTTTATTTATTACGGCAATGTCCTGGTGGTACCGCTCACCATGTTTCTCACTTACTTCTCCCAAATATGAAGGCAAAAAGTACACCATTAGTGACATTCTACATCCTAAATTCTTATAGTTTTCTAAAAGTTTGGCTACCAGCTGTACACCACGCCTCACTTTCGACATCACTCATTGCATTCTCTAGTTGTACTGACTTCAACCTTTTCCTTACTTGTGGTCTAGTAAATATACCACATTTAACTTTAGCCTCCGATTGCTTAGAAAAGTGTAGACGAATCTCTTAAAAAGCTTCTCCACCATGATATAATGATTTACAAACTATTTGACCAAACTAAGCTTTATATGAACGCTCTACAAGAGGCTGTCTAATAACATTTAATTTTCCTAGTTGCAAGTCATCTCATGGGGGACGCTCAACCTTCTGGTAATGTTGATGATCAGCTTGAAGTACCTACCCTGCAATCTGAGTAAGAAGGCAAGTACTTTAAAATAACAACATTTATGCCATTTAAATTAGTATAGTTTAGCTTCTCGAGAATCTTTTTTACATTTTCATATTCTTCCTTCATTTGTACCATGTATGCTATAGGCAGGGGTGAATACTGATTCCCATTATGCAGTAAAACAGCCTTGAGTCATTTTGTAGAACTATCTATGAAAAGTCGCCAATCTTCAGGGTTGGGATCAATTCCATATGCTGTAAACAAGCCATTAATATCTTTGCAGAAGCAGAGATCCTCACTTAAATCAAAATATACTTAGGAGTGTTCATGGCGCTTCCTGTATATGTACTGTTGATCTGCATTCCTCTCCCAACAGATTCCATTCATTAAGTCTGGATGCCAAAAGCTCAGCTACTGACTTAGTGAGACACAAGTCCCTGATTTGATCATCCAGTTCACGTTGATTTGGAAAGTGTGGGTGGGTAGTCATTGTTGGCTCAAAATTTGATACATTTCTTCATTGTAACAACCTTCCGACTCTCATGATGAGACCTCCATCATACCTTCTACCTGAAAAATTATATATATAAACAGATGCATCTAATAGCTGGAACATAAATATGGATTGCATGTGTAATGGCATTAAAAGAAACCTTAGCTAGATGTTTTAAATATTTTGATATAAGGATTTTTGGATACAATAATCTTTAAAAGTTCCTCAACGCCATTGAAAATTGAAAATAATGCAATTTTAAACTCAACTTTGACTTTCGTGGAACATATCTGGAAATTCAATTCGAATTCTGAATTAATACTTCAAAACAAATAATTATTGTATTTTATAGAACAATAAACGAAATTTTAAAGTAATCTATTGATATTTAGAGGTTGCTCAATAGCATTTTAGAGCGCCGGCTTACATGAAAATTATGTTTCAGTAGCGCAGAGGATCTCGTTGAGAGTGGATGAGTGTGTTTGTGTGGCTCTGTCTATTTGTATTTAAGAACAGTTATTTATAGTGTACAATAAATATTTATACACGTTTTATTATATTTCAGAGCAGAAAAATATGTAAGAAAAAATTAAAACAATATTAAATTATGGCAGATAAACCTCGAACACATCAGGAAATTGAAAGCCCTTTGTTTGGCGCACATTGCACTATTAGCGAACGAGGGTTGCCAACTTATAAAGATGTTTTAAACTATATTTTGTTTGAGCGAGAAAATTAAAAGAACTGCAGTAGAAAAAACCCGCCAATTAAACAAATTATCACATTAGTAGTGGACCAATTAATTTCTATTTGGAAAAGGGCATCAATCCCTTGTGTGTCGACAGAGGCAGTTAGAAAAAGAATTTTAAATTATTATTCAAAATATGAGGCTTTAATGCGAAATATTAGGAGGATAAATGCGACAAATTTACAAAGAATGCAAAAAAATTATTTGGTAGTTCGTGTTGTAACTGCGATAGCTTTGAAAACTTTTCTTCTAGCAAAGAAAAGAAGGTTCAGCCATTGAACCAAAGGTTTCTAGAAGACGAAAGAACAACTAGGAAAATGGCAATAAGTAATATCGATAAAATTCAAATTCAAATTCAGTCGAAGAAGAATATTCAGAGTGCAGTTGGAAAAATCGTGACTATTGTCTATTAAATCAACTGTCGTGGTATGAAAATATATTACATCAATACCATATTATATCTATGGGAAGGGAGAAATAACTTAGAGGCAAACCGAAAAGGGACGGCACACCACTAGTTTAGACGGGCTGAGTAGCGAAAAGATGGCAACGAGGTCAGGTAAATTATGGGCAATGGCAAAGCTCAAGGTTATTTAAAGAGGCATGGACAAAAATATAATTTTATTTACGTAAAAATAATGAGAGAATTGACGGGCAAAATTAAATCAGATGAACGAGGGGGGTGATTGTAGTTATGAATCAGACTATGAAGTTAAAATTAATGTGTTACGGGAGGAAACTATTCAAATGGGTGGAATTAACGCAAATAGGTTACTGAAGGGGTAGAGAGGTTGGCTTACAGAGGATTCCTGGTGAAACGTCAGGGTAAGGCTTCACGGATGTCTTCTGCACGTGAGGCGAGGCCGTTCGAAGCTTCTGAACGGGAGGTTAAAGTGATGACGGTTCTCCCTAAAAAAGGAGGAAGGGTAACGTCAGGTCCAAGGGAGAGTATTTCGGTTATCCGAAAACGAGGGGCGAACGAGGAGGGCACCGACAGGAGTTGACGAGAGAAGTCGGAAAAATCACTCAGGGCGATCGTTAAATGGAATTTCCTCACTCGCTGGGGCTAATTCCAATACACAAAAATAGTTCAGCTGTCACTTCGCTTTGTTGTTAGCACCTGACTTGAAACTAGGGTAATTTTCTTAGCGTGCATGCGAGGCTTCTCAACTATGTTTCGGTTTCATGGGAAACGAGCAATATATATGTCTGAGGCTCTCCACGCGGGCGGTGTGGGGGGAGGGGAGGAACTGGGAAACAGCTCTACTCTCGAATGGCCTTAAATCTTCTTGCTGAGGCTATTCTAGCCCGTGTAAAGGTAAATCGGGATGGACGCGGTTCGAGGCTACCACTTGTGGAAGGGCTGGGGGGGGAGAAAGAGGCTTACCAACTTAAGTCTAACGAAATCTTTCCAGCACATGGAACTTCCGTGCAGTAAAAGAAATTCCACGTGGAATTCCCTCACATTAATTATCTCATTCTACAGATAAAATCAGACTGATTCTTCCTTCATCCAGCACATAATTAGAATCTGCTGACGAAGGGAGCAACTATGAACTTTCTTCCTTCTTGAAACGCAAAGAAGGAAACAAAAAATTCGACACCATTTCTCCATCTAAAGGAATAAAATTGGCAGAATATTTTTGGCATGTGACCGCGCTGGTGTTTCTGATCGAGATGCAGCTTTAATAAAAACCTCAACCCTTAAGGACTTATCGTCACTCGAAGGCAAAGAAAATTCTGTACTAGTTGACAGGTCAGAAGGTAGTGAGTGCGTGTCAAACAACGTACTACATAACAGCAAGAAAATAGATCGCATAAGCCATTATATTCTATTCATTTTTATGGTAGCAAAATAGTACATTTGTTGTTGATAAGATGGAGGGAGCTCATCACAACAAGAAGATAATGGAAGAGCACATCTCTCTTATAGAAGAGCCTGGTTCAGAATTACTTGAACACGTGATAATGAAGACAGGTTCTGCAAAAGCTATTTGCGACGCAATATTCTAGTAATTAGAAGCAAATAACATCGCAAATAATGAATGGGTTGCTGTTGGATGCAATGGAAAGGCAGTGAATCAGGTATAAAAGGAGGTGTGATCAGAATGTTAGAAGAAAAACCTAATAGACCACTGCATTAGTTTATTCGCCAGGTCCATATAAATGAGCTCTCATTGCGCCATCGCATCAACAATTTGGATGGGAAAATAACGGAGTTCGTGGATTTGTCGGACCTATAAGAAAACAACTGGATAAATGTGAGAGTCTAAGTGTTGTTGAATTCTAGCCAATTCCGACTAACTTGCCCTCTGCTGACAGACAAAATCTGATCCTCGATCAAAATTTTCCCTTTGATATCCTTCTATCTATCTCTCAAGGTAGAATTTATGCTAAAATGGCTCGTAAAAGTCCTGTAAAAATGGCTTAAAAAGCAAATCGGGTACTTCGATTATACTCGCATCATTCGACTTCAGACCCATCTCAGACGCTGAAAACCATTTTCATGTTTATCATGAAGGTGTACGCACCATGTTGGTTTGAAATGGAATTAACTCTTCTTTGCAACATGGAGGACTTAAACTCTAAAAGACAGTGCAATCACTACAAGGGATGAACAAAGAGATTAAAGATATAGTTGCCCCAGTGATTCAAAGGGATGCTTATTTTGCACATGCGGAAAACAGTTTTTCTGTATGCTGCAAGATGGCATGGAGAAGAATTATGAAAACACGAAAGGATTATTAAGGGAATTCAATCCGCACTTTCAAGATCCCAGAGAGAAACTTTGAAGCTGACGACTACATCCAACTAATTAATTCGTAACAGACCGTTGTTACCGAAACTCCACTGACGAGAACGCTCCCTGATGATCAACTTAAAGAATTTATCAGTCACCAACTAAATTGTGTTTTCCGAAGGTTCCTGGTCACACAAAAGCGGTTTGAAAGATTTATCAAACTGGTCAAAGAAGCGTCAGTAGCAGTTTGTGGAAAAAAAAATGGGACTGGTCTCTAATGAGTAGAAATGAGTCCTAGGGAAACTATCCTCATTTAATATCTAAGAAGAACTTCGTACTAAAAGGTAATAGAACTACAAAAATCTAAATGCATTGAATAAATACATATTGAATAATAGTCAAAAATTGAATATTTGACTGTTATTTGTTCAATTTCTTCTATTTAAGTGTGATGATGATAAAAATGTACAGATTGCATGGAAATAAACGGAATAAAAGGAAGGAAAACTTATCGAGTAGTTAATGGATTATTTTTATATATTAAAATGGAAGTAGAAGTATTGATTGTAAAGTTTTATAGAAATATACTTTTTAAATGTTTTATGGAAATATTATACCCCGAATGGGACAGACATAAATGTTGATGTAACAACATGAAGTTTAAAAACAAATAGATAGAATATTCCGACATTTTTATTAAAATATAAGGGTGAAAAAATGAATTTCATAAATCTTTGCAAAACCCTCCCTTTTTCGTTCACCCTCTTCAACACCCCCAATAAAGGGAGATCTATGAAGGAGAGAAGGAGGTGAATAGAGGGAAGTGAACATTACCGCAAGTAAACAGATGTTCGATTAATTGACGCCTACCCAGTTTTAAATATTTATTTTCGTTCTATTATTTAATGAAAAGAATCAATATTGCCTTTAGTTCCTCATGCCCCTCGCTGAAAACATTTTTTTTCTTTTAACTAACTGCAATTTCCTTCCTTCTTTTCTATTGGCTCTTTTCTTTCATTATTTCCTATCAAATTTCCACCAAATTGACCTTCAAATACTCTTTTAAATCGAGTATCAAGTTCTACTGGTCATTGCCAATATCCCTTGTCGGACAGGTATCGTTTATATCTCGAAATGAACAGCCCGAAGCAGATGTTTCATCACACTGAGCTGCCATCCTCATTTTTCGACCAATGCCTCCTAATATCCGCTCCACAAGACAACTGCCATCAATAAAAGGTAAAGATTTGGCAATAGTGTACTCTACACGATTAACATCTTCTTTAGGTGTTTTCGTAAGAAAACTTTCTTTCGATGGTCTCTACTAAAGAGGCTGCCATTGGTTTTTATTCTTTTTTTAAAAACAAATTAATTCCCACTCTTCATCAACCGCTCCGAAAGCTCTTATTTACCAAATATATACCATTCTAATTTTTGTTTCTCATCAATATTTGCATTTTTTTGGCCGCCACTTCGCTTCCCAGATTCACTCATCGTTATAAAACAAACTGATTTTTCTTTCCCCCTCAAACAGTGGCAGAGATAGAAAAGAATTCTTATTTACTCTATATTTTCTTCCGGCAAATAGAGGTTCATTCAATATGACAGAAGGGGAAGAGGGTTAAAGTGAATGAAGCAGAAATAACCAATTGTTAATAAAACCCTCTGGTTTAACCTTTAAAACGACTTATTGAAATTAACTTTGTTTCAGAGTTACTTTATATGTCTTTCTTCTCATCCAACCCCTTTCTTTTCTCCTCTCTCACACTTACCAATATTTATTTTTTTATTATTTTAGATCTTCAATGCTTTTCAAGTTATCTTCTTACAGAGGAGTGGTCAATTTGGCATTTATGTCTTTTATTTCAAAATTCTTCAACACCCTCTCTCATTAAACTAGTGGCTATCTGGCTGTGAGAAGGAATGTATAGAAGAACTAAGAGAAAAAGCAAAATACAGGAATGAAGTGAAAATTGGAATGAGAAAACAATTAGTCACTAAATTGCTTCCACAGAAATATTGAAACCCCTTGAATGATTTAGTAGGAAAGGCGAGTTTATAAATTTTGCTAAAAATTCGTATTAAGACATGGAATTGATATCAAGTAATTACATTCCATTGCAGAAGTTTTTTTGTTTACCCCTGATTCAAATTCTACAATGAGAGAATTTGGCCGCAATCTCTTGGCCACAATTTTTTGGTTGGTAGTACTTTTTTATCCTTTTTCCGTGATTTTAGTTAAATTTTCCTTCCCTCTAAGGAATGAAGCAGTTTTTCATTTTCTAGCGAGCAGTTTGCATTGAATTAAGAACCATGCTCAACTGCTTTAGAGCATTCGAGTTGGAAAAAGCTAAGCATATTCATAAGTTCTAGAAGGATTAATCTTATGGCGCTTCTTCGCCGAATTTTAGTCGCAGGCAGCATGCCAAATAATCCCTCCGAAATGGAAATTTCCTTTTTTGCACAAGCTTGAAAAGCTAGAGAATTTTCGATTCCTGAACCTTTTAGGCGCAAACAACGGAACGATTCAAGGGCACAGACAAGCTTGCGGGCATTAGTAAATCTAGTTCTATTAGTGACACAACCAGAGAACCATATATATAAGACAACTCCCAATAGATCGTTGAACATAAAATTTTGAATGTCAGTAATACACATAACTGATATTACTATATTAATTTTTCTACCCCATAGGAAAGCTTGAGAAACAGAAGAAACATTAAGAATTGGTATGTTAAGAATTCTATAAGAAATATGG
Source organism: Ceratothoa steindachneri (assembly GCA_963969495.1). NCBI lineage: Eukaryota > Metazoa > Arthropoda > Malacostraca > Isopoda > Cymothoidae > Ceratothoa > Ceratothoa steindachneri. Next base: position 14,950,971 of record OZ018328.1, read on the forward strand.
TCGCAACAACAGATAGTAAGCCCCTGGTTGGTATAATGGACCACTTAATATTGAGGTTAGAATCAGGAATACACTACTGAAAAGCTAAATTAATTTTGATTGTCTTTCTAATATGGTACCTAATATTCGGCAAATTTGGCACCGATCTAACACTCCGTAATTAGTCGCAATCTACGAAAAATGGCGGCAACGTCTTCGTTTTTATATATACGAGATGTGGTCGATAATTTTTGCAATTCGGATATAAGGAAATGAGATATGAGGAAAAGTGTTTTATTATTTTTCAATATAACTACCCTCGACTTCAATGCACTTGCGCCAATTTTCCCTGAAGCTTCGAATTCCCGACAACCAGAAATCTCCCAACTGCTGTTCAATCCATTCCTAGACGGCGAGCTGGACATCTTCATCATCCCCAAACCGGCTCCCACGCAGTGCAGCCTTAAGCTGCCGAAAAAAAGTAGTCGCTAAGGGCCAGATCTGGACTATAGGGGGGATAGTTGAGCTCCTCGAATCCGCACTTGCGCAAGGCACCTCGTGCAACTCTGGTCTTGTGGACTTTGACGACGTTGAAGTCGATCATGGGGCGTGAGGTTTCTAGGTACCCAACGGGCAGAGACTTTGGCATGGCCAAATTGCCGTGGATGATGTTGATAACACTTCCATGTGATATTCCAAGTTCTCACTCAATTTCTTCGACCTTCACCCGTCGATTTTCGAGGATCATCCTCTCTACAAGGGCCACATTGTCCTCGTTGGTCACGTCTGATGGGCCTCCTGTATGGGGGTCATCTTCAAGGGACTAACAACAATGGTGGAACTTCCTATTTCAGCGAGCAATGGTTGCATAGAAAGGGGCGGTGTCGGTGTACACTGCAACCATGCGTTCATGGATCTCTTTTGCATTATTGCCTTTTTTGGTCTATAATTTGAAAACAGCATGGTTTAAACCTTGTCCATTCTCCATTGTTGAAGAATTGGTGACTGACGATCTGCGATCAGCTATCGCTTCTTAAATAGACCAGGCAGGAGCGTGCGGCTGCAGGTCGTGACTTGTCATAACTTGTCCTAACACCCCCACAAACAGAAATTCCCCATCCTCCGTTTTGCCCTACCGATTCGCCAAACTTATTGACCGCTCCTCGTATCTTAATTAAAATTTACCTTAAAGCTACTACCTACGGGACATAAAATAATTAAGTTAAAATAGCCACCATTTTGGCGCTAGAGTTCCTAGAATATTTGCATCTCTTTTCTTTTATTACCTCCTAGTTACGTTATCTCATATTTGCTATTTTTAATAATGAAAGTCGAGGGTATCTGGTATGAGGTCTACCGAGTCATTCTTGAATTTATCTGGCGTCGGATAATGATCAGTTTTAGAAATCTTCGCCCTTATTTATACTCCGACAGTTATTTGTCTAGCTAGTTGTGTACTATCCTGAACTGGTCTTCATTATCATTATTTTTTCGTTTTCCCAGTAAACATCAGTCAAAATTTTTTCCCTGTATCACTTAAAAACACAACAGGCCTTCTAGTTTCGTTTATGGATAAAGCCATATCATCTTCATATTTTTCTTTATTTCATGTTTACTGTTTGCTTAATTGATAGAATATATCTTCACCCTATTCACTGAAATAAATTTGGAAATCTGTTTGATGGCCTTAATTTAAGTAAATTCTATCAGTTTTGGGAACAATTATTTTTCACCCAACAGATGTTACATATGTATCTAGATGTTACATGTATGTTACCTTTGCGATTATTAAATGGCCTGCCCTAGTTTTTTTTTCTCTTGTTACCCCAGTTAAAAGAGTATGGTTATTATGGCGGATTTCTTAACATGGTACACATTTTTCTCACACCCAAAAGTAGAGGCTTTGTTTTTAAACTAATCTGAATTGTCATTACCACCAAAGAAGTAAATAAAATTCTAGTACTATGTAGCCATCTCAGAGAGATCTTGGAGAGGATTGGTGGCCTGCCTGACATGCTTTAGCACTTCTATCTTTGGTGTATGCCCCCTTGCATACATTTTAATGCACGTTTAGGCATTTCAGTAGTCTTAACTGAGAAAGTTTGTCATATTTCTATTTAATGCTAGAGGCTGGTAGTATTTTCACCCTTTCCTATTTATCTTTACGAGACGTTCACACATGAAGGATTTTATATACGTGGACATATTTACACACATCGAAATAAATGACAAGGCAGCACTGCAAACAGTCACAGTACCTGAAACAAACGATAAGTTACAATTACTCGGGATAAGTTACATTTTTTCAAAATATATTGCAAATAAATAAAATTATAAAAATAATGAATAAAATAATTAATAAATATAAATCAAACAAGTACAAATATATAAAAACAAATCGTAAGAAAACACACTGGTGGAAAAGAAAATGTATCTATATAGTTTCCTTCATTACCTTAACTCCCATAAACGTTATCAAATGAGAATGACATAATTTTTTGGATTTGCGAAAGTGTTATGGGAAGAATAGATTGAAGAAAAAACGATAATAAAATAAAGAAAAACACGCAGCTCATCGTTGCGATACTTGCGAAAATAGTAATTCCGACATACAGCGAAATGAAACATATATTTGTATGTAAAATATTCTTAATTGTTGTTTGTCTAGATTGGCCAATCTATTATTTTATGTCACAATATATCGCAAATCTCATAATCTTTCGCAAAAACAAGTTGATTTCGTCTGTCATTTTGCGCGATTTCATTCCATAACTTGTTACTGTCAGAAACACAACCCTGTTCTGTTCACTCATTTGTTCAACTATAATTTCCCTCCAATTTATCTTATCTAAACATGAAGGTACATTCCTCGATTATAGGTTTATGGTGTAAATAATAAAGTGGTGTAGTTATTATATAAGCTGTCGAGAAATGGCTACCTTAAGCATCCTGGAGGAGTATAGGTACATTAAAGCCCCCCCCCCCTCATGAGGAGAAGCGTGGGAAAGGTAGCCAGCGAAACTGCTTACCATGTGTGATCTCCCCGCCACTGTGGGCAGTTGGAGCTAACATCTGTTATAAGGCAACCACATGAGGGCCTTAAACGACGCTCTAACTATCCAATTACCTACGAGACCCATAAACCCGTGGTTAGTAAAAAAAAGCGGTGCGAGTCAGAAGGCATGCCAAGTAGCGGTGCGGTTGCGAGCTGACTTGGGCACCCCAGTGCCACCTCAGGAATTCTCGCTCTCCCCAGATGCTAACTCACCATTCGCCCCCCCTTTGCCTCTGTGGCCTGGTCACTTTCCCCTTTAGATAGGGCGGCAATCCGCCTATAAATAAGCCCCGCAAAGAAAGAGAAGGGGATTATCAGAAGTCGATACGCCAGAGGAGGATTAGTTCGTGAAGATCGATCCATCGGCCAGACAAGAAGATTATTAGTAGTTGATTCGCCAGAAGAAAGATTAGTTCGTGAAGATCGATCTTTCAGCTAGACAAAAAGATTAGAAGTCAATACGCCAGAAGAAGGGTTAGTTCTGAAGATCGATCCTTCAGCCATACAAGACTATTTCCGTGAGAAACGAGAGGATCAGATTGAAAAAATCGATCCCCCCTTTCAGGTCCGTATTAACCTAAATAGTCAAGCTTTATATCGGTGCAATACCGAAGAAGCCTTTTCCGTCTGCAAAGAAGTCCGACTGAAGAAAAGCAAAGCCACTCACACTCGAGCGACTCTCACATCTCAAGCTCCGTAAGAGTTAAAGGAGAAGAACCCAGCCCAAACGAGCTCCCGTTCTTTAATTACGTTGAAGAATCAGCCCCCGTCACAGGCGACAAGCAATCCCTTCACTAAAATTCAACCAGCGGCCACAACACTGCAAAGCGAGAGATAAGTCCTCCAGCGACATCCGGCAATCCCTAATACGTATCTGTGAGTTAAAAATAACATATATATCTCTATTGCGATAGTAGAAGTTTAGTACGTCCCACGTTTTAAAGGAGAGTAGAAACCATTGTTCTCGAACCTAGGTCATATGTGTTTGTAGACGAGAGTACGTTAATTTAATGTTTAACGCTAATCAAATAGAGTCGTGATAAAAATACTAATTGACAATCGGTATGTTTACGGGAAGCCTATTTGTTTATTTTTGTCAGTTGTAACCGTGCGAAGGGTTTAGATGTCAAAGATAGAAATGTATTAACTGTTGATTTGTTATAGTAAAGTGTTTCATTTAAAATACATGTTTATTTTGGTAGATATCTGGTGTTTACTCTTATCCTTATGTGTTTAAAAATAGCTCTTCCTTAAGAACTAACTAAACCACTGAATTAGCACTCTTAGAACAAAGCCTACTTCATCATAGAAGTAACTCACGCCATTTAAAGCATACCGCTACTAAAAGGGTGTCAAAGAGTATAGTGATCAAAACCAAGGGTCATTCTACGACATAAGCTAAGTTTCGTGTCACCATTACTTGGTATTTCCTTAAGTGCAACGCTTGCACTCCAAGCATGTTAATTGCTCTTTTGGTAGTTAAAGGAAGAGTAGCGTATTGTAAATACAATTTGATGTTACCCCAAAACGCAAAAATCACCAATAAAAATTGTGAGCCACTAATCTTAACAATTACCGATATCGTTAAGGTTAGATAAGGTGTAGTAATGTTAGGTTAGGTTCGGTCTGGATCTTTTGAATGAATTTGTAAAGGTCTTTTTTCTTATGCAGTTTTATATGTAATTTTCAGATTTTAAACTAATTTTTGATGGTAATGAATATTTTTGCTATTAGGGAACTTATGTCGATTATTCGTCGATTAAATTCATTAGAAATGTGTTTCAACGAATAAATATAAAATATTTTCCCTCAACTAGATACCTTCGAACAGGAAATGTTTATCATTAAGATTCCTGGTGGCCATAGAACTAGGGCAACTAGATTAGTTAAAAAAGTGTATTCCTTAACTAAAGATACTGACTCTGGATCTAGTGACTATTAAAACTCAAGTTAACTCTAAGGTTTCATTTCGATAAAATTTTGGCCCTCAATGACTGGATACTAGACGGAATGGAAGGTGAGAATGGAGGAGGAAATTATAGATGCCACTGAAATAAATACGAGTTCAGGCGAGTTTTGGCTCTAGGGTGCATGGGAGAAAGTAAATTAACCGGAAATCCCTCAATTAACGTAAAATTAGCTTATCATCTTTTGATGGAGATATTTTTTAATGGACTAATTTCCACGAGATGTATTATAATACCATTCATTTACTTGATATTACCAATGCCCAGAAGTTGGCATATTTTATACGCCAGCTAGAGGGCGCAGAGCTTAAACTTCAAACGGAATTACTATTTCAGGTGACCACTATCTCGATCCATCAGAGTTACTAACAAAGACTTAAGGTGACTGACGAATAATGGTACAATCGCAGGTACTTGCTATTCGTGACCTTTGTGATCCTTTTTGTTTCGACAAGAGGTGAATTCTAATTCAATTCCGTTCTTACTAAACTAGTCGAAGATAAGAGTGAAAGTTATTCTGATTTAATTTCAAATAGTCTTTATGTTGATAATGATATCTTTTCTAACTACAGATGAAGAGGTAAGGCAATTCTATAGGAGACCTAAGGAAATCCTAGGTCAGGCAGGGTCTAATCCTAGGATTTAATATGATAATTGCCTCGCTATTAATTCCTTTTTCAGACAAAAAATAATATATTGGCTGAGTGAGCCAAAACCAAGTGAGAAGCTTTACGTGTTTTGGCCTCCATTCATCAGCCATGGGTTGTTTATCCCTGTAACAAACCGAAACCGTTTTCTATCGAGTTTACGGGAAAAGAAATAAGAGTGGAAAGAGATTCTGGATCCAGACTGTCTAACAGGGGATCAGATAAAACCTGAATCAGGAGAATTTTGAACTCTCTCTTTTCCTAGGCAAGTAATTCCCTCGCAGAATTCAGAGGTACATTACTTTAGTCTTTCAAGTTCCTAAAGAATATAGAGCAGTCGTATATTATGTAGTTAATCACAGGGTATGTCATATTAAAGCCAACGGGAACGGATAAAAGTGTGGGGAGACCTATTACGATTCTAAAATTCGAATGGCCTCTCTTTTCGCAGATCGTACTCTAATGATTGTTATCTGACAAGTGCAACAAACCGTATATAAAGGGCAAGGTTGAGGAAATTAGAACTCTCACTCATAGTTACAAATGGCATCACGTAGTCTAAACTAAACTTGTGACCTATTAACCAGTGGAATGAAAGTCAATAAAATGAAGAACTCCATATGGTCGTAAGGCACAGAATTGATATTAGATGAGAAATTGTGTCCAGAGCCAGTGTTAACTCCAGATCTCACTGGTGTTTTTAACCATTTACACCATCCTTCACCTATTAATTTTAACCTTTACTGCAGCTTTTCAAAAGTGCTAAAGGTAACAGTTCTTGTTTTCAGGTTCATCTTTCTGCTTAAAGATAAGGTTATTCCAAAATCTTTTCTAAAAGGAACAATTACATTTGATATCAACCAGGAGGAATACGAGGCAGCAAAGAATTACTGGCTTAAAGAAATTGGCTTGAGAAATTTGGTGAACCTTAGGAGAAAAACTCTTGTGAGTATAATTCTCATTCCATTCGAATACTGTCCTATAATCTTTTTCACGATCAAGTTATAATTCGATGCATTTGACGTTTAGATATTTTTAATCTCCGTTACAGCACTAGGCTTTCAGCATTGTTGCCGGAGAATCATCATCTAGTGGAACTGCTGCTTCTCCATATTCCTACTTCCCATGAACATCCTTGCACTAAACATATGCTGCTGATCATCCGAAGTAGATATTGGATACCTCGGACCAGATAGGTTATCAGAAAGGTATGCAAAAGATGTCAGGCATATCGTATATTGTCATCCATTACCAGCTTCCAGAGTAGCAATGGCACCACCTTTACCGCCCTAGGTAGGGTATATAATAGACTGGCGCTATTCAAGTCAAATATAGCCGGGCGAAAGAAAAGGCTTGTATCCTTCTCTTTACATGTGCGGCTACCCGTGCCATTCGTTTAAAATTGTTTCCCGACCCGATGGTGGTCTCGAAACATTTATCCGAGCCTTTAAGCAATTTGCCACCAGCTTTTCTACAACTAGGAGAGTATATAGCCATAATTCCGCCACATTTTGAGTCGCAGCTATATATTTGAATACAGTATAGGGGAGAAATGAGTTTCAAGGGATCAGATGGAAATTCACTCCAGTTAAGGCGCTCTGGTATAAGAGTTTTGTAGAAGGGATGGTAGGCTTGACTAAAGGTACACTCAAAAGAATCCTGGCTAAACGACTTATTGAATTAGACGAGATGACCACTCTCCTTTCAGAAATAATAAACCTCATTAACCATAGACTGCTGACCTACGTTTTAAGTGACTTGGCTGACCTGGATCCACTAACTCCTTGTTTATCTTTGGTTACAGAAAGGTTCCTCTGAAGCTCAAGATTAAGGATAAAGATCTAGATTATGGGACGCCGTTCAAATTGACAAGACGTCAGAAGGAGATCTAAAAGTTTCTACGATAGAGGTGTGTGAGATAGCATAAAGAATAACTGGTAGTTTTTGTTCGACTCCACGTTAACTTCGAGAATGTTTAACTGCTACAATCGATGACATCGTTCTCATCCACGATAAATTTCTCCGACTAACAAGGAAGAAGCGCCTAATAGCGGAACTCCATCATGGGCCAGATGTGAGGGTTCGATTAACAATGCCGCAGGTTAAGGCTGCTAACATCATAAGAACGGTCTCTAAGCTATATGATATTGAGCTGAACGCAAGGCACAAAACGTAGGTTCTGGGGCTTTATGTTTTTTGGAGGGAGCCCATCTAGGGATTGCCTGCTTGGGCATGAGTCACTGTACATGATACAACCTGCTACTAGGCTATTTTAAGAAAAAGTAATAGAAAAGAAAACAAATAACAATATGTAAATAAAAATAACAATGTTAAATGGAAAAGGGTTAAAAAATAATAACAAATCAAAAAAGCAAGAAGTAGGCGTGTTCCGGCATCTGTGGTAGGCCCACCTCCCCCCAGGCGAGGGAATATATGAAATGCAAAAAAAAAAAAACAATCTGATAGTACAGAGGAGGTCAGCTTACTCCAAAAACTCGTTTAGTTCACAAGTCAGTGCTTGAACGAACCAGTTCCAAGTACAAAGAAGAAGCAGGAACGAACTTGATCGTCTTGGAATGGGAGAGGTAACGTGCGCAAAGTTTGCCGAGTCTGGGACATTCAACAAGAATGTACCGAACAGTGTGAGGGATAGAGCAGTCTTCTCAGTCAGGCGCAGGTCAGCACTCCATCAAATGTCGGTGATTCCGGCAAGTGTGTCCAATTCGAAGGCGACAAAACGCAACCGGAAGCCGTCGCAGCATTGTTCAATGGGAACAATGTCGGGGCAATGGCACAAACTTTAAGTTTCCCTCGACTGCCTCCCATCTTCTTTTCTAAGCTGCCCCTATTCATGAAATATAATCGGTGTAAGTAAGAGCAAAACGCTGGTCTGGTGGCCCAATTCTTGCGGACCCCATTGGCGCCCTCATCAGTGCGCTCATTCCCCGCAATTCCTACATATCCAGAAATCCAGCAGAAGATAATCTCGACATTCACCCAACTTGCCAAAACCGTGGCGTCACGGATATAACAAACAAAGGGATCCGGAGATTTCAATGCACCAAGAGCACTCAGGGCGCTTTGTGAGTCTCTATAAGTCACAATCCGCTCTCTAAACCGGCCATTCATCTTCCGTACGGAGTGGTATATTGCCACCAGCTTGCCCGGGAAGAGAGACGGAGCGCCTCGGCAGAGACCCGATTACTTAAAACAGAGGGCTTATGGCGTAGAAACCAACCATATCTAGGGACTTGGAGCCATCCTTATACACAGGCACGGTTCCAGGGTGATACGAAGTGTGCTCAAAAAGGTTCCAACACAATACTCCCGGCGCCGTAGCTGCTATAGCAGAAGAGGCATGGAGACAAATGGTCAAAGGTAGTACCCTCCAGCGTAGCGTCCTGGGCAGAACCGGCGACGCCACCGGCCCGAGACGTCTACCAAGCTCTCGAAAGAGTTTCCAAGCCCTTAACCCAAATAGTTCATTTTATGACTGTCGTCTCTCGGCGGCAAAGGTACCATCGATCTTCGGATGCAGTGAGAGCTTTTGGTTACTAATTGAGGCGCCAAGCTCGCGCGTACAGGCGAATGATGCAGTGTATACGACGCAGAGGGCGAGGTATCTGCTCAGCATCGACAAGTACACTCTTAATGTGGGAAATGCAGAAGGCACAGGTCGCCAGGTAAAGGCCCGTGTGGTGGATCAAATCCAACTTCAACAATACATGCTCGCCTAAAGATGCATAAAACTCGAATCCGTAGTAGAGATCGGAAGGAATAAAGGATCGATGAAAAAGTAAGGCAGTAGCCCTATCAGTGCCCTAAGCGCTGCACGTCACCGAATGAAGAATATCCATGACGCGGGTACAAGAGACCCTAAGGCTGGGAATATTAGCCTCCAAGATGAGGCGTCGGTCAAATAAAAGACCAAAGAAACAGTGCCAGTCCAAAAGATTCAGGTACAACCCATTGGGAAATATTTCTGGGATAGAATGGGGCCCTGCTTCGCGGCAGAAGTGCACTACCTTATTCTTGGCAAAGAGCACCGAGGCCAGTTCGTTTCAGCATAGAGAAAGATGCAACGCTTCAGAGAGAGCATCTGAGCCGCACCAAAAGAGATGGAAAGATCGTCTACATAGAGCGTAGCAAAAACATCTTCTGGCAGTACTGAGGTGATGCCATTTATGCACAGGGGAAATACATTGAGACTGGGGACACTTGACCAGCAGGAGACCCTCTTCCTGGTCCATTGGCCTGGATAAATCTATCCCTATCCTTAAACGGAATCCTCGATCTCGCAAAAATTCAGATAAAAAGATTTGGAGGAGTCCCCTCACCCCCATCGTGTGAGAGTTTCTATGATACCATATATCCATGCGGTATCATATGCCTTCTCCAGATAAAAAAAACCCGTGTTCAAGTACTGTCTAAGAAGGAAGGCCTCGCAGACAGCATTTTCCAGTCGGAGCAGAGTAGCCGAGGGGTAGTGGAACTTGCGGAAGCCGGACTGTGCTGAAGACAGATTACCTCCGCTGTCCAGAACAAAACTAATTTAACATTTACCAATTTCTTCATCAACTTCAAACGCCCGAGGTTAGAGAAATTTGGAGGAAGCCGGCTGGGGTAGAGTGATCTCTCTCCAGGTTGCGAAAAGTGACCACAGTAGCGATTTGCTAGGAATCTCGAGGGAAACCCTCTAGACAGACCCTGTTGAACAAATCTAAAAGAAACGCCGTGCCTCACTCACCCTAAGTTTCGAAGCATGGCCTAGGGGGTATCGTTTGGACCAGGAACGGTGTCCGTGCACGAAGCGAGAGCAAAACGCAGCTCACTCAAAATAAACTAATCGTTAAAGGGTTCTTCACCTCTTGGACGTAAAGTCTAGTCTGCGGCCTTCCGCGACATCACGACGCAAATTGAATTCTGGCGGAGCAGCATCCCGGCTAGAGAGGCTAGAGAATACGGATAAAGCAGTCGCGAAGGTTTCCAGCACAGATGCGGGGTCCGAGAATTCCGTCCCATTCTCCTGCAGAAAGGGAGAAGGGTCATGAAGGAACTTGACCCGAATCTTTTTGACTCGCTTTCTTACGTCTTATAGAGGGGGCTTTCCGTTAAGTGAATACACGTATGCTCGCCAAGAAGAGCGGCGGGCGTCCTTCAGAATATATGGGAACCTATCCCTAGCTCTACGAAATTCACCAACAGGCAAGTCGTTTGGGTAGCGCTTATAGTGCATGTAGGCATAACGATTCTGTTTGCGGGACGACTCATACTCCAACAGCCACCACGGCTGCGGTCGCCGTTTAAAACGTCCAGAAGTTCTAAGAATAAGAGTTCGGCTAAAGGCGATTACGTTGCTGGAGACGAACACAACGGCCTCATCTATCGACATAAACACCTGGACTGGGCCCGAGAAATCAGAAATTTCAGGAAATGTGAACCACCGCGCTCGCGCCAAGCACCACCAGAGCGGGATCTCAGGCAGCAACGTCCTAGAAAATGCTGGTTGAATGGGAAAGTGATCACTACCATGGAGGTTATCAACCACCCCCACTGCAAACCAAGCTGTGCATCTGGAGAGAACTATGATAGATCGAGGCAGGAAAAGTAATTGCTTTTCGGGCAATGATGCGTAAACTCATCCCCATTTAGGACACATATCTTCAGCTCGTCGATCAATTCGGCAAAGACTTGAGCCCTGGCATTAATCGAGTATTCTCCCCAAAGTGGTGTCTTCCGTTCAGATCTCTGAGCAAGATAAAGGGCTTCTGCAACCGTGCCAAAACGGAGCGGAAGTCCCCCTTGTTGAAGGTGAAGGTAAAATGTACGCGGAAATAAGAATATATCTCCTATCCAGGTGCAGCTGCACAGTTATTTCCTGAAGGGAGGTTTCTGAAGCGAAGAGAAGAAAGAAGACATCATGCCGCATCCTCAAGCCCGGCACCCAATCTGTGGTGGAAGGGTCTCAGATCCCTTATACCCCTGGATGGTGGGCAGGGGGCAGGCTCAGAGCATGGTCTTCTGCAAAAATATATAAGTAAAGGCGAACGGGAGGAGACAAGCCTCCGCAGCTCTTCCTAGTTTGCCCGGAGGCCATGGCAATTCCATTGAAGGAATATACACTCCAGGCCTATCTCGAAGGAAATCCGGGGACTCTCTTCGAAGAGAAGCCCACCCGGAAGAGCAACAGGGCCGGAAGTGCCGATCTTGTATTGGTCGCTTACCGAAACGGCAGCAGCCCCGTCTGTTCCCGCGGCACAGGCTTAGAAAGAGGAGCGCCGAGTCTTTTTAGTCTTCTTTTTGTGTTTTTTTAGGAGAAGCGAGCGGGAAATGATCCCGCTTCAACCCCATGTCAGAAGAAGCCCTTAGGCCCGATTGGCCGGCCTCAGCAAGATGCTTTTTTGAAGTCGAGGATGTCCTGTCTATCACATCGGCAGCAGCCTGGGATAGAGATGCCTCCTGCACTTTTAAGTCTTCGGGCACTCGTGCCCTCATAAGGACTGACTCGGGTTCGACCGAAAGGAAAATCTATCATATGGAGATGGGTCGCAATCTCAATGGTACATCCATGTGGACATCACCCCCAAGACATCACGGGTCCCATCCGTCGGTGAAGAGAAGGGGCAAATATACTGACCCCTTGCAAGCTGGTCACGCAAGTATGCAGTACATTTGAGGGTCAGAAGCCGACGGACCCTGCCATCCCCTGCTCTCTTAAGAGGGTTTTTCCAATTAGTCGCTCCCTCCGGGAGCGGTCAATTAAGGGCAGTCTTCCTTTCTTCCTACTCCTTAGAAAGTAAAAGGGAAACTACCGCTGGAGAAATGGAGTCGCCCAAGGGCGGCTCCAGAGAAGGAAGGGAGGGGGAGTCCCCTTCACCCGTAGGTGAAGGAGAGAAGCAAGCCTCCTCTCCGGTTGAAGAGTTTTGGAGGGTCCGTTGATGGTGAAGCAGAAAGAAAGAGAGTTTTTTTTTTAAATTCTCATCTTTGGCCATGAAGAACCTATTAGTTATACGGGAACACACGCTAATCCCCTCCCGCAGTAGCCCGCACTGCGTCGGGTGAATACAGGGCCAGCCGAAACACACGGCACCATTTATGACCACACCTTTCCTTCCAGTGGCCAGCTAGCCCTTTGGCATGGCGGCTTCACCTTGCACTGGACATAAAATCGATAAAGATTGAGAGGAGAGAGAAAGAGCTATGTGAGAAAGTTGTGGGTGTGGATGAAGCAGGTTTTAAAAGCCCCCTACCCCAAACCGGATTTTAGGGTGGAAGGAGTGTTGTCCCGTCCTCCCTCAGGCCTGATTCTGGATAGTTCAGGGAAGGGATGTTGGTCGGCATCCACCCTGTGAATTTAGAGGCAGACCAGAGAAAGCTGTGGTAGGGAGGGCTTGTAGAGAGAGTGAAAATGTCTGACAAAAACGCAGGTTGTCGGAAAGAAGAAGAATACGCTAAGCTAGGGCCGGACAGGGTGCTGATTCCGCTCAGCACGACGCGCTACTTACGGGGGTAACCTAGCACATCGGTTCCACCTACCGGTCAGTCAAACGCAGGACTTAATCCTGCACGCCTAATACATCTATCCCATTGCCGATCATCAAAAGGCAACTATGATCCCAGTCCCTCTTCTGTCCATCCCACCTGCTGGTTAGTTAAAGAGAGTCCTAGATTCTGCTCTTAATCCGTCCTGCCTACCTGCTGATCATTCTTTAATGATGCATTGGCTCGCCGACGCATTAAAAGAATACTAAGGTAGCCACTCCTTTTAATATTTGGTGCCCTCCTCCCTTATTTTTGTTAATTTCGTAATGTATATTAAATTTGTTAGATTTGTAGTGTAACTAATTTTAGTTTCCCTCCTTTCGTAGTATTTTTAAAAAGGGAATTCAGATATACACAAAAATTATCATTTCTAAGTAAAATATTCTTAATTATATTTTCTATAGATTGGACAATCCATCCTTTTTGTCATAATATATCTCAAATATCATAATGTTTCGCGTAAAACGAGTTAATCTCGCCGGTTCCTCCCATAATCTGTTACTGCCAGAAGCACAACTGTGTTCCGTTATCTTATTTGTTAAACTATAATTCCACTTCGCTTTCCCCTGCCTAAAGAGGAACGTACTTTTCTTAGTTAGAGGTTTATAGTGTAAATAATGTGGTGTATATATTATATAATCTAAGCCTCAGGACACCATTCTTAGTGATTTCCTTAAGTGAAACGCATGCCTTCCGAGCATATTAATTGCACTCTTGGTCAAGTCATAGTTATGGCCTAGGTTTTGATTTTCGCTAAAGGTCTATTGCTTTAGTCACTTTAATTTACCAGCTATGGGGCACAACCTTCACTTCAAGCACCAAGTATGGCTTTTATTCACCCTAATGATTTTATCATTAGGGTGAAAGATTTATCACAATAGAAATCGTTTGAATTAAGCTGTGGGAATGAAAAATAATGTGCGAATATTATTAATTCACTTGTCGCGAAAAATCAGTAAATGCAGCTGAAATATGATATGGAATTCCATGTAAATACTTTGTAAATCAACGTAGTCTACATTAAAATTAGACAACTGAAATATTTAGAAAAAACTAATTTGGGTCACATTTTTTTCAGGATGGAGGCCAAAAGTATTAGGATGTCGTGAAAGGAGGCTCCTTGCCGCTATGTGCCCCGTCAAAACCACAAGATCAGTCCATGTGAGTGAAGACCGTGGACAGTCAGAATATCGAACTGCTTTTGGCGATAAGCGTGGGATTGGAATCTCAAACGCGTGCCCCTGTTGTTTCCGAGGGTGTTATCAAGAAACCCCTGCGGGAGTATTTCCCATCCCTCAAGCGCCGTGTTAGTTCGTAGAGAGATTCCACTGTGCCCACCCTCGGAGGAGGCAGTAACGGTTCCCGCTGGTCACTATATATTGTTAGTCATAATTCGGCATCGACATTATAATCCTGCCCTCTACAACGAAATACGTCATTCTCGATCGCGCTCCATTTTTCTACAAAACGAAGGCTGGAATTATATCGAAGGATCTGAGCTCCAGTCAATAAGCACATCTTTGGTTTCGAGGTTAAACTTAATTAAAGTCTCTCGAATAACCATTCGATACCCGTTTCATCTAGTAAAGCCTCAAACCCAAGCTAAGCTGAGACGAATCATCTGTGACTTCCTTGACAGTCAGCCCCGTGTGCGTATGGACACAGGCTCGTATCTCGTTTCGACACACTCCCACCTTAGAGCCCACTCTGAGTAGCTCTGTGTCGTAGAATGGACTCTCGACGATATACTATATATAACTATTCGTTGAGGAAACTTATTTAATTATCTTTAGAGTGCGTGGATGTCTGGTTGGCCGATATTATGTATCTTCGATATGCTTAAGAAGTGAATTGAGCTCAAGGATAATAATATGGCTATCATTACTGAAATAGAGTTTTATTAATAAAAACTATCAATAACACACAAAACGGAAAATATTGACATAAACAGAGAATGGAAAGGGTCGTGGGGAATCTAGCTAATCCGAGAATTAAGATAGATTTAAAAAGGTAAAACAAATATAAAGTTAAAGGGAGGGGATGGTTCGCTAAACCATTTAAAGCACAGGATAGGGTTGACAAAAGGGTTAAATACTCAAAGGTAACGTTCAGCTAACGTATATACACTTGTTGTGCAGAGGAAGGCGAGGTGAAGGAATTTTCAGTCCGCTGGCGAGTTCCAGCCGAAGGGGGGGAATTAAATGATCCTGATGTGGCGTCTTGGGAATGAGAACCGTTTCTTGACAAACGGGCTTGAAGAACAATGGCTGTTCTACGTTGTTCTCTTCTAAACAAATGGGAAGGTGAGAACCGTCTCTTGTCTACGCGCTCGAGAACAATGGCTGTTCTAATGTTGTTCTCTTCTGAACAACAAGGGGGAAGGGTGAGAATCGTTTCTTGGCGAACCGGCTGAAAGAACAATGGTTGTTCTACGTTGTTCTCTTCTGAACAACAGGGGGGGGGTGAGAACCCTTTCTTGTCAACGGACTCAAAAGAACAATAGCTGTTCTAACGTTGTTCTCTTTCTGAACAACAGGGGAAGCCTTGTGGACTTGGCGTCACGAAGACTCGAACCTTGGCACTCAAGGGATATTGTCCTTCTTCTGAACAAGTGATGGTGGATCTCGAGGTCGAGGACCCTTGGTGCACAAGGTGAGACTGGACCGTAGTGATGTCTCGCGAAGAAAATCCGGATCTCTAATCTTATCTTAGTGTTAAAGTTTTCAAATAAATAGTCGGGACATCCCCTTGGCGTGGGGGATAATGGAGTGGGGGGCTTTGAGGGAATGCACAGCCAAGCCTGAGAACAATACCTTATCTGCCCATAAGCCTAACTTAATCTGGCGAGGTTGGTGCATGGGGCGAACAGAAGAAGATAAACCTCCTTGTTTAAACATTGACTCGGGTGGCTGCGATAAGGCGCCCGGCTTCAAAGCGAAGATGCACGTTGGTAGCATCGTGATTTTAAATAACATGTGATAGTGGTTAAAATTAAGCGGCCTCAACCCGTTCTATCACACTCTGTTAGTTCGTTTATTGTATACATCGAGTATCAATTGCCATTATTCTTTTCTAATCTATTCATTGTGTGTACCTGTGTAAATAGTTATGAGATACCACATCTATTTTTTCAACTTTTTACTGCCCTATTTTCTCATTAATAACCTTAAAGTTCATTAAAAGCCCTTTTATTCCTGCCAAAATCACAATAACCTACGGCGCCATTTCTCTGTTTCTGGGGTTCCTTATAGAACCACCCCTTAAAACCTGATATCATGTAAATGGCTATAAAGTTACTAAAAATTAAGCAATCAAACTCAATTCACAAACAAATTATGTACATTTGATTTAGTCATCATTTGATATCAGTTTTCCTTAGTCCATTAATATCTTTGTTAATAGTGAACTAAAATATATATTTTTCGGACAAAGTAAACTATAGCTTTTGTTCTCAGTTAGAAAACGGGATGTTAGGTAAATATTAGTGGTGTTCTGAATGCCCTGGAATTTAGGGTCATTTATATTCAAAAGATGCTAACAATATAAAAGAGGTTTCAGCTGCTGGGTTTTTTTTAGCAAATATTTAAAAATCGCATGGTATAGTTTTGCGATTTTTTCATATATGGGTGGGAAGGGTGTCTTGAAGGTCGTCCCTAATTATTGATGAACCTTGAAGGTAATCGTTTGGACAACTCAACAACCTTAGAAGGGGGACGCTGGTTGACATTAGTGGTGATAGATTACTGTGTTATCACGTAAACTTTTGTCAAGAACTCCGGTTTCAGAGATGCTCAGGTTGGTTTGCGTTGCCCTTCCTTATTTCCCACAAGAGTTATTTGTTAAATGCTATGGGTTGCCCTAAGCTGAGAGGCGGCCTTCTTCTAGCGAAGAGGTTAAATGGCCCGGTGGATGGGGATAGACCACATCAAGGTAGATCACCGGTATTTCGGGAGTTATGTAATTGCGAGGAATTGCGATTAACTATAAGAATGCGCAACGGCTGTTTTCCCGATTAATAAGGGCTGAAAGCCGGAAGATTGAGGAACGTCAGGATATTGAAATCACCAAAGCAAAAATTGGATTATAATTGAACTAGATCCAATTGCACTTTACACAAGTTCTTTAATTAAGTTTTAAGTTCTAAGTTATGACATAAATTAACTTTGAGGTCAAATCCGTGCAAGGTCTAAAAAAGGCCTGGTGAATAGAGCCTTTAAAAGTTATACCTTAATGACTGCGGTATGTTGATTTGTCGGTATTTACATAACTCGATTTTTGATTGGCTACTGCCGAACATATTGATAAGGAAGGCACTCCGACTATTGGGCAAAATTCTCTGTGGGCGGTGGCTTGTTGCCAAGGAGACAGAATCCTGACCTGGCTTTTATTTTTTTTTTTTACTGTGATAGCTATCCGGTTTATTCTGGATTCTGACTTGATTATAATGTTTGCCCAAGATTGCATAAGATTAACTACCGTGTGACATTCTCGTAAACTGCGCTAACTTTACTTTTCTCTCTCTTTGTACTTTAGGTCTGTAGCGACTGTCGAGTGTGTCCTATATTGGACCTACACGCCGATTGCTACACACAAATCAACTTTAAAAATCTACGGAGAATTTTCACTAATGTCTAAAATTTGGCATTATCATAATTTTTACTATGTTCTATTAATGTTGCTAAAACAAAATATAAACTAAAAAAAAATGCATAAAATTTGCAATAAAATAATATCAAAATCAATAGTGCTATCCCCTTAAAGTATATTTTTTTACTACTTTTTCATAGGCTACATAGCGCGCAGCCTTCATTAGTTTTGTATCGCCCAAGTGCACTCAATCGTTTTGTATTTAAATCCTTCGCACTCGTTTAGGGAAGTTGGACACCAACTCCCCTCCACTTCTATCCCTCTTTCTCTGTCGGGACCAGAGTTACGTATATTATGTCGGGGTCATTCTAAGACATAATATATATATATATATATATATATATATATATATATATATATATATATATATATATATATATATATATATATATATATATATATAATATATATATATATATATATATATATATATATATACAGGTTTTGAGGCTGAGGCCTCAAAACCTTAACTAACTTAAGAAGTATTCTTGCGAACTATTTTTTTCCTATTTGTTGTGTGTAAGTTTTGAGACCATGCTTCACTTTGTATTCCCACCAATGGGATCATACCCTTCATACCAAGAAAGTCTCAGTCTAGTTTTGTTCTCAGTGTTGTAAACAAAATTAAATGCTCCCGCGTTAATTCGGGTCGTCAAAAATCCATTTACGTTTTTTATCTTATTTTAGTTCGAATTCGCAACCATCATGTCTTCATTCTATCACTTTAAACTACAAGGTGAATCTCTTGCTTTATCCGGAAAGGACCTTCTATATAAGAGTAAAAGAGTAACCAAGAGAGCGGAAAGAATAGACAGAGAAGAACGAGAGAGCGAAAAACAAAGAAAAGAACGAGAGAGAGAAAGAGAGAGAGAAGAATGAAAGAAAGAGAGAGGTGAAGAAGAAAAGAAAATGCATCCGTAAACGTGCGCTGAAAATTTCTTCGCTTTATTCAGCGATTCAATCTTTGGTGAAGAACCGATGGTATTCCCCCTTCCAGGAATGCTTCAAAGAAGCCAATGTATTCGCCGCGAGCCACAATTGCTACCCTAAAGAAGGAAGAAAGTCTGATCCATCGTCTTCCAAAGGTAAAAGTGGCAAACAAAATTTGACACCTTGTGACCCTAGTTAGTTTGTCAAAATAACTGGCCCCTCCAAGCCAATAAATTTTTTTTGTCTCCCATGGTGTTATCAAGAAACCCCTGCCCGAGTATTTCCCATCCCTCAAGCGCCTTGTTGGTTCGTTGAGAGATTCCACCAAGCGCAACCTCGGTGGAGCCAGTAACGCGTTGGGCTGGTCCGTATATATTGTTGGTCCCAATAGAGCATCGACAGTATATGCCTGCCTTTTTCAACGACACACGTCATCCTCGATCGCGCTCCAATTCTCTACGAGCCGAAGGCTGAAATTATACCAAAGGATCTGAGCTCCAGTTAATATATCCATCTTGGTTTTGGTAGATTTTCTTTGGCCCGAATACGCCCCCCAGTTAGTCTTACCACTAGAGGTTCAGCTCCCTTTGGTTAAAGTCCCTCGAATATCCATCCGATCCATGTTTCATGTCGTAAAGCCTCGAACCAGAGCTAGGCTGAGACGAATCATCTGTGGCTTCCTTGCCAGTCAGTCCTGTGTGCGTATGTACAGGGGCTATTGTATACATCGAGTATCCATTGTCATTATTCTATTTAATCTATTTATTGTGTATAACTGTGTAAATATTGAAGTATATTTTGTTCCTATTTTTCATAAGCTTCAAAGCCCGCAGCCTTCATTAGTTTAATATCGGCCAACTTCACCCAATCGTTTTATATTTAAATTCTTCAGGGAAGTTGGACACCAACTCCTCCTCTTCTTTTATCCCCCAATCTTTGTCGTGACGAAGTTGAGTGAAAGTCACTCGTTGACCTTGAGCGTACAAGCATATCAGGTAGAAGTGAGGTATATGTCGGGGTCATTCTACGACATAGGATATCAAAAATAATTAAGAAAACAATCAATCTTATTCCAGCTCTCTACTTATTTACATATCCATATGATAGAACGGGTTGAGCACCATGAGTTTCAACTCCTATCACATATTATTTTAAAACCACAATGCTTCCACGTGCATCTTCGCGTCGAGGCTTGGCGCCTTATCACAGCCACCGGATGTCAATGTTTAAACAAGGAGGTTATCGTCCCCCCGTTCGCCCCCATACGCCGACCTCGCCAGACTGAGTTAGGCTTTTGGGTAGATAAGGCATTGTTCCCAGCCTCTGCTGTGCATTCCCTCAAAGTTCCCACTCCATTGTCCGTCACACCAGGGGAGGGTCTCGACTATTCAGATGGAAACTTTACCACTAAGATTAGATTGGAGATCCAGATTTTCGTCGCGAAACATCACCACGACCCTCTCTCACTTTGTGCGCCAAGGGACATCGACCTCGAGATTCACCATCACTTGTCCAGAAGGAGGACAATATCCCTTGAGTGCCAAAAGGGTTCGAACCTTTCGTGACGCCACGTCAGGATCATCTTCTTGCCCCCCTTCGGATGGAACTCGCCAGCGGACCGAAAATTCCTTCACGTCGCCTTCCACTGCACCACTCGTATAAAGTTGCGTAAGCCAAACGTCACCTTTAAGTACTTAACCCTTTTGTCAATTCTATCCTGTTCTTTAAATGGTTTAGCGAACCATCCCATCTCTTTAACTCTATGGTTGTTTTACCTTTTTAAATCCTTTAATCCTCGGATTAGCCCGAGCCCCCACGACCCTTTCCATTCTCTGTTTATGTCAATATTTTCTGTCTTGTGTTTGTTGATAGTTATTATTTTTTAAACTCTATTTTATTAATGATAGCAATATTATTATCCTTGAGCTCAGTTCCACTTCTTAAGCATATCGAAGATACATAATATCGGCTCGCCAGACAATCACGCACTCTAAAGATAATTAAAGAAGTTCCCTTAATGAATAGTGATATATGGTATATCGTCGGGAGTCCATTCTACGACAATCCATAATAGTTGACTGTTTTACTCTCTTCTATTGAACCATAAAAAAGAGAACAACAGCACAAGAAGATTGTGTGGCGATAGGTAGAAAAAGGTTATATGGAAACCTCTTTCCTAAATTGTTATCACAGTCTTAAAAATGAATACCGATAATAAGATACCAAGAGCCCAGTCATCCTTTTTCCAGAGTAGGATCGCCAAGTTTTATGTGAAAAACATTCCAAAGAATTACAAAGTTCTTGCCAACACCTAAAAATTAGCTGTAACTGAAATTAGTCACCCGATTAAGGAGAAATTTAAGGTATAAGAGTACATTTGTTCGTCTATTCGATTATATTAATATATCTTGTATTGTCGTCCAATATATAAAATTTAGAAAAGAAATAAATCAACTTCACACGTTAGTTCCAGAAAGTTTTGGGGGTTCATAAGAACCCTATCACCAACCATTATAGTTACTTGAGGTTTTTGTTCTTTCGTACTTTTGTAATTAAAAAAAAACTTACCGCGAGCTGTAACATTTTGACAATGTAGGTTGCTATTGTCTGCAGGTTAATAATCACTTGTATTCATATTATTCAATGTATAGTAGATAAATAAACTTTATTTTTTTTTTAAGTTTGTCTAGTTCTTAAAAGATTATCTCTTGTCGCTGCAGGACAAAACTAGTAAAACAATCTTAGTTGTTTGAAACACTTATCATATTTATCCGTCATTGTCAAATCTTCATTATTCTGACGAACTAAAAAGGAATCTTCTTCGGGTTCAGCTTTCCGCTGAATTCTAAACTCATTCACCCAAGACATGCCTGACCCGTCTAATTCTCGCCTCGCTAATCTTCTGCGTCGTATTACCTAACTCAAATGATCATCTGTTTTACTTCATTTCTTTTATCTCTTAATGATCTTCGGAAAGTTGCAGAAAATTTATCATTTTCGATAAAAGAATTAAATACTGTTTAAAATTTAAATAACCATTTTCGATTACATTCACGCCATTAATTGCTGTCCGATTGTATAAATCTTTTCAGAGCTTTCGCTCCCTTGCTCCTTAAACTTAGAATTCTTCGTGTAAATTCCCACTTGCAATAAAATTTCCGTGCCATTGTTTAATCAATTGGGTGTAATATATATGTATATAATGGGGGAATGAAGTTAAGATAGATATTTAATAAAAATTGAGTATATATTGTGATAGTATTTTTGTGAGATTTTTAGCGAGACATTTTGTGCTGAAACAGAAAGAACTAGCTAGGGAGACATTCTCTGTCGAGCCTTATCTTTAATTGACCTCGTAAACTTCTGTAAACTGGGATATTTTACCACTAAACCATGGAAACCATCTCCTAAATTTTAAACATTCCCCTTAGAGAGTGGTTTCTTCTTATAGTTCTATCATGGTCGCTAGTATATTAATGACTTCAAATCGATGTAATTAAATAATTTTTTTCCAATGCATTTAATATATATGTAGATATAAATTAACATGCAGTTCGGAACTCCACCCCAACATGCCCAGTCACGTAGCATCTTAATCTGGGGGACATTTATTTGATTAAAATATTTAAAGAATTTATAAATTAAAGTTGGTCATCGAAACTGCATTACTTCAAATGGGCAATGCGAAAAGAGAAGAAGACATTTATGACTCAAAATTACCATTAAATTCGAATGGAAAATATTATAATGAACAATACATTATTGCAAATTAAACGAGGTAAATGTTCAGAAGATATATAATTCTGTTTAAATGTAATGTGATCAGTGGAATATAAAAAGACGAAATCGCTTATGTATCTTATTTCTTTATTTCCTATGGCTTATTTTACAAGGAAAATAAAAAAGTTATCCCAAACAAGTAATAAATTCTCATGGGAATTTACTCAAATAGAAGATATTAATATATATATATATATATATATATATTTGCGAAGTCAGTAGAAATGACACCCATTTGCATTTCCGAACTTCCCAAAGCTGGACTTAAACTGGTTGCATGCCCTGGTTAAGGACTCCATTTTAATAAATGATATTACTTCCACGATAATTGACTTCAGAGATCTTAAAATAATAATGGGTTTTAAAAAGTGACGTTGAAGACTTTGAAGCTCTCGCAGGGCGCCCATTCATATACTTGGAAAAGCCCGAAATATAAAGTGGGTTTTCAGTGCCTGCCCGAGAGTACTGGGTGAGGGAGAGTAGCGTATGCCAGGATGCGTTCTATTCCGCAACATAGAGACAAATGTAGAGGAGGAGGATAACCTATGCCGCAGAGAAAAACGCTAGGAAACAAGAGTAGAAGGGCACTTCCTTAAACGAGAGGCTTTGTTGTCTGGACACTCACACTGTGGAGGACTGGGAATTGGGCGTTGCGGTATTTATGAGTTTAAATGTAGAAAAGGGGAATTTTTCAGTATTTCGGAATATAATGGTCAGTGATTGAAGTTCACGGACCATGCTTTTATCACGAGAGAACCTCATTCGGAGGATAAAAACTGGTGCCACAAAGTTATGAAGAACAAGTTGAATTTGAAGAACTTTAATTTGAAGGGATCTAGTGTGATGAAAGTTAAGGTAATCATGGTTCTAGATGGCTATCACGAAACTGTTTAGGTCAAAATGTGACTGGATACGCGCAATGTTACAGAGGAAACAGAGATTATTTGCTAATATTAGCAAAATACGACTTGAAATCGATTCGACTGTCAAATGAAAGATTTAGGTTTCCTAACCTTTTCAGAAAACGCGATCCGGAAGCCAGCTAGATTTAGAGTGGAGACTACATTTTTGCGAGTGATAATTGTAGGGGTAACAAATAAAAACCCGGTTCTATTTGGGTTTAGCATGAGAGAGTTTTCCGTTAATCAATCAGTAATCGTGCCATATGCGGATAACAGATTGTTGACGCTCATTGCATACAGGTTTGTGGATGAAGAGTGAAATATTTGCGTGTCATCAGCCTATAAATGGAAAGTTATACCTAAGAGACCCAGAAGCAGGCGAAGAGTGAGTAGATAGATATGAAATCGAAGGGTTCATTGAGAGAACCTTTCGGAACCCCATAAGACAGCGTGTGTCCAATAGATCTTACACCCCATGTGGAAGGAATGAGTAGTTAATGGCGGATAAGATCAAAGCCAGTTTAAGCAGTTACAGTAATACACAGGAAGCTATGAATCTATTGTTGAAGAATAGAGTGACCAAGGTGTCAGATGCTGGCGAGAAGCATCAGAATTGAAAGCCTCTCTCTCTCAACCACCTTGCCTTCAGTAAGAGAGCTTGCGCGATATGCTTGAATTAAGCTAGCTAAGCTGGAGAACTTTTAGCCCGGTAGGGTCACCCATTCTAGTAACGTAGCTTTAGTATGATCCAGACTAAGGGTTGTCAAACATCTCTATCACTTCTTTGATGCGTTTCCTTGCAACCCCCTACTAACCTCTTCGATTGTGTTAGTACTAAGTTTCACCAACTCTCTTCAACTTTCAAAAATAAAAAATAATCCAACAACAAAAAACCAACTTTTATCTTTATTACACATAAGTTGGTTAGTAATAAGGTCCACAGCAGCAACCCTATGCTTTGTGAGAAGAGAGGCTTTAGAACCTCTTTAATAACTCCTTGGAGCACTTATAGGTTGCAAGAAACTGAGGTTGAAGTGATCTCAGGCATTTGGTATACGACTAGTGGGGAAATGCTAGGTACACCTTGAAGCATTTTCCTAACGTGTAATGGCCTGACCAGCCTCCTGTGACCGCTAATTGGTGAACAAAAGCTCAACTGCTCTTTGGTGAGAGAGCTTTTGGGCATTGCTGGTTGCCAGATCAGCTAAAAATTTCTGATGAAGTCGTGAGCACTTACTTTACTATTTGACTTAAGTCTGGCCGTTTTTAGTTGATTAGTATGGTTTAGTAGGAAAACAGATACACCTTAAACACCCAGGTTGAAAAATCAGAGATCCAGTTTACTGCGGCTCTCGTGCTGCTTAGTTGGGAGCTGCGGCACGATTGGGACGTTCGGCCCATGGAAGACCTTAGGGTTGGTGTGCTTGGTCAAAGGATTTCTGTCGGCCGAACGACCAAAAACCTCCTGGAAGTTGGCGATTGTGATTAGTGCGATAGCAAATTACACAGAAAAACCTTTTTTAATGCATATGTTTTCAGAGTTTTTAAGATGGCAAAGAAGAATGATACTCCATTCCGCAAGTTAACCTGCAAAATCTGTAAAGTTTATAGATGGATTAAAAACTTCTGGGGCAGAAGTTGCAAGGATGTCACAGATGCCGTTAGTGTCCGTGACTTGTGCGAACTGGAGAAAGAGAATAAAAGAAAACAAAGGAAGACAAGAAAAAGAAGAAGAAGAAGAAGAAAAATGTAGAGAAAGAAGAGGAAGCCGGCATGTCGCTTCCGAAAGCAGAGACTGTCGTCTGCAGACAAATATGAAAGGATCACCCTTATTGACGATTCTCAAGCACCTAGTCTGCAGCCCCTGCTAGTAGCCCTGCCATTGCACTAGTGTGAAGATAAGCTGCCTGTCGGGACGGGGTAACTACCACATCAGAGTGGATGCGAAGAAATCTCAGATTTCTAATAGCTCAGTCGTTGCTTTGATGGTGAGTGGCAACGACCGCTACCTGAGAGGAGGTAGGGTAGGCCCTACTGATATAATCCTCCACACTGTCATGGGCGCCGTGGACGACTCTGAGCTAAAAATCCACATGCGTGTTGTAGTCTGGATGCTCCCGAGAGGTCCAACCAGGCCGGCTGACTCAATGAACATCTCTTTGAACCGATGCCTGGCAAAAGAGGTCTTTTTCGTGGATCCGTACCGCCGCACCTTTTATGGTGAGAATGATCTCTACCAAAGGGATGAGGTAAATCTTTACTTTAAAGGAAAGGCCTTTCTATCGAACATGATCCAAAATGTAGTGGAAAGGACCCAAAGAAGTATCCGGCCCAGAGTACGGGCAGACGTACGCCAGTACGCCCGTGTCACTCCTGGAATGACCTTCTCAGAGGTCGCAAAGAAGGGTGCCTCCTCGCCAACAAATAAGTCGGGAAACGAAAGAGCGAAGGGAGCCCTACATTTCTGGACTCCCTGAAAGTTCTTCTGTTTAATACGAGGTCGAACAGGAACAGGTGTCTTAAACTTCGTGCGCTGGTAGCGACGGAAGAACCTGAAATGGTAGCCATAACTGAGTCGTGGGTAAAAACCTCAAACCAAGATTTTGAAGGTGAATTTACGATTTCCGGTTACCAACTCTTCCAAAAGATATGGCACACAGAGAGGGTGGTGGAGTAATGTTTGTCAAGAGTGCACTCAAACGACGAACTGGAACATTGTATCCGATAACGAGCTACTAGGAGTTCACTTAGATATAGGTCCTGCCAGATACAGGAGCCTGGTGCTTTACAGACACCCTGCCTAACTCGTTGAAAATGACAAGAATCTGTACCGGTTACTGGGTGAACTTGTTCAAGACAGTGTTTGTATCGCCATAGGTGTTTTCAATACACACGTTGACTGGGAAGCCAGAGAAACCTGTGGCTAGAACGCACTACCGTTAGAGTTCGCGAGCTGCAATTTCCTGTCTAAATCGTTGAAAGAGCCGACGAAAGGCAATAATTCCATTGACTTGGTGTTCACATCTGAGGATGATATCGTTGAGGATCTCTCTGTAGGCTGAGAGCTCGGTGGCAGTGATCACCGACTAGTTAGATTTATATTCAAGGTCCCTAAGGTAGAGTCTGCGACTAGCGTATCGAGGAAACTTGATTTAAGAAGAGCAGACTTTGCAGGTCTTCGTGCTGGATTGACTGATGCGAGGTTAGAAGTGTGCGAGGTTGTTGAAGATTCGTGAAATAGATTCAAAACTACGTTCATGAGTCTTCAGTCACGATTCATCCCTTTGAAAAGCCTTCGTCAGTCTTCGGTTCAACCCGAGTGGTTTAATCGAGAAATTGGTCAACTGCTAAGTGAGAAAAGAACGGTGTACCGGCAGTCAAAGATCTCTGGTCATTTTGACGATTACCCAAATCTAGCTAGTAGAGTGAATTCCAGCATAAGGGCGGCAAAGCGAGCAAGGAGAATCCTAATGAGTTCTTTGGTTATGTAAATACCCGTAAACTAATCCATCGCACAATTAGCCCTTTAGTGAATGAGAAGGGGGCATTAAAGTACTCAGATGCGAAAAATTCTAACCTCCTGATCGACTACTTCTCATCAGTGTTTACTAAAGAGTGTGGTCCCATCCCCTCGCCCACGGGTGTTTACTCGGGGAAAAAGCTGGAGGAAATGGACTTGATCAAGTAGAAATAGTAAAAATACCACTGATCTAAAGACGAATAAGTCCCCTGGCCTGGACAGATTTCTACATAAAGTGTTGACAGAAGTGCGCGATGAAGTGTTATGACATCTGGGCACAATCTTTTACATGTCAATCTGGACCGGATGCGTTCCCAGAGACTAGCATGAAGCGCAGATGACTCCTAACTTCGAGAAAGGAGACCCCAGCCAGCCGTCGAACTACCGACCTATTATTTCAAATCTTATTAGTCAGTAAACTCATGAAAAGCATCATGGTGGACAAAATGACGTCATATTTAGAGTCAAACCTTCTACTGAAAAGTTACCAGAACGGGTTCCAAGGGCAACGGTCATGCCTAACGAACCTTGTAAAATTCTTCCACTTCTTTTTCAGTGAGCATGATCGGGATAAGGTGGAGGATGTTATCTACTTAGACTTTAAAATAAGCCTTCGATAAGGTAATACACAGCCGCCTCCTCCGGCAAGTGAGTGCGCTGGGCATAGATGGAAAGATAGCAGGTTGGATAGAAAACTGGCTAAGCGACAGACGGCAACAGGTGGTGCTGAATGGACAGGGTTCTAATTGGATGTCCGTCAGCAGCGGTCTACCTCAAGGTTCTGCCCTGGAACCACTACTTTTCTTCATTCATGTTAATGACATGGTTGCGAAGATTTCTAAATTTTCCGACGATACTAAGATTGATATGAACGAAGCAAAGGAAGGAAACACAGCCCGCCTACAAGAAGATCTTTGTAGGATTGGGAAGTGGTCGGACACGTGTCAAATACCTTTTAACGTAAAAAAATGCAAAGTAATGCATATCTGCCATGAAACCCCCAATCACGGTGTGATAGAACGGTTTGAGGCCGCCTAATTTCAACTGTTATCACATGTTGTTTAGAAACAGGATGCTACCCACGTGCATCTTCGCCTTGAAGCCGGGCGCGATTATAGCCGCCACCTGAGTCAATATTAAACCAAGGAGGTTTATGATCCCTCCTCCCCGTTCGCCCCATGCGCCGATCAAGCCAGATTGAGTTAGGCTTATGGGCAGATAAGGTATTGTTCTCAGGCGCGGCTGTGCATTCCCTCGAAGCCACCAATCCATTGTCCCCTACGCAAAGGGGATGTCTCGACTATTTATATGGAAACTTCACCACTAAGAGGAGATTCGAGATCCAGATTTTCTTGCGAGACATCACTACGATCCAGTCTTACCTTGTGCATCAAGGGCCTTCTAACTCGAGATCCACCATCATTGTCCAGAAGAGGACAATATCCCTTGAGTGCAAAGGCTCGAGCCTTCAAGACGCCAAGTCCACAAAACCTTCCTGTTGTTCAGAAAGAGAACAACGTTAGAACAGCCATTGTTCTTTGAGCCCGTTGACAAGAAACGGTTCTTACCCTTCCCCCCTGTTGTTCAGAAAGAGAACAACATTAGAACACCCATTGTTCTTTGAGCCCGTTGACAAGAAACGTTCTCACCCTACCCCCCTGTTGGTCAGAAAGAGAACAACATTAGAACAGCCATTGTTCTTCGAGCCCGTAGACAAGATACGGTTCTCATCCCCCTGTTGTTCAGAAAAGAACTTCGTAAAACAGCCATTGTTCTTCAAGCCCGTTCGCGAAGAAACGGTTCTCATTCCCAAGACGCCACGTCAGCATTATTTAATTCCCCCCCTCCCTTCGGCTGGAACTCGCCAGCGGACCGAAGATTCCTTCACGTCACCTTCCTCTGCACAACACGTGTAATTACGTAAGCTGAACGTTACCTTTGAGTATTTACCCCTTTTTTCAACCCTATCCTGTGCTTTAAATGGTTCATAAAACCATCCCATCCCTTTAATTTTATTTGTTTTACCTTTTTAAATCTCTTCAAAATCTTAATCGTCGGATTAGCTAGATTTTCCACGACCCTTTCCATTCTTTGTTTATGTCAATATTTTCCGTTTTGTGTGTTTTGTTTGAACGAGAAAAGGAAAAGAACACCTAATATATAAGACCCGTCAATTAAACCAACTATCATATTTAGTAGCGGAGAAGTTAATTTCTATTAGGAAAACGGCATCAATCCCTTGTGTGTCAATAGTAGCAGTTAGAATAAGAATTTTAAATTATTATTTAAAATATCAGGATTTAATGATAAATATTAGCAGGAAAAGTGTGAAATCATTTAAACAGAAATGTGAAGATTTTACAGAGAACGCAGAACAATTGTTTGATATTTCGTGTTGTAAATGCGATTGCTTGAAAACTGTGTTTGTTTTTAAAAAAAGAAGGTACTGCCATTGGAGCCAACTTTTCTGGAAGACCAACGAACAACTAGGAAAATAGCAATAAGTAATATCGATAAAATTCAATCAAAGGAGAATATTCAGAGTTCCGTTAGAAGGAATCGTGAGTATTGTTTTTTAAATCAACCATCTAATTCGCAGATAATATCGAGGTGATTCTTTCTTCATAAAGCACAAAAACAGAATCTGCTAACGAAGTTAGCGACTATGAGCTTCTTTAATCCTTGAACGCAAAGAAGTATACAAAAGATTTGCATCCAATTCTCCATCTAAACGAATAAAATTGGCAGAATTTGCGTTGGCATGTGACCGCATTGATGTGTCTGATCGACGTGCAGCTTTAATTACAAGTTCAATACATAAGGACCTACGTCAATTGAAGAGGAAGAATCTTCTGTAGTAGTTGCCAAGTCAAAAATTACAAGAGAGCGTGTCGAAGACCGTATATGGTCTCAGTAACGAATTCTCTCTCTCTTGTACTTTTGTAGGCTGGGTTATATAATCAGCGAGCTTCTTTAAGATAAAGGAAAATATATATGTATCTGGATTCTTTATTCCTTACTAAATTAGCTGGAATATGCCTCGAAGTGGCGAACAGTAATGACAACTTTCCATCTCGAATAATAATGATAACTCTTTCTGTACTGCCTTTTTCAACAAAGGTACACCTATATAAATATTCATTCTATCTACTCATAATAATACAAAATTCAACCAATCACGATTGAGGTACATTTAACTGTCATACTTACGTTCATTTTTGGAATAACAGACCTTAGCGTTAATAAATTGACCAATCAGTTTCTAGACATAAGCAATGCAATAATGGCCCAATCAGCCCCACGATAGATTAAAAAAGTTAATAACGCTCAAAACGTTTGCACATAAACACGGCTGAAATCCATATATCTAATTTTTCCATTTGACTTACTCATTATATACGCTTGCTCTCTCTCTCTCTCAGGTAAAGGATTAAAGGTCAAGTCGAAAATGATAAACGTTCCTCGAAGATTCTGTGCGAACCGTTGAAATATTTCCAACAAATGTTTACTTGGTACGACCTTACAAACGTCTTTCACAGCAGCAAGAAATTAGATCGGATAAGCCATTACATTCTATTTATTTTATTGGTAGAAAATATAGCACATATTTTGTTGAAACAATGGAGGGAACTAATCAAAAGAAGAAGATAATGGAAGAACACATCGCTATTATAGAAAAACCTGGTTCAGAATGCCTTTTTAATGAAGACTGGTTCTTCAAAAGCAATATGCGACGCAATATTCTCGTAGCTAGAAGCAAATAACATCGCAACTGAGGAACTCGTTGATCTGGGATGCGATGGAACGCCAGTGAATACAGGGACAAAAGGAGGTTTGATCAGAATGTTAGAAGAAAGACTTAATAGAGTACTGCATTATTTTATTTTCCAGCTCCATGGAAATGATATCCCATTGCGCAATCTCATCAACAATATGGATGGGAAAACAACGGAGCTTCGTGGATTTTTCGGACCTATAGGGAAACAACTGTATAAATGTGAGACTATAACTGTTGTTAAATTCAAGCCAATTCTAACTAACTTGCCATCTGCTCACAGAGAAAATATGAGCATCGATAAAAAGTATCTGTTTATTATACTTCTATCTATCTCACGAGGTAAATGTTCTGCTGAAATGTCTCGTAAGAGTTCTGGAAAAATGTTGCATGCACGATGGCTTACAAGGGCAAATCAGATACTTCGATTATGTTTTGTCTTCTGACCATTCTGACACACTAAAATCAATTGTTATTTTCATTATGAAGGTGTATGCACCATGCTGGTTTGAAATAAAAGCTAACTCTTCTTTGTAACAGGGAGCACTCAACTTCTTCAAGACAGTAAAATCATTGCAAGGGATGAACAAACAGATTAAAGATATAGTTGCCCAAGTGATTTAAAGGAATACTTATTTTGCACATGCGGAAAACAGTCTTCTCCGTATGCTATAAGATGAAAGAAATCATATCCGGGAACTGGAATGGAGAAGAATTATAAAAACACGAAAAGATTATTTAGGAAAATCAATACACACTTTCAAGATCCCAGACATAAACTTTGATGCTGACGACTACATCCACCTAATTAATTTTCAGCAGACCTTTTACCGAACCTCCACTGACAAGGACGCTCTCTGATGATCTATTTGAAGAATTTATCCGTCAACAACCTAAATTGGATATTCCGAAGTTTCCTTGTCACACACAAGCGGTTGAGAGATGCGTCAAACTGGTCACAGAATCGTCACTAGCAGTTTGTAGGGAAGAAAAACGGGATGGCTATATAAGGTGTAGAATTGAGTCCAGGAGAAAAATACCCTCATTTAATACCAAGAAGGACTTCGTAATGAAAGGTAATAAATAAAATTACGAAAGTCGATCTGCATTGAATAAATAGATATTTAATAATAGTGAAAATTTACGCATTCGGATCTTAATTGTTCAATTTCTTCCATTTCAAAGTGATGATGATAAAAATCTACAGGTTGCATGGAAATAAACGAAGAAAAGGAAGGAAAATTTATCGAATAGTTAATAAATTATTTTTATTCGATAAAATGGAAGTAGAAGTATAGATTGTAAAGTTTTATGGAAATATATTTTTTCAAAGTTTCATGGAAATAATATACTCGGTATAGGGGATAAATGTTGATGTAACAACCTGAAGTTTGAAACCAAATAAATTCAAATTTCCGACATTTTTGCTTTTTTTTCAAAGGTACAATTGCGTTGAGAAACATGAAAACATTAATTTAGAAGTCTTAAATTTCAACATAATAGTTTTTGATGTCGGGTTCATAAAGCACCAGCATTGGAAAATAAATTTCAAAACTATTTTCAAAACCTCCTATTTCGATCCACCCTACTGTAGACGCAGGAGTAGCAAGAGAATACGCGATAAGAACTTGTTCCATCATCTTGTCTCGGGTGTGGGTGAATCGAAGGTGCCCCACTCATGCTTTCGCTCTTTTTTGAACACTTGGAGCCTGATTGAGAAGCAGAGAGCACGAAGACTGCGAGATGAGGCTGGGTTAAGAGGAGCATGAGTGTGTAGGCAGGTGGACAGTGTTTGTGAATAGAAGCAAAGGGATAGATGGATATTATGTAGAATAGGCAGAGACGGTGGGGCTATCCAAGAGAATCGAAGCAAGATGGTAAGAAATCAGCCCATGGTCAATACAAGTATCTGCAATGGTGTTACCGAACGACCCCTAAAAATTGTGTAAAAAAGAAATACGAGGTACATTTACGCCCATTTGATTAATAAATTGAAAAGTGTAACCTCTTTAGGGGTTCGAGATAGAGTTTATGAACTGTTGTAATTAGGGAAAATTAGATCAAGAATATTGCCATGGAAGTGAGTGGGGGAGTGACGAAACTGGAGAAAATAAAAGTTTCAAAACTTCAAGAAATCTTTAATGTTTAGTGGTGTTTTGTGAGATAATAAAATCGCTGACGACCACGACTATGGCGGAGGGATTTGAGAAAGTGACATTGAGTAGATCACCCAACTCGTCGAAGAACAGATCAGATGCGCGCCCTAGATATGTAGATATTAATGACTTTGAGCGAAGTTCTTATGTCTCGACACAAGATAATCTAGTGGGTTGTAGGTGTGGATGTTTCTCAGCCATAAGTTTTGGAACAAGTAACGTTATGGAACAACGACACCTATGTCTCAATTGCGTTATGTGTGGGAGAAGAGTATTTCTGGAAAAGGTAAAGCCTTCCCGTAGATACTTCGCCCATTCAAGGCTTGGCTACAGTTTTCAGCCTCTCATTGTTATCCTTATCATTGATCTTGAAGCCCTGACTGAAATTGGAAGAGGCCACGCCTTTAAACCATCAAATATGCGGGAAATTTGTTGTGAATAATAATAAGTATATCTAATGGGCCTTCGCATAACTAGCGATAAGTCTGCCGATTCACCTTCTTGTCCTTTACGAATTTGTCTCGCCAGGGAAGAAACTAAGAGGGAAGCCGCCATTGTGCTTAACTTCATTGATATGTGCATATGTCTTCAATTTCCAGCTTTGCTTGGACACGCTCCGTAAGAGTTAATCTTTGATGTGAGTAACAGCCTACAGCGGTTTATTGTGAGAATTCCAACTGAAATAAAAAAAATGTGATTCTTACTAGCGAGCATCTACACCGGAATAAGTTTGTAGATTGTGAAGTTGTTTAACTACTTGACCAACTTATTTACAACGTCTACGGTAGTGTGACGACAATTGGAATAAGTAGGAAGTGCCTACGATCCTGCACAGCAATTTCTTAGCTATATGATGTTTGTGGGCTTGGTCATGAGCAAGAGACACGTAATGGCTCGTCAGATCTCTCCCAGCGCCAAAGCAGTCGTTTACATTGGTTGCTGCAGACTGTATTCAAGTCTTATATGGACTATTTAACAGTGGCAATGACATTCGACTTCCAGCAGGACTCTGCTTTCGCAGATAAATGAAGGAAATCAGGTGTGTTTATTCAACAAAGTCGCGAACCAATAGTCCACAGACATGTTGCACCTCAACTCTCCAGAACGCGGCGCCATAGATTATTTCGTTTGTAGAGATGTTTAAAAGGATGTCAATAGGGATTCTCACTTTAGGATCTCTGAGGGACGCCATTTTGGATATAATGTCATCCTTTAAAAAGAACTCCTAACCCAGGGCAACGAATCTGTTCAGCTCCTGCGTGGAGTAGGTCGTGAAGGAGGATGGTGGTCATTTCGAATGATTTTTAACTATATTTGTCCTTCTTTCTAACTATGTAAATTTTGTTGAGAATATTTTGCATCTTTTGATGTGCTTGTTTTTTTTTAACGTGTGCAATTTATATCCATTTATCTGAAATCCGAAATTGGCCCAATACCGATACATAGCCAAATAATTGAGTCAGAGTTTGTTGTTATGAACGAGGGTAAATTGCATTCATGCATGATTGACGGATTCTACTTTAGGAAATAATCGAATATGACTGAAAGTTTAATTACAGCATCTGAAGAAACAGTTATTTATTTAGGTGCTGGCGATATTTTTCCTATTTGTATCGTTCGGAAGGAAACTTTCTTGACTTAACTAATCAAAACATCAGAGACTGTTTTGCCTTATTTGTTGAGGCTGGATAAGATAGACCAGAGTTTCTTTTTCTTCATGTAAAAGTAACTCCGAACTGTTTAGGCAATATGTATATTTGTTTACTTTCCTTGGCTCCATCTAGGGTCAAGATAGATTCAGAAAGGTCAAGCAAAGGTAAAAATATAGATATTTACAGGTATAAATGGAAACAACTAATATGTAACAAGTTTAAGAGGCATTACTTGGTCAAAGAGGAGATAAGAAACAAGCTAAACAGGGAAAAAAATCACTTGGTAATAGGGTTAGAATAGCCGAGCTAAATATTGGATGCGTTTTCTAAATGTTGGTTAAATTTACAGAAGAAGCATCCAAACATGAACACAGGGATTTATAGTAGGACAGTGGCCTAAGTAATTGCTGGAAACAATTCTTATATGATAAAATCAATAAAGATCTTTGGGAGATTACCAAATGTCTTAATTAAAAAAAGTTTGGGTATTGCAAAATTTCACCCCCTAGTTCTGTTATAACATCGTATATATGGGACTTTGGTACTCTCTCTTCTTTTCTTGCCTCAGCTTAATACTTTTTCAATTCATCCTGTCTCTTCCTTCTCCTCGAACAATATAAGCTTAGAAGACAGAGAGGAATTAAATATGCTTTATCTTCAGATCTATGTAATTACATTTTATACATAATATTCAAAGACTGTTAAAATTATTAAGTATCTTTAAAATACACGTTATTTTGTATAAAAGATATTCAAATCGTCTAAATGAGTTTGAATTATATTAAATCACCCAGAATTAGAATATTTTAGTCTCAGACTTCTATTTAAGCTATGTAAAATATCCGTTTTTATTATTATATTGCAAAAATCTGTCATAAAAAATAACATAATACAAAACAAGCAAACAACGCAAGTAAGTTGAAGACTGATAGTGAAAGGGCAAATTGTTATGAGTGTACTTATTCGCACATCATTGTGCAACCACGTTTTTCCTGGTTGTAGTCCATTCGTGGTCACTTTTGTATATTTGCTTGTGTTAGAATGATTTTGGAAGTTGAATTGGTGAATTTGTAACGTTTTCGTATATTAAATTCCAATTAAAGTGTAAATAACGTATATTTCTTTTGAGGCTGAGATTGGTAAACATAGTGAGCTGAGTCTTCATAAAATTGGACATATCGAAGTGTATTTGGGTGAAGCCTCGTTTAAACATAAATAAATCACAAGTAACTATAGGTTTCAACTCTCACAATAATTACATTTAAGATAAAAATAAAAGGAACTAGAATACACTGGCAAAGTGCTTTGATAAATATGATCCCAAACGGATACCAACCCTAGGCTTGATATAAAAGTAATAAACTCACTCTTGATGAATGTAAGCATCTAGTAGTAAGATTTTACGAAAGTAAATGATACTAACAATAGTGTGCACACAAGACTAGTAAACAATAGGCTTTTGTCAAGTATCTATCTTCCAAGGCGAAAACCTAGGCTTACTCCCAAGATAAAGACATCACGCACTCTATGTGTGTATTGAAAATCACATTGTGTGTCGTTAAAAAAATGGCCGCATATAATACTATGTATAATGCTGGAGTAGGGTATTTATATAATTTAAACCTTGAGGCGGACAATGCGACTGGGTGCTCATAGCAATCTGGATAAAATTCCATGGTCAAAGACAGGAAGCTATATGTGGTGATTAATGATTATGCAAGAACATAATTCTAACTGGAAGCTAGACTCCAATAGGAGTGCTGGCTCAACTCCATACTATATTCAATCTATACAGCAAACCTGCCACCACCATTAAAGCATAATATTTTAAACATAACCTTCGTCGCAACTAAGTCAGCTCACCGGACACCGTACAGGAAAGAACGCTTTCAGCCTAGGACTATAGCATTAGAAATCAACATCATCAATAATTTCGAAATAGAATGCAAGATAAGAACTAATAGGAGAAAATTTACGATAGTCGCACTCCAAAATCTAGATTGTGGATATCTAATATAAAGCCAAAGTGGGTAAAGGCTGTACTTCATGTTTCATCATAAAGAACAAACGGAAAATATATCTAGCACTAGGTATGAAGGGAGGTTTTCCTGTACCCTCAGATCCAAAATAACAGCGTGCATAAATCTAAAAAAAACTGTAACTAAAGAGGATTTCTACTTCTTACTAACCAGCGTGGAAGAAAGCAAAGCATTCAGCGGAGTCTGCATCAAGAGGCATGGATCGACGCGATCAGTATCAACATCAAGAAAAGAATAGATAAAATATGGAGGGAAATAAAAGAACTACTTCTAACATTTGCTGAGCACACAAGCATCAGAGCAGGAAATATCTTTACTACTCGATTAACCAGCCAAAGAGATAGAGCTGAGAAGTGAGAAAGCTGCCTAGGTTTCTTAAATAAACTCTTATCAAAAGGAACGAATGAAATAAAATCAACTCGGAGATACTCTATATCCAGATCATTAACAAACAGAAGCGATAAAGTCTACCTAACAGAATTAAACAAAACTATCCAAACTTCAACATCCAATTAGTGAAATTACGCAAAAATATCCAAACTGAAGATAAAATTAAACAAAAGTAAAGTGCTATTACTAAGTGAATAAATAAGTGAAATACAATATAGACAGTCAAGTGAAAAGTGAAAAAAAGGTGGAGTGATATGCTCAAAGTGAGCTAAGTGTAAGTGGAATACTCAAATTAAATTGAAACAACCGTAATGAAAAGTGAAAATTAAATCATATAAAATAACATAATACAAAACAAGCAAACAACGCAAGTAACTTGAAGACCGATAGTGAAAGGGCAAATTGTTATGAGTGTAATGGGGATGGTTTATTATTAACTTTGTGGGGTCCTTTTAAACAAATATTTCAGAGTGCAAGTTGGCTAAATATTAACAGGTAGGTAGCTGTTACGCGCTGGGGTTGCAAATGAAAGACAATGACGAAAATATAACTTTATTAACAACAAAAGGATATATATATATATTTACATAGAAATTTGGTTTAAATGCAATGGTAGCCGATACGGGGTTAAAGATCCATACGCGATCAAGTATGTTAATTAAGGGATTAAAGAGGTCAGTTTCAATTGTTGATTTAAAGAGGGATTTAAAACTGGGGCGTTCATACAAATAATGGAGCAATTGGGTAAACCATATTCAAGTTAAATCTGGGAGGGAAGGGGGAGAGCGTCCTTTAGCTCGTTCATCGGAGTAGATAGAAATCTAACAGTGCTGTTCTCTAAACTCAGTCGAAGCATTATATAGGCGCCTGGTGGGGTCGCTTCAGACGCGCGCGCGATCTTGGGGGAAAAGTCGGCGACTCCTTCGGGGAAAGGTAGAATCTTTATAACGATCGTTTGAATGTCCAAGGGATTCCAATCTTCGAGCGGAAAGCCCGAATGCTCGCGGAGAAGTTGCCGCGTAGGGGAGGGGGGGGGATGACATCGGTGCCTAGGTAAATACCGCTGGGGCGAGTGGTGATAACAGCATCGGCCGCTTCCTTGCCTAGGTTCCCATTCTTTTACCAACTCCATGCGGTGATCTCTGGATCCACCTGGGTACAGAAGGGCACGTGGCCGCCATTTGATTTCATTCTGCTACAGACAGTATAAACAACAAACATTAAATGAATACGCCATTAAACCCAACAATAAAAGAGAAACTGTAAAAGGTCAGAGGGAGATTACGCTGTTATCCTGGTACCTTTAAGAGGTTGTAAAAGTTGAATAAAATAAAAAAATTAAATGGATTGAAAGAACAGAGAGATATCTGGATACGGGTATCGGAATCAAAGATAAATTCAGTAGGCCGTTACAATAGTTTGTTTTATTCCATCAATCATTCTACTATGTGAAGAAGGTCACGATAGATCAACTTGATTCACTTACTCTTTTTCTACCCTTAATATTTTACTCTTAAACCTACGCCTCTCGTCCTCCACTGGCTCTCACCGATCTTTTCCCAGGTTAACTTCGTCCTATAAAGGGTCGCCCGAGGCAAATCTCCACCCTAAATACTGTCATGAGATGAGGGTGGAGAGAGACGGTCCTGTGCCGGCCACAAATCATTGCCTCACACTATAGAAAAATAGAAATAAAAGAAAATAAGAAAAATATATTATATAATATAAAATAATTAAAAAATAAAGGATTTTTTGCGGTAATAAAATAAAACTGCCTAATTTTCTACTATTAATTTCTGATTGCAAAACAGACTCTTTCTGGATGTCCTACACCAATTGGCGACTACGAATAAACAACGGCTTATTTGGCTAATTATCAAAGTATTGTTTCATTCGGACCAAATTAAGCAAATCTGCAAGACACTAATGCGTGACATGCTACGACGTGTGAATACGTTGTTTCTGATGAAGGAGGTAAACAATATATATGAGAAGAATAGTCTGCACCTAGAATCGAAAATATATTATCTATGAATATGGATTAATATGTTTATTTAACCTTTATTTAGGAAAATCCCGAAAATCATTTTTCCAGTACTGTAAGTAACGAGAGCTTTTCTATAGTAAATTCTTCCATAGATTGTCAGGCTAAACTAAAATACGCCAAAATGTGTAACAGCTAGTCTCAGTATGCAAAGTACATGTACAAAATGCTTCCCTTGGAATGCTACACTCTTACCTGCATGTTGTTTCCTCAAATCTTCACAAGAGATAGATGTCGCTGTCAGGCCGTAAGAACTTGTGATTATTCACAGGACGCCATCTTGAAATCTATCACTACATTTGACCATTTGACGCCAAGCGTGTGCTCCAAAGATTTCTACACCACCAAGAATAATGTGTTTGACTTTTTATGGAGCACACTTTTTGTTATCCTGGAGCCGTGAGAGTGTAGAGAGATAAATCTAAATCCGAAGAAAGGGGTAGGTTTCACGCTTTATCCCTTTTATTTCAACTCGGCGGCTCTACCAGGCATTCTTTTATCTTCAGTGTTGAGCTGGTTAAAAAATAGCTCTCGATACGAGGAATAACGCATTTTGGCCATTTCGGAAACCAATCGTGAACAATAGCGTCTCACAAACCACCCAAATTGAGCTTGGTTATGTGAAAAATACAACTCTTTTTGTTCTCGAAAACCAGGACTTAACGCTTGTTGCGTTCCTGGACATGTGCGCGTTTTAGATAATGAGACTGATGACGAGGGAGTTGAAAAGTTCGAGAGGACTGGACAAACCAACCAGCGTTTCGCTCTTCCCCACAGTGACTACTTGGTATGAATCTTGTCAATAGCTTGGGTTGAATGCAAAGAAGATGGAATACGGCAGACGGCAGACGAGTTCCATATATCGTGCCTAATTGCGCCGCAACTGTGGTCCTGGACCTAATTTCGAAGGCCGAACACGCTTCAGGTCAATTCTTCGTCTGAAAATTTGAAACACTCGCGATACACACGGATCTTTGACGGAGAGGTGTTTTGCCACTTACTGCGACGATTGTTTGGTCCCTTAGACTATCCAGCACATTTATATTGAGTATCCCATGATTAAGGATCATTGCACAGCGGTGAAAGCAGTAACATTTGTCCCTTGTATTCGGGTCGAGTTCGTTCACTCGGAAGGGTAGTTTGAATGATATTTTAGACGAAGCTGGATGCCTCCATTTTATTTATTAATTCTTTTGTGTCAGGGAAGAGGGGTAAGCTCGGGCGCCTTAAGGATGCGGTTCTACCTCCATATCATATTATTTTTAACTTTTTTCTGTTGGTTTAACTGATTTTCGTTATGTGGCCATTTTTTCGGGTTCCTTGTCATGTGTATTTTTTGCCGTTTTTCCTATTTTAACATACACTGAAAGCTATGCCGTTGATGTTAATCGCTAGATGAGAGCTCTTACAACATATAAAGTAGTATCTTATTTGATATTTTGGCAATTTTCAAAGATAGAAGAAGCATGAGAAGGATAGTATTATTGCCAAGTTGAGAAGAGCGACGTCGTTGACTCAATCTTGCACGAGAAGACAACTAACGATGACGTTTGGCCCTAAGAATTGTATTGATTTTAGCAACACCCATTTAAAAATCCCACAATAAAACATTAGTACTATATTGGGCCATCCTTTCCTCGATCCAGATCACAAGACTGGATAAACAAACT
This sequence comes from Ceratothoa steindachneri, assembly GCA_963969495.1. Classification (NCBI taxonomy): domain Eukaryota; kingdom Metazoa; phylum Arthropoda; class Malacostraca; order Isopoda; family Cymothoidae; genus Ceratothoa; species Ceratothoa steindachneri. Next base: position 14,991,666 of record OZ018328.1, read on the forward strand.
GACCTAAAGATCGGAATGAGATCTGATGAACGGCGTTGGTTTCTCGATGGAGGGGGAGAGTGTTCGTATAGTATTGCATTAGAAACAAACGAATGATCCTGGACCCATTTTCCCCCTATTTATTGGGCGGAGAGTGTCATATGTCCCTTATTAGGAGCCTGCGGATATTCGTAGCTCATTGACCAACGGATCCAGAAAGGAGGCGAGAGTGTATGTGTTGATGTCTGAAGAAATGAATGGAAATGAGCTGTGTTTTAAATAACAGCTGCCACCGAGATTGAACTCGACACCTCGAAGTTAGGAATTGAACGCCGTATCCCCTAGAGTAGCGGTAGTGCCCCCACTTTTCCGCACTACTATGCAATCCACAAAGGAGAGGAGCAGCTGTGATATATTTGTGTGAATTTTCACTTTCCCCAACTTTACCATCTTCCATAAAGATCTCGAGAGATACCCAATTTAGTTTCCTTTTTAAATTAAGTGAAAATAATAAAAGTGCATCGAACTCTGGTGAAAAATGCCGGTGGTCTTCCCGATTTCAATTCGGTCTCGGATTTTAAATCGTAATTGCAACTTAAGAGGCAAAATCAACGGGGGCGAAGAAACGTTAAAGAGAGATCTGTTAAGATAGCAGTGAAGGTAATGGAAGCTAAATTAGTGAGAGAGCAGGTTCTCCTGCAGGGCTTCCGCACTACAGGGTGCACGAATGCCCGTACTGGAGGGTGGAAAGGGCCCAGTGTTCGTCCAGGTTTTAGGTGCAACAGGGGCATAACCCTTGTTGCAACTTCCACCCCGTTATGGTTGATAGGAGAGGGCTAATGAAGAATGAAACCGATAGTGGGAGGTTCAAGAGAAGAGTAGAGGGGGGCCCAAGTGAGATCACCTTTCTTCTTTGTCACTGGGGTCGGAAGGGCGCGACATTCTCCAGATTTTCTGTAACAGGCTGTGGCCAAGGGTTGATTATCGATGCCTCGCTATTGCCAGTGTTGCATTCCGCCACTTTCAAGGAGTTGTCAAGTCCGACATGAAGCCCCAATAAGCGGGACCAGGGAAATTCAACACCTTAAGAGAGGTGAATGTGTTGGGAGAGAAGAATAGGTATTTTTCTTTCTCTTAAAATATTCGAGGCAGTCATAAGCTTAGAAACTCTATAAAAAGGAATAATCTGATTGCCAACGAATTATTTGACGTATCATAAATGAAATAAAGGAAGGAAATGAAATAAATTGACTAAAGCATAGGTACTTTCTTTCCCTTTGTCCATAACTCATTCGGTAGAAATAACCCTTTCTCCTCTTGCCCCCACCTTAATTTATGTTGCATATATCCCACATATGCGGACGTGTAGCATATTTAGTCTTTAATAAATATAATTTCTTTCAAATTCTCTATACAAAATCATCTGTCGCAGATTCCTCCATCGACCCATCAGATGAGGAAGATCCTCATATATAAGTTATTAATTGCTTCTGTATTATTAGCGGAGCTTTCAAAATGTCTACATAGTTTAAGCTCGTGTATCTACGGCGCCGTCCATGTCCTCATATTGAAAAAGTATTCAATTTTCAACATGTGTTTGGTAACTTTTCGAAACCAAACACTGGCGAGGCTCCTTTAAATGAATGCTCAGGAGATTTTTTCATATTTTCAAATGAAAATGTTTATTTATATATTTCAGGGAATGGGGAAAATAATTTTAGCGGTTGTAGAAAAAACAAGGTGTGTTAACCATAAGTGGTGTACTCTCACTTATACTGATTTATGACTTTACGAGCTTCAAACCTTTAATAATTCCCTGAGTAAGCTTGGAAGGACCTTAGCAATTATAGCATTTGAAAGAGAATGTAAAACAACATAAGAGTTTCAAATTTTCTTAGAATCGGCCGAATTGTTATGATGTTATTGCCAAATAAGTCCCTGGCTAAACTTGGTAGGACTTTGGCCATTATATAGGTCAAAAGAGAATGTAAAAAAAATATAAGCGTTTCAAACTTCGTTGGAATATGCAGAATAGTTACAATGGTTAACTAAAACAAAATGATTACTGGGCTAACCTTGCGAGGACTTTGCCAATTATATCCTTCGTAAGAGAATTTTAAACAAGACTATGGTCTTAAATAGCGTTAGAATTGACTAAAGAGTTATGATGTTATTACCAAATAAGTCCCGAGCTAACCTTAGGACGATTTTGGCAATTATATTATTGTAAAGAGAATGTAACACAACATATGTAAGCGTTCCAAATTTCTTTAGAATCGGAAGATTATTTATGACTGCAAACAAAAAATAATTCCCGGGCTAAACTTGGGATGACTTTGCCAATTTTCTTATTCGAAAGAGAATTTGAAACTACTGGTAGCTACAGAAATGAAAGAGAGATTGACTGAGCTACATACATACGAGGGGCTGTCAATAAGTTTTGCAATTTGGATATGAGGAAACAAGATATGGGGAAAAGTGTTTTATTATTTTTCAAAATAACTACCCTCGACTTCAATGCACTTGCGCTACTTGTCCCTGAGGCTTCGAATTCCCGACAACCAGAAATCTCCCGACTGCTGTTCAATCCACTCCTGGACGGCGAGCTGACATCTTCATCGTCCACAAACCGGCGTCCACGCAGTGCAGCCTTGAGCTAGCAGAATAAAAAGTAGTCGCTAGGGGCCAGATCTGGAATGTAGGGGGGGTGCTTGACCTACTCGAATCCGCACGTGCGCAGGGCATCTTGTACAAATTAGCGCTTGTTGGCAGGGGCATTGTCGTTGAGGAGCAGGACACCACGTTTCAACTTGCTGCGCCGCTTCTGATGGATGCACTACCTCAACCCAGCCAGTTCCTCGGCGTAATATTGGTCTGTGATGGTTCTTCTACGAGACGCATAGTCCACCATCAACACTCCCTTAGAATCCCAGAAGTTAGTGGCCCTGATCTTCCCGTCTAAGGCTTGGGTCCTGAACTTGATGGGGGTCAGAGAGCCCCTGTGTTTCCAGGTTATGCTTTCGAGCATGGTCTTGGAATCCCAGTGATGGACCCACCTTTCATCATCTGTCACTATGCGTGACTCGAATTTTGCCGGGTCTTGGATGTACAGGAGCAGCAGCTCCTCCGAACTTTGACGATGTTAAAGTCGATCATGGGGCGTCAGGTTTCTAGGGACTCAACGGGCAGAAATCTTGGTCATGGCCAAATTATCGTGGATGATGTTGATAACACTTCCATGTGATATTTCAAGTTCTGGGCTCGATTTTTTCGACCTTCACCCGTCGATTTTCGAGGATTATCCTTTCGACACGGGCCACATTGTTCTCGTTGGTCACATCTGACGGGCGTCATGTACGGGGGTGATCTTCAATGGACTCACAACCATGGCGGAACTCCTTATTCCAGCGAGCAATGGTTGAATAGGAAGGGCGGTGTCGGTGTACACTGCAACCATGCTTTCATAAGTCTCTTTTGCATTCTTGCCTTCCTTGGTCAAAAATTTGATCACTGCGCGGTGCTCAACCTTCTCCATTGTTGAAAGATTTGTGTCTGGCGATCTGCGACCAGCTACTGCTTCTTAAATATACGAGACAGAATCATGCGGCTGCAGGTTCTGACTTGTCATAACTTGTTCTAACACTCCAAAAAACAGCCGTCCCCCTTTCTCTGTTTTGCCCTACCGATTCGCAGAATTTATTGACCACCCCTCGTATTTAATCTCTTTCTTGTCCACAAAAATGATCATTGTTTCTATAGCACTCTTTAGGTTTAAGTTGCACAGGTATGTATTAATTAGGCTACACAGGCTATCTTTAAAAAAAATATGCGTTTGGTTGTAATAACCCGCATCATTCTTGAGTAGAGTTTTAATCATTGCTTTCATCTGTTATCGTTCCCATCTTTTTTCTTATATCATCTCTTTGCTCGACTATAATCTGTGCCCTTTGACCTTTTGGAATTCCGTGCTTTCTTTCTTAACCAATTAATTACACTGTTTAATAAAATTGAACTTTTTGTCGACTACAAAGATTAAAATAACATTTTTTAATGTAGTTTTCTGTATAGATTTCCAAAATGGAAGTCATTTTTATCGAAATGACTCCAGTTTTTTGGTAAGTTGCCAATTACTATTTTCGTCAAATTTTTAAGATTTTAACGAAATTCATTCTTTTATTTCTTCTTTTCAGGTTATTTACCTAGATAAATTTTTAAATAAAAGTAACAATTTTAATTAAAATGCCAAGAAGACACTCTTAAAATATCCCAGATAAATTCTGCTACATATGTGGTTCAGTAGCATTTAAAAAACATCCAAGAAAAGTTTCTTCTCTAGTTTAAAAACTATATAATTGTTATATTGGCTGTAAACTTGGCAACCAAGATTAACCATGGGCACCACATATCTGTTGCAGACATGCTTTAATTCTTTATCAAAATGGTCTAAAGGAAAAATAAAAAGCCTTTAATTTTGTATTCCAATGGTATGGCGAGAGCCCCAACATCATGCGAGTGACTGCTATTTCTGTTTGGTAGACATTTAAAGTAACCAATTGTTTATTGTCCATTGTACCTATATTTTGAAGTAGTATACTGTTATATTATTTTTTAAAAATATAAAATTAATTAAGTATAGAACCACTATATTGTAACACATATGTACATAATCTGAAATTTTAGGCATATAATTTCCATACTTTTAGGTAAAAACACGAAGTGCGCTTTAGCTGTGGTATATCCCAACCTTAGATCTGCTATTCGGCCTATACCTCACTCAAAAAGTCATTTCAGTACCTGAACCACCTGCAGAAATTGTTTTCTCTAACTCAGATGAATCAGATATGGAATCATATGAACCAGAAACTGGAATTTATGTTCCTGAAAGTGTTGATACTACTGAAATTTTATGCATATAATTTCCATACTTTTAGGTAAAACCACGAAGTGCGCTTTAGCTGTGGTATATCCCAACCTTAGATCTGCTATTCGGCCTATACCTCACTCAAAAGTCATTTCAGTACCTGAACCACCTGCAGAAATTGTTTTCTCTAACTCAGATAAATCAGATATGGAATCATATGAACCAGAAACTAGGAATTTATGTTCCTGAAAGTGTTGATACTACTCCAAAACCTTTCTTACAACTTAATGTAGATGATCTTGTAAGAGATCTAACAATTTACAAGACAACTTTTCATTTGACAACAATCTATGCTACTGTAATAATATTCCACTCCTCTTTGAAGAATTAGATATACATTATGAACCGTGTCAATGGAGACTTTTCACTGACGCTTCTTTAATAGTAGTAAAGCCGTGCTTCTGTTAATGGAAATAAACTACCATGGATACCAGTAGATCAAACAGTTGTTTGGAAAGAAAATTACGAAAATTTAGATTTTATTTTAAAAAGCATTAAATACAGTGAACATAAATGGTTGACTTGTGCTGACCGTAAGGTAGTAGCCATTTTAAATGGCTTGCAGTCATGCTACACATAATTCATGTATTTTGTGTGCCAGTGGTACGGTAAAACTCGGGGAGAACATTACATACGCTCAGAATGGCCTTTAAGAGAAGAGACAAAAGTAGGTTTTCCTAATGTTATACGAGAACCATTGGTTCCTAAGGAAAGCATAATTTTGCCACCACTTCACATAAAATTAGGTTTAATGAAACAATCTGTGATAGTCTTAAAGTATGACTAGCCATCTTTCTTACATTTAAAACAAAATTTTCTAAGATTCGTGATGCTAAAATTACAGAAGGAATCTTTGTTGGGTCTCAGATACGACAACTTATGGTAGATAGTGAGTTTGAGGCAAAATTGAGCAAGCTAGAATTTGAGGCATCGCATAGTTACAAAGGTTTATGTAATTGGCTCGTTAGAAGGCACTTAAGGTGCATTTTTGGCATTCTCATCTGTTTTTCTTTCCAAAGAATCCACTAGATGTCAGCAACTAGAATGATGAAAGATTACATCAAGATATTGCTACTATAGTAAATTGTTATAAAGAAGAAATGGAGTACTGCAATGGTTACTGACTTCTGCTGCATCCTTCACAGAGACAGACAAGATGTTGTACATAAAAAAGAAGTCTAAATATTCTAAAAATATACGACTATTGTATAGATTTCAGCAATTTTAAAAAAGTCTTAAATTTCCATTATAATTTTTTAAATATATTTTTATAATACCACACTCTGAAATGTATTAAAAGAAGTTATCAATTTCTTTTGATGAATAAGCTTTTTGCTTCCACTTATCTTTGTACTTTTTGTCAAATAAAATCAAAATAATACCAAATATTTCATACCTCTTTATACTGATTAATCTAATATTAATAAAAAAATAAATGTGCAGATTACCAAAAAATGAAATGATATCATAAAAAATAATTATCCTTTTCGTAATCTAGGCAAAAAAGTACAATAGAAACATACTTTCTCATTTCTGTAGCAAAATTATTGTTGGACAGTGTTATTAATCGACATAGTTTAGGAACTAAGCAACATTTTAAAAACAGACCAACAATTTTGTATTGGCAAACAAGAAAAACAAATATAAGTGTGCACAAAAAAGTATGATTCAAAACTCTCCTCACCACACGAAGACTTCAACACTTTGGTGTGAAGACAGAGGGTGAAAGGGGCACTTACATCGGTTGTTCACTCAGTGTACTCTTTCGGTTATCGAATCTTTGCATTTTTCCTAAATATTTACTCCCCTTCCCTTCAACGAGAGTTACTTTAAGATGAAGTTTTAAAAATCCTTCTTGTGACCATAACCTCACAATATGTCCAACGAAAATTAAACTTTATGTAGAAAGTTTTTCCTTTTTAACTTCATATCGTACATCATAAAGACGTATCAGAAAGTCAAACCTTCAAAAATATTGCCCAATATGCTCTTATCGCTGGATACGGCTACAAATTAAAAATCTTCCGAATGCCTCCATTAGCAAAGAGGAAATAGATCACAAGAAAAGTGACCTGAATATTTGATTTAAATATAAAAAACGGACATTGAAAATTAAATAACTTCACTCTTAATTGTTGCATAATCATTAAGATTGGGTTCTTTGCATACATGACACCCATAATACATCCCCCAAATAAACGAAATACTAATGAGAAAAATTCTGCTATTAAAATGATGCAAATAGGATTCTGAACCAAATACTAAATTTTCAATTTCACAGTACCTTCAAAAATATTCAGAAGGGTATGTAAATTTGGATAAAAATAAAGACAATTCTCTAGAATATAACGATTATATTATCAGTATAAATCAATTAAATTGGTTATAAATAATTATATATAATGTGGAAAACTTTATTCTCGATGGTGCTTTTACATTTTCTGCCACATGAATGAAACAATTGTTGAAAATATTTGCTGAGTAACCTTATTCCATTCATCTTGAAGAATTTCATAGTTTTCTTGATTTTCCTTCCGATTCCTCTTTTTAGATATCTCTTCGAGTGGCTTTCAAACATTTTTAATGCGATTCAGGTTGGAGCTTTGTGTAAGCCAGTTCATAGCAGAGACTAACTCGAAATTAAGAAAGGTCATAACCGAATTCCCGTGTAGCAGGAGGTGGTTTTAGGGGTGTTTTTTGACGAGCCCATCTCGCCACTGACTACTAGGGAAAAAGCCACAGTAATCAAGCTACATCCTAATTGCAAGCTATATTACAAAATAATTAAATAAAAAAGATAAAAAAAAAGATAAGAAACAAGCAAAATCAAATAAAAGATAAGCAAAAAGACAAATAAAAGGAGGCACGCTCGGGCTTCAGGGTTATATCTGCTTCTCAACTTGCGTAGGAACATGCAACATATAACTAAGATATTAAAATAAGATGGAAGAGGCCATCCTCCTCTAAAAAACTAATATAGTCCAAAAGTATGTGTGCATCGACATCTCCCAAGTACCAGAGACAAACCGTAGCAATCCCGCTCTTTTTCCCGACCGGGAAAGGTAACGTGCGCGAAGATCACTCAGACTTGGACTTTAAACAAGAATGTGCCGAACAGTTTGGGGGATAGAGGGCGTTGCAATACTCTACTGGTGAGCGCTCCATCAAATGGTGGTGTGTTAGGTAAGTTTGTCCTATTCAGTGATTTCAAAAAGCAACCTAAGCTCATCACGACATTTGGGGCAGGTCCAAGGGAATAGTTCCTGCGCAACTTTAAGTTCCCCAAAGCCGCTTCCAATCATCTTTGACAAGCAGCTCGGAGGGTTGCGCTGATTTCTGCTATGTAATCTGTGGGAGGAAGAGCAAAATGCTGGTGTGGTTATTCAATCATCGCGTACACTTTGGCGCTCTTATCGTTACGTTGATTCTGGCAATTCCCAATTTCCACATGCCCAGGTACCCAGAGGAAGATAATCTTGATATCCACTGGTCTCGCCGAAACTTTGGCGTCATGGTTATAACAAACCAGTGGATGTAGAAATTCTAATGGCTCGAAAAGACTTAGGGCGTTTTGTGAGCTACTATAGATCCCAATCCCCTCTCGAAAACGCGTATGACGCGTTATCCCAAGCATCCAGGCGTGTATTGCGACCAGCTCGGCGGTAAAGACAGAGGCAGCGCCTGGGAGATTCCCGCGGAGTACAAACAGAGGCAATATAGCCCGAAAAAAGACCTCCTCTAGTGACTTTGAGCCATTCTTATAAACTGGCACGGTTGTAACGTTATACAAAGTTCGCTTCAAAAAGTCCGAACGCAATACTTCTAGCGCTGTAAAAGCTTTGGGAGCAGAGGCATGGTAACAAAAAGCCAAATTTAATACCCTCCAGGAAAGCACCCTAGGCGTAATCAGGGATGCCACCGGCCTAAGAGCTATAGCGAGCTCTCTAAGAAGTTTCATAGCACTAAACCTAAAGAGATTAGGGTATAACAGACGTCTTTTGCCGGCCTAAAGTCAGTCGAGATCGGCTGCAGTGAGAGCTGTTGGAGACTGAGGGAGGCACAACCTCTCGCATAGAGGCAAATAGTGCGCTAGGCACGGTGCATAGCATGTGCAATTTCCCCGACATCAAGAAGTAAGCTCTCGAAGGGGGATGTGGGGAAGACACCGGTCGCTATGCCAATGCTGGTGTGGTGGATTGAGTCCACCTTCTGCAATACACTCTCGGCTGCGGATGCATTAAACTCGCATCCGTAGTCAAGATTAGAACAAACCAAGAATCGATAGAAAAGTAAGTCATAGCCCTATCATCACCAATCTGCTGAAGATCATAGAAAGAAGCCTTTTTATAGCACGGATCGAAGAGTCCCTAAGGCTTCGAATATCAGCCAACCAGTTGAGGCTTTGGTCAAAAACAAGAAAAATGAAAGGATACGGGTCGGGCTTTAGCAATAGATGGCGGCAGAAGTGCACGGCTTTACACTTGACAAAGGAAAACCGAAACCTGTGCGCTAGTGCATAGCAAGAGACACGGTCCAATGCGTGTTGGAGTCGTTGTTCCACACTTGGTATCTGGGCCGCACCAAATGAGGTTGGAAGTTCGTCCACGTAGACTTCAGCGATAAGTTCTTGCAACAGCAAGGTGGTAACGTTAATTCTAAGGACAAAGACGTTGACAAAAAGGGCACCTCCCTCAGGACACCTTCTTCCTGCTCCATTGGGCCATAAAGGGCTCCCCCACCCGTAACCTGAATCCCCTATCTCGAGAAATTCAGAAATAAAGATTGGGAGGTTTCCCCTCGACCCCATGGTATGGAGACTTTCCTTGATATCGTATCGCCATGCGATAATATAGGACCTATCCAGATCGAAAATAACCGTGGCATAGTGCTGTCTACGAACGTAGGCCTTGCAGAAAGCATTGATAAGTAGGATCAGGAAATTAGACGTAGAATGTAACCTACTGAAACCCCACTGTGCTGAAGACAGGTGCTCTCTACTGCCCAGAAAAAAAGGATCATCAGAAATTTACCAATTTCTCCATCATCCTTCATTCACAAACTGAGTGATCGCTCCCCAGTTTGAGAAAAGCGAGAAGACTAGCGATTCGGTAGGAGTTTATGAAGTTACCTTCTACCCAAGCCCTCTAGAATAAATCTAACAAAAAAGCCATGCTGACCTGAGTCAGGTGTCGATGCATGGTATAGGTAACATTTCTGGACCAAGGGTGTTGTCCGAACACGCGGCGATACCGGAACGTAGCTAACTTACTGTGAAGCTGTCGTTGAAGAATTTTTCTGCCTATAGAAGAAAAGTCCAGGTGGCAGGCTTCCACGATGTGCTTTTAATGCTTGTGGAGGAGCATCCCAGCTAGATAATGCAGATAAAGTGGTCGCGAAGGACGCAGTCACGTAGGCAGGATCCAATATTATGGTCCTATTGTCCATGATAACGCAAGGGGAATCTAGCGAGAACTTATCCCAAATCCTTCTGACTCGTTTCCAGATATATGCTAGAGAGGTCTTTCCTTTTAACTGAAAAAGGGATGCCCTCCAGAAAGAGCGGCGTCTGTGTTTCGAAACAGACCGGAACCTAGCCCTAACTCGACGAAATTCTTCCGACAATGAAATCTTTCGAGAGGCGCTTATAGCGCAAAAAGAAATAACGCTTCTGTTTTTGGGTCATTTCATTCTCTGCTGACCAGAAATGAGGCAGTTAGAAATTCAAAGCGTCCAGGTGATCTAACAATATAGCAATAGAAGTCAGCCAATGGCGATGAAGTTGTCGGAGAAGAAATTACGGACTGACCCATTGACTTAAGCTCGTCGAATGGGACAGAAAAATCAGTGAGTTCTTTAAATTCATTTAAGCTGACATCAGTGGAGTAAATAACCAGATAGCATTTGAAGCCAGCGGGCTCTAAAATGCGAGGTAGTCTCACAATGAAAGGACCACACGTAATCGTGGCTTCGTTCTGCGCATTTGAGAATTTAGTTTTAGGTCTGGGCCTCCTCACCAGGGAGAGCATTGGGGACCAGAGATGCCCTTCTTGGCAGGTACGCTGGCCCCTCTAGCCTAAGAATACCGTACTGCACACGTTAGATGGCCCGGACCGAAGGGCCCTACTATCCTCATGGCCGTAAACAAGATTTCAGCCCCAACAACGAACCTATCAAGAAAACAGCACTACTGATCACCTTAGATTGTAAAGGGACGACGGAAAAAAATTGTTAGAATGAGGGAGAGTTAGGTAAGGAGGGAAGAGAGCCTAAGATGTGGCTTGATGTAGAGTGGAGTTTTGAAAAAAATACAGTTTGTCGTAGAATAGGCTCTCGACGATATACCATATACAACTATTCGTTGAGGGAATTATTCTAATATTTGGAGTGCGTGGTAATCTGATTGACCGAGGTTAGTCCAAAAGGAGGGGGGAGCCTGGAGAGGCTTATTTATCTTTAATATGCTTAAGAAGTGGAACCGAGCTCAAGGATAAATAATATGGCTACCATTAATAAATAAAGGTTTTATTAATTAAACTATCAACAACACCAAATTTTTGTTTACATAAACGGAGAATAAAAAGGGTCGTGGGAATATCTGACTAATCCGAGGATTAAGATTTGGAAAGATTTAAAAAGGTAAACAAATAAAAATTAAACGGGGGAAATGGTTCGCTAAACCATTTAAAGCACAGGGTTGCGTTGATAAAAGGTTAAATGATTAAAGGTAATGCTCAGCTTACGTAATTACGAAGTTGTTGTGCAGAGGAAGACGATGCGAAGGAATCTTCGGTCCACTGGCGATTTCCAGCAGAAAGGTGCTTCGGAGGGTTGTCCTTAACGAAGAGGAAGGACTATCTTCGAAAAGTGAGAGCAAAGTGTGGCTCGGAAGTACGAGCGATCTTTGTGACAGCAAATCAGAGATGTTCTAGATGAACAATGGAGATTATTGTTGAAACCAAGTGTTTTCTTGAAGAACGTTAAAAAGGGAGGAATTAAATTATCCGGACGTGATGTCTTGGGAAGGAGAACCGTTTCTTGACGAACGGGTTTAGAGAAAAATGGCTGTTCTAACGTTGTTCTCTTTCTGAACAACATGGGGTGGGGGGGGGGGGGGGGGGTGAGAACCGTCTCTTGTAAAAGGGGCTCAAAGAACAATGGCTGTTCTAACGTTGTTCTCTTTCTGAACAACAGGGGAGCCTTGTTGACTTGGCTTCTCGAAGGCACGAACCTTGGCACTCAAGGGATATTGTCCTCTTCTGGAAAATAAGGGGGTTCTCGAGTTAGAGAGCTCCTAGGTGCACAAGGGAGACAGGATGAGTGTGATGCCTCGCGAAGATAATCGGGCTCTGATCTAATTGGGAAAAGCTAGGGTATAAATACCCCGAGCCATCTCCATGGCGTAGGGGATAGTTGAGTGGGGGACTTTGGAAGAATGTTCCGGTGCGCCTGGGAAAATACCTTATCTGCCCATAAGCCTAACTCAATCTGGCGAGATCGACGTATGGAGGCGAAACGGGGGAGTGACCTCCTTATATCTTCTTTAATAAACATTAAGTCCATTGTGCTCAACGATAGGAGAAAACGATTGAGTAAAATATTATAAAATAAATGAAGTAGAAATGATTAGTTTTAGTTCGCTGGATACCCTGTACATTAACAATCCAACTTCAAAAATTGACATAAGGCAACACTAAATTAAAACAAAGAGTAAAATATTTTTCGTTGATAGTTACTCTATAAAAAGCTGAGTAAAATAATGCAATTACCCACTAAATGTCTTTCCCCAAAAAAACAACATTAATAAGTAAACTAATTATTAAAGCGTGCAATATCTCTAAAGAAATTAAAAAATGGAAGGTCTTAATGAAAACACAGTTACTGTGGAAAATTACTTAGACGTCTTAAAAAGGTATCAGCAAAAGTGACACACCGTTTAAGAACATAGTCAAAACTTAAATCGGAAGATATTTTCCATTTCTATTTTCCCTTTCCTCGACTTCGAAGCTGATCCGCCCGCCAAAGAATTTGCATCCATGAACCGTCTCATGGGTGCCTATGCCGCCGAGAAACGCCAGCCATGCCTTAAGCCCTTTTGGTTTATGGTTTATAGCTAGTAACTCTTTTGAGAACTCAGTGAAACACTTAAGAAGGTGGCGCGTCTGGTTGTGTCCACCTCGAATAAAACACAATCGCTATTATCCCCTCCATCCCCTGCATATTACTGCCATGACATCGTTGGCGCCGGACTGTTCGGCACATTCTTGTTGGATATTCCAGTCTTGGTTATCTTTACGCACGTTACATGTCCTGGTATCGGGCCGAGTGGGGTCGCTAGAGCTTGGTCTTTCTACTCATGACGGATTTCTGGACACAGAATTATAGTCTATCTGACATTTTGGTGAATTCTGGCCTCCTCTACTTTATTTTACACTCTTTGATGTTCGTCACATTTTCCCACGCTTTGGGGCGGAGGGGGTCTCCTCAGACTTCAGATCCTGATTCCTCTTTATTTCTATAATTTTTCCTTTTTGGGGGTTTTGAAATATATATATATATATATATATATATATATATATATATATATATATATATATATATATATATATATATATAGTACATAAGAAATAAGAATTGGACGAGAATGAGCAAATGAGACAAGAAACCGGAGTTTTTAAATTCCAGAGGGAGGGACATTAGAAGAACCGAGAATTAAAGAGAGCAAAAGGCGGCACAGTGAAGGCGATCCTTTACCGAGAAGACAGAAATAACGCCAGGAGAATAAAGTTTGAAATTCTTGGCCGGGACTTGAACCTGGGTCTGCTGATTGCCGATCAGATGCTTTACCACTAAGTTCCCAGGCACAGTAACTATATTTCGCCCAAAGCGTTACCCCATCAAAGCCAGTATCTCCCTAAGCTAGGAAACTCCAGGGAATTTTATACCACATCCTGTTATCCGCTCACAATTTAAAGGCTCATTGTCCATGTCACATACAAAGAAAGAGCAAATAAATAAATATATATATATATATATATATATATATATAATCTATACCATCAGCTGGACACGAATCGTAGCGCTAGTGGTCATTTGGTCATGAAAACTAAAGTATTAAAGTTCGCAGAAATCTACAGTGCCCAACAGGTTGCTCACATAAATTCCGTCATTTTCCTCATACAACACTTATATATGTTAACCAGTTCAGATTTCTGGTGTCATTTGTGAAAAAAGTTGTTTTGTACGGATCGTGATCATATAGGACATGCTCAGTACGCTCTTGGTACCATTTCTGCTTTAATTTTATATGCTACACCTTAAATTAAAGGATCTACTAATAATAAATAATAAAAAAAATGGTTTGAATTGTCACTTTCAACATTTTAACATAGGTATCAATAATAATATAAAGAAGGACTTGTGGTGTAAAAGGTGTATGTTGTGGTAGTGTAGGTGTAGATTAAGGTGTGGGTTGTGGAGGTGTAGATGTAGGTGGTATTATGGTAGGCGGTAGGGCTGTAGGTGATACTGGTGTAGGTGCTGATAGTGCAGGTGGTAATAGTGTAGGTAATTTTGTGTAAGTAGTTGTGGTGTAGGTGGTGTGCGTGTAGCTAGCTAGTTTTGGTGTAAGGGGTTGTGTTCTAGGAGGTGTTTTAGGCGGTGGAGGTGAAGGTAGCGTAGGTGGTGCTAACTGATGATAATGTAGGTGGTGGTGTAGGTGGCGTTGGTGATGTAGGTAGTAGTGGTGTATGTAGAGTAGGTGATGCTGGTGTAGATGATATAAGCTGCGGTTGTGTAGGTGGCAGTAGAGTAGGTGGTGTTGGTGTTGGTGTCGGTGGGGTAGGTTGCATAGGTGGTGGTGATGTAGGTTGTGTAAGTGATGATTGGAAAGAGAATGTAAAAAGGAACATAAGGGTTTTTAAATTTTATTAGAATACACCGAATAATTACAATGTCATTACAAAAAAATAAAAAAGCAAAATGGGGCTGACCGACATAGTGAGAGGTAGTGCTTTACGCGACTAAAATTAACAAATTTCTTAATTTTTCTAGAACATTTTTGAGCAGGTAATGCACACCCCTCATTGTTTAAAATTGATTAAATTTATTAATAATCTCATTAAATATTGTATGACTCCAATCTTACTGCAATAATGCAACTGGAAAATTGAAAATTGAAAATAGATTCACAATATCGAATATAAAATACACCTACTATATTACTTAATACACTGAGCAAAACACTGTATATAGTTAAATCTTGCATATAATCTAAAATAATGTAAGATAATATCCCAAATAATATCATTTTGCCACTGATAAAAATGGTGAACTTTGCACTTTGATATCCTGTAATTTATTATTTTTTTGGTCGCTTTTTTCACATTTAAAAAACAAAACGATGTTACCTTTTCAACATACACTAGTTTCAAAACAAAATCTTCATTAGTATGATTTTCAGGTTCTTCCATATTTGGTTCGGACCGTTTAATACGCGTCATTTTATGTAAACTGTAGACACAGAAATCCTCACGTTGGTCACCTTTATGAAAACACATCATATTCCTTCACTATGCTCACATTCCCTATGCAAACCATAACCAGCGGAATTACACATTATTCCGAACACTTTTTACTATGATGTAACTTGTAAAAAATTCATCACATACGTAAAATAATAAAAACATTACCTAGCAGACAAAAATCGCGTCGGAGCTCCATGGGATGAAGAGAGAGGTGATATCAGATCAGACCCATTTTATATGACAAGGTTAAACTAACACAAACCCATATTTCACCAAGAAGTCCGTTTGTTTGGTCCCTGTACATGTACAGGCCGTGTGCACTTCACCCTATATATCGATCTTACAGCAATTTATAATATAGCAAAGCAAAATTTCAAAATTACTAAATAAATATAACATAATAAGTGAGAGATCTAGCAAATAGAGTTAGATTAGTCAAAGGGTTTGAAGGATGGTAGATGCACTTTAAAGTTAAAAATTGTAAGATAATGTTCCATAGCCATATTAACATCCGAATAGATTAAAATATATTTGCCTAAATTTACAACACAGTCTCTTTGATAATCGATGAAAAGTAGCATTTTCTTTCGCAAATGCGTGGAAGAAAATTTAAAACTGATATGTTTAATAAATCCACACCACCCCAGCCACTGTTGTATAACTTAATATCACTTGGTTGGTTTACTTACTGTCCTCCATTTCCGTTAATTCTTATCTTAGTCTTATCTAATGGTTCTACTCCAAGTACATTACTGCAAAGTATAAATACTGCATTATCATTCCATCTAACAATCTATACGTTCCCGTCCGAGCGAAAATCATAACTGCTTGTTTCCTCTTTTTTTATGACTTTGGAGATTTTATAATGCACATTTTCAAACGATTATCTCGTATTGTTCCAAGAGTTCTAAAGATTTTATTTTTTAGTTGAACAAATAAGTCATAAGAGAAGAAGAAATATATGATGCTTTCTGGGTTTTGAATCACTTCTAAAAGTTTCAGTAGAACGCGCGTTGCTAGCTGTCTCTCCTTAACATTTAAGATTTTCCTTCCTATATTATGATGCACTATGGTGTTCCATCAGACCAACATAATAATCATAATTTATACCGAATTGGGTTTGCTTTTGTCTAAAAAACTGTGTTAGAGAGATAGAGAGAGAGAGAGAGAGAGAGAGAGAGGGAGAGACATATTCACGCGGACAAAGAGGCCTAAGCGGGTATCTCAGGGAAAAACGGACTTTAAACCGGCGTCTTACGGTAAACTTCCGGACCGATAACAAAGCAAGACGAGTCAAACTGGAGGCCTGAACCCAAATAAGCAAGAGGGCGCTAAGCCCTTGCCCGCTGGGCTTTAAATCGGAGTGGGGCCCACTCTGACGGCAAACGAAATTGCTTGCGGCGAAGTCGTATATATTTCCCAGCGCGGAAATGAGCAAATTAGTATTCATCCAGGAGTCAGGCACTGCTCACGAATTATCCAAGCAGTAATCAAGAGGATTCATTGAAATTAGGCAGGGAACGAACACAACGAGCAACTTTACAAGCGACTCTCTGGTACCTTAAGGACTCGCAGGCAAGAAACCAGTTGTTCAGAACTACGGCAGTCAAGGACGTAAGGACTCATTCTGTAATAACGCGCTTGGCTCTGTGACCCGTAATGATACTCACTCGAACAACCACTCAAGGCAATTTCACCTCTTGAAAAATCCTAAGCCTATTTCATTTTTCTCTATCACCGTCGAACTGAAGTTACGCTTTCCGACTACGAAGCCTCACCCCATCACCTCATCCGGTTTTCCTCCGGGTAAATATTGTGCTACTTCTAGCTCGTGCCGAAGCATTCATTGTAAATTAATTTCGCTTTGCTGAACGATTAGTTTTCCCATAGGGTAGAAAACACACTCGAATATCCCTGGTACTTAAAAGGGACTTCCACCGCATCTATTTAGGGCAAGTGAAGGTCAGTGAAGCCTACCTGACCTACGACATAATAATATATATATAATTAAACTGCCAGTCAGGTTTTAAGGTTCGTTAAAAGGTTTTAGTTTAAAGTATTTTAAGATTGTGGTCCTGGATATCAAAGAAACAATAATTTTATTGATAAAATATTGGCAAATTTAGATATACGATCCCGGTGAATATTTTTAAGTTAATTACTTTGTGATTATTGTGACTTTGTATAACTAGTTTTCCTAAGGGAAATATTTTATGTGCTATTTCGGCTCCGTATACTTCGCCATTTGAAAAATTCAGAAAAATTCTATTTGTTTGGTTTTGTTTGGCGTTCCTAGGGGTAGGCGCCAAGGCTTGTTTGCCTGAATAAAATAATTCTTTTTTCGTGTGTTATTTTTTGAGTTTAGGACTGGGTCACGTAAAACCCATTGGCACATCCAAATTTTGTCAAAATGACAGGCCATTCCGAGCAGAAGCCTGGCCGAATACCCGTCAAACGTGAAGGCCAAACTTTCTCCTCTAATCCTCCTTCG
Organism: Ceratothoa steindachneri; assembly: GCA_963969495.1. Lineage (NCBI taxonomy): Eukaryota > Metazoa > Arthropoda > Malacostraca > Isopoda > Cymothoidae > Ceratothoa > Ceratothoa steindachneri. Next base: position 15,009,580 of record OZ018328.1, read on the forward strand.
TCAGCGTTCTCCAGGAGCACTATAGTGTGTTATTCCAGTGGAATCGAGGGTAAAATGAGAACAAAATGCCCTTAAAACTCTCATTTGAGGAATAACTATTTTACCAGGTTCACCAGGTGAGTGCCACCTTTTCACAGACCCTGTCTCAACCGGAAACTCCTATATCTACGAACAAACCAGGTCCGGCCGACCACCAGGTGAGTGCCACCTTTTCACAGACCCTGTCTCAACCGGAAACTCCTATATCTTCAAACAAACCAGGTCCGGCCAACCACCAGTTGAACCTTTCGTTTAACAAAAGCAACCATGGGGCCTTCCATACAAGACTGGTACGGTGAACGTCTGCCGTATGTCCACCCTAGTCGAGATACCGGTTGCACGTGTATCGTGGTCTCGGATAAGATACTCCCACCTGTAGCTCCGGATCACGAGCGGTTGACCATTGTGCATGATTACCTGGGACGCACCAGTCGGTTACCCAACGTTAAGTGCCATATAGACTGCTCGTACTTCACTGGCTGGGCCGAAGTAGTGGCAGCCCCCATAAAGTTTTGTGCCTCTCTGATTTTGCAGAGCCCCAGAGTTTCTTTACCCCCAGTGGCTCAAGCCGTGACCACTCGCTCACAAGAGAAGCAGGATTTGGAAGCAAATGCACCCCTTGAAACCGCCAGTGCTTCAGAATATAGCAAAGTCTTAGATGAAGACTTTGCTAAGAAACAGAGAGAGTGTGAATCAATTCGTCTTCCATTAAAAGCAGCAAATTAATTTCCTTCATCGTTAAAGATAACATCCTCTACCGCATATTCTCCGAGGGAGATACCATCCAGTCTCGATTCTTATGTGTTTCCCGCTCTAGGGGCGACTTATTTTACAAACCGCACATGACAGCCTTTTCTCGGGTCATTTTTGTCAAACAAAGAGTGACCAACGAATTTTTAAGTACTTTTATTAACCTGGAGCGTCGGATGAAATTCTTCACTATTGTCAATCATGCGACATATGCCAGAAAACTGCCATTAAGGGGCGAGTTTGCCGATCCCCTTGCAGAAGTGCCCCGTAATATAAGAACCCTTCTCCGAGTAGCAAATGACTTGGTTGGACCAATCCACTCACCATACTTATGTTTTCCTCAAGAAGATCGACAGCATTTCGTCTGTCCAAGCCCTAATCTCCATCTTTCCCCGCGTTGGTTTACCAATGGAGATATTATCTCACCGTGGCCGTCAATTTACTTCCCATTTGATGGTTCAGTTAGGAAAATTACTCATGGTAAAGCCATTATTTACCAAGCCATATCACCGCGACGGAAATGGTATGTGCGAGAGGCCAAATGGGAATCTCAAGGCCATTCTGCGGAAGATTTGCACCGAGCAGCCAAGAGAATGGCATCGTTATCTACCAGCGGCGTTTTTTGATTATAAAGCGATACCACACCGCACTTTAGGGTTTGCACCATTTGAGCTACTTTACGATAGGAACGTTCAAGGCCCCTTAGCCATTCTCAAAGAACTTTTCCCTAACCAAAAATTAGATCGCGAGATACAATCATCATACTCGAGCTAAATCGAACTCAGTCAGAGCTCTCGGGAATGCGCCTAAATTGTCTACCAAAATGCCGACGTTAATCTGAATAAATACAAGGCTTACTTCGACTGTAAGTCCAAAGATCAAAGATTTAAACCCGTCAGGAAGTTCTGTTATTGCTCCCAACCGATAACAACAAACTGCTAAGCCAGTGGAAGGGCTTCTACCAAATAATAGAGAAACGCGGTCCCTTCGATTATTTGGTTGAAGCACCCAAGGGGAGAAAGCTTTTCCATATTAACCTCCTTAAGAAATATCAGCGGCGCGCAGAAGTTAACAAAATATTGGTTATTGTCAAAGAATCGGCTATTGAATCAAATTACTCTCTGGACCATCTAAGTTTAGTAAAAATTGCATGTGCACAGCCGGATAGACAAAACGCCTTGCTTGTATCACATGTGATGGAATTCTCATGTACCACACTTAAGATAAGCGACCAGTTATCGTCCGCTCCGAGAAACCAGCTCACATCTCTCCTAAGTTAATTCGGTGACGTCATTTCAGACCTTCCATGTTGTGCTACATAGTTTGTGTACGATATTCAATTGATCACCCAAGAGGCTATTAGTTCTAAGACGTATCCGTTACCCGTGCATTTAAGCAAAGGTTTTAATACCGATGTTGAGAAGTTTTTAAATTCAAACGTAATCGAAAACGATCACAAACACTTGTATACCTACGAAATATTAAAAACATCAATGGTAGATGAATACGCTGGAGTTTCTTCTTCCAATTATTGAAGTTTAGAATACGGTACGTAAAAGGCTTTGAGAATGTTATGACCGATAGCTTAAGTCGAAATCCAGTAAAGCCCGTCAAAGTGAATATTAAACCTCTTTGTATTATAGATTGTGCTTTGGTATTGTAAAGGCCGACCCACTTCCAACGACAAACAAAATCGTTTCCAGCGAAGTCGTATATATTTCCTAGCGCGGAAACGAGCAAATTAGTATTCAACGAGGAGTCAGGCTCTGCTCACGCAGTATCAAAGTAGTAAGCAAGAGGATTCATTGGAACTAGCCAAAGGACACAACGCGCCCCATTAAAAGCGACTCTCTGGAAGCATAAGGACTCGCAGGCAGAAAGCAATTGGTCCGAACTACGACATTCAAGGTCGTAAGGACTCATTCTGGAATAACGCGCTTGGTTCCGTGGCCTGCAAGGATACTCCATCGAACATCCACTCAAGCCCCTTTCCCCCTATTTTAAAATCGTAAGCCTATTACATTTTCTCTGTCACCGTCGAAGCGACATGACACTTTCCGGCTACGAAGCCTTACGTCATCATTTCCTCCAATTTTCCTTTGGGTAAATATTGTGCTACTCCTAGCTCGTGCCGAAGCATTTATTATAAATTAATTTACTTTTGCTGAACGAGTAGTTTTATAATGGTTTAAATTCTGTTATTTGTTTGTATAGTAGTAAAGATTATTTTGGTTTATCTTGTTTAAATCCAAGAACCACATTAAAAGCCATTGATCTAATTTCTAAGTTGGCCAACGGTAGAAAACGCACTCGAATATTCCTCGTAGTTAAAAGAGACTTCTCCCGTGTCTATGTAGGGCAAGCGACGATCAGTAGAAGAAAAATGTTATAAAAATCTACTTTATTGATACTAAATGATGGATTAGTTTTATTGCGCTATGTTGCTTATTTGTCTCTTTGATTAGTAATTCAATCATTTCATTGAAAATTTCATTGTACAGACCGATTTCCTTAAAGTCTTTTAAGTGTGGAAAAGTTCGGTGCAAAAATCTTGTTTGTTTTTTAACCTTTCTTTGTCACCGTCAGTTACCTCATTATCTACAGGTAAATGTTTCCATTTCCATTTTGGTATTTTTGGTATTTTTCTAATTCTTCTTCATCTTCACTTACACAAAAAAGATCTAATTCTCCGGCTACTTCTGTAGGCATCTCATGGTACTCTTCCATGTCGCTGTCGTCATCGACTTCTATGTCCCTTCTTGACGTTCATCAGTGGCACTTGTCGAAATTAATAACAACACTTTACATTTATTCAATTTTATTACCAATGTACTCTAAAAAAATGTACACAATAAATTATAAAATTACCTGTTATAACAATATATGCGTTGTCAATACAATCGTTTTGATCAATTTCGGCCATTGTATCCTGCAGAAATCGATGGTGAATTATTTTACTTCCATAAACTTTGCTGCTTGATAGCATTATGATAAATAAATGCAGACTGTAGAACATATTTATTACTTACCATGTACAAACTAGAAAATGTTTTTAGGACAAATTATTCGAAATACTTAAAGTTCTGTGCAAACTAATTAGGAGAGTGATAGAAAAACGCCCTATTCCACTATTCATGTATTATATTCCAATTCATAGCATTTATATCATCTTAATGTTGAGATTAAGAGCGAAAAACACTAGCAATCTGATTTGTCATGGATTTCACCAATTTCTGTCTCATACAAGTATTACGTACTTCCTCATCATGATACCAGATCTGTTTAACAACACAGCTCAGCTATTCCATTGTAAAGCAGTCCTTTGTCATGGTCCTCTGCTTGATGATTCCCCACAGATTATCAATTTGATTAAGCTTTCGGGAAATTTTCAGGCCATTCTGGTACTGCAATCTTCTTGACTTGGTAGAAACATTTTACTTTTTGATGAGGCGACATGGGGCGTTGTCCTGCTAAAAGATGACATCACAATTTGGAAGGCGTTCACGAGGTCTCGAGAGTAGATGCTTCCTTAATGTTGCTGTGTACTTGTCGGAATTAATCATTTCTTTCACTGGCACGATTCAATCGGGTCCATTTTCCGTGAAATTGCCAATGAACATCTCCTTAAGGAGGTTGTCGTAGAATGGACTCTCGACGATATACCATATATAACTATTCGTTGAGAAAACTTCTTTAATTATCTTTAGAGTGCGTGAATTTCTTGCTGGCCGATATCATGTATCTTCGATATGCTTAAGAAGTGGAATGACTTCAGCCCAGCCATCACAATATTGACACTGCAGGTAACATCTAACGACGGGGAATTGGTTCGCTCGCCCAAGGTAGTCATGTACCACCGCAAATTTTTCGTGGTTGGGGTCCACTGGGGGGAGGAGTTCGTCGGACAGGATGAAACACGTACATCCTGTGTCCCTGACGAGAGTCGATACTCGGCTGCTGTTCACGCTGCCCTCCTCAAATTTCAAAGTTCCCGATGAACTTTTTTCAAAAATAAAATTTACCTGGTTGCCTGACGGAGGGGGAGAAGTTTCTGCTTGGGTCTGTACCACCGGGGATACCGGGGTGGGATTAATCTGGTCAACTTGAGGGGGCTGGTCCGCTTTTAAGCCTAGAATTTTGGGGGCAATTCCAGCTCATGTGGTTTTCTACACCACAGGTGAAGCATATGATTGGTCACTTCGGGAAGAGAGATAGAGGAGAAATCTTAACGGGAGGTTTGGTGTCCCGTTGTTGGTTTTGGGTGAAGAAGTTTTGGGGTTATACGGGGCTCGCAAACTTTGTCGGCTTTCCTGTAAAGGGGCGCGAATCCTTCCTTCTTTCCTTGTAGGGGGATTGGTGAGAAGTTTGATTCTCCTTTGGGTATAAATTATGGCTTGCGGCATAGACATCCGCTTCTTCGGTACATTCTTTAAAGGTCTGGCACCGACGATCCTTGACGAACGCGCGGATCTCCGTCGGAAGAGACGCCAAAAATTGATCCCGCAACACGAAGTCTGTTAAGGACTTGTAGTTAGGATCATCCTTTGAGGATTCTAACCAAAATTTAAAATCCTCTGAAGAATGTATCCGAATTGACGGAACGTCTGTCCGGGTTTAATACGACCTCCTCGAAATTCTTGGCGGTAGAAATCGGGAGTCATATTATGAGCGGCCAATAACTCATCTTTTAAGGTGCTGTAGTTAATTGTACACTCAGATGGTAAAGATATAAAAATTTCGCGCAATTTACAATTAAACAAGGGAAGTAATCTGGCTACACCTTCAGCCTCAGATCCATGTTATTGATTTCGAGGATCTTTTCGAAGTGGGCTAAAAATGTTCCGAAGTCCTCTCCATCCTTGAAATTGGGGAGCTTTAGTGAGAGATTGGGGGGGGCTTCCGAACGGGAACTGGCTGACTGTATTTCTGCTTCAACATGAGCTAATTCAATCTGATGGTGAAGCTCAGCTTGTCTTCCCCGTTTCCCTCTTTCTCTTTCTTTCCGTTGGATTTCTCTTTCCCTTTCTTCTCGTTGGATTCTTCTTTCTCTTTCTTCTCGTTGAATTTATTTTTCTCCTTCTTTTTCTGTTCTTTGCTCCTTTTGAACGTACTCAATTAGTTCTTTTCCGGAAAGTCCCAATGATTTTTCTTGCGCTTCAAAGATTTCGAAGTGAGTCATCTTTGCACTTGGGGGCGCACTATTCAACAAACTAAAATTCCTTGCAACAAGAATTATGCCTCTATAGAATTAGCCTACCTAAATATGGGCACGGACCTATTCGTACTTGGTTTCTCGATCTAAATAACCACTGACTAAAATCACAAAAAAAACACAAAAAAATTATTATAACAGTTCCTTGAGCTACTCCAGCTTCTTAAATTTTCCCCCCAAAAGGGATAGCACTATGCTTTACTTGACTGAGACCAGTGTTTGCAAAGATATAGCGTTAAACCTTACACACTTGATACCAAATTTAAATAGTATATATATATATATATATATATATATATATATATATATATATATATATATATATATGTCGTATATATACATATGTCGTAGAATAGACTCTCGACGATATGCCATATATAACTATTCGTTGAGGGAACTTCTTAAATTATCTTTAGAGTGCGTGGATGTCTGGCGGCCAATATTATGTATCTTCGATATGCTTAAGAAGTGGAACTGAGCTCAAGGTTAATAATAATGCTATCATTAATAAATTAGAGTTTTATTAAAAATAACTATCGACAACACACAAAACGCAAAATATTGACATAAACAGAGAATGGAAAGGGTCTTGGGGACTCAAGCTAATCCGAAGATTAAAAGATTTAAAAAGGTCAAACAAATATAACGTTAAAGGGAGAGGATGGTTCGCTAAACCATTTAAAGCACAGGATAGAGTTGACAAAAGGGGTAAATACTCAAAGGTAACGTTCGGCTTACGTAATTATACTCGTTGTGCAGAGGAAGGCGACGTGAAGGACTTTTCGGTCCGCTGGCGAGTTCCAGCCGAAGGTGGGGGGGATTAAATGATCCTGACGTGGCGTCTTGGGAATGAGAACCATTTCTTGACGAACGGCTTGAAGAACAATGGTGGTTCTACGTTGTTCTCTTCTGAATGACAGAATGGGGGTGGGGGTGAAAACCGTCTCTTGTCTACGGGCTTGATAACAATTGGTGTTCTAATGTTGTGCTCTTCTAAACAACAAGGGGGAAGCGTGAGAACCGTTTCTTGGCGAACGGGCTCAAACGAACAATGGCTGTTGTACGTTGTTCTCTTCTGAACAACAGGGTGGGGGGAGAGAACCGTTTCTTGTCAAAGGCTCGAACGAACAATGGCTGTTCTCACGTTGTTCGCTTTCTGAACAACAGGAGAAGGGTGAGAACCGTTTCTTGTCAACGGGCTCGAACGAACAATGGCTGTTCTCACGTTGTTCTCTTTCTGAACAACAGGAGAAGGGTGAGAACCGTTTCTTGGCGAACGGGCTCAAATGAACAATGGCTGTTCTACGTTGTTCTCTTCTGAACAACAGGGGTGGGGGGGAAAACCGTTTCTTGTCAACGGGCTCATAAGAACAATGGCTGTTCTAACGTTGTTCTCTTTCTGAACAACAGGGGAAGCCTTGTGGACTTGGCCTCACGAAGGCTCGAACCTTGGCACGCAAGGGATATTATCCTTCTTTTGGACAAGTGATGGGGAATCTCGAGGGCGAGTTACCTTGGCGCACAAGGTCAGAGTGGGTCGTAGTGATGTTTCGCGACCAAAATCTGGATCTCTAATCTGCTCATAGTGGTTAAGTTTCTATATAATTAGCCGGGACATCTCCTTGGTGTAGGGGACAATGGAGTGGGAGCTCCGAGGTAATGCACAGCCGAGCCTGGGAACAATGCCTTATCTGCCAATAAGCCTAACTCAATCTGGCGAGGTCGGCGCGTGGGGCGGACGGGGGAAGATAAACCTTCTTGTTTAAACATTGACTCAGGTGGCTGCGATAAGGCGCCAGGCTTCAAAGCGAAGATGCACGTGAGTAGCATCGTGGTTTAAATAACATGTGATAGTGGTTAAAATTAACGCGTCTTAACCGTTCTATCACAGAGGTGTTTGGGGGCTTGCTGGATGTGCTTCGCTCTCTCTGTGAAACCTGCACTGCGCCTGACTTGTGATCGGATCTCATGGACTTTTATATTGGATTCGTCAGAGAATATCACATATTTCCAATGTTCTTTGATTCATTTTTTTATTTTGAAGGCCAAGTCAAGCATTTCACCTTCACACTAGTGGTAACTAAAGCCTCCTTGAGGGATCTTCCCAAAAAATCTTTCGGCTTCAAGAATCCTTCGGCGAATAATTGACAAGTCGATGTGGATAATAAGATCTAATAAATAAGCTGTAACTCTTGGCTGGTCTTTCTCGGTTGTTTACACTATTTGGGAGCAATATTTTGTCATCGTGCTCATTTTTTTCTTTTCGACCACATCATCTATGTCTTTCCGCTACTGGATTACCAGTGACCTCGTTCGTCTTGATGATTTCACCAACAGTCGCCATTGTCAGACTCTGCTTAGTGGCTATGACCCGAACTTACATACCAACATCTTCACGCAGGGCTACAAGTTTTGCTCTTTTTCTGAGAGTAATGCCCAGCCCGAAAGATATCTTGTTAATGACTGCACTCATTGCAAACTTTGCTCTTTTTGTTTTACTTGGAAACCGATGTTTGCCAAGTGTTACTATTTGGCGAAACCTATATGGTTGCCAACTTTTAAAATAAACGCCTGAAACATCATAGACACTCAGAATATCTGATTAATCACTCAAGACTCACCTATAACAGGGGTGTGTTCGAAAATTTTAAAATTCCTGATTGTGTCGCAATTAATTTTCAAAAAGGACAATATTATCTAGCTGTTTTAAGCGGAAAGTGTGTGAGGATAGTTTTGTAAAGAAATTATGCAAGCCATACAAAGTAAACATGTGTGAATGATATATAAATGCAGATTTTTATGCAGGCATTAAGATACAGAGCCTTAAATGAAGAAGCAAAGCAAACTAGCATCTGATCCGTATGACTTTTCAAGTCAATTTACACTAGCGTTACAAAAAAAGAATAGGTTTCTCAGATACATACCTATATCTTTTCAGATTAAATTTGGTCCTCCATAATTTTAAAGTGACAACATAATTTTGGAACGCATCCAACTCTGAGCGACAAAATTAATTCCTGAACTTACAAATACTGTTGGTTCAACTTTAGAGAAAGTCCCAGAAAGCCGCATTCCAACAAGCCGTCAGGTAATTCTGATTTCTTTGGACACAATGGAAGAGGGCCTGTGTCGGTCTAGTTTTGATTCTATGAGTTTATGTCTACTTTGTTTTCTCACTATAATTTAAGTTTGCTTATTTCCTGCAGTATTATACTAGTAACTACTACTGCATTGACATACTCCTGCATTGCATAAAATCTCTCATCTTGTTTCTTGACTAGGCATCGTTGCTGGATGTAATAACTAAGTAATTAATTATAATTTTGGTCATGTGTCTCTGCTGATGGCCATTTGTCCTCCTTGTTGTTTATTCTAAATTGTGCCCTGAAGAGTAGCAAGCTCAATAGCTCATTAGTGGGCTTTCGATACATATTTGCTATAGTGCAAAAATGCTGTATGATGTGTGCTTTGTTTGTAAAATTTATATGTTGTTTGTATCGAAATAAAGTTGAATTTGAATTTGATTTAGTTTTCCCTGGTCTTGTAGCAACCCTTTTCTTTTATCTTTTCAAGTACTTCAGCAGTACTTCAACCACATGAAGATGGGAACACCAGAATCAACTACGAAGCACTCTGCGGCGACAGAGGCAGTAACTAAAAAAATATAAACGCGCATATATGCCAAATGAAAAATATAGGGAGAAATAAGCCTGACGAAACAAAAACAATTTCTAAGAGATGAAGAGTATCATGAATAAAACAGAAAATATATTAACCATAGAATAACAAGAAAAGCTAATTATTAATTAGGTCAGTGATTTTATCTTTATGGTCATTTTTGGACATTTTGGTAATACAGGAGTTAAAAAGATACATGCCAGGGCGAAGGTTAAAATTACAATTAGAAGTAAGCTGTATAATCGCAGATTCTAAAAGATCTCTTGAAAAGAAATCTTTCTATCTGGCGATCACAGAACTCTCGGTCCAATTTATCCGATGAGCGTTTTTACACAAATGAATAAATATTGCATTTAATGTTTGGCCTGTAGTTATTACTATGTTTGATATATTTTTGGTTTTTATTCTTGATAATTTTCCTCTATTATAAATCGTTATTGCTTTCCAAATAGAAGAATTATAAAATTGTAAGTTTAATCTAGTTTGGACGGTTTCAGTTCCCCTCCTCGTTTTTGTAAGCCCCTTTTTTCAATGGCCACCTTCTGTTTCGTCGGGTTTAATTCTTTAATAGGGTTGGTTTCCAGGTACCTGCTAATGCTTTTACAATCCTAATGTATACATCTGTCATTATGTTTCTCCTTGCTTCAGTCTGCTTTGTAAAGGACGATTAGACGAAAGGTTTTGCACATCACCCGTGTTTCCGTGTTTCACTTTTCTTCGTGGCTGTTGACTTTATTTATATATATATATATATATATATATGAAAAAAATCCAAGAGGACAATGAAAGACGAATTCCAAGTCCTTTTAAACTTGTTTAGTTCATTATCCTTGATAATGAACTAAACAAGTTCAAAAGTACTTGGTATCCGTCTTTCATTTTCCTGTGGGATTATTTGCATTTATTGCTCTACTCACGCGCGTTTTTGTGAGTTTCTCATATCCACATATATATATTTATAATATAGCATCTCATGTGTCATAATTATTTACCCCTGTTATGTTGCTTTATAAAGAAAATTACAACTCAATAAAAAAATAAATAAATAAACAACTTAGAACAATACTTCAATTGTTATCACAGAATCGGGACAGAAGCGAAGTGTTCCGTCATTTTTTAATTTACTTGCCTTAAATCTAATCTGGAGAAATATATTGGCAGTCCGGTGTGCTCGCTGAAGGCAAGTGTCTGTTCCCATATGCAAATTAGCCGGAGGACTGGTAAAGTTCTCTCAAAGAAGAAATTCTCGTCTGTTTGTCAACAGTTCAGAAATTGTAAAACTGATGTCACCTGGGCAGATTTTTAAATTTTAAAAATGATCCCCGATCCTGTATCATTAAGAATTCAAGAACCTATGTATATAAAATATTTTTCTCCTTATTTAAATTATTACCGATGTTCTCATCCATTACATTTGCTTTAAAATATGAAACAACCTCCTATTCCTTTTCTCCTTAACCTCCTAGCGCTTTCCCTGCGGTCTTCCTTTAACAGTTGATTGTGCAAGGTTAGTCTTTATCAAAGTGCTTCCAGTGTTTTTTCCAATTTCTAAAGCTAAATTTTACTAATTAAATTCTCCATCATTAAAAACAACCCAAAAACCTCTAAGTTGTGCATTGCTCCAATATTAACGGCCTGAATATTGCATTGCATTCATAATTTGAATCTTTAAATTTTAACTTTAAATATTAGGCTTTCCTTGAATTTGTAAATTTTAGTAGCAGATGATTGGTGAAATTAACATCCGAAACTTGGTTGTTATCAAGTAATTAAATGAATTTTACCCTCTACGTCCTTTCTTTTATGCTACAAATTAAATTGAATTGCTACAGGGGCACCCTAAACCAATCATATATATATATATATATATATATATATATATATATATATATATATATAGAAGAAGGAGCAAATGCAAGTTCTGCGGGTGGTAACAACCACCACAGGCCTTTTGCCATATCTATTTTCTGCCTTTCAAAACAATTTTGAAGACAGAAATATAGGTGCAAAAACCTTGCATTGCAGACTATATAACAATATAGTACAAGAAAGATAAATTGGACGCAAATGAGCAATCAGACAAGAAACAGGAGTTTGTTAGGGGTAAGAGAAAGGGACATTAAACGAACACTAGAATCAAAGAGAGCAGAGGGCGGCACAATGAAGGCAATCCTTTACCGAGAAGACAGAGATAACCCCAGGGGAAAAAAGTTTGAAATTCCTGGCGGGACTCGTACTTGGGTCTGCTGATTGCCGGTCAGATGCTCTACCACTGAGCTACCAGGCACAGTGACTCTATCTCGCCCTTGATGGGGTAACGCTTTGGGCGAGGTAGAGCACGACAGTTGAAAGTAAAGACGATTTGTATAAGAAATTTCAGGAATATGAGCTAAAATTACACCTGACATTTGAAGAAATTGGTTTACTCGATCCCATCGCTGTATTACAGTAGTAATTAAAGCAAAAGGGGGTATATATATATAAATATATATATATATATATATATATATATATATATATATATATATATATATATATATATATGTATATATATATATATTATTTCTATGTATATATATATATATACTTTCCATATTTTCAACCATTTATTTGTCTCACACGTATTTTTAAGCAACTTAATATCTCTGTAAATTTTAGATATGTATCCACTTTAAATAAAATGGTAGTCCACAATAATACAAGGAAAAAAAGGTGGAGTATATTCTAATTAATGTTCTATTTGTAATTTAACTATCTTCATGCAAACTGGTAAATCTTTATCTACTAGAATTTACCAACATAAGTATAATATTAACAAAGGTGAAATAAACAGCGCATTATTTTTACATTTATCTGAAAATAACCAACATATTGACTGTAATTTTTCAAAATTCCTTTATCATTCCGCTGATTTCAACAAAAATAAATATTGTCAAGTGTTCATTAATTGGCATCTTACCCAATATAAACATTTCCCCTGGCTTATTAAACTCAACCCTGTTTTAAAAAACTTGTACTAAATGAAATAACTTCATAATGCAGCCTGTTCTCACTCTTTATTAGTGTAATATCATTCACATTGCCTCCCCCACCACGTGGCTCTGTTGTGACTGCGGATTAACTCGTAGCCCTAAATGCTTCCACTCTAAAGATAATCCTTCCCCCCAAAATTTTCAACCACCATATTTCATTCATATATATGGCGTTCTTGTGTGTATATCGTTTTAGGGATCCATATGTATGTTATTAGTTGCCCCTTCTTCTTTTACTTGGTATTTTCTGTCTTGTTTTTGTGTTTTTTCGATTGGTTTTGTACAATGCGATGGGGTTTCCTTTGTATCTTTGTACCCTATATAAGGTTGTCTTCTTCATTTTCATGCTATTCCTTCAAATTGAACTTGCAAATATAGTTTTGATTTATTTTTTCATATTCCTACGGGTTAATATTCATATACATATATATAAATATATATATATATAAATATATATATATATATATATATATATATATATATATATATATATATATATATATATATATATATATATATATATATATATATATATACATACATATATCAGAGGCAAATCCAGGTCATGAGACTCAGTCGAGTTCATCACAGATTTCGCATAAGACACCTGCATAAAAGAAGGTAAGTGACGTAATGCCTATTGCAGATTTAATATATGAGCACTGAAAGTTTAACAATAAGCCAGAAATATACTATACTATAAAAATTACTCACTTCAGTTATACATTAACTTCAGTCGTTTTGATTTGAAGGCGTTTCACGTTTTTCCGCAATATTTCTATCTCCAAATGACTTATAGGTTATAACTATGACTAAATCGTTCTGCATTTCTAAGTTGTTAAGGGTAAAATTTAAACAAACTAACTAAACACAACTGATCTTTACACACAGACGCACAAATAACAGCAATCAAATAACGACAGAAGCATGCATAACAAACATTAGCCAGAGCCTGATCTGAGTGTCACCTCTACTGTACGCTTGACAAGACATGCCAGTTAGTCCTTTACAACTACCATGCTCGTTCGTATTAGCCCAGGTTGGTTGATAATTTTTCGTTCCTTCAAGGATATTATAGAACTGAAACCTACATAGATTGGAAATTAAATCCTAATGGCTATAGTAATATATTGTTTAAAGAAAACATTGAATTTTAATTCTTATAATTATAGATAACAGCTCGGTCTGTAACTTCTAAGCACGAGTCGCGCGTGTTTACATCATCAGGGGCAGAAGAACAATGAAATAAAGAAACAGTTAATAAACAAAGAAATGTGATATCATTCAAACCCACGAACGAACAAGGACAGTCGTTTAGGGGAGGGGGAAATAACAGTTGACGAACAAATTAATATCCCATCCGCGTAACTATTGGTTTGAGGAACAGGTTCTTGCGGTTTTATCAAATTTATTCATTACCATTAACAATTTTAGAAAAACTTCATTTTTAATTAATTTAAATATGCAATTTAATCAATAATGTATTCTTCGTTGTTATTTACGACTTCTTACCAACGTTTAACCAGTTTTTTAATGCCTCTACAATAAAAATCTCTGGATTTTGATTCGAACAGTTTGCCTAACCAGGTTCTTAATTCCACATTAGTATTGAACCAAAAGCCGCGTAAATTGTTGGAGAGCGATCGGAACAGATGGAAATCCGATGGGGCCAAGTCTGGCGAATATGGAGAAGCAGCAGGATTTCCCAATTAAGCGTTTGGTTGGCCTCTTTTCTCATATTGGCAATGTGAGGACGAGCATTGTCGTGATGGTTATGGACTCCATAACGTTGATGAGGTTGCTTTTGACGAATAGCTTCGGCGAGTCGATACATTTGTTGAATGTAGAGTTCTGCATTGTCAATCTCGTTGTTCGCAAGGAGCTTATAAAGAATGATGCCATAACAATCCCACCACACACACAGCATCGTCTTTCATGGACTGAAGTCCTTGCTTTATTCGCGGAAGTGGTTTTTTATTTGGGCTAAGCCATTGTTTTCGATGGTTCATGTTGACATAAACACATCACTTTTCGTCGCCAGTAATTATGCGGTGAAGAAATCTGTTTTTATATCCACGAGTAGCTTTGTGACGAGCAAGCAAACCTGCGGCAATCGTCGAACGTTGAAGTTTGTTGCTTTCGCTCAAAGCGTGCGGAACCCATGCAGCGACTTTTTGAACTCGGCGATTGACTCCAGTTTTCTCAGCATAAGCCAATTGTAAAGCCAATTCTCTAGACGATTGACGAGGATTTTCATGAAGAAGATCGTTCAATCGATCTTCATCCAACTTAATGGGGCGACCAGAACTTTCTTCGTCATAAAGATTGAAATAACGTTTTTGAGACGTGAAAACCAGCATTGAGCTGTCCTTTTTAATAAAACATTTTCTCCGTACACAGCACAAATATCGCGACAAGCTTTGGCTGCGTTTGCATTGTTCCCTTCTCTTTTGAAAATGAATAACAACAAGTGTCGAAAATGCTCCTGTCATTCAACTTGACATTCCATTTTCAGGGTACAGAACAAAAATTAAATTAACACAACTTTTAAATAAACCGCAATGACTTATTACTCAACTTTGAGACGTAGCCTAAGCAAAAGCCTAATAGTCTACGCTGTTAAGAGACGTAGCCTAACCTTTGCAAATTTTGCTCTCATTATTCATTATTGTTTCTTAATATGTGTACAAATCACGTCAAGAAAACTTAAATCAACACAACATTAAAAAAAACTCAAGAACTTATTCCGCACCCCATTCCATTCTAAAAATCAATTAAACCAATTTAATTTATATTACAAACAAATATTATTCATGATCCAATTATCTAATTTACATAGACCATCACTTAGATTGAAATGAATGTTATGGGAGAATTTTATCCCCTAATAAAATGTTATGGGAGAATTTTCTTCCCCTAATAAAATGGCCTGCATTTAAAAAATTCCGTGCAAATCTTGCCTTGGTTTTTATATAGGTTATTCAACAAAAAGCCTGGATGTGAGAATTAAACAACATAAGTACTGTTGTCGAACGGGGCAAACTTCAAATGCACTGTTTTTCATCAATCTACTATAGAACCATCAAATAGATTGGTCTAATGTGAAATCCATTATTTTTGTGCCCAATTTTATTGACAAATATACTGGGATCAGCCATGATCAAATACTTCCTCAACATTAATTTCAACCTAAGTGAGGGTCTGCACAGACTAAAAAACCTTACCAGGGGTGAGCTCTTCTCATCTCTTATTACAATGCAGGAGACAGGGTATCAGGTCAGTCTTTCGCACTACATTGCAGATAAATGGGAAACAGCACGAGACAATTTAAAGTTCTATATCATATTTTCTCATGGCTTATCTTGAAATTCATCGAAGATGTCTATTCATTTTCTGAAGTCTCTAAATCGGATACATTCGCAAAACACAGTGAGATAAGAGAGAGTTAAGCTAGTTGTCGTGATATACGGACGAGTACGTATGTAAGTTTGCTCCGTACATGAGTAAATACGTTCCACTTTTCTCTAAGAGTGTTTTATTTTACTTTAATTCTTTAACCAAGAAGAATTCGTAATATTACACATCTATTGCGATTTGCATCGTTTGAGGATCTAATTAAGCAACTCGGGCAAAAATATACTTTTAATTACATAAAAAACTGAAATATTAAAAGTTTAAATATACTATTGCTATAATAATAGGATCTAATAAAAATTCACTTTCGCACGGAATGGTAACTAACAAACATGAATAAGATTTGGATTCCTTTTACCTTTAACGAAGAGGCAGTCTGCAGTTAGGGAACTTGAACGGGAACCTCCTCGATGAGATGATTAGAGGTGTGTTGGCCTGGAGCTTTCCTACAGCCGTGAGGATGGCTGTAAAATACAGCTGATGCTTCTCAGTGGGTGAAAGAGACGAGTGCTAAGTCTATTCGGGAAGAACAGCTGATGCTTATCCCGAAGAGGGAGGGGGGAAGATGGAGGCGGGCGGCGAGACTTCTTGACTTGAAGATGTAAGTGAAGGTATCTTGGATGAACGGGTTATTCTGATTCCTGTGTTATTAATTCGGGTTTCTCGATGATAAAACTTAACCAAGAGGTGAATCTTTTCTCGAGTGAGACTTCACCTTCGTATTCTTCAATGGTGAGGTATATCTCTATTTTTAGTCAGCAAACTGAGATAGGGATTTCTCTGAAAGAGAATTGTATGAGAGTGGGTCTCGATTCCACTGGTCTACTCTTCTAAGCGCCTAAAGGAACGGGCTCGGGAGGGGAAATCCAGCTTCGTTCCAGCTGTCTACTTGATTCCTTGTTTGACTCAGTGACTCGACTTCTTCTTTCGATTGCTCAGCGGCTTCTCCTTCCATTTCTCAAGATCGAACTATATATATGTCGATAATCCCTTGGCGCAGGAAAGGGATGCCGAGGACCCACAGTTAGGCCTCTATCCTAGGGCATAAATTTTCATCGTTGTGACACTTCGACCCTTCTGGTTTACGTACGGAAAACTGAATTTTTTTACTACTTGGCGAAAATAGACATAAACAACTGGAGGGGACAGTGAGTCTGTTTTTAGATTTTTATTTAAAGGCTCTTACACCCTCCTCTGTTTTATTAAAGACTACGAAATCTGCTGACTGAAATCCTTCTTTGCGATCGACGCTCGAAGGGTCTTTCAAGCAGCGAAGAAAAGGAGAGGGGGAAGGGGGGAAAGTCTTGCCCCATATGGAGCGTAACCGTTGTCGCTGTATAAACAAACTAGCGACTGCTTGTCCTCGTGATATTCATTCCCCCACACTAGTCATTTCTCCAAACAAAGGTTATTTTGTACCTCAAATTGTACGACACATTATGTATGAATGTTTTATTCTAGAGGATCCTTGTGCCAGTTTCCTCTTCAGGTACTGTGATGATCTTGGTTGTTACCTCTTAACCTTTGTGTTCCAAGCGGCCTACTCTACACCAGATTGAGGCATAATAGAGTTTTATAGGGAGGAATGAGTATACTGGCAGAAAATTGTGATTGGTAACAATTTATTTGCAATTATTTTTAGTCATTTCACAAGTAATTATGCGAAATAATGCTCTAAGAAGTTTTGGTTCCAACTAAGAGCTTCATGGAGGTGCATTGGCTAGAAGTTCATAGTGATAGCGGGATTGAGCTCTTTCGGTACGGAAGAAAGCATCGAAGGCCCATTTACCAGTGATAGTACGGGTACTATGGTCTTCTCAATCTCACTTCCTTTTCAACAGCTATTTTCATTCTTGTTCAATTTGTGATCCTCAGACAAGACCGACCATGCAAAATTTATATACTCTGTAGCTGACAGAACTTTTCGCCTAATTCTAACTTCACGAATCTTAAATACAACGAAGAAATTCAGACGAGTTACTTGTACCCATTATTATTATTACTATTATTAATATTATTACTATTATCATTATGTTTTATGATTATTTATTATGAGTAGTATTAAAAAAGAGTCCATCCCCATTAAGCGTAGACATATGTACAAGGATACTAATGTTTTGTCTTTACCAACCAACCTTTAAAACAATTAAAATAACAGTATCTACACTATTATAAGATGAACGTCGTTTCTGATAAGATGTGTTAGGGCTGGTACCAATTAGAAAAAGCTGGAGCCAAGGAAGAGTCACTAGCCTCACTCTTCCGTAAATATTGAGTGCAATGACAGACCGGCAAATGATATGCATAAATGACACCTCCGATGCGATAATTATATTAGCATGAATTTATCCATGACGCTCATGAGCAAGCTTCTATGTTATGTAATTGTAAGGCGTCATAAATATGTGTAAATGATATGTGCAATGACATCTCATTTGAACATATATTTTAGCCGTTCGCTTTCTTAGTATTTTCGTGCAACTGAACCGCGGTGTTGAGCGCAAAGATAAAACCCGATGCAATGAGTAGAATGAGGCTACTCCGGATTTACCCTAAGAAGTAGGTAATTAGGATAACTCAGTGACAAAAAAGAACCTCTCCCTCGAGCAAAATTCCTGATTAAATAAGACAAAACGACACCGATGCATCTGATTGTTCCCTAAAAGTGTGTTAAAAGAGAGAATTTCAATGAAAGCAAAAGACAGCTTAATTAATATAATCCAGTTTAAAAAGAGATCAAAAACGATGAGTGAATAAATGGAATTTTCAACCTCAATATTCATATCAAATAGAATCAAGTACAATATATATATTTATATATATATATATATATATATATATATATATATATATATATATATATATATATATATATATATATATATATATATATATATATATGTATGAGGAATTAAACCACATTCTCTGAAGACAATTTAATTCAGAACAGTTTCGGTGTATCTCACACCCTTTTTCAACTGACACTGGATAGAAAATATAAGAAAAGTGCTTACAAACATAACACAGGGTCAGGTCGTGAAAGATCCCCTCTTTTTTTCCCCAATCCCCTACTTGTGGCTAATCAGGGGGTGGGGGTTAGGCCTAAACTTATTGAAGTGCTGAAATTTTACTATTTTTTTTATTTGCTTTTGTATTACAGGATTAAAATAAAATTGACCCTTAGATAGATTTACTTAGGAACTGACTATATCAAGCTCGATTCTACGATTCTTCTATTAACATAGTTAGCCGATTTAAATACCATTTTACTTCCATTGAAATCGATCGAATGATTCAAGTCTCTAACATGGCAAAATATTCCACTGCTTTCGCTGCCCACTCTAATATCTCTTTTGTGTTCATACAATCTCTTGTCTAGATTTCTCTTCGTTTCCCCTATATAAACTTTATGGCAATCGTTGCATGGTATTGCATATACTCCTATGTTATGATGTTCTTTGGGTTTCCTCGCAATCATCAATTGGTTTAAGGAATTATTATATTTAAAGGCTAGATTAATACCTGCTTTTCCGAATATGTCTTTTAATCTATTTAATTTATTATTAAATGGCAATGTTATACATTTGTTGAAGTCATTAGTATTGGAAAGCTTATTACCATAGAATGTTTTCCTAGCTACAAAATGGGCAGACGATATGAACCAATCGGGATGAACAAATTAGAAAAAAATGGTTCTGATAAAGACAATTTTTTCATCTAAATAGGAAATTACCGATTTTTTAACAGTATTATCGTGAAACGAAAAATAATGTATATAGGCATTCGAGTGGTTTGGTTTCCTATAAACGTCAAGTTTTAATTCATGGTGATCTTTATTAATGAGGACATCTAAAAAGGGTAATCTATTATCATATTCCCATTCATATTTAAATTTGATGTAGACATGCAAATTATTCAAATTATTAAAAAAAGGTATCAAAATCATGGCCATTAGGCCATACAGAAAATATATCGTCAATGTACCTTAACCATATAAATTTAGGAGAAGAAATTGTGGGAAGCAGTTCAGTCTCAAAATATCGGAAATAAACTATTTCCCATGCTAAGGCCAAATATTTGTCTATAAAACTCATTATTTACTCGAAACACATTGTCAGAGAGACATAATTCAACTTAATCAATAAATTTACTCGTAGAAATGGAAAGATCCAAATTAAGTCTAGGCATGATTTCCCGCAGAAGGCCCATGGTTTGGTCAACCGGATCTTTGGTAAACAAAGAGTTTACATCAAAGCTCACAAGTTTTCCATCCGGTAATTGCAAGTGGTTGAGGCGGTCCACGAAATCTTAAGTGTTCATAATGTGTGCAGATGAGATACTTCCAACTGCTGGAGATAAATGCTTGGCGTGCCATTTGGAGAGCTTATAAGTGGGAGAATTAATATTGGAAATGATTGGGCGTAAGAGACTTCCCTCTTTGTGGGTCTTTGGAAGCCTATGCATATAGGAAAGTTGAGGGTTCGTACTGCTGAATTGTTTAATTAAATCTGCGTTTTTCAATATTCTCTTCAATTTGTTGTTGAAATTGAAGAGAATATTGGTAGTCTGAGGAGTGTCACGTCGCTGTTACCTTTGGTAGTCTGAAGAGTGTCCCGTCCCTGTTACACTTGATAGTCTGAGCAGTGTTCCATCCCTCTTACATTTGGTAGTCTGAGGAGTGTCACGTCCCTGTTACCTTTAGGAGTCTGAAAAGTGTCCCGTCCCTGTTACACTTGGCAGCCTAAGGAGTGTCACATCCTCCCGGCCTGAGTGCAAATTAGGGAAGCCGTTTCACTGAATTGAATGATCTCTGATGGGTCCGAGGAACGTTCATCGCAACTCATCTCTGCTTGACCTTTTTATTATTATTTTATTATCAGTTATTGTTATTATTATTATCATTATTATTGTTATTAGCATCCTACTTATTTGTTATTATTTAGTATTATTATTTGATTTTACAATTATTATTTACTATGATTTTTTTCTATTATTTATTATTAGCATTTTTCATGATATATTAATAGTAATTTTGTTATTATTTATTATCATATATTATAATTATTTATCATGAATACTATTTATTATAATTGATATAAGTTATTATTATTATTTAATATTATTTATAATAATTATTATTTATTATTATCTTTATGGCTATCCACTCAACCTTTTCTCGCTGCACTTTGCACCAGAAGGAATGTTTCCACTCTAAAGGTTCTGTCCAGTAGCTGTGGTGCCTTCGTGGACTCAATTGCCATCTTGGGATCAACCAACACCGGGCTATGATAATAACAGGTGATAACCCACCCTTCTCGTAAATGGACCCTCCTCTCTCTATTTCACTTTATTACCTACCTTCCTACCCTTTTAACACGCTCCTCTCGTACGCGCAAAGTTTCTGGTTGCACATCGCACTTTTGTCCTCTTTTGAGCCTTAGTTGAGTGGCAGTGGATACCGTGTGGTCACTACCTAGTGCGATGGCCGGAAACCCGCTGGTTAGGGCAATTATTAGGTACGGTGTATGCTGGATGTCGACTAAGCTCACCTTCCTCCAGTGCACATATATTGTGACTACGTCAATACCATCTTTTATTTAAAGTTTCAGAACAATGTTGCCTTAATGGAGGGGTTGGTCGGCTAAGCTCATCAATGGTGGACCGGGACCAATTATGGGTAAATGATCATATTGTGGAATTTCTGATCCTAATGAGACAATTCTTTTAACCTCCTTAATTATAGGATGTGTTCAAAGTAAATACTTTCACTGAGGACTCTTTTTCTCGTTTTTACTCCGATCATGTTGACAACTAGATGCAAAAGTGTAAAAGAGCGTGAAGATCCGACTCCAAGGGTGATATCTTCCTCCATAGGTATCGAAGTGCATGAGAAAAATCGAGGCACCGCTTCGCCCGGGGCAGGGGTTCTCTCTCTCCATCGCCATGCGGCAAAGGGGCTTTACAGCAAACTTTGGGCAGCTCTACCGCTGTAAAGAAGACCCCGCCCTCCTCTACTTTATAAGGGGCCCTCTTACCCTCTTCTACCCAAGAAGAGGCTTCATCCGCTCTTATGTCTATGGGTGTTGGTGTTTCACCTTTACCACCTTCATCGGTGTCGCCCGTGAACCACTACAAGAAAGACTATGTGACCCTTTGGAGGAAACTCCCCCGTCCATTTAATTTCACGCTCTTTTTTTACGTCTCCTCTTTCTGGGCCGGAGGGTGGATGGGCCTCCTGCCCCCTACGCTTTTTATTTCTTTACTTTATTCTTTGTTTTTTGCCATTTTTTATGTTTTTTGTGTTTGTTATTTGGTTTTACAAGTTTGTCAGTTTTTTTTCAATCTATCCTAGTATTAAACTGTAACATGATCACGGCGACATTTGCCTTAGGGGGCAGTACCAGGTGGAATCTTTAAAAAATATCCTAAGGTTCTATATTCCAATGCCACGACGGCTTCATTTGGGTTTCTGTCGTCTTTGAAACACACACCCTCACGGGTCACCCTTGCATAGCACACTCCCGGGGCGCACTCGAGGGGCCCACCCCTATTTAATTGAGAACTCATATGCTTTCAATTACACATATATTCTAGGTATGGCGCTATGCATCCGATGCATCTTTTGCATCGGACTCCTCGGAATATTATTGTTGAATTTCCCATTCTGGGTGATCTTCGCCCGCCTGAGCTCTCCCAGTAGTGGGACGAGCGGGGTCGCTATCGCTTGTCACTTGTACTCGGGAGAGATTAGTGCACACAGACTTGCGGACCATCTAACATTTGTGATGCGACTGGTCTGCTCTGTTTTATTGGACTCTGATTGGTGCTGGTTGCATTTCTTGCGCTTGTGGAGGCTGGGATCCATCTCTGATGGTATTGCGTGCTTCCTGCTTGCTCGTGCTTTTTGTTTCTTGATTTTCTTGTTTTTTTCATTTTCTTAATCTAGCCTAGCATTATGCTTGGGATGATTACGGCGACTTAAGCTCTAATAGGTAGTCGCCAGATTAGCGCTGAATTTACTACCCCCCCAAAATAATACTTTAGTAGACATCTGAATTCATTCCGCCATTAAGAAAAACGTCAAAATTAAATTGACGTCACCGGAAGTAAGCCAGCTTCGATTAGTTTCTATTTTTTTGTATTATATGGGCTAAAATGTTCTAATACGCTCTATCTCACAATGTCTAAAGAGTGACTCCGCCTAAAAATCTCGAGCCACTCTCAAGTCGATTTGATTCATTTTTTGGCCAAAGGGTAAAACCACTTCACCAAATTTCATTAAAATCCATCAATATCTCTTAGGAAATATATTGCACACAAACATATACAGACTCAAGGGTGCTTACATGATCTCCAATAAACTCACTGTACAACAAATTTCAGTGTCAAGAAAGAAAAATAGATCTCATATGCATTTTATAATGACGTTGAGTGTGCTGAATTGGAATTTGACATGAAAAATTTGTCATCACGTAACATTTTCTTGTAAATTACCGATCTAATAAATATGCAATTGATACCGATTTCCCCGATACCATACATGTATTGTGCTTCCTAAGTAATATTATATGTGTCTATTGTAATTAATTCAAGAATATATAAAGGATAAGTATGTTTAGTAGTATTATTAGATGTACTAACCTACATTTTATTATTTACTTCTTCGTTTGGGAGAAGTCTTAGGTGTCTCACACTTCAGGTTCCAGCAGAAGTCAGCAAGCATAGACAGACTCCATTTTCTCTTATACCGGTTTTCCATTGTGGCTATAATTTGAGGGAACCTCTTTCCATGTTCATCACTCATATATCTTTCATTCTCTGAGAAGAAGGACAGATGAGAATGAAGAAAGGGAATCTTCAGTGATCTATTTTATCCGAGGTCTTGGTAGCACTTGATTAGGCTCTCCAATATACGGTCTCGCTTGCCCCCTTGGCGTTTTTGCAAAATTCCTTTGCATACATCTTTGAATGCCTGCCAGAGCGGTAGCTCAATTTTATCCATTGTCGCCTCGAGGTCCTCAACTATAAGTTGACGAATCTGAGGCACTAGGTACAGGCCTTCTTTAATCTTTGCCTCACTTATTTAAGGGAAAATCGCCTCGAGGTACTGAAATCATGTCTTTTATGTTGCAGTGCTTTGGTAAATTGTTTCATTAGGCATAGTTTTATATAAAGTAATGGCAAAATTATTTTCTCCTTCTTAACGTGTAGCTCATAAATTACATTATGGAATCCAGGCGTCTTCTTTTCCGAGGGGACCATTTGAGCGTACATAATGTTCGATCTGGCTCTACTCTCACCGTTACAAAGAAAGAGCATAAACTTGCTGTCTCCAGTTTGCAGCCCATTAAGTAGGGCTACGGCTTTCAAGGTCGCAAATCTCAGCTTTTCATGCTCTTTGTAACTTATGCAGGGTAGAATAAAAGCAGTGTTCTCATATCTCTCTCTCAAAATGACTGAGTGAGCAACTGAAGGCATGGATTTCCAAATGTAGAATAGAACCACTTTTATGCTGTAAAGGGATGTATGTATAAATAACCTCCACTCATTTGGTTCATAGGGCATATCAATGGAATTGAATAGGCATCTGATATCATTCCAATAATTCAAATTGTTTTTAAATGTGGAGAATTGCTGTAGAACTGCAAAACGCTTCCTAAATATTGTAATTCGAGCATGTTCATCCAAATGGTTCTATTGTTGCAGAGGTGAGGTAATGACTTAATTATGATGCTTAGTAAGTGTTAGATCACGAACTATATTATTAAGTTCCTATTGAGTGATGAGGTGTGGTTTCTTGTCAGATTCAAGCTGTGCCACATATGATGATGTATCTTGAGATTCTGAATCATCTGAGTTGCTCGTCTCACTTGGTCGATTAGAGGGTGTTGAGGGTAAATTAATCGAACTTTAATGTCTAATCAGGCGAATAGCAGGCTGAAGATTTGAAATATATGATAGATATTACTGGTTGTGATCACTTACAGAAATAGTGAATAACAACATAATATGGATTTTTATTTCTTTAATTGATACACCTTTCGAAAATATATTAAAGATCAGGTAAGAAAGCACATTGAAGACCCACCTGGGGAAGTTTTGCATACTCTAGGCATTTTAGCTCTTTTCCTGTAAAGAAAAAATATTGTAGTATGTGTAAAGAAATAGTAACAGCAACCAAGGATTAAATAATAGAGCAAAAACACGAAGCTCTATAGTAATTTACAAAATTTGCAATCGTTACGTAAGAGTTAACAAGAATTTGGACCCATATAACTAAAAAAATATTCCCTCTACTTTCATAAATTTCATAGCTTTGTTTAAAAAATAGCTTAGAAACACCCTATTAAAATTATAGAAAAATCCGTTTATAACTAAAATATCTGTCTGTTTTGGCCCAATCCTGTTTGCATTCAATCCCTACGGAACCATCAGTGAATTTAACTTAAGTAGGGTGTTAATTTACGACAAACTGCAGGGTTGCAGAAAGAGATGGATGTTTTATTCGTAATTTACGTAAAATATATCCCTAGAAAAAGTATTGTAATTTCTGTATTTTTTAATTGTTGTTCAGTAAGATCAGTTGCCTGAGTTAATGATAAATTCATACCTTCTGAAGCGGACATTTGTCTAATTCCAAATATTACAACTTTATATTTGAAATAATAAACAAGCTGGTGGTCACTTTAGTCATTAAATGAAAGACGACGCCTTCATCAAGATATGTATATATATTTAATGAAAGTGAAAGTTACAGCCATCAAGCATTACTCGCAAATGCCTCCTCTTGTCTGAGGTGTTGGATTCCGAATTACACAGTCGATTAAGCATTGTTCTTTAAGTAATCCTCATCGCACATTCTGGCGTTACCTGTGTCGTGCACACGGCGCTCGTCTCATCTCTCTTCGATATTCTGCCTTTTTATCAACTTAGCAGATTCATCTGTATTCAGGCAACTTTTACCCAATTCGCCTGTTTATTTTTCCTCCCATTTCGGATAGACTCGTCCCAATTCAACACTTTTATCACAGCAGATAGAAATATTTGACCTTTTCGATATAATAAATGCACTGTATATTAATTCAGAAACTATGCTAGATTTCTGCTTCGAAAGGACGCTTCTTTCAAATTTTACACACTTCACAAGATGTATTTCTTAAATTCGTAAGCAGAACAATAACACATTTACTCCTAAAATATACAAGATTTCTTTAAAACTACAACATATGCGAACTTCTTACTTATTTACCAAATTTGCCATACGTCCTTTGCCACACCCGATACATATACGATAGCATTTTCCCCTGTACCAAACAAACTCTACATACAAGACACTTTCGCTGCAGTTAATATAACTTCGATAAAATACATAGTATTTTATACTCTTTCTGATGAGATCATAACTTTCTTTCATAGCTTTTCCCTTTCAACATTTTTCTTCTGTCTGGTTGATTTATTGATGGTATAAAGAGTCGGTGACAGCATCATTGAAAGTTAGCAGCTGAAAGGCTCACTCGATGCACTGATTTCAGCTTAGCTAACAGCATTTCATTTAAACTCCTCTGTTTCCTATCCCATTTAGTTCCCAACCTTTTCTTGCTTTTTACAAAACTAACCCCCTGTTAGGTGTTTGTTTGTGGCTTGTTCAGATATATATTAACATGAAGAACTCCTCCATTTTTTTATGATTAGGGTATGTTAATGGCTCATGAGAGTAATGATATGTGCTAGTAATGAAACACTTAAATGGAATATGTTATTCGTGTATTCATGAGACCATGAATATGTCTGCTAAATTGAAAACTTAAGACTCCGCAACACCTCACCGAGAAAATGTTGGTGCAGTATAGGCCATATATAAATCAAGAAATTTTGCTTTGATGGGCCCATAATGCTAACCTTATAATCATATTCCTTTTCGCCCGTTGCTTCATTTGCCCCTAGACTCTGCATTTTTCTCAAAAAAGAAGTATCAATTCATTCTGTATAGATTCGATGGCTTTCAGAAATTGCTTTTATCTAGCTATATACTCCTGCCTTCCGTGTCCCCTCTATTCTTATCTTAGGTATGCAATCAAACAATTTATTTCGTCTCCCTGAACACTAATAGTAAGAATTCGTATTATTTCTCATTGATAATAATGCTCTTATTTTTTGTAGAAAACAAACAAAAATAACTTTAACCGGAATTAAAACTTCTTCATTTACACATGCAATCGACAAGATCACCTAAAGACAATATTTGAGATATTAAAATTTTGCATGATTAAAAGTGCGGACGTATATTCCGCAGTCATTGTAGGGTCCCGGTTTTACAACTATACCTAAACAATTAGATTTGGGGATGAAATAGCCTTGGAGATTGATAATATGTATTTTAGATTCAAGTTTGATTGTGAAAGCTAGAAAACGAATAAACTACCTCAACTATCTACATATATTGCATGCAATTAAATTAGTGTTATTGATACGAGAACCTTTTAAAACAACTCTTGAGTCGACCTTGAGGAACGCTATTTCATTTTAGGCAATTCATCATATCCTATATCTATTAACGCTATTTACATGCTTATTCATCATTTTACTTCAAGGGAATTTTAATTTTGCGACTGCTGCTAATTTGGATCGCTTAGTGGTAAATGACGCTATTAAATAATCTAAGCTATATTGAGTCCTTTCTCAGGACCTTTCGAAAGGGATCATTGTCGGCCCTAATGCAGGCTAGAAAGCACTTTCCTTAGGGTTTCTAACCGGCTTAGAAGCTTTAATAAGGTGGAGTGTAAGATCCTAACCCCATATGAGGGTTCTTTCTCCTAAGCCTAAGTGTCTGTGCTGCATACTCTTTCTCTATCTTGCATCGAGGAGTCATGTATAGTTTGGGGGAATATGCTGTACCCGCGATTTTGAGGAGTGCCTTGCCTTGAGTCCTAAAGCTGCCGAGGTAAGTTGCCTTAAGTGTAGGTGTAGGTGAGGTTCTCTAAAATTGCTCGCTCTCCGAGGGGCAACTTTGCGATCTATAATTCTCCCACACATTTTAAGCTCTACTAACTTTGCCACTGTCCTTACGAAAGTCCTGTCATAAACGTTCTGGTAGAGCTGCCTTCAGTTTTTTTCGCAAGTTTGTTTAAAATTATATACACTTATACTATTTTACCACAAATATGTGCCTGCGTGCATCAACGCCACTATAATTACCCGTCCTTGACGCCGAATAACTAGCCCACTAAGGTTTCGTCCTTGGACTAAAATCCCCAATTACTCCTACTCTAAAAAAATCCCTCCACATTTATCATGCAACGTATAATCGATTTTCTCCTTTGTCAACAATTTATCTCTTAAATACTCATTCACGTAATCAACCTACCTCTTTTTGCGCTCTTCCAACTATTCTAACAAGATTGAACTCGGCCTCATTTATTGTCATTTCAAAGATCTTTCTAACCATTCTTCTTATATGACCATAAAACCTCAAAACTTCATTCATAACCTTCTATTTCACTATATTCATATCTTAATCTAGCAATCTTCAGCATATATACCCCTTTGCACACCTACTATTGCTTTCACTTTATAGTTATTGTTTTTCTTCCGTTATGTCATTTCAAAACACCATCTTTGGTAACGATGTAAAATATTTTTCAGAGCCACTGTCGCATGAAAAACCTCCTAAGTAATCTTTGGGTTGGAAACGTTAACAGGCATTTAAGAAAATCACTATGCTATGTCTGTCCAGGAGTTTAGGGCGTTTGATGAGGCCGTCGAGTTCCCCGGCATGCCCATTGCCCATAACTGGACCTATTTCTCGAATTTCTGTCGGTTTTCAATGCTACATTCTTCCCCTATTGACGAGTCACTTTGAGTCTGCTCTGAGAGAGAAGCAATATTTTTAGAACCGCTACAAGCGCCGCCCAAATTATTTTACCTCGTGTGAATTTCGTTGAGCAAGCGCCATGTTCCGTTATTTTTATAAGCACCCTCGCACTTTCTTGGCGATCATGCGTGTCTTCACTCGAAAGGAAAACCTTCCTGACGCGTAATGAAGCATGTCAAAATAATTAGGGGTAAATAAGTAGAAGACTTATTCCTATCATCCATCATTATAGGGAAAGACGTAGTGAAAGCTCTCGCAACTACTTCCCCCGCATTCTCATAAGGGATGCTGCTTCTCCAGAATATTAATCACGCCACAAGTCGCCAAAGTTTTCTACCCTAGACTTCTTCTAGATAAGTGGATAATCCTGTAACTATATTTATACGCTAATTAAGCTGCAATCCACTCTAAGTTCTAGTAGGGATATCTCTCCTGGTCCGGGCGATATACCTTACTCCCCCCTTCTCCATATGCTGTGTATTTCTTTTTTCAACAGGACCTGAAAAAGCTTATCTTCTGAGAAACTTTGCTCTAAGCCTACCTTGCATATTTTTTTCAAAGTTCGGGATAAGTGAGCGAACTGCCTCGTGCAGAGTGTGGCTTTCTCAAGTTCCATTCCATGTTGGATGGTCTTTTTCAGTGTTTTCTCTGATGATTTCTTTCGTATGAGTACATTGACACGCTATATTTTTCATTTTAATAAGCCCTACCATACTGACTGTCCAGACTCTATTATGGATACCCTTCATGCTGAAGGCGCAAGGGAAGCTTCCCAATATATATTTTAATGAGTTCTTCCGAGATCGTCGATTAACACTTAAGGGTGAGTGGGTGAGCCTAATCCGGGCGAATTAGGGGGGGGGAGGAATGGTGTCCTGCAGACAAGTTTCTGTTGTCTTAATCGCTTTGATGTAAACATGAGTGGTATTGCCTATGCGTTGCTAAAATAAAGCTTTTCAATATCTATCGGTACGGCTCAGATACGATTCTTGGATTGATGAATGTATCTATCTTTTTTCATTCTAAACTAAGCTATAGATGTTAGATGGACTCATCCGTAGGAAAGAATTAATTGCGAAAGGTGGATTCCAATTACCACCCCATTTACCGCATGAGGAGTCGTGTCTTCCACAGATACCTTATAGACAGCCAACACGTCGATGCATCGCATATGCCACTCTCTTATATCCCACAGACTGAATGCACTATGCGCTTATACAGGGAGAGGCAACGTCTAATTTTGTCTGTGACATTTCTATTGCGGGTGTGAGACTCCGAAATTGCTAAATGCATTTCGCATTTAAAGCTAGAAAATTCCTTCGAATATTTTTCAATTCTCGGGTGAGTCGCAGTAATGCTTCTGTTCTTGACTTTACCCCAGATAATACCAAATTTGCTGGGTTTTTAGGTATGCAGTTGTTACTGGAAGTGAGCGAGCTGACAAGAGAGCAGGCTTTATACACAGTCAGCTACCGGAGCAGTGTTTCCCTGATATTTACTCTGACTAACTGGCTTGGATCAGAGCAGCACAACGGGTTGCATGGCAAAGAAGATTGGAAATGATAGAAGAAAATTGACAGTAGAGTGTCATTGCACTTCAACTAGTCTCGTTGCATCACACACCAATAACGGCAAACTATCAGTATATTTTTGTCATCTTTGTGTCGTCACATTGGTTGGTGGCCGAAAAACGAAAAACAAACTTTGGAAACTGAATCTGATCCAGAATCCCAAATCTGAATCCTAGCTTGCTCAATGATGCCATAATTTAATGAAAAAAAAATAAAAAAAATATATATATAGATATATGCGATCCATAAATATATTGCACTTGAACCGAAATAAATGTATAATATATAGGCGGAAGCATATGCATAGAATTCGCAATCTGTATTAAAAAATGGATATTTGCATCTCTTAGAAAACCAAAGTTAAAATCAGGAGTTTTAATTAATGGCTTTAATCTCCAATCAAATAAATAGATGTATTAGGGAATTGGATTGAATTGAACCCCAAAACATGCATGGGGTTGATACACAGCCTGAGAAGTCAATTTTTAAAATACGTAAGGTAATTTGTATGGAATTTTAAACTATATACCAGGGTTATGAGTTTTATTATCACTTGATCCAACATTATCTGTACACACATAGCTGATAAATCAAGCACATCAGCGCATCTATAACTAAAGATTAGAAAGTGAGAAAGGAAAGCGAATAATATAAGATAAGAGAAGAAGCGGAAGAGTTTATTGATAACTCGTAAAGGAGAACAATATATGCAAATGAAAGTAATTAAAAAAGTATTAGTAATACTTTAGCAAACATATGGTAATATACCGTACAAAATCAAAAGGTTTCAAGGTTTTAAATTGTAAAATTGATTATACTCCTAAACACTCCACAACAACAATCTGCTTAAATAAATATAACAAGTAAGAGATTTTTATACAATAAACTACCAATACCAAATAAACACCAATTTGCAATATACGCTAAGCAAATATCTCAATTATAAATCCTTCGGTATTCTGAAGTACTTATTTGAATTTAATATAATTTCAAATCGAGTATAAGAAAGACAGCTTCTTTAATATAAAAGATTTCGTTCAAATAAAGTTAAATCTTTGAAAATGAAATTAAAATTTATTCCTGGCTAATGGTCTCAATAGCAGAAAAAACAAAGATCGCAAAACTCATTCCAATAGCAAAGGCGATAACCCTTTTTTAATTAAAACCTGTGAGATGATTTCAGTAATTTAATGAGATCAACAGAGATCAACATTTTAATCATATCTAGTGAAGTAATGATTAGGCAATTGCAGGGAAAAAACGATCTGGTTTTTATGTTCTTACCTTGTACCACGAGAGTGAAATGGTACAAAAAGTAAATGAATTTGAATTAAATCAGGCAGTTGAAAGCCAAAAGGCTAATTTGTTCATGGAAGTTTGGTTTATCACACGCTTAATTAAAATGAACATAATATTCAAATCAAAATATAATGTAAGTACTTTCAAAGTAATTAACTACCATACTTGTTAGTGATACACATAAAATTAAGTCTGCCTTCTCGCTTAAAGATTTCGTGGAAAATACAAACTAAAACTTGTAAAGTTGTACTGTAAGTTTTTAATCTGAGTTAAAGATTTCAATAAAAGTAGCAGAGGGCTAATTTAAATAATAGCTATATTTATTTCAGTACCAGAGGGCCAAAAGGCAAATCTAAACCATGAGAGATACTCTGAAAAATTTGAAATCATGAACGTATTGTTCACAACCAATAAACTTATATTCAATTATTTGTAGGAAAATTGTACCTTTTATATTTAATACATTTTCATTTCTTTCATGGAATAGAAAGGATAATTTTACGAATTAAGTTTTAATGATTAAGCAAATCAAGATGAATTCCAAATCTTAGCTCAGGAATGGAACGATTAATAGATCATAAATTGATATCAAATTGAGCTGACGACCAACAGATTAATTCGGACAGCTAAGAGCTTGAAAGCAAACTCGGCGCAGTGTCAAATAGAAAATCCCTTTCAAGAACAAATTCAGAATAAGAACCAGCATTACCTCTGATGTTTTTTAAGTTAAATTTTAAATTAAAATTTAGCGAATCAACCCATATTTTCTCTTTAGTCTAGTGCTTTCAAAAACTTACAAAACAAATTATTCCGAGGTTGAAATTTTCTAGGGAAAGAAATTTTTGCTATCGCAGGTAAATCTTTTATTTACCAGTAAACCTGCATTTATATTGACTTCTCGGTTATCTAGAGCAAATATTGAGTTAAAATTTATATTAAGTACCCAGTTTGATATTTTAAAGACCAATAAATTAGCCGAGTAGATACCGACCTATTTCTGCGTTAAGGAATTAATTTTGACGGCCGTCAAAAGCTTGTATAAAGGAAGAATAATATCTATCGAGTTTGATAGGAACAAACAGTTTACTTATTTATGTATGCTAGAACCATAATCACCTTTTAATTAGTTGCAGCACATTTTTTTTTTCCATTTTGACTAGGTTTAAAATTTTACCACCTGTCGTAATTTTTTGGACGATTAACATTACCAATATGCATTACCTTCTATTTTTCCAAGTTGAATCGCATCTAACATATTTTCTATCTTTTGACTACGCTATCACATAATTAATTTAATATTCACAATGACTGACATTTTCCGCAATGTTGAGAAATTAAAACGCAACGCCACCCAGAGGGCCAAGCGTACATATATATTAAAATCCCTCTTCAGAGAGAGCGAGAGAAAAGAACGAGAAATTGAGGTGCGTGAGAACGGTAGGCGTTTTACTAACAGGCAAACTGCGGAATAGCACTGATCGCCCCGCCCGGTGGGTAGTCGACTCGAGATGCCCGTCCAAAGGAAGCCGCCAAGGGCCATTAAGCAGCACTAATAATAAACTGGCCCCAGTGAATTTTAGGAAGAAATCCACCTAGCTGACGGTTTGAACAACTCACTAGGCAAAACTCCCAGTTAATCGCCGTACTCAAAAGATCCGATTACCTACGAGGTCAGAAGGCCCGTGGTTAGAGCGCCAAAGAGCGGCGTGAGAACAAAAGACCACTGAGGAGAAATAGTGGGACGGTTGTCTGTGCCTTTCCTTCAGAAGCAGTCCTGGGCTCCGCAGTGTTACCCCTCCTCCCTCCTCGCGCTCTCCTCAGTAGCAATACCCCGTCCCCCTTAGTTGGGGCCATCCGCTGGCTATAAATAAGCCCCGTAAGGAAGGAAACAGGTTTATTTTTTTAGAGACAATAGAGGATTTGAATTTTGTGATCAGTCCATCGCACAGTTCCTGACTTGACCTCTAGGATTTAGAAGTCCGTCTCGTCTTCGTATTCGTGCCATACCATTCATTTCTTGCAGACTTAGCAAGAGGTCTGGCTGGATCAAAATTTCTAAGTACCAAACAGGAATTTCGAGAGCTAGATAAAAGAAGTTTTCAGCTCACTCTCGATGGACCAAAATGTCGAAATCTTATTAATTTTGAAAGCAGAAGAATTATTTCCCAAGGAAGTTACCTTTAATTACTGTTTGGATCACTCTATAAAACAAAAACCAGTTTAGTAACTCTGCGAAGTAGACGAGGGTACAAGAAGAACTCGAGAGCTTCAAAGAAGAGTAGTCCTTGAGCCAGAGAGCACAACCGCTCTCTCCAACGAATGACCTGCTGTTGATTAAGATAAAGTAATCCCAACAAGTGCTTATTAGCTCAGAAGTATAAGGTGGTTGTTTAGACTTATAACTGGATTGATAAAATCCTAAGAAGAGATCGACATTGGTTTCTACTGTCACCGTGACAACCATCCACTCCCACTCAATTCCCACACCCTTCAATGTTATAACAGGACACCTAAATTTCCCCTTCATCGTGAAGTCTTGAATTTCCCGAAGACTTGCTAAAAATTCCATTATAGCGACATCCATCAACCTCTGTTCTGATCAACGTCATGTAAGTCCGAATGACTATATATATTTGTTTGGGTTAATTCGAATTTTTAAAACTGTCACAAGCTAACTGACGGAGAAATATTAATCCATGACTTCTGTAATATTTTAGTGAGATTAGGAAAATTAAATGGTGGGTGAACTGTGTAACTTAGAGGCCTCCAGAAAGTAGCTATCAGGCAATTGGTTTGTTTACGTGAAGCCTACTATTATTTGATCAGAGCTCTCGTCAGGAGTAGGCTAATATTCAAATCGTGCGAAACAAGTTAAAATGAGAGAATTTCTTGTAAATATAAATATTTCAATTAATTGCTAAATTAAAAGATATATATTTTGATTAATTCTTGGTGTTTTACTGGATCCTTTCGTGCTGACTGACTATTTCTTCAAACTGATTAAACGCTGTGGTACTCTCATTATTCAGTATTTAGACTCCTGTAGACGAATTCGAAGTCCACTCAGCGAATATAGGAATTATTTCTCTTCCTAATTGGTGTCAGACTGGCTAGTTAAAAGTCAATAAGTCAATAAATACTTTGACAAAAAGGGATTGTATCGGAGTAAATATTCAATGGCCAACAGTGAAAGAATAATTCTCCGACAAAAGTGGGAAGCGAATTCCTCGACACCTAAATATCTTGTTTTCTATCATTATTTTCTTGTAAATTTGAGCCAATAATTTGTGTCAAGATAGTTTGCATAACTAAAAAATACCAAAGTTGGAAAATAGTTCCGTAAAGAACGCCGCAAGCAACCAATTCCAAACCTGAACTATTTTTTTTAATAACAACGCTCTCCCTACTGTTTTTCACCCAGACGGTAAACCCATTATTTTTTTGAAGCTCATAAATCGGCTCTTTAAAATTTAACACTTGTCCTCTATGTGAACAGATATCAGAGGCCGTTTTGAAGTAGAAGTAAAACAAAGCTACAGCTCGATTTTGGCCAAACCTTATGATCAATCGCAAATAAATCGACTAAAGGTGTTAGGTTGAGCATTTGCTATGAGCCATTTATTAATTAGTTACCCACTTCCAAACTTACGCATCAGGGGCCACAAATTGTTTCATCTACAGATCTCTCGGTCTGTTCTTGTGGTTTTCTGATGCACAACCTGATTTGGGGTGGGAGATCAAGAAACTTGATACTTGAAGCGTGCAAGAAGATCCTGCTTTCAGGTAATGACAAATTTATATGTCAGAAACGGGTTTATTTGAGAGGATGGAGCCGTTAAGTTACCGTAAACCTCATCGCCATAGGCCTAACTACTTTTCTTAGAACGTCTGAACTGTATCTACAATAGTGAACGTTGTTTGACAACTAACTAGGGTGGGATAAAAAACTCAGCTTATTGGACTTCCTGTTAATTTCCAAAATAAGACAACCTAAGTTTGGCCGACCAATTTTTAGACGTGGGGCTACCCCTGTACACTTTCACGTTCTAAATAGTCGAGAACAATAGTTCATTTGCTGTAGAATCTCTGGAACAAAAATTAAGGCGATAAATAGTCAATGTAATACCATCCAGGCTGGCATCCTAAGCAACAAGCCTGAGAGGTAAACTAGATTTCGAAGACAATTTAATTAGCATTACCGCGGTTATTTTTAAAGCAGCAAACATTGAATAGTAGCACAAAAGGGAGTGCAGTAGGGCTGATATTTGGATGATTGTCTACAATCCAATTCCACTCTCCGGAGGTGGAGCTATGAGTATAAACAAGGATAGGCTAGAAGAAAACTTGAATAGAAAGAAAATTTCAAAATTTTTAAAGAGCAAAGATTATTACGCATCCTGAGGTGGGGGGGTCCCAAAGATAAATTGATAGATATTTTGGAATTAGCCCTTTCTTCGGTTAATAACATAGAATTGAATATTAAGAAAAGGTTTAAACATTACTGGATTCAAGATTCTGTCTCACTTTGTCTTTTTAAATATGTCCTGGTGATGTTAGAAGATTAATGGAGAAAAAGGTATGGTTAAATGGTTCCAAACTGCTAGTATATAACCTCCACTGCATTAAACATTATGAACGTGGATCCAGGTGGTACCTCGTTTAACTAAGACTAATCTTAATGTTGGATATGAGTGAACGGAAGAAATGAGAGTAAACTCGTTGGAAGTTTAGCAGACCATATTTTCTTTCAGGGGAATCAAGGTTTGTTCAATTTTTTAATAATAGACGGGTATGGGTTTGGAAATTTATCACACAAGAGTTTACAATAGACATTTTAAAATCAGCGGTGAACTATGTTGGCTTATTTTTGATGCCTTAAACAAATTGACATGTGGATGTTAAGATTTGTTTGAGTGTGTTGGCAATATGAACTCGGAGAAATGGATGTATATCACTAAAGTGTGACTTCTAATGTGTTTCAAATAGACAACCTAACAGTGCAGCTGCAACCGAATATGTCCTATCCGTTTATTTCTGCCTACATTCCACCGTAAACCGAATTTGACGCCGGTAAATTTCGTCGCATCGTAAAATGGTTGCCTAAACCTTTTAAAATGTTCGGGAATTTGAAGGGTAGATATCCTTTGTGGACAGACTGCTCAATTAGGTCCAGAGGAAAAGTCCTTGCCAATATCCTGTAGTTAGGTATCGCAAATGTAGGTGAGTTCAAACAACAGGGGTCGAGAGCCGCTTTACTTTTCTGTTTTTAATTTACCTCTGTGCTCTCTGGTAGTAAGTTGTCGGTGACCTCCATGGTAGTGATCACTTTCCTATTTAAATATTATTTTCCGTAACCTTGACACCTGGAGGCTGCTTCAATGGCCATGCTTATTCTTCCAAAGCTTTCACAACGCCTGAAGTATTGCTTTCGGACTTTTTGGAGCATGTTTCGTTTCACGCTGGATGTGTACCTCTGTATACTAATGGCTCCAATTGGCAGGAGGTAGTCGGTTTTTACGCCTATTCCCTCTGTGCTTTAGCAAATCACAACGCGACCTGAGTGCTCTTGGGGCATTGTATTCTTCACACACCATTGTTCGTAGTATCCTGACGCCACAATGCCGCAATCTGGGTGGATACGTGAGTTTTTTCTGTTGGGTTTCTGGACATGTGGGAATTACAAGAAATAATCAGGACAATGAGGTCGTTAATGGGCCAGTGAGGACAGGGCGACCCCATCAGCGTTTCCTTTTTTCTCACACCGACCACATGGCAACACTCATGGCAGCCTGGCTAATACTTCCCAATGCCTCAACTGCTTCATGCCAATTTCTTTCATCTTCGAGGTGGGTACACTAGCGAGATGCACCAGGATTTGATGGAGAGCCTGACCAGACCTTATTATTAAGATTGCGTTGCCCCTCAGACTGTTTGGAGCATTCTTGTTGAATGACCTTGGATGTGTGATCTTCACGCATGTTACTTGACCACATA
This sequence comes from Ceratothoa steindachneri, assembly GCA_963969495.1. Taxonomy (NCBI): domain Eukaryota; kingdom Metazoa; phylum Arthropoda; class Malacostraca; order Isopoda; family Cymothoidae; genus Ceratothoa; species Ceratothoa steindachneri. Next base: position 15,047,440 of record OZ018328.1, read on the forward strand.
TTTGTACCTTCGGGGTCACTACAGCTTTTCCGTTGTACTCGGGGCGGCTTCGTGTATACTAACTTACGGACTTTCTCAGATTTTGGAGGAGACTGGCCTCCACCATTTCATTTTACTCTCTTTGTTTTAGGTCGCATGTGCCTTCACCAGTGAAAGCGCGCCCCCTGAGGCCAGGGCGTTTTTCCATCTTTTACTTAGTTTTTCTTATTGTTTTGTCCTTTTTCTTGTTTGTTAACCTTTTTTTATTTTTGTTATTCCGTTATGATTTTTTAATCATCCCTATTATTAAACTGTAATGTGAAAATTGAGACTTTTTCCCTATTATACAGTCGCCAGAGGGGCTCTTTATATAAATTAATGGGAGAAAAACACAGGTGGTATAAAAGTTCTTCCTTAGCAGAGTCAACTCCCTCAATTAAACCCAATAGAATCTTTGTGTATAACTCGCCATGAATTTACAGAAAAAGCAAAAAAAACAACAAGAGAGGAACAACTCAAGAATTGTTAGTTGTCATATTCCAAACCAAATCAGAAATATCAAAGAACTCATTAGTTTTATGCTTAGGGGATTTGAGGGTCTGAAAGCGGCTAAAAGACGTTTACAATGTAAATTAAGGTACTTTCCTTGTAAAAAAGTTAGTTAATTCTATAAATTAAAAAATAAATGTATTTCATTGAATACCTTAGTGTCTTTTAAATACAGGTATGTCTATGTATCTTCCATACCTTGCCACTTCCTGTATCTCTACTATTTTCTTTGTAAATGTCTCCTTACACACCTTACGTCGCTTTAAATTGGGAAAAAATTTTATTCAATGAATCGTATCTTTTAGTGTGCGGTGTCTCTAATTAAATTCCTCTCTATGCATTGATATCTTCAGCTTCTAAGATAGCTTGGGCCAAATTTATATATTTTTAATTAGTAATGAATTTGTGTTTAAACTTTGCTTGTCCCTTCAAATGTGGCTGAGATGATTCATTTTAAACTTACAAGATTTGAGCAGAAGAAAATAAGTGCAAATTAAATAAATTACAGGTCTATATATATATTAAATTTCTTTTTGTATGCTCCCCGATTTTGCAGTCTGTTACTAGATCATAAACTTTAGTAAACCTTAATTGCTAGTTTCATTATGAATATATCTTCTTTTACATTTAGTTTCAAATTTCAGTGTATTTTTCTCCTTTAGAAATTTGATTGTCTCATATCATAGGCCGCTTCTTTGTGGGTGAAAGTCTATTTTATTTGGGCCAATTAACGCTACCTAGCTAGTCCCGATCAACCGAACGTTTGAACTTAAAGGGAAAGGAGGATGGAATAAAAGAGCAAGGGACTGGGTGAAAAGGTCTTAGGCGAGTTTAAATAGAGACATCAGCGGTTTAGCCTTGCTCAAGTACTGTTTACTATGGGTTGAGAGAGAAGGGCTAACTGAGGGACCTCAGGGATTTAGGAGTCTCTCAACAGGTGTGTCATGGTTTACGAGTGAGTACGTATGTACGTTTGATTCGTACACGAGTTAATACGTTCCACTTTTCTCTAAAAGTGCTCTAATTTAATTCTTTAAACAGGGAGCCTTCGTATTATGATATATCTATTGCCATTTGCTGCGTTCGAGGATCTAATTAAACAACTCCAATAAAATATACTTTTGATCACATAAAAGAACGAAATATTTAATCTTTAAATACACTAATTCTATAGCAAGAGGGACTAATAAAGACTAATAGTACAAATTAATAATACTAGATGGTTCATGCAAAAATCACTTCTAATACACGAGATTTAAGCTAAATTAATGCTAGTTCCAAGGTTATTTGAAATTGGAATAGTCTGGTTACGACTATCAGGTTGTTATAGTTTTGTTAGGAATACAATTTCGCATGGAATGGGAAATAGCAAAAATGAATAAATTTTGTATTTGTTTTCCCTTTAACTTACAGTGTGTTGACAGTTGGGTGACCTTGAAAGTGAGCCTCCTCCGTGAGGTCAAGCGAGCTTGACTGGGAAGAACAGTGAGCCTGTTCATAGATTTTCTGCCAACGAAGATTTAGGCAGCAAGATTTTCATTCTAAAGGCTCTCACAACCTCCTATGTATATATTAACGGACTACACGACCAGTCTCTTAAATTACAAAATCTTTGCGAGAGACTTCGAAGGGGCTTTGGGCAGCGGAGAAAAGGTGGGGGGGGGCGGTAAAGTCTTGGCCCAATGCGGAGTGTAACGGTTGACGCTGTATAAACAAACTAGCGTCTGCTTGCTCTCGTTATGTTCATTAATCCAAAGGTGTTTATGTATGACTGGATGGGTTTTCAAGGGAAATGTATATTAATTGGACACCAACCACCGCACGTTCTTCCCCCAAACAGTTTTTGTCCGGGTAGGGTTCAATGGGTGGCAGAGTTGGGATCAATGGTTGTCCAAAATAGAAAAATGGGTTTTCAGAAAGGGATCAATTGTGTTCAGTAATGGCTCAATGGGCATGTCAGGAAGAAGTCATAGCGTTGAAGGAAGAGTTCTTGAAATTTTAAGGAGCGGTCAGACTACACGGAATGCGCGAGACGTAGCTTTGCCTCCAAATATTGCTTTGGGCAAGGGAAGCTTCACTGGGTGTTATAGGCGGCGCGATAAATATTACGGAAGTGATGAATAGGTAACCAAGGAAGACATAATTGTTTATGTTAGATGGCTCAATACCTGATACGGGATTACTCGGCGCGTTAGTGGGGCGTGCTCTATAAGTGATTAAGGAGGGCTCAGATGATTAATGCAACGCCATTTTTTTTGTTTTAAAGTTCGTTTCCTTGAGCCATATGCATGGGTGCCTCCCTCAATTAATACCATAGCCTATATCTTTGCGATTAAAATAAACGGAGCGAAACAGAAAACAAACACACCTCAAGTCAGTAACAAAGCCCAATAAAGAATAAACTAAAAAGGTCTACTCAGGCACCGAAAAGAGGCGCGCTTATTTCACGCCTTTCCTGTAAGACACTGGTCAATAACTACATCAAAGAAATGTAAGATTTGTACCAGATCCAGTGAGCATCACTTAGGCCATAGAGTGTAGCAGAAAGGGCCAGGCAATGTTTTGGCAAAATAAAACAAAAACTTTTGCTTACTGTCATAGAGAGATACGTGGATCAATAGTTGTTCGATTAAACCATTTAGGGTTGTTATCTAGAACACACCAAAAAGGACCGAAACGTCACTTATCTATAAAGTAGGTGACGTAGGAAACGAGAATTACACTTAGGACAAATCAATTCGTCAGGCTCTCTTCCTGTCCTATAATCGGAGAAAAGGCTAAAAATAAACAAATATGTTCGAATATTATTGCGTATGGTGTTGTTTACGCTAAATATGATAGTAGCACGCGCTCATAGTGATATTAAAGTACAAATCGTGGTTTAAAGAAAAAATTAAAAGGTGGCATCAGACTTTTGGCCGTGAGTTTATCTTTAGGTAAGTCAAAACCAAAGGATATTATATACGTGAAAATAATGTGAAAATGAGGGCAAAATAAGTATTAGACCTTCTTAGACCTAGCTAACACTTTTAAATTTGAAAGCATATATCGCGTACATAAAGTTTTAATAATTAGTTTGAGGTTCATTTGCATCTATCTCAATCTTAAATCATAGCGGCACGAATTCGATTAACTCTCCTACGGTTTTAAGTACTATTTTGGCCTAGCCTCATTTGTATAACGGTCTGTATTTCTACTTTATCTGAAAATTCGGTTTTTGTATTTTAGATTCCCAAATATTCAACAATCTTGTAATATGATTTAGATTTGGCGATTGACGAGAGTGGTCGAAGTCGTCGAGGGATGTTATAAAAATATTTCAGTCGTGTCCATAAAATTAATATATTTTTCATGTTAGCAAATTAATAAGAGTAAACAATGGGTGCATTTTGTTTTAGTATGTTTGTATCTTAATTTGAAATAGAAAGCAAAATATTAGATCTTTTAAACTATTTTATTAATAAATAGCTAAATTATGAGCGTAGTTAATTTTTAAAATGATGTCCCTTCTCCTTTAGGACTACATCAATTCGCTTAGACATGCCGGAGACCAAATTTGTGATGATATTTTGAATGATATTGCTATATTTTTATTTATTAATCTTCCATGACTGCTCTCAATCCTATGGCTTCTGTTTAACAACCGCCAGGTTGATTATCTTTACTGAGTTGGCTCAAACTGATCTATGCTTTCCATTTCTTAGAAGATGCGTGATCAAGTTGAAAGGTACAGTGATGATCCCAAATTTGATCCTGAATTGTTGGTAACAAAAAAATTATTTTAAGTAAGTTTTGGTACCATTTTTAGTTCAAAGAAGTAATTTTGGGGGAAATTGTTAGTGTTCCAGTTCCCTTAGATAAGAGGCAGCCCAAGACATGAAGTGTGACCAGATACTTCACCATGAGCACGACAAAGGACTCGTAAGAGCGCTCTACTTTTCTCCTAGCGAAGGATCATCCAGAAGCTGCAGCAAAGCAGAAGAGAGTAAGATCAGAGAATATCACTTTGGGCTGGTCTTCTCTAGTCCATTTAATATATTTTTTACAAAATTGGAGTCTATCCATAAGGTTTTTCTTGGTAAATTGAGGCTTGTTCGCAGCCCATCTCGACGTTATACACTTGTAGAATAGTCTTCGCCTATTTGTGCGCTTAGACGCGTTCCATTTGCCTCTTTGCAAACGTGAGCAAACTTGCAACTGGAAGCAACCTATCCTTTAGCTTAGATCTTTACAGGAAGAGATTTTTTAGTTTATTCGAAACTCATGGACTTACAAAGGACATATTTACGGGAGTGTAAGCAGTCTTTTTCATGTCATTAATGATCTTTATGTTAATGCTCCTAGATGCAATACCCTTACAACTATCTCCTTGAATTTCAGGACACTTTGGTGCAAAGCAACCATGGTTGAACGCTTTTCTTTTGTAAGAACTATGTTTAGAATTCAAAAGGTTTATTTCTAACAAAGAATATTATAATATTGGTTATAATTACACAGTATCATTCATTTACCTGATACATATTTGTAATCATTTAGCCTTTTGATCGAATAGTAAAACTCTAGAGATTGAAACTCAAATCCTAGATCAAGAGGACTAGAACTCAACTTAGAATTCAGCAAAGGAATGCATATTATTCTCATTCCTTTTGAAATTCTAACTCTCTAAAAAACTTGAAATAATAATAATATTATAGAATTATCTCTATCACGTAAATTTTAAAAAGAAATAAAAAATATGTATGTCTCAAAACCTTTGGCCATGACTGTACTCTGTTTTCATTTGAAAAATGTTTTAGGTCACCGTTCTTTTGGTTGATAAAGAGTACCGTCGAAAAATACTAGAACGCCTGACGATTAGTCTTTTTTTGTCAAAAGAACTGGCATTGTTTGCATAGAAACTAAATTGAGTTTAATCTTGTGTACGTTTGGTTATCGATTCTCCTGTCACCTTTAGTTCATGAAAGTTGCTAAGAAAACTGTCTGACCTCTAAAACTCAATTTGTTTGTAATTTATCAACATTGAACTCGTTAAGGTGAAAACATGTAGTTTAGAGGTGAGACAAGTTAATTAAATTTTGATGCGTGGCTAAGTAAATTCATTTCCAAGCCTTGTGTTTCTTACTATTGTAAATATAGTTATAAATATTATACTTCCTTTAATATCATTATTTAAAAGATTAATAGAAAAACTCCTTTCGACACTTTTGCTATAATAATGGGCATTAGTGTCATACATATTTTAAATAGTATTGTGTAAAATTGGTCAACATCGTAATTATTTCATCCATTTTATTTCTGGGATTATTATACAAATTATACGTTTTGTCTATCAATCATTCATGCAAACTTATCTCAACAAATTACAAAAGTGAAAAGTGAACATAATGTTAAGAAACTCACAATATGAGAGGCTTTAACCGGTATTATGCCACAAGATAGTAAACAAAATGCAATTTAAAATGAAAAAATAAAAGACTTTTCAGGATTATTCCAACAGAAATGGATTGCAATATATAAAAGGTATTGCCCATAATTTGTAAGGTTATGAGAGATCAATATTTAAGATCCTTTCTTCCGAAAATCAAACAAATCTTAAATAAATGCTTTATTTTTATAAATACAGTATTTTAAACAACTGGACTTTAATCATAAATAAAGTGTAGACAAAAATCAAAATGATTCGGTGTCGAAACGGTCGTGCCACGAAATATCCGGCGTCGAATCGTCTCATGCCATTGCATCCTTTTTGTTTATTTTAAAAATTTCACTATTACAAATTGGATTCTTCTACTCACTTCTGGTGATTATCTATCTACCATAATATTTTTTTATCTTGCGTTTTCTTTCACAACATCTGTAATTCATGTCGGTAAATATACCGTCTGACATTCAGACTATAATAGGAATTCAAGTCATTTAGTAATAAGCCATATTATATATAGTGGTTTATTTTGCCACCTTGTTAAATGCAGATGGTAATTCTTTTCTTCACTTTATTCTAACAGTTGGTTAAATGAATTTGTTTAGTTATCTGAATTGTGTCTTTGACAAATCTTCTTGCATTGTTTGCTCGAATTCAATGCGTGCCCTTCACTTTAATATCACTCAATGGTCGAACTCTATGTTCGACTGATCACTTTTAAATTCAGTTCTTAAGTGGTTTTGTAGCTGATGATTTATCGCATAGCGACAGTGTAAAGTATTTAGTGAATCCCAGGCGCCTTATGACTGCCATTAAATTACTTAATTCTAATAGGTATAATGTGTTTACAAAATCTGATAAACTATCAAATTGTTCCGTCAGATAAAAATTCTTATATGAAAAAATTCTAGGATTTACTCAATGATAAAAACATTTATGAGAAATTATCTTTCAACTATTCAACAATAAAACGGATATCTTCAACAAAACTCTCCAAAAATTGCTTAAACAATCGAAAACCAAAACTTCTAAATCGTTTTAAACCAATTAACCCTTCACTTGCCCGTACGTACGGTTTGTCGACCCCCCCCCCCCCCAAGGACGTCCCTCCAACCTATTATATCGTGCATTGACTGTCATGCATACAAACTCTCGAAGTGGTTAGCTTTCCTTTTGGTTGAAGCAGTTAGGCTGACCTATCCTGCGCATATAATCGATTCTTCAGATTCCATTAAAAGATTTATAAAAATAAACATTGAAGGTAGCCATTTTGATAGCTCAACGTTAGGCTTTAAAAACTAAGGAAAATTTATTGTATTTCTCAACTAACGAAGTCCACTATACCTCAAGTAAAAACCAATATTTATACTCCTGCTTTATTTATTTCTAGTTTGATTTATTCTCTACCAATGCAAAGTTCTTTTTCTCCTTACTTAGCTATTCAGAGATCTCTGAATTATCTCTGGTACGCGAGCGCCCTCGTGAATTTTTCTTATGATGGATCGCGAATGGCAGACGGCAATTCTTTTTTCATTATCTTTTCAACAGATATGTCAGCAACGAAAAATTGTTTAAGATACAAACATGAAATTTTCAACATTGAGTTGGAATTCCTGAAATATATTTTTAAAGAGCCTCTATCATGCTGCGATATAAGTTTTCTCATAGGAAATTTCTTGACGAGATGCCAATAGAAGTCAAGTCGTAAAAATTCGTTTTATTGTACTATTTGAAAGATATTTGCCAAATCCCCCTTTACTTTCAACCTTCTCTCCCCAACTCTTCTGATCTTATCTCTATCTTTTTAAGAATTTTCATAATTGGTATTCTCTATTCTATTAACATTATCTCCCTCACTATCATAATATTTTTATCTTTCAGTTCCTTCTCTGTATATCTTTATATATGTTGTTTTCCTAGTTAAGATATCTTTCTGTGTGTCAAAAGCAACCAGTTGGGCGCTTTATTCTACGTTCACTTGAAGACACTAAAGGATAAGTTTAAAGTGTGAATTACGTGCTGGAGAAAATTCTTTATGAACAGTATGAATCATTCATTTGTGTCGACTTAAGATAGTGAAATTTTGGTTGGGACAACAGTTTGGGTTAACAAAGTAGCCGTACTTGCTGTGCATGTCGGATAATAGGGACAAATTTCAACATTACAGGATAGAGGATTGGACTGATTAATATAAATTGGTGCCTGGTCTTCTTGTTTCCAAGAAATTTCTTCATCACCAAACAAAAGTTTTCCCCCGTTTCCGGTTTCACTTCTCTCATAGACTTTTAAAACTGTGGTTTTGGAATGAGTTAATGGATTTGAAGACCGTTAAAGATTCCAGTTTCAACTCCTCTATGTTCAATCCTGGAAAAGCGTGGCACAAGTAAGTGAACCAGCCACCGCGCTTGTCCAGACTTTTGGTGAAATGTTTTATCAAGCAGAGCTTAAAGTTTAACGTTGGGAAGACTATCTTGTCTCTGTGAGGCTGAGGCTTGGCGTGGAGCGAGCGAGTGAATTGAGCGAATTAAGAAGCTCTGATAAAAAGAAGATTCGCATATCTTCTCAGTGCCAGTAAATCATCCCAAAGGGCGTGAGCTTGTCAGTTCTCGCTATTACCGCCTTGCCAGCGATCTCTGTCCGCACCACGGCAAGCATTAAAAACATAGACAAAAAATATCTCCTCCCTATAATGCAAAATTTGTAAGTCGTGAGAAGTTGCAATTCGTGACCCTAAATGAAGAGAAGCAATATCTGCTTTGATAAGGGAAAAGTAAATAGTAACAGCATTCCCTTTTCAGAACATTACATGCAATTATAGTTTTCAAATTAATACCAGGAATCATGTTACACGCAAAGCGGTAGTTTGACAGCGGAGAGTCAACCTACCAAGAGAATGCTTTGATTCATCCAAATAAACCTTAATATTACTCAGAAAATACTAGTTACACCTGAACTCTTTGCTTTGTCTTTAAAGTATGAGTTCAGTCTATAATATGGATTTTAATGGGAGTAAAATGATTTAAAGATTTAGTTTATTGTTGTATGGTCTAGTTTACGCAAAAATATGATCTAGGTCAAAAATAAATGACAGTAACTAGTGAGTGGTTTTCAAAATTTGAAGAAATTACTTGTTTTTTTTATTTTGTTTTTAATCAAATGCTATTTCCACGGGACATGATGTGATTTCATATAGATCTAAGTGTATGGTTGACTATTCCATTTTTCATAGTTGAAACTTAGTTCTGAAAATTATTAGACAATTCTTGAATACTTTCAACATTTAAAATTTCACCTCGATATAAATCTCATAACCAGGTCTTAAATTATCAAAAGTGCGAAATTTAAATTATTTATTTTTTTGTCAGAGCTCTTGAATGTTTTTAGGAATATGTAGTTTAAATAGAATTATTTTATGATATGTTTCAACAAACCTCCCTAAATATCATTTGGAAACTGACATCTGTTTTGTCTGTTTTGTAAGGTAGGAAAATGACAATATACAGTTCTAAATTTACTAGGTGATTAAAAAAGACGGAAGGTAAACGTTATGTTAACCTAGTGACGAGGCTATTTATAAACATTTTAATTAAAAGTATGATTGAAATAGCATTTTCTTACGTTTCCTCTCCTTTTTTTTAAGAAAGGCGACATGGAAAACTAAAAAATTGCAAGCAGAAAGAATTATATTAAAATTAAAATTGAGATAGAGGACAACAAGTAAATCAGTCTTATCTGCAACAGATAAATTCTTACATCATCTAAGGCTGTTTCCAAAGTAATTATGGTAAATAAATTCATCTTCATATGTAATGTTCAGTATGTACTACAGCGAGCTCCTAATTCTTGAATTATTTCAAATTTGCAATTGTGGTCTATTGCAGAAACATGGAATTAACAAAACCATTTATTGATATTTTCACTAATACACACAGTGAAGGATCTTTGATTATTTAACGCCCATACAAATAAAAAGTTATTATTCAATGAAATTCTATAAGCGAAAAAATGTTCACAGTGCGACTTGATATCACCTTCAACTCACCTTCGCTTTGCCGCTAAAATAATGTTATTGGCCTGGATCCAGAAGACTTAGTATCAATGTTAACAAATAATGATCAAATATTAGGTGGATGCTAGATGAAATAAATCAAATTTTAGAGCAGGTACAGGATCAGAGCAAATGAGTCTTACTAGCAGAATGTAAATAGAAATTAGTAGAAGAAAAATAAGTTGGAGACCGGCAGTCAACCTAATCTAGGTTTTCGTAAGCAACCTCTTTGCTAGGGATAATATCCAAAATATTTAATCGATTCATCTCAATATTTTAAGTAAAGGAACACAAAGAACACAGAGACGTTGAATAGAATGTATAAATCAGAATTATCCATGTTACAAAGAATCAGCCGCGAGCAAAATCAAATATATGGAAAACAATGAAAACCGTTGAAAAATATGTTGGAAAGAAGATGTTTTGGAAGTAGGAAGGAGTTACTGAAAGAAGAAAACGCAGAGGATGGACAATAGATCCATGAATGATCAAAGAGACGGCTAACCAGAAGCTAAAAGGTTGAAGTTCAGGAAATGGTTTGAGCAACGTGACAAATCGAGCCATGGAATTTGAACACTGGAAGCTTCTAAGGCAGGATTGGCCTCCACCGGGATAAACTGAGCTAATAATTAGGATATTTTTTCATATATGAGGAGTAATTCCATGCAGATTTGTACTGAATAGGTACAATACTGCATATATACATATATATTATATAAAAACGATGCATTTATGTATCATAAATCCTGTATTATGCCGTATAAGGCATCTAAGTACATAAAAGCTGATAATTTAGATTCTATAAAAATACAGCTTTAATCATGTCTCTCCATATTCGTATATATATATATATATATATATCGTGAAATCAACTATGTGTATGAGTACATACATAGGGCTAGTATTGTATACAGGCTATAATGGATCACAATAAATCAAATATATGAGATACAAGCTAAAAATGCATAGTTACAATAGAATCCTTGAGAAAAGAAGATATCTATATATTATATCTATTTATATATATATATATATATATATATATATATATATATATATATATATATTGCACCGGAAAGGCAAGATGAGGCCTAACTTATGCTTGCTTCAGCCTTAGAATTAAAACAGCGCTCCTATTACGGACATATATCATACCACTACACCCCTATTCCCTATTAGATCTACGGGTGACCCCCCTAAACGGGCTTGCACACACTTTTGTGATATATCCTTCATTCATTCACTAATAACCATTAATTTGCAGGACATGACAGAAGCAACGCCTGTGAATGCAAATCGATCCCAATGGGAGCTCTAGCAAAGAATATACTGCATCAAACATCACTACAAGACAGGCAATTTTGTGCATCAGTTCGAATGCAAAAAAGCCCCATCCAAGAGCAGAATTCAGGAAGGGGTTGACTACTTCGAAAACTATTGTACAGTGGAGACCGTCAATGCAGCCAGTGACAACCGTCCAAGCCATTCAAGACGCAACAGAAAGCGTACAGCTGAGCTGGTCGAGAGCGTGAGAGAGTCAGTTCAGCAGAGTCTAAAATGGATGTAAAGGCCTACCCATTTAGAATACAGAGCAAACAGACCCTTACAGCTTGAGACAAGAAACAGGGAAAGGCTATGGCAGTCAAGATACTGGAGAGGATTCAGATGAATCCAACTTTCCTTAACCTCCTTTTGGATCTCAGATGAAGCTCACTTCCATCTTGAAGGAAAGATAAACTCGAAGACAAATGTCTTCTTAGGGACCTTCAGACTAAATGAGATAGCCACCAACCCCCTACACTCCACTAAGTGCACGTTATGGTCTGCAATCTCAGCAAGAGGCATAGTCAGACTATTCTTCTTCGAGGAATCTGGCGCGACAGTGCTAGTCACCAAGTAGCGGTATGTTAAATTCCTCAAGTCCTTCAAGAGTGAGCCACAAGCCCTGTTCCCGTCGCATTTGGGGACGTTTTGGTTCCAGCAAGATGAAGTTCGCTCTCTTACTTCAAATCTGTCCCGAGATTATGGGAAAGAGAACTTTGTTGGCCGTGTGATCAGTCTCAAGAATGGTTTTGAGTGGTCACATCACAGCCCAGACCTTAGCTCTCCAGATTTCTTTCTCTTGGGCTATCTTAAAGACAGAGTGTATGCACGGAGACACAGAACAATCGCTTAACTCAATGAAGCCATCAGAGAGGAGATCAGAGCCATTACTCTGTCCTTCTATAAGGACGTCATGGGCAACTTTGTGCTGCGGCTCAAGAAATGCACAGAGCTAAATGGAGGTCATCTCAAACACGTGCTCTATAATAAAGAAGAAAGGTCCAAAGATTCTTTTGTTTTAATATGATATTTTTAAACACAATAAACTAGTTATTACCAAAGTTGAATTCAATCCTTGCAGAAAATTAAGAAATGAATCCATTCAAAATTTGGGGCCTGTTTTTTTGCGGTGAACCTGTATTCCTAGCATTTATCAAGTGGTTTCTAGAGAGGAGGATCTGAACTTACCAGGATACCTAGTTTATTGGGCATTCTCTCTGACCTTCCTAAATCTCTCCAATTCAGTTTATATATATATATATATATATATATATATATATATATATATATATATATATATATATATATATACATATATATATATATATATATATATATATATATATATATATATATATATATATATATATATATATATATATATATATATTCAGTGTATTTACAACTACCTTTATTAAGTACTCTACATTTTCTAATGCTAAATTCCATTTGCCATTTCTCTTCATATTGGGAAAATATGGTCAATTCATTTTGTAATACCTCAAGATAAGAGTCAGAACTTATAATCCTAATTAACTTAATATCATCGACAAATTGACTCAAGTCTCTACTTATTCCTAAGTCAAGGTGATTAATATATATCAAGAACAAAAACCACCCAAATACCACTCACTCTATGAGGAATTAGGCTGGTATCATTCACTTAGTGAGTTTTAATTCCATCTATAATTACTCTTTGTTGTCTGTCCCTAAGCTACGAGTGAATTCCCCCCGAAAAATTCTTCCACCCAACGAATAGGTACTAACTTTATTCAAAATCGGAAATGTGGGACCTTGTCGAAAGCCTTAATAAAAGCTAAGTAGACAATATCGTAATTTTCATCTGTATTGGCAGCATCGCACACCTTTATAAAAAGGACCGTAAATTAGACAATTATGTTTTTATCCTAGTAAAGCCGCGTTGAGATTTTTTATCCAACTTGTTTTTCAAAGACAAATCCCTAATAGATTTCACAATTACAGATTCTATCATTTTCCATACTTGTGATGTCGAACTAACTGGCTGGTAATCGGACATAATTGTTTATTCCCATTCTTAAATATAGGTATCAATTAGGTTCCTTCCATGTTGTTGGTACAATGCTAGTCTCTAACAATTTTATAAATATGCATTATATGGAATCACTTATGGCATCTTTACATTCAATCAAACTCATAGGATAAAAACTCATCAGGCCCAGTGCTTTACTAAATTAATTCCAGCTATTTCTTCTGAGACTATCTCTCTTGTAATTAATATATGTACTAATTTTCCTTTTCATTGCTCTTGAAGATCCAGAACCCCTCTTGTACAAATAGAATATCCTCTTATGTAAATACTCACAATATCCGGACACGGATGTACTTATACACCCCATCTAGCACTAAAATTTAAAGCATTTCCTTACATTTTTGCCACTATGCTAAAATATATACTCAAATCTCCATTATCGTGAGATCAATAACATATGACGTTCTTCTAACATACATACATAATTTTTTCTGTTAGATTTAAATGAATATTTGTAGGTGTAATACTTACAGTTTCACAGTAATGTGGCGGGTAGAGTAATATAACAGCTCCCACTGTGTAGCTGAGATCATTTTGAACTTAACTTGCTTAAAAATATATTTCTCTATCAATTAAATGTAAAAGTTTTATCTGCACAAATACAAGATGCCGATCTCCCCTAATGGAATATCAGCTTTTTTGTTTATAATTCATGAACTACTATCCATAGAACCATTAGTCCTTATGCGACAAAGAGGTATACAGTATAAAAAATGTTCATCGTATTATTTAATTTATCGTAAGGCTGGTCTGGAGTAAAAATTCCAATTGATTGAGCCACTAGGGAAAATATTTTAATGAGAGTAACAGTGTCGAAGTTAAGAGCGCTCTGAATGCTCCCTACTTTTTGATATGTGATAGTGTGCAACCATACCTTCGGTCATAGACTTTGAACTATTTTTTTAACTGCTTGCAAAAAGCCATTGGCCTAATAGTAATTTTTCTCAAGTTGAAATGATCTTAGCTATGCATTGGTGGTGGTCCTTTGTTTCTACCACTCTGTAATGAGTTTAAATCTATAAATGTTTCCCCTACAAATATTCATTTTAATCTCACAGATTCGCATCAAATTGTGCATGTTGGAAGAATATCATATGTTATTTAACTGTCGATATTATAAATTTGACGATACGATTTTATTATATAATACTTTAAAATATCTAAGAAAATGCCTTAAATCCCAATGAAACATAAAGAGTATCTATAATTGACCTAGAATTTGCATCCGTCTCCGGATATGTCCCAAATTTTCCCCACCTATTATTGTAGATGCTGTATACACATTTCTTACGCTATTTAATAACGTTCACTGAACATATATTCCACCATCCATCCGTCGCATCATGGACGAGATTACCTGAACGAATAAAGAAATACACATAAAAATTGGCAAGTTCGAAGACACCAGGAGCCGGTTTTCAATGGAGAGGGGATGAGGTGGGCGTGGGATAGGGTAGCATAGTTTCTTTAAATACCAACCAGTGACTATTAATTAAATTAAATAAATTAAACCTCTTTTATGTACGGAACTTAAAGCCTTCACATAGGTATGAACGTTATTTTCTCTAGCTTTTCTGTCATCTCTGAGGTTATGACTATTCTTCGCATCTGGGAAAACTTATTAAAAACATATAGAAACTTTTAAAAAACTATCTGGTTACCTGAGAATCTGCAGTCTACCATATTATGATGCTACCTACATCTGTATTTGAATGTGTTTCATAAACCTCTAATCTATATTAATTTCATTTAATTTCTTATCACATAATGATGCCTAAGTCATATGTGATGGTACATGCAGATGCCGGTGTTTACATGTGCGTTCGTTTAACGTGGCAGTGTATGAACACGAATCGGATATTTTGATTCTGTGTCTGAAGTGCTGCTGACAAAATTTATTCAATTACATCAAAGGAGCCCGAAAAAGGCTCAGTTGCAACAGAAATTATCTCTTTGAGGGTCTGAGGAACATTATTTCTATGCCGGAGATACGAGCTTCCTCTATCAGGATTTGCTTTTTTCTCAATTCTTTTTTTTCTTCCCTCCTAATTCCTCCTACCCCAACTTCTCTTTCCTCACCCCCAAAGAACTTTAGAATAAGTTTTAGATTATACTGGATCCATACACATTTCTTTAATTGCGCCTCATTTATGCTACATAAGTTTATATGATATTTCTCATTGATAGAGACTTTTTTTCGAACTAGTATATAAGAAGGAAGGAAAAACAAGTTCGTTTTTCTTAAAAATGACTCGGTATAAGGAATAGTTTCTGAAATATCTAAAATTCAACTCCTTATTCCTTCTAAGCCGCAGCATTTTAAATTGCAATGATTGCTATAGAGTTCCTCAAAGCCGTCTTTTCATGCTATACTTGAATTTTACAATTTCTATATTTTTTGGTATATAAATACTTCCATGGTAAATATGAACTGAGAAAAAGAGCGTACACTCCCTTTTACAATGTACACATGGAGGAGATAAGGATTGAAGTACTCGTATATGTTGCTAATCGTATCAGTACGTAAAGACAGTACTAATGGTGTTTTTAGGCATTTTAGTAATCATTTAAGGAGTCCTTTTTTGCGCAAAAAGAAGTTATTTTTAAGATACTGTCGCTGCAAATAGAGTTGTACTTAGAGTATCTTAAAATTAGTGCTTTCCGCGCTAATCGAAGCTGTAAATGATGACTAGAATGCCTACAAACACCATTATTACTGTTTTTAGTACAAAAGACACGGCGTAGGTTTTCTGAAGTTTCACCAAACACCCATTAATTTTAGCCGAATATCGTAGCACCAAAATAGTACCTCGTGTCGTGCGCCCCTAAAATGAAGTATTACCAAAACATTTTTGTTATTTGGCCCTTTTTTTCTGTGCCTGAATATTAGCATGTTTCAAATTAAGAAATAGAATCTTTTGTAATTTCGTCAACATCTAATGTAATTTCAAATACGTTTATTACTGTATATTGTACAGTATACTCCCAATTAGGTCTTACAAAGGTTTTATATAAAGAGAGATTATATCTTTCAACTTAAAGGCCAAATTCCTAGTTACATACGTAACTAAGAACTCTATTGACCTTTTTGACGCTGCACTGCATTGGTTCGAAAATTTTAGATCATTCGAGAGCAAGTCCTTTTCCATGCTGGATGCTTAAAATTTCACTCAGTGTATTTTAATCTCTCCTAAAATTACCATAACCTATTAATGCAGTTTGAATACCAATTTAAATATCAGGAAAATGTTTATTTTCATGATTTAATTAAGAAGCAAACTTTTGTATATTCTCTATTGATTATACGTAAAGTGAAATATTTCGAGCCGTTTTATGGTTTAATCTTAATGATATGGCACTTCTAAAATTCCGCAATTCAGTATCTCGAATGATCAATTATTTAAATTTTTAGTTTGAGTAACTTACTATTCAGTAGGTATAAATAATGTATAATTCTTTGCTCTATAACAGTGTACCCAACCACAATCATTAGGAATATGTTGCTTTGACATTTGTCCAGAAAATCAGTCTTAATCAGAACAACGTCAGATTCTTCACAGCGTCTAACCGTGGCTAAGGAGAATAAGAACCGGACTTTTGCTTGCTAGTACCGATTTTTTTTCCGATGAAGGTAAGTTTTTCATTTCATTTGGAAACCAAGGTCAGCGAGGCTGGAACAAGAGAGGAAAGGCATAAAATCGAAAGTGTTGGCAGTCATGTCTGAAATTTACAGAGTACATGATTTGTCGTGCCATTTCTTTTGCTGATATTTATCTAAATTTAACCATGCCTTCTACTAGAAGATTGCAAAACACTCCATGCTTCCATCACCTGAGCAGCTATATGGATTTAGCACTTTACTTTTCCACAAAAAAATAGCATCTTCCCGCAGTGCCAAAATTATCGCGGTGACCATGTTATTATTCTTTGATTAGCCAGCCATCTATATTGACCTAAGCTCCATTGAGAATCCATGGGTTATTTTAAGATGATGATGACAAACACCCAACTTAAAAATACAGATTAGCACAAGGACACTTCAAACACCTCAATGCCATGTTGGATTGATGCAATAATTCGTGGTAGAGAAGCCCCAACCAACTAGTGTGTGGATAAGTGAATATACAAACTTTCCATAAGTTGCTTATCTCTATTAAGAACAAAGATTTGTAAGTGATCTATGAAATATTCTAATAATTTGAGAAACTGGATTTTTGATTTTCAGCAATATTAATCCATAAAAAATGCTTGCAATATTTCACTTTTCATGTAAGAAGTATACAATAATATATGAAAAAGTTAAGATTTAAATTAAATTTTCAAAATGAATGAACTTTTTCACGATATTCATTCTTTGAGCTGCACTAGATTGTGCATTACGTTATACTTGTCAACACTGAATTGAATCTTGGATCTTTTCGACGTTTCGAAGACTCTATCTAAATCTTTCATCAAGTTTTTGCAGTCCTAAGGAAATTTTTTCCTTCAATCTAGGTTGATGTCATCACAATATTTTTCATTTTTTTCTAAGTAATTCCTATCAAGATCGTTAATATACATATGAATATTAAAAATGAAGGGTCAGGAAAACGATCCTTAAGAAATACCGCTCGTGACCGATGCTCATGATCAACTATTTCCATTGGATCACTCTCTCCCATGGTTTTCCAGCAAGTTTTCAAAAAGTAATTTTAACAATTAATTAAATGAGTGGTCAATTCTATAATTTATCGTTTTGTCCATTTTTAAGCTCTTCCATAGTCATAGTAGTTAGTTTTTATAAAAAATTTGCTGTATATATATATATATATATATATATATATATATATATATATATATATATATATAAGTTGATGAAAGTGACTTACATTTGACTTAATACGGCCTTCAACACCTCAAATGTTCCCAACTCCTGATCTATTAGAACATCTATCTTTTATAGCGCACCATTTTTTATTGATATTGAAAAACGAACGCTGGAAATCCTTATACATTAACTGAGCATTTTCAACTTTTAAAATCTCATTCAATTTAAAAGTTATAAGCGAGAGCGAAGAAGATCTAAATTACAGGATATAAAGTTTGGGATGAGATCAAAGCTTTCTTGAACATTTTTTAGTAATGTTAAGATTCAATCGCATTATATTAGGACGCTCTTCTCCTGATTCACCAAAGAGGTATCATCTCAACTAATTTCTCTTTTTTCGTCAAAATTAAGAGTCAGATAAAAATTTTACGTGCTAACTCGT
This sequence comes from Ceratothoa steindachneri, assembly GCA_963969495.1. Classification (NCBI taxonomy): domain Eukaryota; kingdom Metazoa; phylum Arthropoda; class Malacostraca; order Isopoda; family Cymothoidae; genus Ceratothoa; species Ceratothoa steindachneri. The sequence continues at coordinate 15,066,081 of OZ018328.1, forward strand.
CGGGTTTATATGCAGGGAATTATAATTTTTAAAATCTAGAAGGCAGTTTTCTGCATTTTCCTACAATGTCAATTAGGTGGCTCATATACCGGGCGGAAATATAGCTATCACTGTTTATCGCAAGCTAAATAGCTAAAATTACACGTAAAATATCTATATTGATTTCTTTCATTATCGTAACTAATTCAAATTTTTAGGTATAAAATTTAGCTTACAACTCCTCCTTCAGACATACTCAAATTCTAAATTTTATTGTCATATAAATTAATTTCTTTACTACGGTCCAAATTTAGTAATTTATATGCATGTCTAAGTAACGGCGATAATATAAATTCTCATTTCAGACCAAAGCATTCAATTCCGTGCTCTTGTTCCTCAAACTAATTGCGTTCGTGTGAAACCATCACTTTTGTTGTATGTATGCTTAGTGCATTGTTGTGAACAATTATAATCACCTATGTTTTATCTACACTCTGATGCAGTTCTGTAAGCAAATCCTTAATAAAATATATTTTCCATTCTCGCCAAGCCTACATCGTCAAAGTGTACGAGTTCTCTCCAGAAAAGTTTAAAACGCTCTAGAAAAACCCTAAATAGTTTGATTAATTACACCACTTTAATTTAAGAAGATCTTCATAGAACATATTCGCTGCACCAATTCTCAAAGGAATATCTGTAAACGCTACGTTCTTTCTTATTACCTTCTGTTTTTTTATGAGTGGTGGTACTGAGCCAAGAGTTATTAGGATCTTGTAAATTACATATTAGATTAGTACCAGCATAAATAATATTAACTGGGTCTTGTGTAGATACTAGGGTGAAATCGTCCGCTGAATCGATCAAATCTTTAAATCTGCCGGCACGAATAACAGTATCTTCTCGGTCACTGTGGTTTTCTTCCTCGGAATTCTTTTAATTAATCCTTAGTTAATGAGTCCCTTATGGACTAACCTTAATAGTATCCACGTGATAGCCAGAAGTTAAACCTGAAACTTATTAATCATTATTACTGGAAATATCGGATTTGGCGCTCTCTTTAGTGCTGTTCAGGTATTCTGATTAAGAATGCCGGACTGACAGGCTCTTCCGAGCGCAAGGATTAGCTGCGTTTGAGGTTAGTCTATCATCGTTGTGGTCACCACCAATTGCGCTCCTTGCCCCTTGCGCCTTATCAAAGCCCATCGTTGAAGCGTGAAACGTGAAATTCCTTTTTGTTGGAAGTATTTTTAAACTTTATTTCTCTCAGCATTTTCCTTCTCTACCAGCTATTTGCCGATCTATCGAAGTGGGCTGGAAAGAAACAGCCACTAACCCCCAACAAGCTAAGTTCTGAGCAGTCATTATTTTCAGAGAAGCAAAACTTAATTAGATAATACAAGCCTGCGTTGGAAAAAGATTTTTATATTTCTCAGGATTTCTTTGTGTTTTTTTAAAGAATCAAACTTCCTGAGGTCAAAATTCAATGTATTTTTGCTCAATCAGTCTAGATTTTCTCAGTACAGCATACACCATTTTCATTGAGATTACCTCATTTTTCCTAAAAAAAAAATTCCAAAAACCTTTATCTAATAATGCATTATTATCGTTACATCATAGAAAAAAGAATAAACTTATGTAAACTATAATCCTTTTAAAAAAACCAAAGATTAAAGAATGCAAAATAATAAAGAAAATAATTATAATTTCTAAGAAAAAACGCCCTTGACGATTTTCCTTTGTGCCTCTCATCTGTTGCATCACGCTTCAAACAACAACAGTAGTCAGCAAGCATGTTTAAGTCCCATTTACCCTTGTACCTGGATTACATTGTTTTTATGTCCTGGTGGAATCTCTTCCTCTGTTCTTCACTGTAATCCCCAGATGAGACTGTAAAAAGTGTATCTTTATAGACATTTGAGCTGCCAAATGTTTGAGACTTGTTAACAACTGATTGACCAGTGCAACATATTCTGGGCTTGTTTTATTGCCTAGAAAATTGTTAACTAGAGCTCTGAAAGCTTTTTAGGCATCTTTTCCTATGTCCGTCATTGATGCCTCAAACTGCTGATCTTTCATTAAGTTCTTGATTTGAGGACAAACAAAAATTCCCGCATAGATCTTAGAGTCACTGAATTGTGGAAATTTTTGAAGAAGAAATTTAAAAGCTTGGCCTTCTTTTTTAAGGGTTTTGACATAAATTTTCTTTATGCCAATCTTTATACGCAGTGGATGAGACACTAAAGGTTCTGCTATCACGTTGTTTGATCCAATTCTAAATACTTCTCGTAGAGGCCAAACCTGCTATTCATATAGCATACTATGTGCACGACTGTCCCATAATCTTGATCAACTTGCATATTAATCTCTTCATGGACTTCTTTATGTTCAGGGGGAGATGGTATAGGAATCCCTGGGCCATGGGCAGTACTTTAATGGCAGAAGGAACAGCCGGATATGCCACAGTACCTTTAGAAAATATAATTGCATATTAAATAAAGGAATTGATTTGGAGTTGCAGATACTACAAAGATGTTTAGTAAAAGATATGTTCATGCTTAAATGAACTATGTTAGATTTTGAATTCGTGCAAATTCTATGCATAATAATGTCATTTTCAGGAGCCAGTGTAATACAAAAAGCTTAAATGCTTGATACAATGCTGAACTTTACACCTTTGTCATGCAAAAATAGCAGTCCGTAGTGTTGTCCTTGCCCTCTCTCCACACCATGAAACACCAAAAGAGAGAAACTTTAGTTCGCCCTGACTCCTGCGGCTTTTGCGTCTTAAACTTATGTAGCATCCATTGCAGCAGATATGTGATGTCAAAATTCTATCTTGATCTTCTAGATTTACCTCAAAATATGCATGGTACAAAGATTTAATAACAGGACAGATTGTACATTGCTGCTCGGAAAAAGTCCCTTTGCCGCAAACATAACAAAATCTGTAGGAGCTATTCTTACATTTTCTGTTCATTTTTAACTCAACCACTAGTATTATTATTATTCTTATTAATATAATATTAAGCAATTTTTAACCTGCAAATATATAAACTTATTAACATGATTACTTAAAATGTACACAAAATTTACTGCAAATAAGGTACTGCAAAAACTATTGAAACTTTGATGTAATATAGGACATATATAAACTATAAAACTATTGTCAGCCCTGTATCGCAAAGACTGGATCAGATAGAGAAATATGGATGCCACATTTGTATTTAAGAGTTTAATTTTATTAAGAAACAGCACAGAAAACCTCAGGTACATTTTTGACGCAGACCAGTGTAATAGTAGAAGAGAGAGAAAAATTATTCGCGTCTAGGGGAAATGGTATCTATCTACAAAATATCTATAAAAATAATAATGGTTTAAGGAAAAAAAAAGGATTAGTTAATCGTTTTTCAACCAACTCACGGCTTTTAAGGAGTAAATGGGTTGATCAAAAAGTCCCTAAGTGCCTTTTACGTTTTGAACATTAGTGTAGGTAGTGAATTTAGCAACACCACTCCCCCAGTTTTAGTGGAGCTGAATCTGTATTGAGCTAATATACGATTTATAACAATGAAATTTTGGCATAGAAGAGAATAGGTTAATTAGAAATTAAGAAAGAAAGAAAATTAACCAAGAACACCGGTATGAAAGAATTATAAATTACCCGAAGAATGGAATATATGATATATACAATTGATAACACTGGACTGCATCAAAAATGTAACATAAAGGACAATATCATTTTCCAAACCAACTTTGCGTGCTGAACACTGTGGTAGTATTCCTTTTGCTGCTGAGGTTCTAGCTTTTGTGTTGCACAGCATGTGTTATAGAGCTAGGTGCATAGGAGGATATGTATGAATTATTACTGTGTAATGTCCGCGTGGGATCATTGACTGTGTCTCATATTTATTTATTTTGTTGCAGATTAACTGAAGGATGCCTCAGAGTTGCAAGAATCACCCTGACTCGTTCTGATACATATGCAGAAAGTGTACACCTTCAAAACAGAAGCGCACTATCACATCTTCAGTAAAACCTCTGTATCGTGCCTACTTTGCCATTGAACTAGGAGATCAGAACAAGCCATGGGCTCCTTAATTTGCCTGTGTGAACTGTATTTCTGGGTTCAGCCATTGGATTAAATGGAAACGTAAGTCAATGCCATTTGGTATACCAATGGTGTGGCGGGAACCGAAAAATCACCATGATGATTGCTATACTTATATGGTGTAACCGCTGAGGAGGAATGCTAAAAGATGAAACGAAATAAATATCCAAACATTCCATCAGCTATGCGACCTGAACCACACATTGATTACGTCCCAGTACCAATATGTCCTGAGAATGTGCATCGTAGCAGTTCTAGTAACTCTTCAAGTAGTGACCAGAAGCTGCATGTGGATAAAGAGTTTAATCCTACCGGGATCCGTGGGAAAAGCCCTTAGTTGTTTGAACAAAGTGCGCTGGATGACCTTGTTCGAGATCTTGGGCTGTCAAAAGAATCTGCACAATTGCTTGGCTCAAAGTTAGCAGAGAAAAATCTTTTGGGAAGCAGCGCACACTTTGCATGGTATAGGCATCGAGAGCAGGAATTTGTGCGGTACTTTAATAAGACAGATGACATGGTGTATTGCCCTGGTGTTTCAGGTTTTGTAGGACACATGGGCAAGGAATACCATCCTGAAGAATAGAGGCTCTTTATCGACTCCTCTACAAGGAGTCTAAAAGCCGTGCTACATTTTAATGGCAAAAAAGTAGCATAATTGCCCATTGCGCATTCCATCACGCTGAAAGAATCCTACGCTACCATGTCCCTTGTTCTTAACAACATTGAATATTAGGATCACAACTGGCTTATTTGTGGTGGCCTGAAGGTTCTAAGTATTTTGTTAGGGCTGCAGGAAGGCTACACAAAACATCCATGCTTTTTATGCTTGTGGGACAGCCGAGCAGATTCCGTACACTACGGACAAGTGTAATGGCCACAACGGACGGAATTTGTACCTGGCTGCCATAACGTTAAAGCTCTATTACTTGTACCAGGGTAGAAAGTGCTTCTACCTCCACTTCACATAAAACTGGGATTGATGAAGAACTTTTTAAAAGCACTTCCGAAATATGGAGAAGGGTTTAAGTACCTGTCCCACAAATTCCTTTCTGTAAGTGATGCTAAAATGAAAGCCGGCATATTTTTTGGACCACAGACTCGTGAGCTTCTTTCAGATACCAGCTTTACTGAAGCATTAACACCTCATGAAAGAAGTGTTTGGAATAGTTTTAAGTCAGATGTTACAGGCTTCTTAGGGAACAAAAAAGCCGATGACTACAAGGAAAGAGTTGGGAACATACTTCAATCATATGAGATGGCTGGCGTACGGATGAGCATAAATATGCATTTCCTTCATAGCCATCTTAAATACTTTTCTGCCAACTTGGGTGACTTCAGTGAGGAAAAGGGGGAGAGATTCCATCGAGATTCCTCCAAAATGGAGCAAGGTTATCAAGGCAATTTGAGCGTGACGATGATGGCTGATTTCTGCTGGTAGCTTCAAAGAAGCCGGGGAACATCTGCTGATACACCGGTACAAAAGAGAAAGTCTCGAACGCATGCCTTTCGAGACAATATTCCAATACAATGGTGATTTTCGTAAGCAGATATGCACATGCATGTATGTGTGTAACGTACATTTATCATGATTTTCTTTCTTCTCAATAAAATAAAGTAGCCTGTCAACCTCTGTTTGCCTTTACTTACCTATATAAATTTAGAGGAATTTTATAGACCTGGCTCAGACGCATTTCTACACGATAAACCTAAATAACTTAGTGTCGATTATTACAAAAGAAAATGATAACCTCCCTGAAAAAATGAATATGATTTCTGGATTCAGCATGCAAAACTCTAATGGGAAATGGTAATGACGTATTTGTTGCAAGTAATTTTTTAGGGGGATGCAGCCCAGTGTAATTAACTAATAAGATTATTCGACTGAAACATAGAAATGTGATGTTCAAGGACTGGTATGCTGTAAAAAAAATCCAAAGATATTTTGATTTGGCTATATTTACTGGGCGATGCAATAGGAAATGGACATCGTTTAGACGTGAACTTTACCGAGATAATTCGATCGAATTCGCTTGATTTCGCAAAACATCGTAGGGCAGAGATAGCCTAAGATATTCTAGAGAAAGTTGCCAAACAATTTTAAGTTATGGTTCTATAAGACAGAGCACGTCTTCATTACAAAACCCTTGCGCGGGATTGGCTCGATGTACATGTCCCTCAGCGATGGATTTGGACGCCGCATTCCTGTAGGAGATCCAACCGACCTCCGAATCCTACACCTCCCGACACTTTACTTAGGAGTATGCTGAAGAACTCGGTCTAAGTTAAAACGCAAGGATCATTCAGTAGCTCACGGAGAGACTTGTTAATTATTGCCCACAAATCCATGATTTTTATCGAAGTATGTGCATTTCTGCTATGTATTAAAGAACGTGATCAGCATTACGGAAACTTGCTCTAATCATGATTATAAATATTGCTCTATTATCATATGTAATGTAATTTTCTAAGTATTCAACAGAATTTCCATAAGTATTAACCTTAAAATAAGTGCATATATATATATATACAATTTTTCTGAAATGCAGATTTTTTGGAAGAATATTTATTGTATATTTAGCCTTAATTAGGGACATATATTTGTTCTGCCCCACTTGTAGTTTTCTCTTTTTTGTCTTCAAAACACACGAGAGGGCGGAAGCGGGGTATAGCAACATTGATCTTACAAGTGCATTGTAATTTTTTTTTATTGCTTTCACGAAGATTTCCTAACATGTATAGAGTTTTGACTGCAGCAGTGGCCTTGGTGATTCTTTCTTGGACGTACTTCTTATACCGGGTTGAATTAATCTTCGTTTCGAGTATATTGCACTTTGTGGTGTAGGGATAACATTTATCCCCCAACCTGACGTCTTAAAGTAGTTTCCTGCCTATGGAGACTAGTTTAGACTTTTCCTGGTTCGTGCGGATCTTCCACTGGGCCTTGTAGGTGCAAAGGTTTTCAATTTCTGTTGCTGTCATACAAGCGTACCTTGGCGCATTCCTCCATGGACAAGTGATTGTCTGCGTGAAATCATAGGCCAATTGAATCTTGAGGCAAGTGGGGCTTACAGAGCCTGGGACGTCAGCGGTGTAAATCAAGTAGAGAGTGGGGGACAGGCACTCCCACCCTGTGGTAAACCCGCAGTGAGTGGAAACTTTGGTCCGTCCGTGCACCCTAAACTGATGTACGCCCTGCCCTCTCCATGTCATAATCACAGAGAGATCTTTCTAAGTTTTCACTTAGGCCCAGTCGCAAGATCTTTTACTGCATTTCACGTTGCCATACCTTATCAACCACCTTTAATACATCCCGACAAACAATGTCCACGTAACTTCTTTCTCGTTTTGCCTAGCATTTCCGTGATGACATTAATCGCCATCTCCGTACTTTACTTCCTACTAAAGACAAATTGATTGGGTTAAGGGAGAGAACTCCTCCAGGTGAGACAACAGTCTTCTGTTAAGGATCTTCTTAATGAGCTTCCCGCCAAATTCTAGAAGTGAAATTGGCAGGTAGTTCTCTGTAAAGGGTAGGCCCTAGTATTCCCATGCCTTCCCTTTCTACTCATAGTTTACGGTGTTTAGGCAGGTTGACCCGTTTATAGGCTAACATTTTGGGCCTAATCTTCTGTAACTTACCAGTCTAATTTGCGTAGGGGAAGCGAGTCATTTCACAACCTGATGGTGCACCACTTCCCTTTTCCCCCTTTGGAATGAAGGATATAAATGGAGCCGTGAGGCCTTTTCGAATTATTCTGTAGCTAGGATTCAGCCAGATTGCTCCGCTGAATCATTTTCTCTCACTTAGCTTTAACGTTTTTCATTTTTGGAGAACCGTACTGGAATTTTTCATGCAGCGATGATTTTTTGCCATTGTTTCTTGCCAGCATTTTTGCTGCCCCTCTGTCACCGGCATCGAATTGTGCTCTTCCATTTATGTTTGCAAGTGTTTTCCTTCGGGAAGCCTTTTATACTGGGCACGTGAAACCTCTCCACTAGTCACCTCGTCATCTCAGCTATGGGGAATTCTGTCATCTCGAATTCCTTCTCTCGGATCATTAGCCCTTCGAATCATTGTTCCCAGTGGTATCGACGCCTTTCGCTCCGATATCGCCATCTGTGGGTTTCTCTTCGCCGAAGACTGTCATCGTATTCACCCTTGTGTACTTGGGTCGAATTCGCTCATCATCGTCGAGCCTCTTTCGCCTAGGTTTCGGATGTGGGTTATTACTTTACTGCTATTGTATCAGGTATTTTGGAGTATTTCTTTCTTTTTACGTCCCTTTTAAATTAATTAAGTTTTATTCATGGAACTTTGGGTCTTCAGGTAAGGGACTTAAGAGAGGGTGGTTATTTCGGGACCACCTGTCACTAGAATAGCGTAGCATATTTCATCTTTAACGGCACGTGCCTTTTCGGCTTTGAGTAAATTATCAATAGAACCTAATTTTCTATGCGCGAATATCGATTTTTGTTAGAACGACTTGTGCTCGTTAGATGGTGAGAAGCATTTGTGACTTTTTTTATTATTTGATGTACCCCCATATAATTTGTTAGCAGTCAGTTTATTGCAATTTGATTTTTATGCAAATAATACTGTAAATACTTTTAGGTGTGTATTCATTTATCCTTGGTGGATACCTCGTAGTTGAGCACCGTTCTGTTAAATTCTGGTGAAGTTCTGGTAGGCCTTTATAACCCTGGTCTTTTTTTAATTTTTTTGTGTGTGTTTTATTTGGGTCGTGGGAACTGGGTACCGCGATACCCTTCACATTCCCCTTCAACGTTTGCTCTTTCCATGCTTAGGCAAGAAAAACAGTTTAGCCTTTTATAAGCAATTGGTAAGTATCCCGTGTTCAGACAGGCGCTAAATATCCTTCTCATCCCGTCGATGACATTGGCTAGTGCCTTTACAAAGTTTATCTTTCTAAGCTACGAATTTCCTGGGGCTTTTGTCGGCATGAGCTGAGCGCGCCGATTAGTTCTTCTTTGGTATTCTTGGCGTCTCCGTCGTGCTGCCTATCCACCTGGTAATGAGGGTGCGTCTTGTGTATTTGTTCGTTAAGCACACCTATGAAGTTGCTTTCAAACTTTTGGTCATAGTCTTCGTTTTTCTCCTCAGGTGTACAGAAGATTTTCCCAATAACTTCGGAATAGCTCTTCAATTTTTTAATCTTCCGTTTCGATGTTTCCATCTTCTTTTTGTAGCTCGTTCTTTTTCTTCCCAGTCGATCCTTTGAAATTTCTGGGAGTTGCTTGCGATCAAGGCTATCGATCGCATCATCGCATCGTCTCCATTGTTGGTCGAGGATCAAATTCTTGAGTTCTTCTTTATTTTCTTTACTTCTTTGCATTGAGTGAACTGATGCATTCCTGGTTTCATACAATAATTTCAGCTTACGGTATAAATCCTTCATGTATTCAGTCCATCTGTAGATGAGATGGTCATATACACGGATTTAGGGATACAAGCCCTATCTCTGTTAATGACATGGTTATTGAGGTCATCGATTCCTTCGTCAATCTCCTCGAAAATTACCTCGTCCAAGTTGAGCGGATCGTAGGCCTCGCGAAGGCGCGCGTACCGTGTCCAGTCAGCTCTTCTGTAGCTCTTCCTGACTACAGCTGTAAATTGTATAGGCTTCCTGTTGATAGTGAGTAGGATCCCTATATGGTGACAAAATGGTACCTGGACTGGTTCCATATAGTAATTTAACGGCAGCTGACGATTCGCCAGACAGATGTCTGTTTTTGTGGCACTCCTGCTCAGACAAAGGTGAGGAAGTTGGGGCTTATTCGCTGGGCAATATTTCTGTCCAGCAATAAATAGAGAGCTTCTTCCTATACCAGTAAAAGTCCTGTAATTTAGTTTTCTGCATCTCTCGTTCAGGATTCCCATTGATGTAGTAGAAGCTCTTCTGACAAATAGGCCAGTGAGAGTATGAATTGGTTACACGTCTCTCCTTGGCGGTTGATATCTGCTAGCAATACTAACTTTTCCCTGTTGAATTTGACTCCAATCGCGAGGTAGGATTCTTCTAGATTTCTCATCTACTTCTATTTAATCCTTTTCTTTATTTTAAATGCCGCACCGTCGAACCGCTCCTACGAATAATTCGTGATAAACACATTGTAGTTCCAGATTTTAATTTCTGAACTACGCGTGTCGATCCCATGTTCCGAAATTAATATGATGTCTGCAGCAATTTCTCTGAATACATTTCCGTAAAGCGTCCTTTTCGTCTTCAGGCCATTGGTATAATTTCCAGTATCTTTAGTGCATTCCGTAACATTGTGAATTTTTTTTATTCTTTTTTTTTTCTTAGGGACTGGCTGGGCGATTTTACTGTGCCCTGTGTCTTCCTTCTTCAGAGGGAGACTTGGGGGTTTGGACCTGCTCCTCCTAGCTCGTGTACTGGTGAAGGGGCCCTCTTTCTTTTTAGGAGAAGAGACTCCCTCCTTATTTTCAGCCTTTGCTTCTTCTTTATCGTCTTCGGATTCCTTTGATAAGTGAGCTTCGACGATCTCTTCCAGTCCAGATTTGACGTTGTGTTTCTTATGACTGATTCTTTGAATATTTTGGTGCATTCAGGGTCTGCAGTCATGATTACTGAAGGGAGATTGTTTGCTTATAAGAGTGCATTGAGTACCTGGTTGTACCAGCCAAGCTTCACTACATTAGCCACATTTGCGTGGGTAATGCAGATCAGGATCTTTGCACTCAGATCTCTTGCGATATTTTTATGTGCAGGTGCCCTCTTTATTTCGCCATTCTTCTTGGCGGAGTTCGCATAGGTTATCTCCTTAGCTTTTTTTTCTTCTCCTTCCTTCCTATTGATAATATCTCGGCACTTTGGGCAGTTCAGGGCCGTGGTTTTGTGTTCGCCTTGACAGTTGAGACATTTCTTCTTGGTGCTCTCGCATTTATCGAATCGGTGTCCTTCTGTGACGCATTCAATGCACCACAGTTTGTTCTTGTCCAAGCATGTCGTCGTTGTGTAGTCCTTTAGTTTATAGAATACAAAGCACATTTGTATGCTATCAAATTTCTCTTGTTGAAAATTCTCTCCTGGGGTTCTCATATTGTAAACCAAGATCTCGTCCGTCGTCACTTTCCTGGCCAGGTCGGTGGTAGAGAACGTTATTTTGAACACCTGGGTGTGTTTACGGATTTTGATTACATCCCGGACTTTCGCCCACTGGTTGCTCCTCTGAATCTCCTCTTTTAGCTGTTTGTTCGAGTTTTTACCGATCCAACTCTCCACTTTGCGGCAAATGACACGGCCATTTCGCTGCCACTTGTGGGTGGGCATTTGCTTCGAGTCTGATGCGTTTCTGTGTGTTAGCTCCTTCTTCAGACAGGAGTCGGTCCACATCTTTTAACTCTGCCCCAGATGGCAATGAAACCTGATGAAACTTCGACCAGTTTCACAAGTGCAACCTTGTGTTCGAGGTATAGGGTTCCACATAGCTTCCTCTTTTCCCCGGCTTTCTCTCATTGTATGATCCTAAGGCGGCCCCTCTTAGTGAAGGTCTCCATGGTCTTCTTTGTTTCTTACTATGTTCTTTTTTTTTTTTCTTGTCCTCTGTAACTAATGTATAATTATTTTTGTATTTTCCATGTGAAAAAGAATGTAAATAGGTGGTAAAGGCGGTAGTGGTTAGTGAATAAGTGAAAAAAACGTCAGTGAGAGCGCTCTCGTCCATTTTCCAGTTGTTTCCCCGCTTGGTTGAGGCTAGGATGATGGATGATGGATGGATACGATTAATGCCGAATGGGAACCAAAAGAGGGGTAAATTATGGTTGACTTGTGGAAGGATCCGGTACGGAGGACCTGGACACATTTCTTGACGGCACGACGGGGTCCCATGATAAGAACATCGTCCAAGTAGCATAACGAACGACATCCAAATGCCCTTGCGAAGGCACTAATACCAGCGCTAAGAGTGGACTGCATAAGAAATGGAACTCCGGCGAAGCGAAAGGTCCTGCCGTCGAATCTGATGCCAAACCAGTGTTTGGCCTTGAATCCTCCAAGTCGACCTTGGCGGCCCAGTCCTTGGACGAACAGGAACGCAGGACCTTAGAAAGAGAAAGAAGGCGAAAAAAAGCAGGTTTGAAGTAATTCTCCGTCTTGTCCATGCAGTTGATGAGTTGGGCCATCCCATTGGGCATAGGGATGCAAAGACCTGGTGGTACCACGTCACGTTGTCGGATTCTTCGACGATTCCTAGGTCCAGCATCTGAAAGATCACGGGAAGGTTAGAGGGGGATGAGGCTAACCAGCGCCGGTAGCCTTTGTTTAAGAAGATCCTGAGGCCTTGTCCTCGAAAAGCCTTCAGGAGGTGGTTGACATCGAGGAAACTATCTAAAAAGCCCAGGGCCTTGACATCCAGACGAGCATCAAAGTCTACAGGGTGGTTCTCGGGTTCCAGGGGATATAAACCTGGACTAACGAAGTCTTGATCACGCTCGGCAGGGTCACGCTGCTTCTTGCGATCCTCATTCTGCTCGTTGTCCTGCTGGTTTTCGCGTCCGCCCTCCATGATGTCCAGGGGGGCGCTGATGATATCCAGGAGGACGTCACCGACATCCGGAAATTGGTGACTTTTGCAAGTCTTGTAACATCTGCCAAAAGACTGCGGCAAAAGGGCATATACTACTTGCCCCCTCCAGAATACCCCATTAATTTCGGAGCACTTATTCACAGTGGCCATTGGTTCAATCGGCCCGATTCACTCCTGTTCAGCGAAGGACACTCTTTCGTCTTAATCGTAATAGATTTCACGACGTGATTCACTGAAGCGGCTCCCTTAAGTAAATAGATAGCGTTACCTGTGCAGAGCCTTTAATCTCTATTTTTTCCCACTTGGGCATCCGGAAGTAGATTTTCTCCGACGTTGCTTAGCAATTCACCTTAAAATTAATGGAATACGTCGGCAAACTCATAATTAAGCCCATATTTACAACCCCATTTCACTCCTCAGTGAATGGGATTTGTGAAAAATTGAATGGTACCTTAAAAGCCGTATTAAAGAATGTGTTTCATGTTCAGCCCCAAGAATGGAATCGGTACCTGCCCGTTGCCCTCTTCGCTCGCAGGAAAATCCCTCATCGTACCCTAGGATTTGCCCGAGTTGAGCTCCTTTATGGCCTAAATGTAATATGATCCATAAGCATCCTTAACGAGCTATTTGCCACGCCCGCCTGGATGATGAAATAAAATCATCCTACTCTTATTTATTGGATCTCTACAATCGTCTAGAAGAGTGTGCCGACATAGCCTACAAGAATGTCGATCTAAATTTAGAAAAATATCGAACCTACTTTGAACTCAAGTCAAAAGAAATACGATTTAGGCCCGGTGACGAAGTACACTTCTTTTGCCCACGGAGACGAACAAGTTCCTCAGCCAATGCAAGGTCCATTTCCCGTCCTCGAGGTTCGTGGCCTCGTGGATTATATTATTTAAACCCCCTCCGGAGATAAACGGATCCATGTAAACATGTTAAAGCGATACTACCACTGGTCCTGTAACAATAATATTGTCGCCCTTGATGAAGAGAGAGTGGTGAATACCTCTTACCACTCCGACTCCTTAACGTAGTCCAAACAGTGTGTGTTGAGCAGGACAATGATTAGCCTCTCTTCTCTTTCCCAGTCTCCCCAGAAAACTCGGCCCCTTTATTAGATGTGGACTTCCGACAGATATAATCTCAAGAAACACAATTATTAGGCGTGGTAAATAAATTTCTTGACGTAATCTCGGAAAAACCCTGTTGCTCGATTTACTTTGAGCACTCGATCACACTAACAACCCAAGAGCCCATTCAATCAAAATTCTATTCTCTTCTAATCAATTTGCCTCAGGCTTTCAACGACGAAGTGGAAAATCTGTTAAATTTGAGAATCATAGAACCTTCTAATTCAGATTACTGCTTTCCCATCGTTATGTTCCTCAAACCTGACCACTCTTTCTATATATGTGTAGATTTTCGTAAGCTTAACGCTGTGACCGTTTTCGATGCTGAATCTATTCCCAGAAGAGCCTAAAATTTACACCTACTCGAAGAGGCCAAATTTATTTGAGAAGTAGACCTATATAAGGCCTATTACCAAATCCCCCTGAAGGAAAATGTTCGGAAATATACCGCTTTCCCCACCGAGAATGGACTTATGCAATTTCGGCGCATCCCATTCTGACTGGTCACTGCTTGCAGTAACTATAACCGAATGATGCGTCGAATACTGGACGGGTTGCATAATGTCTCGTTCTATTTCAACATTTAATTTGTCACCCACACCAGGGATAAACATCTTATATTCCTTTTAATCTGTCTTAAGTAGGCTCCAGGAGCACGGACTCACTCTAGGCCCTAATAAGTGCAACTTTGCCTAAGGCACAATTAGATATTTAGGATTAAAGGTCCGAGAGAATCAAATTGCGCCACAAGAAGAAACGATAAGGGCCATAGTTAGCATCCCCTTCCCACGTACGAAGAAGCAGTTACGCTCTTTCATGGGATCTACGTCTTTAAACTTGCTCTTACCCCATCACCTGATGTTCCCCTTGATCCAAACTTCACAAGAAGTCACCCGATCCCATGGCCTGTAACCCCAAAGCTACCGCTCATTTTCATAAGTTTAAAGACCAGCTTGCCTTGGCCTTCGTCTTAAGGCTCCCAAACCCAAATAAGCCTTTTGGCAATCGGACCGACGCCAGTCATGATGACATCGGGTGTGTACTCCTCCAATATGGGAAGAAGGTAAAAGTCACACTGTTGCTTACCCCACCCGGAACCTCCTGACGCAAGAAAAGAATTTCTCGGTTATCAAACGTGAGGCTTTCCGATTGTTTGGAGTGTACTTAGATTTCGTATGTATTTAATAGGAAAAGAATTTATTGTAGAAAATGATCACCGCCCCCTAGCCTATCTTGGAGGACCTTGCTCCTCCAACAATCTCAATTCGAATTCTCTATATTAAAGGAAGTGCCAATGCCCTAGCATATAGGCTCAGTAGAAACCCCGTAGAAGACCTTACCTTCAGCTAAAGTAGGAATACTTATTCCTATTTTGTTCTCACTTTGTACATAAAGTTTGTTGCCGAGTTGCCTACTCACGTTATAAGCGTCAAATTTGTTGTTATATTTACCCATTCTATGTATACCATTTGACGCTTATGGGAGTGTTGTGTGTGCATGCGCAATATATAACCTTAAGTCTTAATCTTTAGTCATAGAAGATAATGTTACTTAGCCTCTGCCTCTCAAATGTTGGCGTACTACCTGCCTGTGGTCCCCCTGCCTTTAACTGAAGGTTCATCCAACGAGCGAGTGTCTGGTGGTATAACCAGGCCAACCCCACTGCCTTGTGGGAGCCTTGGAAGGGCCAAGGCCTCAGGAGTAAACCTGGAGATCAAATCTGCACGGTGCTCGTGCATTAGGCGATAGTCTAAGCAGGGACTTTTTTGGGCAGATCACTGCAATTACCACCTGCTCTAGTCATCCTGGATAATTTCCCTGCCACTGAACTCAGCAGGGGAAAGTGAAGATGGTGTACTGAGAATGCACAACTACTTTCCACCTTAAGCATCATCGTGTAAGTTATAACTCCATGCATTGTTCCTTAATCCACAACGCTGTCATAGCCCGCCGTGCAAGACGTCATCAACAAATACAATGCCCCCATATCTGCGATATCTGTTGAAGAGGCTGTGCCAACCTTCACAGACTCCGCAGCCATCAACGTTCTCACCAAAGGCGATAATCATCAACCAAACATCATCAAAATCATCCATGTATGAGTGACGTCGTCATCGGCAACGATGGACTACATAAAGCAAGTATGAAATTTTTCTTTGTTTTGGTATGTTTTTTTCCTCCGTATGTTTATATACTCGTAATATAATGTTTTGTCGTTTCCCTTCCACTAGTATTTGCATGTTTGTTTGTATAAGTAAAAGTTTTTTTAGAAGTAATGATTTCTTTGATTACTTGTATTAGTTTGGTCGGATGGTCATACATGTGTATACCTGTTCAAAGCTGGTTAGGAATTCCCAGTCCACAATCATGATATCCTAAGGGCACGACCCGTTTCCAAAGTTTGGAAATGCTTTTTTCTCTCCACTTCGCTCAAAGTAAAGGTCATCTTCTGGAAGGGAAGAGTGTGAGGGAATGAACCCTAAGGTCCACCTTAAGCCACCCCTTTCCTTCAAGCAAAAGCATGCGGGCCTAAGTTAGATCTCTAAACGCAAAGAGAGAGAACTATTCTCACGTGAGAAAACTTTAAAGCGGCTGGGAAAAAATGTGCTTGATCAGTCGGCCTATCTTCTGCTGAAACGCATTTTTTCCGACCCAGCTCTGCCTGGAGTCCAGGGTCGACCTAAGAAGAAGCTTACTCGGTCGTCATATCTCGCATTGGCCTAAAGAGACCGGCGCCAATGGTTACCCCCAAGAGATTGCCATAGCTCGAGGCTTTCTAGCGACGAAACCAGCATAGTATTTAACCTAAGGTCAACCGTTACTCATCAGAGAGTACCGCCCGCCCTTTCCCGAAGATAAAGCCCCTTGTTAACGCCGAATCTCGGAGTTAGAACTCATCAGCTAGACAGATTGTCGTGAGTTTAACCACAGTCAATCTGCAAATTCGTGAAAAGAACTTTTTTTTTGAGAATCGTGGGAACCAGTTTCATCCCTTGAAGGAAACCTCGCCCTCTCGTGTGAGATAACTCATCCCAATTCGAGAGTGTCTCACTCAGCCTGAAAATTGCCTTCTCGTGCCCCAGGTAAGTCCTACTCCTCCGGTAAGAATACAACGCTCCTCGAGCCGCAAACCTAACTCGCCTTGGAAGAATCGCTTCTCTCACCAAGATTCACACCGTTAAGGTAAAACCCGTTTACCCCTTTTCTAGGATAATCACCCCTCTTTGGCCTCACCACCTAATATATCAATGCTCACCCTGTAATTGGACTCCCTGGTGTTTGCCGACAGCTTTCCTGTCTTACCAAGTCTCATATTTTGATTCCCGTTAAACTTATTATTAGTTGATTTGTTATTTCATTGGGAGCGACATTATTCTCACATTTATTTGCCTTTGTAGACCTTTAAATAATTAGCATTATTAGTGTAATTAAATGAATTTTCGCCAACGCTCATTTCTTCCGAGGCAAATGATCCCGCATTAAAATTCTGTGTTTGTCATTCTTTCTGTTTAAGACTTAAAGAAATATTCTTACCATTCCCATAAAATATTGCCTTCTTAGATAAAAGGCCCTGGTGTTATTGAAATTGGAAATCAAGTTTGTAGCACCTTCTTTATCCTAAACTAATCTTGCTTATTTAATCTTTTAAATTATTAGCCAAAGTTTGCGTATTGATTTCTTAACTCATTACCACCCCAGTTGAAATTTGAGCAACGCTTTAAGCTCAAAGAAAGGATTGCTGTTCTTACCCTTCACCAAGGGAACATTGTGACCTTAAATAAAAGAATCTTGTTTCCTTATCTCGGAAACCGACTCCATGGTAATTCATTTTATTTAAACTAGTCTTTGGTTATTGGTATTAATTTTGTATACTGTATTTACTATTAAAGTAATGTTTAGGTAGGGGGTTTCGCTTAATCTGTGAAGATTTCTGTGATGTTGATGCGAACATTTAGGTTGGGGTTAGTAAATTGTGTGAATTAGGAATTTTTTAAGCTTTTCATTAAGCCTACTTTCTTATACTTACTGTGAATTTTGTCTTCTTGGCGGGTGAATTAAACCTTTGTATATATTAAGGGTACATTAAATAATAATTTACCCGAATGCGAATTTATTTACGGTTTTAGATCCTTAATCCAAAATATATTGGTTTTAGGGCCGCGAGGACCCGATTTACCATTTATCTATTATTTCGTGCTTTTTTCCCTATTTCCCAATAATCTGAATTTGAATCTGAGCACGGCATGCTCTCAACTACCCCCCTCATTGCAATACGATAACAATGTTTTGTTTTTCTTCCTGTTTTAATATAGAGTTTTCGCCATTTAGTTTAAATGTTTCATCAGTTTTGGCAGATTATTAGTAATATTAGAGACTTTATTAGTTTTAAATATAGTCTTTATAAAAGGTTTATCTAAAATTAGAACACAGAGAATATCATAATGGTATCCTCATTCAGTAGACCTTACCACCCTTGTGGTCCAACGAATTCATCACCCCTTGAACTTTGCCTCAGAAAGCTTTGGATGCATGAAACGGATTTCTCACTAGATTCTCCAAAGATATAGGCCTTCAGGAACTGGTTTATCAATCTCAATTTTATATTAGCAGCGATAATAAAACTTAATCAGATTGCATAAGAGGTTGTCTGACAAATTTAACTTCTCTGGCTATAGTTTTTGTCTTGGGGTGACATAAATTTCCAGTAATGATGATCATCAGATCTGCAAGCCCATATGCAGTGGGGAAATATGAATATTTTGTGTATCCACTTTGCCAGCCATGCAATAAGGCAAGCAACTCAAAGTCAACACAAGCATCCCATTTAAAATCAATATAATTGATTTGGTCAAGAAGCTTTTAAAAATTATCGTCGACTTTTTCCATCTACACGGAGTGGGCAAGAGGCAAAGCAAAACTGGATATTAAATTACATTGAGTACAAGGTAAGGTGGGTAATTTGTCGCCCCTGGCAAATGTAATTCCACAAATGCGTGATGTCTGCCGTTGGTTCACTTTTATTTATATCATAGTAGATTTAGTTGTGCATCGGATGCGAATGAAGTAATATCATAAGTTAATTGAATCCTCAAATAAATTGGAAATTAAAAACTGTGTTGCTTGGTATTCTCAACCAGGGCTCAATGCAAAGATCTCATAGTGCTTGGGGGTCAATATGAGGACGGTGCAGAAGTTTTGGGAACAGTTGAATGAGTCAAGCTGTGTTTATGAGAGTACAGCTGCTAGGAATCTCATTCTTGTAGTTCTGATAAAAAATAAGCTTCAAATTTGCCGCGAGATCCAGATCATCAGTGATACCATCCAACCTAACCAATAGCGTTCATAGCAATAGACAAGTGATTGCCAGACTGTCTCACCAGGTAATTATTGCCTTTGGGCATCCCCTACTAATCTTTCAAGATGAGAAGTGCCAGCCTCTGTCACAGAAGATGAAAGACAAGCAGAAGAAGATGTTGCGAAATTTGTGAACACACTGAAGCAACCCATCATGCCTGGAATGTTTTGGTTAAAAGAGAGATAAAGAAGTCCCCGTGCACCACCAAGGTAGAAAGAGCTTAGGTCCAAGATACACCATAGTTTTCACCCAGTTAAATAGGACGGCCATTTAAAGGGCCTGCAGCGGGTTCTGACGTCGCATGATGAGCGCGGTTGAGGACAAAGGCGATTTCATTGAATAATAGTAATATTACAACCATTCAAATCTTTCGCTTAGAACTTTGGACAATATAACTTTATAAATGAAAACTCTGTTATTTTCTTTTAAATTGATGTTAGGCAAAAGATTACCCAACGCCATTCCGCAGGATCATGATTCAATCCCAACGCAAAAATACAGATTCCCGATAATACTATCGAAGTAGAGTTCAAATTCATCGTCGTTGACGTTACAGATATGTCTTTCATTCATTCCTTATTGAATTTTATTCCTTCAGTCTGACAATTTAAAGTTGAGCTACAGTCCTAGTGAGACCCAGGGCCTTGATCCGATGATCCAGTTCAGTTTGATTTTGAAGGTGGGGATGCACATATATTCTTTGCACGATTCTTTCATCTATTTATTTTCTGACTCTTCTGATAAAATGTTCAATACATCTTTTGTCTAAACAAAGAAATGACTATATTTTGCATCTTCAGCTAAAACTGAATTAAATTATTACTTCATTGTACATAAAAGTAAAATCTATTTATAATATTACGCGAAGCTTCCCTGCTTACATTTTTCTGGTGGATTTTACACTGGTAAGTTATCCTCATGAGGCACAAGTGCTACAGGTTGATGGTATGTCAGGATACTGAGCTTGTTGTCTTTCTTTAATATTTTATATTGGAAAATCTATAATGCAGAAATAGCAGTTATCATGGTGTTTTTTCGGCTCTCTCCATACTCTGAGAATAGCAAAATGAATGGCCCTCAGTTTTGGACCACTCACCCATCCTTATAGGGAAGATCTACAGCTGTCACGTATATGAGAGAGGCCGATGGCTTTTATTGGTCACTAATGGGCATTAAAAATTAGTCTCTACGCTATCCAGAAAGCTTTGAATTCAGTGAAGGAATAGGGTTAGGGGAGTGCTAAGGAGGTTTTTGTGATACCCAAACTTAAAAAAAATTTGCTTATGATAATCATTGTCAATAGTAACTACTTTCTCCATCATTATTATCTGTATAACCAACTTGGATAGTTAGGGGCTGCACTAATACAAATATGAATCGTGATATTCCACGTTGAAGTTTTTTAACTTGTTCATCTGTTTGCTATTACGATATAATCCATTTATTTGGTGTCTACAATTCAGAAGAACGTGACGGGAACAAAACTCTGTGGTACCTAAATTTTATAGAAACTGACCTATCATGTAGCAGAAGTGGACTTCATAAATTCTAAATAAATTTGTTATGTTCAAACGTTTCCTGTATTTTTTAATCGTTTAATAACAATATATGCGCATTCAGACAAAACCAGAGACATCTTCATTCACCAGCCAATCCTCTGGTAAAAGTACTTGTTTATATGGATAAGGGTTCACAAATTACTGGATTTTGAAGCAGGGAAGGTTAAGAGCCTCCATCTCAATTTAATTTTGCTTGATAAGGAAAAAATAAACACAACTCAGAATTGAAAGGTAAGGATATGGACGATCGACTGCCTGAAAACGGCCACTCAGCGTCAGGCAAAGGAGGAGGAAGGGAGTGCCGAATATGGGTTGGTTGCGACAAGACATCACTCAGTGAACCGTTGCTGATGTTATGTGTGCCTGAACATCCATTTAGATAGGGATAAATATATTCGGCAGTCATGTGCAAATAAGAGATATATTTTTATCCCGAAAGGGGCTTAATATCCTCCTTCACCTTGTTTCATATGACCCAAACAAAGAGATGAAAGGAAAGGTCAATAAAAAAGATATCAATTTATATCCAGGGTACCTGAGGTAATTTGTCGCCGTTGGCAACTCTGAATTCCTTAAATATGTGTTATCTGGCGATGATTCTCTTTTCCTTCTATTCTACTATACTCAGTTGTGCATCGTCTTGAACGAAACAATACGATGACTGAATAGGATTCTCCGCCAAATTTGAACAGGCATGAAGCTATGATATGTAGTATTCACACTGCAGCTCTGATGCGATGATATTCTACTGGTTTAGAGTCAAACTGAGGACGGTGCAGAGGATCAGGAAAGAGTTCTATGTGTACGGTGGCTCGGAAACCTCACTCTAAGCGTTCTGATAGGAGAAGAACCACCCGAACTTTCGAAGAGATCCAGGCCGTCATTGAAAAGATCACGTTATGCTTCCGTTTATATTCTTGAAGAGCTACATTAAGTACCTGGAGGATTTCGTGGTGTGCCAGATTGCAGGATGTGTACTAGTAAAGGCCGTAGGTGTGACAGCAGAACTTTGTACCATATCAACAAGCAAGAGGACACTCGATTGGCTGTCACACAATTTCCTTGACCACAACACTCCAAATATTTTGCCTCCCAACTTAATAGTTTGTAATCTCTTGTAGAATTATGTGTGGGTCCTGGAGGAGAGAGAAATTTTCTTAGTGTAGATCCTGGATGAGAGAGAAAGAAAGCTTCATGTTCCCGCGCATCAGCAAGAGGGAACCTAGGTCCAGGATCACTCAACTTTTCACTTAGTTAAACAGGAGTCCCCAGAAGCTCGACACATGTCCAGACGCTGCCTGTAAGCCGTAGCTGAGGACAAAAGGCCGAAGGCGATATTAATGAATTAAATGAATAGTACATTTTTTCATTTTAATGAAATAATTAACTGGTAAATATATACATATGTATAAATAACCTCTGTGTTATTTTGTTTTATATTAAAAAGGGGCAAAAAATTGTGGATCGGTTCCGTAATAGTAAAAAATGACGTGATAAGATATGCTTCATCCAAATCGAACCCTCCTAAGAGATGAGATAAAGAGGGCTAATCAAAATTAAGAATTTAAGCCAATGAACAAAAAATAGTAGGTTTATGTTCGTTTAAGTGTGCATAAACATTTGTGTCCGAGTAGCCTAGATTCACTTGCATAGTACAAACCAGTAGATTATCTATAAACAAAAAAACGTTTAAAAACAACCATATTATCTAAATTGCTTATTAAATTGTCAAAAATAAGGTGTAAGAAAATAATTAGCCCCCTCGCTGTACTGAAAGCTCAAAGTAATAGGAAAAATAGGCCAAAAAGGATTTAATCTGAAATTTAAATACACTTGTTTTAATAAAGCGTGTTGCCCTTTTGCCGCACTAACGGCAATTAATTGATTGTGGTTTAAACTCCAAAGTTTCCCTAAAAGATAAACTACGTAGTGATAGCTTGTGGAAAAAATATTAAGAATTAAAACCACATGAATAAAATATAGTGGGTTTATTCAAATTTAACGCTCTTTCATGTGGTTTTGTTGAGTATTATCTATCTAGTTTTTGTTGTCTAGGGGTAGAAGGGAATCGTTTTATACACTCCGCACATAATAAGTACCGTATTGGCACATCTTTTGGTAAGAGAGACGAAAGAGTGTGTGGTACACATTTAATCGGAAGCGATGTTATTTTCTCTTTTGAGCATCTTGCTTGTTGTATCTAGTTAATTCGCATTGTTTTCATGTTATTTTAGGAGTAAAACTAAAAACAACTGGCGCTACCTATCTAATTATATGCCTAAATTTCGGGTATGCGCTGTATTATTGTTTCTTCTCTGCCATGATTATTATTTTTTTAGTGAGGGAAAATTGGATTTCCAAGTGAATTAGAACCCACAATATTTCTCTGATATAAATTAATGATCGAGAAAAAGCTCTTTCTCGACCATTTTTCCATAAACCTCACCTTTATAATAGTGTTTTGAATAACACTCCAGCAATACTACGAGTATTAAAATTTCCATTATTAGTGAGTTTAATTAATTTTAACCTGATTTTAATTGGTTTACTTTTTAAAGAATATGAACATTTTGGATGCTTAGTTCGTACCTTTTTCCGATCGAATCGTTTCTCTTTGATTTCTCATTCAAGGGTACGGAATCAAATTGCCCTCAACATGGTTAACTTCTCAATCTCTGACTAAATAGCATCAATCCTTCGCATTTTGAAACCAAAATAACTATATTTGAACTATTCAAGCAGATAATTTAAGGTCTGAATTATATTAAAAACATTCCCCTTTATCTACGCCCTTTTCTGCCGCTGAAACAAAGTACTTGCGGGCTATTTCTACCCTCTTTATTACTGCTCATTCTAAAACCAACAGAATTCAAAACCCAATAATGAGCTCATTGTGAGCCGAATGAGGGCTTCCTTGGTCTTCCTGGCATATTTATACATAAGGTACGCTAAAATACCCCCCCCCTCCAAAGCAATATGCATTAGGATTTCAAGGCAAATTTGAGCCGACAGTACAAGCCGAAGGGATCGTGTAATGAGCTTAATTGATGGAATTTGTTTATCTGGGGAGAAGCGAAATGGACAAAAGGAGGAAGTTTACAGAAGGATTTAAGGTAACAGTAAACAGAATTGGCCTTTCTCCAAATTTAAAACTTGTAATCTTTAAGTGGTTTTGTGACCTTTTTGATGCAAAAAAGGGTTTCAACTAGTAAAAGACAAGCAGGAGTGTCGGTGAGAAAGAGAACCAAAATATTAGCTGTGGCAATTCAAAGGAGAAAAATACACCAGAAACAAAGGAACATTAGTAAATATAAAAAAATGCCAACTTGAAAAGGAACGAAAAAGAAGATATTACAGTTATTCGAATAAACGAGTCAAGCATGACATGCCTTATCGTATAATAGCAATATCAAAGGAGAGTAAAATTACTTGGAGTCGAGGTATAAAATCGATTAAAGTAATGGGAATTCGAAGACAGAGGAAATCGATTGTGATCAAGAACATTAACAATCAATGAGAAAATATAATGAAAAAAGAATGAGTTAAGAGTGATGAAAGGTGCCAAGTCTGAGGTAACGTAGAACGAATTTCATCAAACCACTTAAAATGGACCAGTGGAAACAGAAATGCAAATGTTACTTTATATTCGGTTAGAAAACAGACTAATCAAATTTGGTTCGTATCCAAGCTCACCTCGGAGTCGACTCACGGTCGGATAAACACAATTTGTTAATGATATGTTTATTAACACCAATTTGCACTTTCTGTCGCCCATCTCTATGGAAGCAGACAATCTAAAAATGGAATCTACCTACTCCCCCATCCGTCGATGGTACCCATTTACCCAACGATAGAGGAAGAAAAGTGCCAAAATACCCAAAATGGTTAGTTTTCTTAACTCATATATATACTTTGTTGATTTCATTTTACTGAATCAAGATAAAGCAGTATTTGTTATTTTTTCAGCCCCCTTCCAACCACAAAGAAAACTGGCTCCTTTGTAAAGTAGCGGCTGGTTCCGGTAGGTCACGTGGTCTCGACGTCCCATACGCTAAAGGAGATTTATTCAAGTTATGTTCCTTTCAGACTTTTAAATTTCACCTAATTTTTACACTCTGTTTACAATCCTCTCTTCTGAAACCATTAATAGTGATGCCTTTGTTGGCCTAGCTTTATAGGGATTAAAAATTCCAATATTTTTCCCTCGACCAAGAAATATAGTGATGAAAGTTGGGAAGTTGGTACTTAATATCAGTGTCAAAAGTAACGAAAAAATCCTTATGCGTCGATTTGTGAATTAATTTACCCGCAAAGATCTCCATGAAGTACGCATCAGGATTCACGGAGTCTTCTTATGCCCTCTCTTAAAATAAACATTTACCAACTAAAATGTGTGCGATGCTGTTGAAGACTCGTGGAACAGTTTCAAAACTACATTCATGAGTCTTTAATCGCGTTTCATCCCTCTGAAATGTCCCGGTCGATCTTCTGTTCAACCAAAGTGGTTTAATCGAGATCTCGGCCAACTGCTTAGGGAGAAGAGAAATGTGTAACAGCAATCGAAGATCTCGGGTGACTTTGACGAATACCGGAGGCTATCCAGGAGAGTGAAGTCCAGCAGAAGTGCGGCTAAGCGGTCTGAGGAACTCCGAGTGGCGAGACTCTGTAAAGAGAATCCCAAGAAGATTTTGGATATGTAAACACCCGTAAACGAATTCGTCGAACGATTGGCCCTTAAGGAATGAGGAGGGGACATTAAAGCACTCAGATGCAGAAAATGCTAACATCCTCAACGACTACTTCTCTTCAGTGTTTACTTAAGAGTGTGGTCCCATCCCCCAGCCAATGGATTCCTACTCGGGAGAAAAGCTGGAGGATATAGACTTCACCGAAGGAGAAATAGAAAACAAGATCACTGACCTAATGACTAATAAGTCACCTAGCCCATCGGGGTTTCTACCTAAAGTGTTGACGGAGGGCGCGATCAAGTGTCACAACACCTGAGCGCAATCTTCAACATGTCAATCCGGACGAAATGCACTCCTAGAGACTCACGTAAAGCGGAGGTGACTCCTTTGTTTAAAAAAGGAGACTGTAGCAAACCGTCGAACTACTGGCCTATCAGTCTGACTTCGATAGTCAGTAAACTCATGGAAAGCATGAGGGTAGACAAAATGACTTCGCATTTAGAGTCAAACCTGCTACTGAGGAGTCCCCAGCACGGCTTCCGAAGGCAACGGTCATGCCTGACGAACCTTGTGGAATTCTTCCACTTCGTCTTCAGTGAGCACGATCGAGACAAGACGGTGGATGTGGTCTATTTAGACTTTCACAAAGCCTTTGATAAGGTACCACACCGCCGCCTTCTGGAAAGTGCGAGTTAGGTAGATAACTGACTAAGTGGCAGACGGCAACGGGTGGTGGTGAATGTACATGCTTCTGAGTGGGTTCCTGTTACTAACGTGATGCCTCAAGGTTCTGTCCTGGGACCACTACTATTCATCATCTACGTCAATGATATGGACGGTGAAATGGTGGCCAAGATTTTAAAATTTGCCGACGATACCAAGCTTGGTATGAACGTTGCAAAGGATAGAAATACTGCTCGCCTGCCGAAAGATCTTTGGAAGATTGGGAAGTGGTCGGACACGTGGAAAATGCCACTAAAACCCCCAATCTCAGTATACCCTTAAGGGTACTGCTCTTGAATCCATCGCCACTGAGAAGGACTTGGGTGTAACAATCACTAGTGACCTCAAGTTCTCAAAACAGTGCATTGAGTCGGAGAAAAAGGCCCCAAGGATGCTAGGCTACATAAAGCGCCAGTTTGGATATCGGAACAAGGAGATTGTACTGTGTTTGTACAACTCACTTGTCCGACCGCACCTGAAGTATGCCGTACAATTCTAGAGTCTTTCATTTTGAAAGGACATCACGAGATTGGAACGCGTGCAAGCCAGGGCCACGAAACTGATTCCCTCTATCAGACATAAAAGTTATGAAGATAGATTAAGGGAATTAGATCTGTTCTCGTTGGAAACCCGTAGACTGCGTGTTCAGCTTATAGAGGTTTTTAAAATACTTCGAGGGTTCGACAATGGTGAGTCTAGGGGTATTTTCACACTTTTTGAGAGCTGAACAAGAAATCACGGCTTTAAACTTGAACTGAAGCGTTACAACCGCGATCTGTGTGGAAAGTTTTTTACGTACAGTATCGGTGGTAGTTGGAACGCACTTCCATTGGAAGTATTCAACAGTGAATCTGTTGACCAATTTAAGTCAAGACTAGACAGGGTCGTGAAAAATGGCCGTGAAACGACGTAAAGCATTTCTGCAGGGATGTGCCCGCTCGACTGCTAGTCCAAAGGTACCCTCATTGAATGGACCGTAAGGTCTTCTAGGGTACTTTCTTACCTTGTTACTTCATCCTATATGATCATCAAATTTTTATAATATTCCTCTTCTTTAAATTCATCCACCCTTTTCTTTCACCTGTCTCTCCCCCTATTTAAGGAAGCCTGCAGTGTAGGAGGTGGTGATATACAGTTCTTTTTACGGGTGTTAAATTTGTGTAATGGATGCTGGTACTTGCTTGGTGATAAAGAAGGACGCATGGAGGGGGAATTTTGTTTGAAGGTTATTATTGTTAATGTGGTTTTAAAAGGTAAAGACGGCGTCAGTGGTCTTTTAGGTTTAGATAACGGTATTCAAAGACCTTTAAAGACTTGGTCGGGTTTTGCTTGTTGTGACGGGAAACTATAAGTTGATCACCTGTCGAGTTTGCTCTTATTACAAATGTTTACGTAGATTCTGCTTCTAGACTGGGTAACAAAACGTGTCTTGGTTACCTCGAAAGTTAAAGGAGAGGACTCAAAGGAAAAGCGACGATAAATAGGGTTTTATTCATAAAAGGGCGTCTACTTTATCAGGCGTAGCGAAATAAATCGAGTCTCTTCGGCGGTTTGTATGTTTTACTAATGTTAGGGTAGTTGAGGCAACGTGATTGGAGTTAGGAGCGAGGGAAGGACCCCCTGATCCCAGTAATACTAAACGGACGAGGCAAATGCTTCTACTTAAATTTAACCAGCTGAATGATTTAATTTATCTTCGCTTGACTGCCTATAATTTCGTCCTTCTTTTATATATAAATCCCCTGCTTAAGAGGGCGTAACATCGTTTCTCTTCTCAAAGCGCGGGGGTGGAGCTAACGATAGGAAACTCACTTGTTACCCGCTCGGCCCACCGTTCGGCGGACTTCAGATGTGTTTGTTTCACCTCGAGTATCTATGCACATTCTTAGACCCATCTAGCAGATCCTATCAAATGATATATGTTTATTTTTTCTCTGGCACCTTCCCGGAACGACCAATTCATATATCACTGTATTTGCTTAGCTTCCTTAATTACACTGTACAACAAATTTCAGTGTAAAGCAAAAAACATAGATCTCATGTGCATTTTATTATGAAGTTGAGTGTGCTGAATTCGAAATTGCTAAAATAAATTTGCCATCTTATATCGTTTTCTTGTTGATTGCTGATTTAAAAATAATGCAATTGATACCGTTTTCCACGATAACCTAAATTTATTTCTCTCTCAACTTCAGATTAAATGTGTTTTTTTAATTTATTCCTGAATATATAATGAATCAGCATGTTTGTTAGCACTATATAATGTATCAACCTACATTTTAGTATTTACTCCTTCATATGTAAGCCTTCTAAGAAGTGTCACACTTCATGTTCCAGCAGAAGTTAGCCAGCATAGGATGGCTCCACTTTCCTTTATACCTGTTTTCGTTGGACGCTATATTTTGATGAAAACTCTCTCCATGTTCATCACTCACATCTCCCGCATTCTTTGGGAAGAATGACGGATGAGAATGAAGAAAGTGTATCTTCAGTGACATATTGCATCCGAGATCTTATTAACACTTGATTAGGCTCTCCAAAATACGCTCTCACTGGGCCCCTTGGTACATTTCCATAAGTCCTTAGCCAACATCTTTGAATGCATGCCAGGACGCTACCTCAGTTTCATCCATTGTTGCCTCGAAGTCATCATCAGCTATAAGTTGACGAACCACAAGGCCTACGAATATGCCTTCTTTAATCTTGGCATCAACTATATTAGGTAAGAATGCTTTTAGGTACTAGAAATATGGTTGTTTTATGTTGAAGTCCTTTGGTAAATTGCTTCATTAGGCCTAGTTATATATGCAGGGGTACAGAGCATAAAGTTTCTTAACATGATTAGTGAAATGTCTCTAGTATGGTCTTAATGAAACTGATCCACATACGAGTATATAACAGAAACGGTCTTGGAAATTTTGGCACTCTCTAGGCATCTTAGCTCTCTCTCCTGTAAAAAAACACTGTAGTACGTTTAATATAATATAAATATTAATAGAAACAAATATTAAATAAAAAGGTTTAAATAGGAAGCATTTTTAGTAAGTTACAAAATTATAAAGAGTTATGTAAGAGTCACCACGGATTAGACACATACGAGTATAACCAAAAATATATTGTGAATTCTTTCATAAATTTCATAGGTTAGGTTGACAAATACCTTAGGAACACCTTATTAAAATTTATTTTCATTGTTGTAAAGTGTTATCAAACATCGGTATCTTTCAGTCCTGCAGCTGCTCCTCTATGTAGGTATGTGTGTGTGGTGTACCTGTGTGAGAACCAGCTATTTCCCTTTCTTATCCATTTCTAATAAATATACAGTTATGTTATAAGTATTTCCCTATTTTTACGATGGTTTATTACTTATTAAATGTCCTATTGCCTAATTGGTTGATATGTGTGTACAATCTTAGTATTTCCTAGATCCATTGAGCACCCATTTATGGGGGTTCCTCACTGGGCCTAACTATCCTGCAATATGGGTGACACAGCCAAATATTAGAAAATACATATCACTCAAAATATTTATTGTAAAACTCGTAGTGGATTATATTCAGAGATTTGTTAAAGGGGAAAGTAATTTAATACGAATTAATTAATCCAATTTTATCAGACTTTGATATCGTTTTGCATGCCATAATTCAAGAATGAACAACTAGTGGACAAAAATTAGAACGTAAGAGCAGAGAGACAAAACAACATAGCATGTGTTTCTAATGATGGATGCTGCTAAATGTAAATTATAAAACAAAGAACCTTATTTAGGATGATGTATGGAGCATTGGAAAGAAACATTTCCAGAATGAAAAGAGTTGAATTTGTAAAGAGCATATCAAGTGGAATTTTTATGATTAGAAAACAGTTCTCTTTAGCGATGAATCTTATTTTTAGTCGCGTGTGACTCTACCTCTCAGTATGTCGGTGGGTTGGTCCTAGTTTTATTTTTTTGTATTGATATTGTAACTATTCAACCGATTCTAACAAAATGTTAAAACCTTACATTGTTTGACATTCTCTTTCGTATGATATAATTGCAAAGGCCTCTAAAGCTTAGCTAGACTTTAATTGTTTTAGCAATAACATCATAAGTCTTCGGCTGATTTTAACGAAATTTGAAACTCCGATATTGTTTTAAATTTTCTTTCTAATGATATAATTGCCAAGGTCCTCCGAAGGTTAGCGATGGAATTATTTTGTTTGGACAAAATCAAAATAACCTTTTGGCTGATTTTAACGAAAATTTACTCACTTTTGCTGTTTTGCATTTTTTTTTGAGTAATATAATTGCCAAAGTCTTCACAAGTTGGGCATTGGAATTATCTTGTTTTGGCAATAACATCATAACTATTCGGACGATTCTAACGAATTTGACTCCTCTCTGCTCTTTACATTCTCTCTTTCGAATGATTTCATGCCAAAGTCCTGTAATGTAATCACGGGATTTCTTTTGTTTTAGGAATAACATCCTAACTATTTTGCCGATTCTAACGTAATTTGGAAATCTTATGTTGTTTTGCATTTTGTTTCGAATGGTAGAATTGCCAAGTCCTCCCAAGGTTGGTCATGGAATTATTAAAAGTTTTAATGATAGTAAGCTCATAAATCAGAATAAATGAGAACACGCGACCTTTTGACCAGCAGACCTTGTTAACATTTAGAAGCTCTTCGAGAATGGTAGGCCGCCGACTCGGCTCAGATAGGACGCATCTTATATATACAATCCAGACAATAGATTATCCTCCAATTGTGATGGTTTGGGGTCGCTTTAGCTATTTTGGCAGAGGGACTTTATTTTTCTTCCTATGGCACAACCTATGATTGTAAGCAATATTAGCCATGTTAAAGGAAAATCGTCCACCCAGACTGGCATTGCATAAGAAATCAACTTTTATGCACGATGGGGTACATTGTAACAAGGCAAAAATTGTTAGTCAATCGCTTAATGATGATGAAATTGGTGTTCTACTTTGGCCTGGTAATAGTCCAGATCTCGATCCGATCAGGAATCGAGATCTGTTATTATAAAAAATAAAGTTGAATGTTACAATACTGGTTCGATCTCCTACGTCACAAATGCCATCAAAAAGATCCGGTACACTGAGATATCACAAATGTGCCAAAATGTGAACAAATCAATGCTAGAATGTTTAAACAAGTCATCAGATACGAGGCATACATTTATAATAGCTAGTCTTTTAAAATAAGTTACGAAAGGATTATTGAATCTACTTCTAATGTTTACATCGATAACAGTTTCCTGTCAGCCTTACTCTTCGTCAAAGATTCGAAAACAAAGAGTCGCAATATCTTCTTCAAACAACGAGGCCTGCAGCGTACCCTATAACTTATCGTGTTGGGTTTCATTTGAAATCGGCTTTACATATTAACAATATCAATAACCTAAGTTAATTTTGTTATTTAAGGATGGCGAAGGTAAAAAATAAGAACATAACATTTGATCATGTAATCAATTAATATTTCAAAATCAACGGCAGCTAACACTAACAAAACCTCAGTTTTAGAGGAGAAAATAAAGTTTATTTTACGAGTCGGAGGCAAGGTAATGTTTGAACCTTGTTTTAATAGAACAAACAAGAAATATGGTTTTATCTTGTTTGGCCGCCACAAATTCTTTTTCAGGATTTTTTTTAAAGTTTTAGTTCACGCAATAAAGCCTGATTTTATATTATTTGAACAGATTGACAGAAATTCAGGGTTCGATAATAGAAAATATAATTCAATGGAGATGGATGTTCGTAATTCAAATATTCTTTAAAATATATACGAGGGTGCGACTGCGCGATAGCCTTCAAACACTAAATGGTTTTCCCTGTCTTCCCCTGTCCAATAAGGAAGAAAGATGGTTTTCCATATGGAAGTGACCTTCGATCTATATGCGGTTGGTTCAAAATGGCTACCTTGGAGTGTCGAATCTATCAGGCTGTGGACGCCAACACTAGTTAGAGGGAAGCACACGATTTTCGGTTTTCTTTGGCTAAGATTAAAACTGAGCCATCCACGGATACAACCTAGCGCTATATTTTTTGTCATTTGAGCTAACAAAGATGCTCTTGTTTTTGGCTTGTCTAATCTAGCAGGTAAGTATTTGAACCTTTAATGCATGATCATTATTCGTTTTCTGTCGCTCATAAATTTGGCTAGTGATACGTCTACTTTTCTTACAATCCTTGTTTCGTTCTATCCTAGAAAAGGATGTAAGTTATACGCATCCTTACCCGACCGTGAATTAAAAAATTTAGACTCAATCCAATAAACTATTCAAGGCTTTGCGACATCTGACATACCAATATTCACTTAAATTGCTTCCATTTCGAAGCTGGAGAGATTTCGCTTACTTTACAGTATATACAGTGCCTTATGGTCATTTACGCGTAACTAAAACTTCACCCTAGGTCACTAAAGCCCCTCATTTTATTCATGGCGATCTTAACTGTGCATAGGCGGCTTAAGAGGCGAAGTATACCTTAACCCTTGTGAGTTTAGGGCAAAGAAACTCCTAAGATAGCGTGAAGCATCTCCATGAAGCCATCTAAGATGATATCACCTCTAAACGTTGTTTGCCACCCATCTGCTCTCCAAATTTCTATGAAAAAAGAAGCACTGTGTTCTTCTTTTTGGAAGAACACGTCTTCCTACGCTGGAGATGTGGCAGTGTTGACCGGATGCTCAAAATCCAAAGAGGATTCGTGTTTCACATTTTCTCCCACTTGTAGGAGGTCAGCGGAGTTTCTTCTCTGCGCCAAATATATAATTCCTGGCTGTAGAGGTTCAGTATGGAAGATTACGCCCCGCGCGCAATTCGCAGAATCGGTTAGGATTACTAACAAACGATATAATGCATTAATTGGTCTTGATGCGTTTGAATCTCCGCACTATGTTATTCCCAGCATCCGTGCGGCCATGGCTACTACAACCCAAAAGATGTTGATATTGTCTTTTGTTGGGTTGAAAGACATATATGTAGATATTGCCGGAAATGAGTGCGCTCATCTGAGTTTCAAACAGTCTAAAATGAGATAGAGACAGGACCGATGCTTTGGATTTCTCTACTTTTACTACATGGTAAATTCGGGATGTATAGGATAGAAGATCAGCGACGGGCGACAGAAATTTAAAGTTGCATGCCAATCTGCACCACATTTTTCACTTGATCTATTTTCCAAATGCCTCGACGGATTAAACTTGTGTTTGTCCCGCCTACGAATTGGGTTTACTCGCAAGACGTAGCACCTTTTGATAAAGCTGTCTGCTACACCTTATTGTGAAGTTTACTAGGTCCCCCGTACTATATAACAACAGATGTTAAATGCCCCAGTCTGGAGGAGCTTCAGGCGCGATTTCTCACTCACTACAATGCCAAATGTGGCTGCTAATGCTTTTCCCGTGTACGCGGGATGAGTTCGTTCGCACTCAGCTCTAGCATTTTAGAGCTTGTAGAAGAAAATCTTCTCCATAGTATTTAGTAGTTAGGAAGATAGCTGGATATTCACACTCCTGAAGGAGCAGGCTTCTCTCTGCGCAAGAGCATGTATTTCTATTTTTTTTTTTTAGTTTTTCATTTTTATATTGATTTTTATTAAATAGTATAATACCAAATTGAGGAAGCACATTGATGTTCGCGCAATAAAGTTCTTAAAATATTTTCTCATTTTTTAAGAGAAATGTGCTTCTCTTATCATAACAAAGTTTAGAGGACACTTCCTTCTGATCTGTTCCACTGCCGCAAATCTCCAAATTAATTTTTTCACCGCAAATCGTGAAAAGTTCACTCGGAACTTCCCACTTTGTTTTAATTTTAGTAATTTAATTATATCTTGATAATAAAACACTATTTCCTTTACATGGTTCAGTATGGAAGATTACGCCCTGTGCGCAATTCGCAGAATTGCGATGCAAAATCGGTTCAAGATATATCTAATTTATTGCAAAAAGGAACCTCTAAAACTCTTTTCCCACTTCTTCCTTCAAGAAGTCTGAAAATTCCTGAATACTCCATAAAACCATGACAGTAGAAAGGGCAGTAGTCTGTTCCTGTATGTTCATTTCGATAGATCGAGTGGCACCTCCAAGGGTTCCGGAATGCACAATAATGAACAGGTTAAACGTCTTTGTGCTTTGACTTAAGGATTACAGGTTTTTATGATAGAATTTAACTTACTAAGTTTCAAATGTTTGAAAAGGATAATGGTGCAGGTGTTACTTTATATATTATAAACTGAGAAGTTGCGATAAGAAAAGCCATAGTTGTGGTCTATAGACAACAAAACAAACCAAGCAGTACAATATAATTCTCTCTTGAACCTTCTCCAAATTAATTAAACAAAAAAATACCGTTATTTTCCTTGACTTAAACTTTAAAAACGTCGATTTTTCCAAATAAAACACC
Organism: Ceratothoa steindachneri; assembly: GCA_963969495.1. Lineage (NCBI taxonomy): Eukaryota > Metazoa > Arthropoda > Malacostraca > Isopoda > Cymothoidae > Ceratothoa > Ceratothoa steindachneri. The sequence goes on from OZ018328.1 coordinate 15,100,608, forward strand.
GTGACCAATGCGGGAAAAATCTAATTTTAGATTTTATAAAAAATAAGGTTCTGGCTAAAAAAGTAGAGCAGACACGAGAATATGATAGCCTAAGCTTACGTAACTCCTACTAATTTTGCAATGTTAGTAGAGAGTATTCATATAGGAAAATACTTGAAACAATGATAACAATATTATTCAATTTAATCTAAGTATTTCTAAATAGGTCCATGGTAGATTCACTGTTTAAAATTGATAAATAGCGGGCTTCAACTTTGCCGTTGCCCCAAATCAAACAAATGTGGAATAGCCGATCTCACCGCGTAGTGAAAAGCACGTCGGGATTATACGATTTTAAATATCGCAGAGTAAGAGCTGCAGATGAAAATGTCCTACATCAGAAAAAGTCGAGGAATATTAAAAAAAAAACGAGAAATAAGAAAGATAACATGACTTTGTTTAGTATCTATACGAAGAAAGTTACCATTTTCTATTATATCTTTTATATAATTATGTATTTTCATATAATCGCTAGCATTCAAAAGCCTGCGACAGAAGAAAGCTCTCTTATCATTCCCTCTCGATGTAGAGCCATCGGGTTAGGAAGAGTAGATGACAGATGGGACACCTAGATGTTAGGTCACCTTAACCATGTCAACTATTGCCATACGACTCCTTTGTCTGTACACAAAAGACAACAGCTAGCCCAAACATGAATCTGAAAAGTTGACTCATTATATGGTTCATTTATTAAGATATAAACATCATCTAAGCTGCATGACACACCTCGCAAAGGTAAACCCATTCAGAATAATGTTTTCTGCCAACTACATGAAAACTTGTTTTACACCATACGTAAAGATGATAGCAATAATTAAATAATTTAGTTCTCAAAAACTATACGTAATATAGAAAAACTAATGTCCTATTTGCATTTACCCAGCAATTACAATGTCTAGCAAGCAAACTGAGTGGAATTGCGAAGTCTTTTAGATTCGTAGCAGCTAAGGTACAACGAATACTGTATACTATGGGTTTGCTGAGATTTAATCGAATTAAGGGCACCTGCACGCTTTGTTATTCATTATGTATTTTGAAACACTCTCCGAACTGGACAGGAAGCCTTATTTCCCGCAGGATAAGTATATTGCACCCAGTTCGGATGGGTTAACAGATGCAGGTACTGTAAAAGCCCCGCCGGCTTTAAATGAAGGGAAGTTAGCAAGGAAACCAACCTTTTCTAAGAACCTAAAGCCATATGTGTACACAAGTATCTTGTTACCCCTATTCAATTAAGCAATTAAAGAAAATCGCCGTTGCATATAGTGTACTCCTCTCACCGCAACAATTGCTGAAAGCTAAAGGTAAAAGAGTCATAAGACTAAGAATATGCCCCTCCCAGGAGAGGCATCGATTTAATATACAAGACCAAGAAATTAATACGACTCCACCAGGTCTGGGCAAACCCCATGTTGAGGCACAAATTCAGGCTAATGGCATGCTGGAATCGGCACTCAATAGCATAAGAATTCAAAAGCTAAATCTCTTCATAATTCTTTTTTTTCCCAACTTAACTACTTATGAATCTTTCCATACAAACTTTCTTCATGATTCACCCGTATCGATATTTCGCTTTAAAATTGAAATAAACGTTTGAACATAGCAAGTAGAACCTAAAAGCTTTGCTGACCCGTGTCAAAGTATGGATTACGAAGTTATCCCCTGGAGTAGGGACGGTATCTGCATTAGAAGCCTGAACTGACAGCAACTAACTTAATGAAAACAGATCAGTGAATGCCTCCTTTCTCTAGAAGTGAGGTCTATTTTGCGAGCTTCAGCGGTTAAAGAACGGTATTAGAATGCTGATGACGTAGGATCTCGTTCAGTGAAAGTAGTAAAAGCGATTGGGAAATAATTTGCCCACCATGGAGGTCCCTTCATTCTCAATAATGACACCAATATTCATGGATTCAACCATGTTTGGAAAGGTTATATCACATAGGATTGAACGTGTAGTGCATCCAGAGTGGGTCTCAAAAATATAGAGCTCTAAAAGGCGGAAAGAGGCTCAGTAATAGCATTAAGATGCGGTGGAACTCCCCCTCATTAAAGCAGGGTAACGCTGTAATATATAAAGTCAAGAGAAAATATACCTCCTATTAACGTAGAGCTAGAATGATACCCCGTGAAGGGAATAAATTGTTTATATACCCGCTCTGCTCGAATCATTGGGAGGTATAATTGCAAAACAAATATACCCCGTGAAGTGAGAAAGATACTAGCCGTTGGAGCTCCTCAGATAGAGTTATAATCCGTGGCAATTCAGTTGAAAGAATATGCCATCCACTTTTCTCACGGGGAACTCGCCGAACGCTCTTTAGGGAGAGTTATTTTCAGGTGTCGCCGTAGACAGCTCGAAGAAGGAACTGTGAGAGATACTGCCACGCAAAACTGCATTATCACCTTCAATAATTTGACCAAGATGATTTGAAATTGCATGTGAGATTTCCTTTCTCCTGCCTGGGTTCCTTCAACTGGTGGGCCGCTTTTGGGGGCGTTGTTCCTTCATATTCTGTAAAGTAAAACACGGTAAAGGATATATTTTCCTAAATGAGATAGCTAGGCATCCCTGACCTTATTTAATTTTAGATACAGTTGAATTGTAGTTGTCGGAGCTTCGCTCACCAAAAAGTGACTTTCTTTTTACAATGAAACAATACTAAAAAAGAAATCAAGATTGAGCGGCGTCACAAATCTGGAATATTGATGCTCTCTTTGAGATATGATAAATGGGTAAATACATATTTCTAGGAATATTAAATAATAGGCAAAGCCCCCCAAATCCACATAATGTTAATCAAGTAAGAATCAGAGGTAAAAAACAGGCACAAAGAAGAAAGG